>JAHZSR010000019.1:0-686364 GCA_025782845.1 Boletus coccyginus
CTGTGCTACCTTCGGTTCCGAGGTGGCTGTGCCAAGATATGACTCATACTGACTCATATTGACTCACTTTGACTCAACCTGTCAGAAAATGACTTGCAATGAGCTAAAAATAGCCTTTGGCTTGGCAATGACTCATGCTGACTCATGCCGACTCATTATGACTCATTATGACTCATTATGACTCATTATGACTCATGCTGTGCAGGTCACATGACCATTCTGCTAGTCTAGGGGCAGTGCTTTGGCTAGTCCTCATTTGACTCACTTTGACTCATATTGACTCATTATGACTCATGCTGTGCAAGGTCACATGATCTGAGTCAGGTGATTCGCAACTGAGGTCACATGCTCCAATTGCTTCTCTGACACTTGGCTAAGTACTCAAGGATAAAAGAGATATTAAGAAAATGGTTTGCTAAGTAGTTGTAGGTAGTAATAAAAGTATGTTGGAAGAAATCATTTTGTTTCTCCACAACCTGTGAATGAACAAATAAGGAAAAATAGGGATACATACTAGACACTATGGTCTATATGTCCCTCAATTAGCTAAGCATTTGGACCGTGGGAATATAGTAAAAACTCAAATCTCGGGTCAAATGTCTAACATCAAACATACATTAACTATGTATCCACATCCAATCATTTTGGTGCAGGTCAATGAGACGGGCTCGACGCGCAGCGCAACCACTCCATCCCCTTGATGTCTCTTACAAATGTCTCAATGGACTCATGGGCCCTCGGCGTAGATGATCCCGGGGAGGTCTACCTTTGCGAATTCAGTGAGGGCAAGGTGGAGGGGAGGTGGAAAATGCAGCATTTGGTAGGGGAGATAAAGTGGTAGGAAGTGAGGAGGGAGTGGTAGGAATGAATGATGAAGGTGGAAGTGGAGGTGGAAGTGGTAGGAATGAATGATGAAGGTGGAAGTGGAGGTGGAAGTGGGATGGTTAAGACAGGTGCAGGGGAAGAGGTGGTTACGGACGGAGAGCCTGCAATTGATGGCGGGTAGCGGGGTGGTGGGTTAATAATCCTTACACGAGGGAGCAAGATGATCGTCCAGCAGCAAAGAATGAAGAACAGAATACTGAAGATGCCGACCAACACTTGGACACACGCACCATTGATCCCAGTGGTCCGAGCATGAATCTCAGCGTGCCACCGCTCTTGCGCATCACGGGAGACGTTCCCGCCCTTGAAGCTGATCACGATTGGTGTGACTCCATTGGAAACCCACTCGGACACGGGCTCGCTGACATCTGCGTACCGACGACGTGGATCTTGAAGTGTGCTTGCCAAGGCAGATGTGCGAGCGAGGCGTCCATGCCTTCGTTATCGTCGATTCCACCCATGAAGGCATCGAAGATGAAGGCGAAGCTTTACCAGGCAGGAGGAAGTATTGGATGGGGTGGAATTGGCGAGAGAACTTTGTCAGACAAAGTGTGGTCCAAGTCGGACATCTAGTAGTCGCCGTGTACCAATTGGCGCCCACACCGCATTGCGGCCACATGTTACCCAGCTTGTTCAGCTCCCAACCTTGTGCGCCCACCATCTCTCCTCCCACTCATCGTATATTCACCACTCTCGCCCATAACACCATGAATATAGCCAGTCCAGTTCAAAGTGTCATGTATGGATATTGATTATGTCCTTAACTATGGTGTGAATGTGCTGAATGTGATTCTAGGGCAAAGAAAATCACTATCAAAGGTGGGGTCACAGTGTCAGACCTTCTGTTGTATACAAGTTAGTTTGCTTTCAGACATCGTACTTCAAACTCAAGCACGGCGCAAAATGCTGGTTCCCAACCAACACTACGTCCAATTCTTCGTGGCTGATATCTCGTGGTCAACGAGCAGCACAAAAGAGGCAAAGAATCGTACCTTTTGGAATGAAAAATTCTATTTGTGTGTACACATCCTGTGTGGTACGCCAGGAAACTGAATATCGCTAGTGACGGAAACGATTCCTCCGTCCTCCTCGTAAATGTTTACCAAAGGTGCTGCTTCAGAAAGAACAAACTAGTGGGAAGTCTCACTGACACTATCAGCGGGATGTTGGGAAAATTGAAGGACGGAGGTACGAGGGTATTGTGAATGACCTGGCGTACTGACGCGAGCTCTGCCGTCACAGTGTTTGAAGACGCTCTTCGCAAGGATGCCTCCGATGGGTCCAATCTTTCTGAGATCACAATCAAGTTTGCGTTGGCTGCAGAGCCATGTATGAACGTAAATGCAGACGAACATCAAGCTTCAGATGCTGTCGCTGCGGCGGCTGCAGCGGTCAATCCATTCAGCTCCACGCCCACAGCCGTCGACCTCCTGGGTTCGGCGGTCGAAATCACCACAATGATCTCGACCGAGGTACAGACATCCGAGACTACGTGGGATACTCTGTTGAGGAGGATTGAGCTCTGCTCAGCATCTCGACTCCCTCTAGCTCTTAATGCCACACAGATTCATCTGTATGTGTCGCTGGCTTGGTCCATCATATCAGCTGCAAACAAGGTCTGTCTGTTACTCGGATATTCATACCATCGCTGATTGCTGAGAATGTTTTACGCAGGTGCTCGTAAGCCAGAACAATCGTGATAAGCACATCATTCACTTAGCAGGAACGATAAGTGACATCTTTGCGTTCGTTCACGATGCCGACCCCTTGAAAGCAATCGAAAGGCACATGAAGACCATCACACTTCTCATCCAGCAGGTGACGGAGTGCGGGTACTTCATCACTGAATACGCCAAGCAAAAGAACTTCTGTCAGTCACCACTGGCTTGACACCGACCACCACTTATTTCCGTCTAGGGCTTCGAACGGCAAAATACATGATATCTGATATCGATGCAAGGATTACTGATTACGAGAACAAGTTCCGAGAACTCAAGACGGTGTTCTTGGAGGGAGTTGCAATGTCCACAGGGGTCATCGTCGTTCGCATGATGAATGACGTGGAACATACTGGTAGGTCAGACGTCTTGAGACTGCGGTCCGTAGCTCACAGGCGTGTAATATAGCGGAAGCAGTCGACCTGAATGACATGCCGTATGCGTTCGGCACTAGGTTTGAGAAGGAGAAGGGATGCCTATTGGGGACGCGCGAGTTGTTGCTGCGAGAAATTTTTGAAATTCTCAACAATCCCGAGGAAGGTGCACCGCGAGTGTGCCTCCTGACCGGCGTCGCTGGATCGGGCAAGTCTGCTGTGGCTCACTCCGTCGCTCGTCTGTATAACGAGCAAAAACGTCTCGGCTCCTTGTATTACTTCTCCAGCACCGATATCGCGAGCTGCAACCCAAAAAACCTCTTCAGCACCATCGCGCGGGACCTCTCTGATCATGATCCGCAGTACAAGACCGCCCTTTGGGCGGTCGTCAAAGATGATCGAGCGCTTCGCACCTCGCAATCACCCTCGGAGCAGATCCAGAAGCTCATCATAGAACCTGCCAAGGACCTCGATGCCATTGGGCCCTTGGTCATCGTCATTGATGCCCTCGATCAAAGTGGTGATCGAGCCGGTCGCCAACAGCTTCTGGACACCATATCTAAGCAAATCGCCAAAAACGCACTTCCAACCAATCTTCGTTTTCTCATTACTACTCGAGCGGAAGACGACATCCTCACCGCACTTGCTCCTGGCCCTAAGATCGTCCTTAGAAAAATGAGCGACATTCCAGAAGAAATCGTAGATGAAGATATCGAGAAATTCATCTGTCACTTGCTTGATCGACATGCCGAACTCGAAACTTCTTGGCTGGACAAGGAATGGTGCTGACTGCTTGTCCGTCATTCCCAACATCTCTTCCAGTGGGCATCCACTGCATGTCTTTTCATCGATGGGGAGGGTGCTGTCAGGCTCGACCCACGGCAGCGACTGCAAGCCGCCACTACCGACGGCGGCCACTCGTTGGACAATCTCTACCAGACCATACTGAGTCAACTGTTCACCTTGAAAGATGCTCGAGAACACTTTCGAACGGTGATGGCGATTCTGCTTGCATTCAATAAGCTGTTGTCGCTCACTTCCCTTTCTGCTCTCCTTGATGGAGACCTGAATATTGGAGCAATAATTAAACATATGGGGTCATTGCTTGATGGAGTACTCGATGAGGAGAAACCTATCCGTCCCCTTCATACCTCGTTCCATGACTTTTTACTGGACGAAGCTCGCAGTGGAATCTTTCATGTCGACATTCTACCCCAGCATTGTCTGTGTCTTGGGAAAGCACTGCTTGCTTGCATGCAAAATATACTCCGGTTCAACATCTGTGACCTGAAGGACTCTCAGGTCCGAAACCCTGCCATCACTGATCTGCAAAGTCGAGTGGACAAGGCCATCCCCCCTCACCTGGCGTATTCATGCCAATACTGGATGCACCACCTGCAATATGCCAATTGTTCCCAAGAGTTGTTGAAAGAGGTTACCCCCTTGTTCAAGGCCATCTTTCCTTACTGGCTTGAAGCCATCAGCCTTCTCTCCCTCTCTTCTCCATTGTCACCCATCTTATTTGCCCTGCAGACCTGCACCATTCTTACCAAATGGGCCAAGGTATGAAGCATAGTGGTATGTGGTGATTGCTGAAGTAAATGTTACCAGGACCAAGAGATAGCAATATTGGCATCAGAGGCATCCCACTTCATTCAAGTATTTGCTCCTGTGCTCAGAGAATCCACTCCCCACCTCTATCTGTCAGCTATGCCCCAGACCTCAACCAGCTCACCACTTTGTATCCTCTGGCATAAACACCTACAGAAGCATGTATTTTCTTCCTCAGGACAACCAGCCAGTTGGCCAGCAGAGGTTCAAACCTTGCAAGGGCACACAGACAGGGTCACCTCCATTGCCTATTCATCTGATGGCAGCCATATTGTCTCTGGCTCTTGGGACAAGACCATTAGAGTGTGGAATGCAACTACTGGTTTGTGTGTGGCTGGTCCATTTCAGGGGCATAGTGGTCCTGTCAACTCTGTTGCCTATTCACCTGATGGCAAGCACATTGTCTCTGGCTCTGGGGACAAGACCATTAGGATTTGGAATTCCACCACTGGTTACTGCATGGTAGATCCATTCAAGGGGCATATAGGTGGTGTCATCTCTGTTGCCTATTCACCCAATGGTCTACAGGTTGTCTCTGGCTCAAGGGACAATACCATTATGGTTTGGAATGCAAGCACTGGTCAGTGTGAGGCAGGTCCATTCCAGGGGCACACAAATCCAGTCTTGTCTGTTGTCTATTCACCTGACCCAGATGGCAGACACATTGTCTCTGGCTCTTTGGACAACACCATTAGGATTTGGGATGCAAGAACTGGTCAGCATGTGGCTGGCCCATTCCAGGGGTACACAAATTCAATCTTTTGTGTTGCCTATTCACCTGATGGCAGACATATTGTCCCTGGTTCAGGGGACAACACTATCAGGATCTGTGATGCAACCACTGGTCATTGTGTGGCAGATCCATTCAGGGGGCACACAAGTCCAGTCTTGTCTGTTGCATATTCATCTGATGGTAGTCACATTGTCTCTGGCTCAAGGGACAATACCATTAGGATCTGGAATGTGATCACTGGTCAGTGTGTGGCAGGTCCATTCCAGGGGCACACAGATTGGGTGTCTTCTGTTGCATATTCACCTAATAGCAAACATATTGTCTCTGGCTCTTTGGACAAGACTATTAGAGTCTGGAATGCAACCACTGGTCAGTGTATTGCAAGCCCATTCCAGGAGTACTCAGAACTGATGAGATTCTTTTCCTTTTCAGATGACAACCAAATTGTCACCAAGTCTGATGATAGTTCCAGTAAAGCAGTGTGGGGGTTCCAAGAACTTGTTTTCTTTGGTGACCTGGAGGAGGTAGATGGCTGGATTCAATCTTCTGATGGCACTTGCTTTGGTTGGATTGCTCCTTGGAACAGAAGGGCCCTTCACCTTCCTGTTCATTCTTTAGCATCATCTTCTGACAACAGTTTTGTTGATGATCAATCTTTGCTTGGAAAGTCTTGGACCTCATGTTGGAAGTTGAACTAATTCTCTTTTCATTTTTGCACTACTTCATACCATCCCCATCATGTTTTACTTTGGATTTATATGTAGGATGGACAGAGGAAACAATACATTGTATTTTCACAGGAGTACTACTTAGATCCATCTTTATTTCAGGTATGACAGGCATAAGTCTGTGTTTTGGAATTGTGACAGGACTCTCCCATGATGGCCAAGGCAACACCAAGGTATGCCCAAACTGTACAGCCACCACCCTGTGACTTGCCTCTATTCCTGCATGTTCCTCACTCCTCTCACCCCTCCAATGCATACACCTCCCTTACACATCATCCTAGCACTCAATCAAAATCATGTTCCATGTCTACTCCTCTGCACTTAGCAACACCGACACCAATCATCTACTCCTTAACTCGAATTTCATGACATTGATCCTTTGACAATTCTGGGTCCAGCGTAGCACCAATGACCATCAATAAACAGATGGCAGATACAGTGAGGTGCAAAACCGTTGCAATGTCTAACCCCAAACCGGGGCGCGAAGCGCCCCGCAATCACTTGTGGGAATTTCACTTTGCTTTGGTGGGAACAAATAAAGTACAAACCCTTAGCTACAACTTTGTCCCCAGGGTCATGTGATTTCGCTTACATACTGCAAAGATACATCCATTTCAAAACATCAATACTATTGCAACAGTTTTGCACCCTTTGCTCATTACATTGAAATCAAGTGTTATTTGGTTATGTTTGGTCATACAAACAAACATACACATATTAGAAGCATGTCTGAGTTTAAAATAGTTCACACGCATCTTTGTTTCCAACCACAACCATCATGAGAACCATCTCTTCTACTCAAAAACAAACCATCCTCTCTATGCTTGATGCTGGCCAATCTGCTCACTCTATTGCATCCACTACTGGTCTTAATGTGTCTACCATATCCAGATTACGCTCCAAAGAGCGTTCTGAGCTTCAAAAAGTTACTGGAGGTCGTCCATCCAAGCTTTCCTCTGCCAATATCCGGCATGCCGTTCGTCTTATCTCCTCTGGAAAGGCAGAGAATGCTGTTCAGGTGACCAAGGCACTCACCAATATAGTCAACCAGCCTCTCTCTACCTCCACAGTGCGCAGACAGTTGAGGAAGACAGGTATGAAAGCTGTGGTCAAGTCCAAACGGCCTCTCCTTTCAGCCAAGCATCGTAGGGCTCGTCGAGACTTTGCTTATGCTCATAAAGATTGGACTCTGGAGGACTGGAAGAAGGTAGTATGGTCTGATGAGACCAAAATCAATCGCCTAGGGTCAGATGGGCGCAAGTGGGTGTGGAAAAAGGCAGGGGAAGGGCTAAGTGATAGGCTGGTGGAAGGTACAGTGAAGTTTGGAGGAGGTTCTTTGATGATGTGGGGTTGTATGACTTGGCAGGGAGTTGGCTATGCTACCAAGATTGATGGTAGGATGGATGGGGACCTTTACCTTCAGATTTTGAAGGATGAACTGCTCAATTCTTTGCAGTTTTATGGTCTTGATCCTCCTGACATCATCTTTCAGCAGGACAATGACCCCAAACATACTTGCAAAAAGGTGAAGGATTGGCTTCAGGAGCAGGATTTTCATACTATGGTATGGCCTGCACAGTCTCCTGACCTCAATCCCATTGAGCACCTCTGGGGTTATCTCAAAAGAAGACTAGCAGATCATGATTCCTCTCCTAAGGGAATTCATGAATTGTGGGAGAGAGTTCAGGTTGATTGGGAGGGGATAGCAGTTGAAGAGTGTCAGAAGTTGATAGAGAGCATGCCTAGAAGGATTGAAGCAGTTATCAAGGCAAAGGGAGGCTATACCAAGTACTAATATACCCTGGAAAGCAAAAGGTGCAAAACTGTTGCAATGGTATTGGTGTTTTGAAATGGATGTATCTTTGCAGTATGTAAGCGAAATCACATGACCCTGGGGACAAAGTTGTAGCTAAGGGTTTGTACTTTATTTGTTTCCACCAAAGCAAAGTGAAATTCCCACAAGTGATTGCGGGGCGCTTCGCGCCCCAGTTTGAGGTTAGACATTGCAACGGTTTTGCACCTCACTGTAGATCAGGATTCAGGATCAGTATTTGTACTTTGAGCCTTTGATGGTCGTGAGGACAGTGAGGAGCACAATGAGTATCTCACATGGGTGACAGAGGAGTGGGTGAGGGATGTCTTACAATAAGCACTGGCAGGAGTCCGGTGTGGCAGTGGCGGGACAACATGATCCTAGATGCAGAACATCGTTAGATGAGTATCGGGACGCAAGGAGTATAATCCTTGCCTTTTCCATGTTGGCACATCGTGAAACACACCTTCACGGCTGCAACTGTTGAACCAATGTCGTGTCGAACCATCTTCATGTTCCAACTCTCCTACACCACCCATTCAACCACCCTTCCAAGAAAAAAAAAGAAATCACATCAAGAAAACCCATGCAGCGTGCAATGCAATGCTACCGTTTCCACCACTGTAGTCGCAACCACCTCCCCGTTTGCACATTACCCATGCAGCTCTACGAAAAGAGATTTCAAGCGTGCGCACTGAATTGCCAACTCAAATTTATCAGACTGGTGAATAAGTCTGCGTGATGCGTCGGCACAGTCCACAATGCCAATCCCCTTTGACTTTTCGTTGAACCATACTTTTTGAAGAATCGCAGACATTGACCACAGGTGCTACCAAACACAGAAGCAAATGTCAACCTAACTGAGATGTGGTCGGAAAACTGACGGAAACGACCGTCACATAACCCATGTTTTTTGTCAGCATATCCAAGGTGCCGCGTTCATGACTAAGAACCTCTCGCAATGCGCATCTTCCTTCGGCACAGCTTGCTACCATGTCCAAGATTTCGGATGGTGTCCATGTCAAGTAGTGGACCACTCGGACAATCGCTGACACGACCAGCATACACAATGCTCATCAAGTGGGGTGTGCAGTGGAACCATGAGTGTCGAACGAGAGGCCCATACAGGAAGTTTGGCCAGCACGCAATGTCTGCAGGTCCATGAGGAAAGCACTTATAGGATGCAATGGCACTCACTGGCGTGCCATCCAACCCAACATGCCTTCGCCAACGCCCCAACCTCATGAATTGTCAGTGAAATAATGCAGTGGAGGTTATGACGTGACAGCATGAGGGCATACTCATTGTTGTAGAGGTAAAGTTTTGTGATCCGAGAACCCATATAAACATTCTTCAATGTATTCCCAAGTGTGGCTCTCCTGTGGACTAGGCCCTGCAAGCCAGTCAAATGCAAGCGTGACAGAGATTCACAAGCCTCACCCTATAATCCACTGTCCCTGATTCCTCTTGGAGCTGCCAGCCCACGCCCATGGGATGTACAGTCCTACATGAATGTAAAATTGCATGCTTTGCAGAATTCAGAAGTGAAGATGAAGTAGTGTTCAAGCATGTCAGGCACTCGTCACCATTATCTGATGCTGTCTGGACATCACCAGGATGCATATACGATGCAGATGATCATATTTGGGCTTCACTGTCAACTTACCCCCTCGAACCAAGCGGTGAGAAGAAGCCAGAGTGCTGGCAGACACCAGGCTTGTACAATACATCTTACAAGCTGAGCCAGTCAGGGCAGGGGACAAAAAGAGAGACAACGTCAAACCCACCTCCGGGCATGGAGTCATACTGAGCATCCGTCTGCTGGCTGACAAGACAGCGGTGAGTTTGGTAATTCCTTCTTTTTTTGCTGTGTGATCTCAGTGCTGAGCTTGTATCCCCCTTCGGTTCCTCTGCTGTGTGGTTGTGTTCATGCTCCACATCAAGTGGAATCACAGCGTCTCATTCAGTGACTCGAACATGCATGAGAAGATGGTGGATGAACTCGAGAGAATGGCCATCTGGATGGAGTGGTGAAAAGGTGCGCATAGGGACAGCGGTGAACAGACAGGTGGGTGGGAGAGGTCTGTGGGTAATACGAGCTCCTGGGGCCAAAAGTGCCATTTTTCTTGACAAGGACTGGTATCGTAGAGCGAATCACTGTCAGTGAGACCCTGTAGCAATCATGTCGCACTTGTCACTCGGGAGGCTCCAAGCCAGGCACAAGATCAACGTGTTGACGAGGCAGCCCCTTGGTTCGCAGCTTGATGCATGCTGAAACCAACCCAAGTCTGCAATGTGACCAGGTCTGGAGGATGTGATAGCGTCCTCCTTATTCTCACTAGAGCTATAGGTGGGGGTTGCGAGATGTTCACCTATGATCACATACAGGACTATTGTAGGGAAAGTGGAGGGGGCTCATCAGCAAATCCTGGTTTTTGCCATAGTGTTCATAGTACTCATGGTACTCATAATATTTATAGTGTTTTCATAGATGATTCATAGTACTCATAGTACTCATAGTTTATAGTATTTTCATAGTGATCTCATAGTATCCATAGTATTTCCATAGTATTCATAGTATTCATAGTGGTACTCATCCCAATCCATTTTTTTAAATACTTTTTAACTAGTACACTTTGCTATATCTTTTTTCCACACTTTTTACTATACCTTTTGCTACACTTTCTTTACCACACTTCATTAGCACAATCAGGGTTACTGTCCAGTGCTGTCCAGTATCATAGTACTCATAGTATCATCATAGTCTTTCATAGTGTTGGCTAAAATCATAGTATGTCACAGTTTGTTAGAGTATTACCATAGTCTGTCATAGTATGTCACAGTTTGCCAGAGTATTGCCATAGTCTGTCATAGTCTGTCACAGTCTATCATAGTGTGTTATAGTTTGTCACAGTATAATAATAATAGTAAAAAGTGAATCAAAAAGTGTAGGGTTAGGATTAGCATGAATTAAAATTAGACTTAGAATTGCAATGTCCAAAGGATGGTGAAGAAGTGTGGCCAAATGTGGTAAAAAATATGGCAGGGTGTAGTGAAAAGTGTACACAAGTATCAGAAAGTGTAGCAGGGGTGGACAGAGATATTTAATGAAAAATGTAGCAAAGTGTAGTGTCAAAGGTCAGAGATGTAGTCATATACATCTAATGGTTCATACTATGCAAGGTCTTGTGGTCTAATGGTTAATGTGTTTGAAAATTGCCATTTTGGAAAAGTCTTGAGTTCAACTCATATATTTTATAATTTCCATTTGATCATTTGAACCTATAGTAAAGAGTACATGAAAAGTATAATAAATATGAGTGTAGTCTTGAAATTAAAATTAGAAATGTGTAAAAGTGTATTATAGGGGTTGGATTAGAATTAGACTTCAATGTATATTAAAAATGTAGGATTGGGATTAGGATTAGTAGTATACTACAAGTTGAGTAGGATTAGGGTTAGTAGGTGTATTAATCAAAACATTAATTTTTTGGTTCATTTTTTACTCAACTTTATTACACTATGACACACTATGACAGACTGTGATAGACTATGAGATTACTATGACATACTATGACACACTATGACATACTATGAGATCACTATGACATACTATGATAGACTGTGACAGACTATGAGATCACTATGAGAGTCTATGAACACACTGTGAAACACTATGATTATAGCCAACACTATGAAAGACTATGAGAGTACTATGAGAGTACTATCTATATGGACCCTCACTATGAGCACTATGACACTGTCCAGCACTGTCCAGCACTGTACAGCCAACCCTTATTTTGCTGATGCTGAAATGGTCAAGGAAGTGGGTAACGCAGTGTCTTTGTCAGACAGTGACCGCAGTTCAGACAAGGGTGGCAGTGCTGAATTGCTAATTGAAGATGGTAACAATGTTTGAGGGGAGTCCGCAGAAGGAAATGGGATGGATGCTGTGGCACAACCTGTGAGCAGGACATAATTGCATAGGTTACATTTTCCAATGCAGGCAAACGTTCATTCCTATTTTTTTTTGGAATGGATGGGACCGTGAATCCTAATGCATACTCCTTGTAAGTTATTGTGGGTGCAGGTTGGTTGTGCAGTGAGGAAATCAGTGCTGGTGTTCACAAAATGAGTATTGCGTTTGGTACAGCATAAACGGTGAAACATACCAGAGACAGTTTCCTGGTGAGGTCTGCTTTGGGGGAATGTTGAAGCGGCGATGGCGGGTCTAAGCCCGACATGGTAACTATCGTCACTGTTGTCCCAACCATCTGGAATGTACTGAGGGAAACCAGGATCGGGGTACGTAGAATTTGTGCTTTAATGGGCGGTGAGCCAGAGAATTCGAGTACTCAAAGAGTGGGCATAGTCCTCGAGGTGGATTATCGACGTGAAGTGATCCCACCTTGCCCCTTGAGGACTGGTGTCCTCTGGGACAAAAGGGGATGAACATGGACTGGTAGGTGTGAGCACCGACCTCGCTAATGGTTTGCCAGTCATGTAAATGAATGGTAAAATGGTTTTCAAATGCTAAATTGCAGACAAGGATGGAATCTGTAAGTAAGAGTTTCATGATTGGGCCAGGAGACAAAAACGAGGACAGGGGTAGATTGACTCTTTAGATTTTCCGTTCAAATTCAGAATGAAAGCATACTCCTCTGGAGAGCTGAGGGCAGGGAGAGGAAGGCGGGAGGTAGAGGGCGAAGAGGGGGATGGAGGGCCGTGGGAGTGTTCATCGAAGAAGAATGACGCGTTAGCTTTGCAAAGTTCGCATTCACCGACCTCCTGTGATAGTCTTCAGTGCATGTAGGCGCCTCACGGCGACGAATCCAGCTCCAGTAGCTGGAACACTGGCATTCGGTCCCCAGGTCATGATCGCAGTGGCAAGTTTCCCTGCCGCTCCCACCAAAGCAGGAACCCCGGACACGATGACGCCTCCCTCTTGTTCTTACCCTGTATTCAAACAATAATCTATTATTTTTCTTTCTTTACTTTGATATGAAAAAGCAGCCTCACAACGGTTGCAATGGAGGTCACAATCCTGGAAACAACCTCCACAGCTCTGGTTTTAGTTACATACAGAGTCGACACGCACAACCACGTCTCTTCCTTGTCCACCTTGAGGTGTGTTACTCTGATAAATCTAACTGTAAACAGGAGGGGTTGGGGGTTGCTAGTTGCTGATGCTGAGTCACCGTTTTAGGTGAAGAAGGCATCTGTCATGTATGACCCTCACTCTCACGAATCTCGTGGGATCAATCTCGTCATTATGGAGACTGTCGAGGAAGCTGACGCTTCCATCAATGCATTCATCGCGGCGGATATCATGTGCAAAATTGTCACTGTCAAGATGGTATGTTTTAGTGCCTTGTCATCGATGCTGACTGTCGTTGCAACATTGAGCTCGACCTGGGTGTGCATGGACACCCACGTCTGGACGCTACTATGGGATGCCAAAGTGCCACAACTGTATGTTCGAGTTTATTCACTGTAGAGGCATGATTTGAAGCTGTGATGTAGATGAAATGACCATATGATTCCTGGCCATACAACAGTTGTTACTCACGACCATGACCACAGATGGGGTCACTCGTGGTGGTTGGTGAGGTTACAAAGACCGTCCGCACGACTATGAATCTATTATCATGGCCACCATGATTATGACCGAGGATACGGTGGTGGACATGACTACGAGCGCGGTCGCCATTATGATGACATGGGGTACTAGGGCAACACACATGACCATGGGGTCGTACTAGGTCATGTGGCTGAATATCCATCCTGATGGCAGACACATTGTCTCTGGCTCTCAGGACAAGACCATTAGAGTTTGGGATGCAACCACTGGCCAGTGTGTCACAGGTCCTTTCCAGGGGCATGCAAGTTCAGTCAACTCTGTTACTTATTCACCTGACAGCAGACACATTATCTCTGGTTCTGAGGACAAGACTATTAGAGTTTGGAATGCTGTCACTGGTTAGTGTAAGGCAGGTCTAGTCCAGGGGCACTTACATCAGATCATATCCATTGCCTTTTCACCTGATGGTGCTCATATTGTCACAGGGTCTGGTGATTGTTCTATCAAAGTATGGAAGTTTCAAGAACTTGTTTCTTTTACTAGTGACTTGGAGGAGGTAGATGGCTGGATTCAATTTTCTAATGTTGCTTGTTTAGGCTGGCTTGCTCCTTGGAACAGAATGACCTTTTATCATTCCATCTATTCTTTGGTAATATCTTCTGGCAGTTTACCATGTTGACATTAGTGATCAATCCCTGTTAGGGGAGTCTTGGACTTCATGTTGGAACTAATTCTCATTTCATTCTTATGCCACTTCCTATCATTCTTCTTGTCATGTTTTCTCTTGACTTTGTAGGCTAGGATAGAGAAAACAGTGTGCCTGTACTTCCAGAGTACTAAAATATATTGACCCATACATTTGAGGGTGCTGGTTAGTGTGATGGCCTATGCACAGATGTGGACTCTCTAGCAACACTCTGTCAAGCACAGAGAAGGAATATAGATGCTTCAGACCCATCTTTGTATTGCTCATGTGTGACAAGTATAGATCCATGTATTGGAAGGGTGTTAACTCATGACAAGAATTTCATGATATTCAAGCCCAGTGAAGACCGTCGGAAGTCCAATTTATACCCACCTGACTCCACTCTCACTGCCAGCTCCTCTAGGATCCTGTTGCCCGGCCACCTGTTCATCAGCACATATCTCCAGACTCTGCTCTTCTGTCACACACCTGACATGCTTATCGTGCTCCTGACCATTCTTGTGAGCCCAAAGTACACACGCACATCCTGGTCCATTTGTGGTCTGCAACTGCCATGGGAGTTGGTTGACAGTGATTGGTGTCACGCTACATCCACGGCTGTCAAAGGGTTCATCGTTGCCAAGTTGCGACTTGAGGAAGGGGCAGTTGCCATTGGTTTTGCCGAGTACAGAGGAGCGGGTGACATGGAACGTGATTCCGATCAGGTGTGTGTATGTCGAGGTGCCACACGTAAGGGAGGTGGATTGTTGGAGGGGCAAGGGGAGTGAGGAGCGTGCTGTGGCAGACAGGGAAAGTGAGGGGCGGGGCATCATTAGATAGGTGTGGAACAGGACGATTGAGACTTGAGTACAACACTTGCCTTTTGATGTCAGCATGTATGCCCTGGTCAGAGTAGGGTCGTCATTGCCAATGTCGTCGTCTGTAGTGGAGAGCGGGGGGCGACGAATATTTGAGGATTTGACTCCGATGAGGTATTCTGTACAAAATCATCATCAGAGGTGGAAAACGTGAGGTCACCCTAAGGAGGTGTGTCACAGACCACCAGAAAAGGCCACCTCAATGCCCACAACCAATTCCATTCTTCGATGCTAGGAGTGCTTGATCGCAACGCAAACAGTTAGAACCGTCAAATATCAGTGTGAATTTGGCAGGAGAAGGGTTTCCCAAGTTGAATCAAGAGTTAATTGTATTGAAGTTGAGAAACCTAGTGAATACATGGGGTGAATCAAATGCACAAGAGAACATGGGACAGATTTTTGAAAATAAAAACTGAGGCTGATATTCAGTCATGTAAGCTGGTACAGTCCCATGGTCATGTGTGTTGCCCTAGTACATCATGTTGTCATAACAGCAACCGCGCTCGTAATCGCGTCCACCACCATATCCTCAGTCATAATCGCAGTGGCCAGGATGATAGATTCATAGTCATGCAGGCGGTCTTCATAACCTCACCAACCACTGCAAGTGATCCCATTGGCGGTCATGGTCATGCGAGTAACAACTGTTGTATGGCCGGGAATCATATGGTCATTTCATCTACATCACAGCTTCAAATCATGCCTCTACAGCGAATAAACTCGAACATACAGTGGTGGCGCTTCAGCATCCCATAGTGCATCCAGACATGGGTGTCCAGGCATGCCCAGGTTGAGCTCAATGTTGCAACGACAGTCAGCATTGACAATAAAGCACTAAAACATACCATCTCGACAGTGACGATTTTGCACATGATTTCCGTCGCAGTCAACAAGTTGATGGAAGCATTGGCTTCCTCGACAGTCTCCATAATGACGAAACTGACCCCACGAGATTCGTGAGAGCAAGGGTCATACATGACGGACGCCTTCTTCACCTAGAATGGTGACTCAGCATCAGCAACTAGCAATCTCCAACCCCTCCTGTTGACATTAGATTTATCAGAGTAATGCACCTCAAGGTGGACAAGGGAGAGACATGGTTGTGTGTGTCGACTTTGTTTGTAGCTGAGACCAGAGCCATGGAAGTTGTTTCCAGGATTGTGACCTCCATTGTGACCATTGTGTGGCTGCATTTTCGTATCAAAGTAAAGAAAGAAAAAGGATAGATTATTGTTATTGTTTGAATATGGGGTGAGAACAAAAGGGAGGTGTCATCGCGTCCAGGGTTCCTGCTTCGGTGGAAGCGGTGGAAAAACTTGCCACTGCGATCATGACCTGGGGACAGAACGCTAGTATTCCAGCTACTGGGGCTGGGTTCATCGCCGTGAGGCACCTACATGCAATATTATTGGAGCTCCAGGCTGAAGACTACCACAGGATGGTCAGGATCAACAACACCCATAGGATCTTGCACCTGTCAAGGTTCTGCGATGCAGAAGGGATGGGGGCGCTGACCTGCACCAAAATGATTGGATGCGGATACATAGTTAATGTATGTTTGATGTTAGACATTTGACCCGAGATTTGAGTTTTTACTATATTCCCACGGTCCAAATGCTTAGCTAATTGAGGGACATATGGACCATAGTGTCTAGTATGTATCCCTATTTTTCCTTATTTGTTCATTCACAGGTTGTGGAGAAACAAAATGATTTCTCCCAACATACTTTTATTACTACCTACAACTACTTAGCAAACCATTTTCTTAATATCTCTTTTATCCTTGAGTACTTAGCCAAGTGTCAGAGAAGGAAATGGAGCATGTGACCTCAGATGCGAATCACCTGACTCAGATCATGTGACCTTGCATAGCATGAGTCATAATGAGTCAATATGAGTCAAAGTGAGTCAGATGAGGATTAGCCAAAGCACTGCCCCTAGACTAGCAGAATGATCATGTGACCTGCACAGCATGAGTCATAATGAGTCATAATGAGTCATAATGAGTCGGCATGAGTCAGCATGAGTCATTGCCAAGCCAAAGGCTATTTTTAGCTCATTGCAAGTCATTTTCTGACAGGTTGAGTCAAAGTGAGTCAATATGAGTCAGTATGAGTCATATCTTGGCACAGCCACCTCGGAACCGAAGGTAGCACAGCCACATGTAAACTACTATATAAGGAGCGCGATTCAGCCCCATTTGGCAGGTTCCCTCTTTTAGGAAAAAGGTTCCTACTTGAGTAAATCTCAACCAACGAGTGCTCACAAGTGCATCCCTCTACAAACAAACAGTGAGGCTGTGTAGAGAAGTTTCCCACGCTATAAATAGAACTACTTAGATCCAAGTTAGGAGTATACTGTATCCCTTAGGATAGGGACAGTTAGGACACCTTTAGGGAGAAAACCCCAGAGCAGGCAACTAAAGGGAATAGATTCCCAGCTAGTAGGGAGACCTAATAATTCATTAGTACCCTGGGAAAGGGGTCAAGTCGAGCACATTTAAGCTGATTGCCAACTCCTTAGTGCATAATAGAATCAGTTTAGGAAAAGCTGTTCTGTGTGACTAAGTGACGTGTGTGAATCAGTAAGCGAAAGTGAAGCGTATTTACGCTACCTACCCAATTGAGCATTCCTAATTGACTGGAGCCAATTGGCATCTTAGGGAAGTACCCCTAGTCACTACCAAGTACCCCCCCCTAGCAACCTGAGAGTTGTCTAGACCATTTCCCCAACCATCCAGTGTACAATTCGTACACCACCCCAACTGAAAGCCAGACCCTCAACAGTTTTGCTGAACCCCCAATCACCCTCAACCTCATTGACGATTGACGAACAAACCACATACCTGATAGTCAACCCCTTTCTACGAGATTGATACTTATTTCTAGTACCAACTCGACCAGGGAAGAGTACTCTCTTCACCTTGCTAAAGGTTTACTACCCGTGGAGATAAGATTAGTTGTCTGGTAAGCGTTTTCTTAGCGTTTCTACTGATCTTATCTAGAAGAAGACAGCGCGGGATTTTGAATCCAAGTGGAATGTAACACATCCAGGTAGTGAAGACGCCTTGTCGAGTGAGGATGTGGTTGAGTTCAGATCCGGCAAACTCGGGCTGTCATATAGTCACATGATGCATCAATCATTGGGCCTCCTAGCCATGTCATGGAGGAGGTAGAACTCGAAACTCAATCAATGCCTTATCATATGTTTATAAATGAATATAAATTTTCTCTATTCTTCTGATCAGCACATCATCATATTACATAGGAATGTTCCACGTGATGCAGTGCATCCGATGCCTAGCATTCTCTGCATTTCAGTGATCCACTGATGACTCAATTCTGGTGTTGAATGACTGAATCTCAGTATGTCTCTCTGTCAAAATTCAGTGCATCCCACCATCATTTTTCATTTGTTCTACTACCCACAGTGCAGATTTGTATTGTACATATGTCATACTCAATCTAATGAAATTTCCTGTTCCTTCTCAGCCCCCAATTCCATAGTGATCGTCAAAGACAGCTATAGTGTTTGCAAGGAATAGCTCTATCCCACTCATGATCAGGCTGGAGAGAAAAGCCTCGACGCTACACCAGCGGAACTCACTTCAAGGAACACCAAGGTCATCGGAGTGGCCAACCGCAATGTCACAGGTAATTGTGAGCAGAAGCATGACAAGAAGCTCTCCACAGTTCCCTCAGTCTACTGAGAATCCACCCAATATGCCCTTGAGTGCTGTGGCTGGTTTGAATTGTCCAGTGGACATCAGCCAGTAGGTAGCTTCGGACAAGATAGGTTCTGATGGAGTTGTAGTAATCATTGTCTCCAGGTTGTCAATGACATGGAAAATGACGTGCAAGTGAGACCGCACTTGCAGTCTGAGGATTTGCAAGGCTTGAGCTATACGATAATGACAGAAACTCAATCGGCAGCTGCTGGGCGAGGCAGCTGGGCTGATGAGCCAACTGCAATGATATTCCACCCCAAGGATTGATCCCACCCAGCAACTTCGATGCTGTGAAGTTGATGAGACAGGTTCATACAGATCGGTCTCCTTTGTCATAACGAGTCACCCACCTAGCACCCAAGTTAGTTGGGATGAAAGGTCAATACCATGTATAGATGTACAGTGGCCTGCCAAACTTTACTAACTGAGCAGTACTCAAAATGTGAGTAAGCATGTCTTTGGTCTCCATGGCACCCTGACTGCCCACTAGATTGGTACACTTGACAAAATGATCAAAGCCAAGCTCTGAGAATGGTGGAATCACAGATCCTTTCTTGGCCATTCTAGCTAAAGGGTCCATGATCAGATTGGGGATGAACTCGTACAGATGATGTCCAGCAGTGGAGAGAAAAAGTGAAAATATGGGCTGTTCCATCAGTGCATGCAACGCACAATGAAATTCAAGGTAATTGTCTCTTGCAAAACATGCATCTCATCAAAGGAGAGGATTACGAGCAACGATGAATCTAGAAATGCTTTGAGGGTCATCAGAAGTGCCTCGCACTCCACATTCAACAAGAAGGAAGATTCCTTGATCTTACTGTCCACATCGGGGTTTGTTGAATCTGATTCAGTGGATATCCCAAGCTGGTATGCATCTAAGACCTAATGGTCAGATAGCCAATACTTGTGATACACACCCCATGTGCCTTCATAACGACCCTATCATAAAACCATACACAAAACTTGCCATGGTGGGTCATGGTCATACCATGATTCATGTATTCCCTGAGCTATCCTGCAAAAGGCATTGAGTTGTTCAATGTTGCAAGCCCTTTGGAGGGAGCTTCTGTGCTCTTCAGCACTTCGGCTACTATGACAAACAATGCATGCAAGAGTGCAAGCACATGTTAGAACACCCCAGGACTAGAGTCTGTGAGATAATTTTGTATGCTGGGATCAGCAGGAGGGATATCCTGTGGAAAAGTTTGGTCACACTGCTTTAACTCAGATTTCGATCATGAGAATACAGAATCATACCAGTTGAACCACCTAGCCGAAGGACCATAGGAATGACAAGCTCACCCTTCACAATTTCGTTGATGGTACATGATTTCCTCATGCCAGACGACTAAATTATTGCCATGTATCAAACATACAGGCCACTGGTAGAAGAGGGGCTATCATTGCGCTTGGGGTCAGGCAAGGAATTCTTGATACAATTGAGCAGGACAGTGGCAACATCTCCAATGTACTGCACATTCCAGGCCCTTTCCATGGCTGAGAGGAAGAGATGACAAAATTGAGTGTCAATTTCTGACTTGGACCAGCCCAGCAACCATATGCTTTACCTGATGTTTCTGAATGATAAGTAATCATTGAAGATAGTGAAAGAAGGTATGGGCATACCCTGCCTTGACCTTGGTGGTGGTGGGAGGCACATTGATATCCAAAGATAGTCTGTCCAATACTATGTCAAACACGCATTGAAACCACTGCAAACCAGTAGATCCTACCAATATCCCTAATCGACTGGTACTGCTTTTCATCCCAAGCTTTGGCAAGTTTCTCTCTTAACGAAGGCCCCTTAGGCTTTCTGGGTTGCTCAATTTCTCCTTAAGGAAGCACATGTCCATGTCAAGTTGTCCAGATGAATGGTCAGCAATTTCTCACAGAAGAAAAAGGAGCCAATCATCGGAATCAAGCTTGGGAGGAAGAAGATCCACCAAATATCCGTTGACCTTGTCGTCAAGGTCGGTCATGAATTGCGAGGACTAGAACCGCGACAAGGGACCATGTCGGTCACGGCTGAGTCATCGTTACGTGGGTCACGTGACGGTACGTTCGCGGACAGGCTCGAATCTAATCATACCGCGGAGCGAGCACGTGCGAGTCTGGATGACACGATGACACGTCCTTGTGAGTCCAGGTATCGATGCACACGTGCGCAAATGCGTTTGCCATTTGACATCAACAAGATTAACGTTTCCCAACGTGTCGACGAGGATGCACGTGGCGACTGCCCTTCCGTGCCAAACCGCCCGGTTTTCTAATTCGCGACTCTCACACGTTTGAGAACCTCGCTACCAACTGACCCCCGCATACGACCGTCGACCGCTGTATTTTTTAAAAATCTCATTTCTGAGTACAGGTGCGACCACCATCATGCCCACTCTTCGGGATAGAGCGGAGAGGGGAGATGCGTGTCAAGGCGAAAAGGGTGATGATCAATCATCATGTCAAGCAGTCAAAGTTCAAATGATGTGCGAGTTCGTATATGTCCAACCTGAGGGGGATGCTACGTATGGATAAAAATAAATCCCAAAAAATGAAGAAAGGATCAAGACAAGAGACCAGTGAGCAAGTGCATAGGTGACAGAGTGTGGTGATACAGACAGACAGCGAGTATAGGATAGAATAGTCAGGAAAGTGGGAGAACTCCAACTGCCATAGCCGAGAAAAAAAATACGAGCACGGTGCAAAGTTCGCGCATATGGATGTGATACAAGACAGGAGCGTTATGGTCTTACATGGAATGGATGGAGGTACAGATGGATGCACCCCCAAGGTAAGCGCACAGTGGGTTATGCCATAATACCATCACCACCATCATAACCGTTATGGCTCGGGTATCCGTGAGCAAAGCACCACTGTGAGACAAAGGCATCGTAGAGCGAACCACTGTCGGGAAGACCCTGTAGCGATTGAACGTCGAACCGTCGTTCGGTAGGCTCCGAGCCAGGCACAAGATCGTCATTTCGCGGCTTGATGCGTGCTGACCAATCCCATTCCGCAATGTGACCAGGTCTGGAAGACATGATGGCGTCCTCCTCCTTCTCACTTGAGCTATAGGTTGGGGTAGCGGGCTGTCCGCCTATGATTTCACGCGGGACTATTGTAGGTGAAGCGGAGGGGGTCGAAAGGGTTGAGGAAGCGGGTGACGTGGTGTCTTCGTCAGACGACGACCCCAGTTCGACCGAGGGTGGCAACGCCGACTTGCCAATCGAAGATGGTGAAGTTTGAGGGGATCCCGCGGAAGGAAAGGAAACGGAAGATGTCGCACGAACTGTTGGCGGGGAATAATTGCATAGATCGAGTTTCCCGGTGCGCAGGGGCGTCAAACGTCTATCCTCCTTGTTTTTTGGAACAGATGGGACCATGAGGCCTAATGCATGCTCCATGCAAGTCATTGTGGGTTGAGGTTGGGTGTGCGGTGGATGGATTGGTGCTGGTGCTCAGGGATGAGTATTGGATCTGGTAGTACCAGCATAAACGGTAAAATAACGTACCAGAGGCAGCTTCCCGCCGGGGTCTGTTTCGAGGGGACGTCGAAGCGGTGACGGCGGGTCTGAACCCGACACGGTAATTGCCGCCGTCATTATTGTCCCACCATTCACCACCCGGGCCGTACTGAGAGGAACCAGGAGCGGGGAATATGGAGTTTGTGTGATAACGGGCGACGAGCCAGAGGGTTCGAGTGCTCAAAGAATGGGCATAGTCCTCGAGACGGATTGTGAACGTGAACCGATCCCACCCTCTTCCGCTTTGAGGAGTGGTGTCCTCTTGAGTGCAAGGGGACCGGGAGGAAAGAACTTGGGACGGTGGATGTGAGAGGGAGTCGACGTAATGAGCCCCGACCTCGCTAACGGTTTGCCAGTCGTCGAGAGTGAAACGGATGGCGACGTGTTTTTCAAATGCTAAATTGCGGACGAGGATAAACCCTGTGAGTATGGGTTTCATAGTTGCGCCGGGTGGGGACAGGGACAGATTGAGAGACTCGAGGAATAAATTTAAAGGAGAAGATTTGGAAGGCACGGGAGAAGATTTTGTTGGGTCAATCTCATAATTTAAAACGGGGGAAATGCGAGGAAATGGGAAGCGTGCGGGCGGAGTATCCTCGCCCTCTGTTTCTGTCTCGTCGCCATTGCCGTTGGCGGGATTACTGAGTGCTGCGGGACGAGCTGAGCGTTTGAAAACACGGACGGTGGCAAGAGCGTTGTCCTTTTCAGGGAAATGGACATTTTTAGGGGTGGATGGTTCTGATCGAGCACGTAGATGCATGTGCTGAGCATGTGGGGGTATCAACATGGCGGGGGACGACGACGACGATTTAAGCGAAGACTTGAGGGGCTTTCCACTTGAAAGCAGAATAGGAGCAGATGCGCCTCTGGAGAGCTGAGAAAAGGGAGAGGAAGGACGGGAAGTAGAGGTGGAAGAAGGGCATCCGGGGGAGGGGGAGCTAGCGCCAGAGCTGGGGAAGCGGATGGTGTGGGAAGGGATGGAGATGGAGAGAGCCTGCGGTGGATGTTCGTCGAGGGAGGAAGAGTGGTCGTCGTCGTCGTCATGGGGGATGTGGAAGACGGGAGATTTGCGGGTAGAAATGTCGCGTGTTCTCTTTGGGAGGACACCGAGCGAGTGGAATGTGCCGGGGCCGCGTTCGTCAGAGAATGAGCGACGAACTTGAGGACAGACAGACATCTGTGGATGACGTCAGGGAGGAGTGGGTGGGTGGCATGGTCGATTTGCTCACTGCACGGCGAGACAGACAGCTGCAGCAGAACCGTCGAGTGTTGTGGTGAGACGGGCGAGTGGTTTCGGATTGATGAGCGTTTTGAAATGTAAAATAGCGTCGCCTCCATAAAACAGCCACTCGTCCCGAGATCTCGATCGCCGAATCGGCACGTGCTCTTTATGGTAAGCTCCACTTTCGAATTGTCCAGATCTGTATTCCGGTCACACGTCACAGTGCCTTGTATGCCCGGGCCTTATCGCGACAACCGCCATCCTACCAACTGCCTCCAGCACCTTCTTATCGCCACCCTCTCCTACCTCTCTGGACGTGGGCGGTGCCACCTCGTCCCCGTCTAGACCTACATCGTCGCATCATGATTCGTCCACAGGAATTTTCTGCATGCCGTCGCCATCATCGCCATCACCCGTATCTCAGCTCCTTCTGCATTCTTTTCACTGCTCATCCTTCCTCTTCCCTTCGTTTCGACTTCCGACCCTTCGAAGGTATCCACCGTTTCCATGACACGACGTTATCTTTCACCTTTCGTCGAGGTCAACTCGATGTGTAGCTCTATCTGCCTTATCGCCGTCTCTCCAAATTTCTTCCGGGAAATACATCTCTGTACACACGGCCACCACCTCTTTTGATAAGGTTTGGCCTCAGAGGGAAGTCAGTCATCCTTCCTGGATCACATCGTTATCCACTCCAGATGAGTCGCCCCCGCTCCATGCAAAGCTTCTGCTCCACCCCTGAAGCTTGAAGCTTGAAGGATGGCAGGAGGCGCAACTCCACTTTCCTTGTACAATTGTGGTTCTACCTTTCCTGTAGCTCCCTCCCCCGCTTTGCGCCCGATCGTATTTGAATCACGGAGTTGGGGACTGTTCATACCACGAACGGTGGCACCAGCAGAGCAACTTCCCACGATCATGTTCTCTATTTCCACTTTTACGCCTATTGGTGCCTAAATTTGCGCGCTAGATAACGCAATGATTCGGCGCGTCTTGCCACATTTCACGGCTTTGCAACAACCAAAGTACATGTCACCGTCACGGTTATCTCACTATGAACTCCACATCAAATCCCAACCCACTCACGCTTCGATGCAATATCTGACCATTAGTTTTACTTGTCAACGGGCTTTCGCGGTTGTTGACCACTCTGCACTGCCGAAACGCTGTGTGTCTCTACGTTTCGTCGTTATTGCACAATCACCTCTTCCGATTGGAACTCGTTCTAAACTCGTTTTATCCTCGACGATCTTGGCATCATCATCTGTCATTTTGACGGCATTCTGGATCCGCTACTCTCCTTTCCTCGTGGTTCAAATGCGTATCGCTAAACCAGCGGTATATGCACTACTGACCTTATATTCTACCGTCGCCTTGACCGTCACCCCTATTTTCTCCTCCCGGCTCGGGAACGAGCCACCTGCCTCTACGCGATCTACAATTGTCACCCCCATACGTTTTTCAAATGCCACTCGTGACAGCTGATGCAGTGATCAAGTAGCGGATGCCTGGTCTCGGATGCTCTTATCTCTCTCCCAGGGCTGACCTTCCTTTCTTTCAACCCAATTCAAAAGGGTCAGGCGCCCATGCGAACCCGCGGTTCCTGCCCTCAACAACCAACAAAAAATACCACATACATTCCGACGAGAGCGGATCAGATAGCGTTGCCAATCTGTCCACGTAGCACATACTTTTGCATCGTTCTCGCCCCTCTGGGTAACCCAACTCGACGCGCTGGCGCACGATGGGCCACCTGAGCAGCGTTCTCCTCTCGGCTACTCTGCCTTGCACCCCCGAAATGGGGGGGAGACGGGGTGTGTCCAGCGCACCAAGTGGGTCCGCGTCCGCATAAACGCCCAAATTGGCCCGGCTCCGTGGCATTCTTTTTTATCGCCCACATAACGACGTCGACTCAGCAGCGTTCTCGACAACACCTGTGTACACAATAGCACAAACAAGCGGTATCATACCCACCGGCGTGGGGCGATTGTCGATGGCCACACTGCTCAGCCGCAGACCGCAATCACGCAACACCCCAGGACGCGCGAATGCATCCCGGATTATGTGGATCACGTTCATTTTTACTCGCCGAACTCATCGTCGATATACATATTGCCTTATCACCACCCACGTTCAACCGCCTCTAGGTTTCTTACATGATGTGATTAGATGTGACAGGCAACCATGATGGTGAGCTTTGAAATTGAAAATATTGATACGCGAGATAGGCTTGGGTGGAAACGCGGCCGTGAGTGGTTCTCTCCGCATTGCAAACATGGATAGATGGGTAGTAAGGGGGATAGGACGTATTGAATTGAATGGGGAATGGAGAACAGAGGACGGAAAATGGAGTATGCCGTCCGCGACTCCGCGCGTCCTTCCTGTCTTCTTCATTTTTATGACGGAGTTATTCAAACGCGTGGAATCAAAGCGGCAGTCGGACCGGGTGCGACGCCTGGTGTAGATGGAACACATGATAGGGTTCACCCCCGCCTTTGTATGACATTCAAGCGCATGCACACTCACAAACGCACACCTTTTGTTTTCCTCAGGCTTGATGTGTCACACCCTCGAAACCAACTTGCCCCCAGTGACTTATCAGTCTAGGGTCATGCGCCATGCCACTATCGGCATGCCGTTTCTCACACAATCAAACGCGTCTTTGAACGCGGACACGGTGATCGCGATCATGTTGGTCGTGATAGGATCAGCGCGTTCATTGGGTCCGTCAAGGCTGATTAGACCGTTGCGTGCCAAGATAACACGTTTTCAGTATGGAAACAAAGGAAGTCTTTGCACATGGGAGGTGAACGGGATCCTACCGAGTTCGGCCATCTGCATCAAGCCCAACCTTGCGTCGTTTCTGCTGACCATGTTTCCTAAGCCAGGAATGGGACCAGGGTCCCAGAACCGGCGGGCGTTCAATTTGTCACGCTCAACAAAACAGACATGAAAGCTTGACGGGACAGATGCCATCTCGTCTAGGCGGTCATGTCTTATCGCTGCAAATATCGTCGTTCTCGGCGGCAGTCACATGCATCGAAATGAAGGCCGTTTCAAAAACGTCGGTCCCGACCATCATCACCGAGATCCGAATCAATTGATCAAACCGTTCCTGTTATTTCCTCCCGTTTCGAGTCTTGACATGGTCACTCCTCCTGGCGCATTCCGATCTAGGCGCTCGATCCTGGACGATTATTGTACGGACCTTGCTATGTGCCTGTTATGGCCTCAAGCACATGGCGACGAGCGTATTGGGCATAGTGCGGGGCACCCCCGATTTCGCCCTTTTTATTCCCCCCAAGGTCGAGGCGCCCGACGAGATCGGGACCTGGGGCCTGGAACTGACTTTTGCCGCCTCCCGGCACTTGCCGGCCGAGTTGTTGGTACTGCCATGGGTCTGGGCAAGACATTTTCACGGACGCATTTGCGCACTGGCCTCGGTCTCGTTCTGTGCCAGTGCCAGCGACTAGTACTGCCTCCCCCGACTGCAACCTAGCCCCAGGCCTAGAAAACGGCCGTTTCCTGCGCCCACGAGTACAGCAAGCATACTATTTACCGTCTGACGCCTCAGCGCCTTTAGCTCCGAGTTCCTGCCACAGCGTACGGCGCTCGAGACCGCAAGGTACGCAGCCGCAGCAGTGGTGATCCCGGAACCATGGCCGACTCGATCGATGGCTCCGGGTGTACACTGACGTTGCAGATCCGATTCCTCGTATCTGTCGTCCATTCGTGGAGGAGTGCTTGAGAACGTCCAGCGTCATTCGTGGAGGACCACGTCCGTTCTCCATGCGCCGTGATGCCGCATGATCGGAACGATTGTTCATTGATCTCAAAGTATCGGGTCCAACTTGCGGAGACTACCGGGACTCGTACTTGGCTCCGGTGACCCGCAAGACTACAGGTCCGCAGCAAACAATTCTCGACGGAACTTCCCAGTGGAAAATAAAAGTCGGATATCTGAATACCTCAACGTCGATTTGGTTTCTAGCGACTTGATTGATCGAATGTAACTTGTGATGATCGATCCGCTACGGCAGCCCTTCAAATGACCCGCACCCATCATCCTGGCGTTACCCCACAGTCCTGTGGCTGGCACATGAATGAATCTTGGAGCGATCTTGCGTCCACAAGTGGCTTTTGCGTACCTTCGAACACGTTTGGACGCCTCACCATGCCAACGTGGGGCCGCAGTACTGGGATTGAGATACCGATGCTGTGTACCTGTTTCATGGTTGTCCTTGCAATGCTAGCTTGACGCAAAGTCTGTCCTCGCGCATGTGTAGTCGAATTACAGCCATGAACGTTGACAACCGAAGGTCGGCTGGAAGGGGATGAGTTGATGCATATTGCGTTTCAGAGGGATCCCTTCCACTGTGGGAAGGCTATAGGATCGGAAAAGATGCTGACACCCGGGTTGCCGAAAGTAAAAAGTAGCTTGACACCCAACGCCACATAACCTCGGAAGGATCGCGAGCGACACTGCGCAGTGCCAGGCAAATCAGTGCCCTTGATTGTCGATCAGTCCCGAGTGTCACCGCTTCCGAGTCGGTTTCTAAATCATGCTTCGCATCCAAAAAAAAACTATTGTAAGTCGTCAGTCTATTGATTCCTACCATGACGGACGGCGCTCAGGCTTATTGGACGTACCAAACGACCGTATAGATTTCAAGATCTGACTGGATGTAAATACATCATGTCTCCAATTCGGCTTGATGATCCGACCCTGTGGCGTCACTGGGCGTGCCTTGGTTGCGCTGAGCCGGGCCCGGATCTGGCAGAAAGATGGCGCTTCCGAAATGCGCGACGGTAGACACGATGCTCCTCTGCGAACGTGACGGATAGAGGCATCCCTGGCAGGGTAGCGTGTCTGCTGACGTCTCTACATCTTGGCGTACCGTATGAAAGGAAGGCGTATGTCATACGTACTACATATCTTCCCCATGCACGTGGCTTGCCGAAGACACATGAACCAGCGTGTTGATGACTGCGCTTGCTCAGAAAAGAAATCTAAGCGCCCGAAAGTATAACTGGGGATGCGCAACGCCAATTACGCCGTGATACGCACATCACAAGCATCGCAAACGAATTGAACGATAGCACCAAGGTTCTGGAGAGAAAGATACGAGTCGGTAATTAGGCACCATCTATTTGCCGGTAGAAAGTTCCCGATATGTAGCGCGTCTTATTCATTCTTGCTACAGGCGGAGGAGACGCGCACGCGCACGTTTAGGTCCACTTGCTTAACCGCCAGTGTCAGGCATAGATAACAAATTGGAACGTGCGTTATCGGCCCTCATATCCTATCTCGCATCGCGTTAAGCGACGATACGTGTTAGTGGGAGGGCAACCCAGCTTGGCGACGATCAAAGCTCTACCCTGTCTTCGTACGCAGGGATAAGATGTAAAATCCGAGGAACTCATATATCAACCCGGAAAAAGCGGAGACAATAGATGGTCCTGTGAGAATCTAAGACATTGCATGTCATTTCTGAGACCTTCAACATGCGTGGGTGTACCGTTAGACTCCAGGGAGCGACAGACTTGCTAGAAAGCCTAAAGAAGCGGAGGAAGCCTTCGATTAGAATGATAAACAAATCGCGAAGTCAGTGAAGATTGGCTAACCTTTTACGGTGTATGGATCTACGGTATGATGTATGTAACGTTATCCATTGACGAGTCTACCACGAGTCATTTGAGAGCTGTGACAATGGCTAGCAGGAACGGAAACGGACATTACAGTTAACAAAGTTAAAGGCGGTTGCATCCTTAGCCGAGCTTGCATCGTAGGACAGAGTTGGCGCCTGGTGCAGGAACCAATATTAATGCTGGAACGATGACGGCGTCTCTACTCAGACTCAGAGAACAATCTTCGAGTCGTTGAAAATAGCACGATAGAATGGCGTGATCGTGACCTACCTTGAACCCTCCGCACAAAGCCTCTTTGACTTGACAGTCCACACGCCAATTAAAACATTGATCGATCTCCCAAACAATGCATGTGTTGGCTGCTTCCCTCAAAAGACCCCTGATGGTTGGTGACACGTTAGTATTGGAAGGCCAATCGAAGTGGACGAACGAATGCGGCATACATATGGTTGGAGAGCGCTAACCGCACATCTTCCAGCGTCGCCATCGTCGCCACGTCTCGTATCTATCCTCCTTCTGCATTTCTTGCACTGCTTTCTTTCCTCTTCCCGTCGTCTCGACTTCCTACCTCCTTTGAAGAGCGGCATCCGTGCCGCTCTTCAAATGCCATTCTTGTTGCACTTCCGAGCAATACCCCTACACGCACACAATACCATCGTTTTCTTTTAATTAAAACGTGATGCCTTAGAGGAAAATCACTCACCCTTCCTGGATCCCATCGTCACGGCGGCTGGAAATCGATCCAAGGTTCCACTCCAGATGGGCCAAGTCCTCGAGGCTCGCTCCATGCCAAGCTTCCTCCCCGCCCTTCAATGAAGGATGACGACCAGGCACAGCTCCACTTCCCTTGTACGACTGGGGGCTCCACCTGTCTCCCTCCCCTGCTTTGCGCCCGATCGTATTTGAATCATTGACTCGCCGAGCGAGTGTTAGTTGCACCACTGCAAACAGCGATTACCATGTCGCCAGATAACGTAATCGTTCCTTACATTTTCACGACTTGCAAAGTGCAGTCATACACCGAACTCCACATCAACCCACCCACGCTTCATCCACAACCACTTTTCCCGATTAGAGCTGGTCCTATCCTCGATGATTGGGGGTTATTTTTCCCTGTCATTTTGATGGCATTCTCAGTCGATGGTATTAGATGTCGGTCACGAGTCGGGTTCTGGTTATCTTTTTATTCTGGACCTCTATTCCAGAGTCCAGACGTCGTGTCCCGGTATTTTTTGGCTTGTCAACATCCGCAGTCGCCTTCTGTTGGCAAGATTAATTTATCCCCGCAGTCCCCAGAGTGCCCCGAGTTGGAAAACGAACTGCGACCGATGGGCCTCGTGTCGTCTACGCCACTCTCTGTTGCGACCAAGTTTGCGAGTGTCCAGCGGTTTTCTGTCAGCGGGTGTGAGATCCTTTCACCCATCGCATCTTTCTTCCTCTTCGCGCTCTTTGGTGGCGACGACGACGACGACTTCTGCAGTCGATATTTTTTAGCGGCAACAACCCGCCTCAGGAGTACCAGCACATCGCATGCTAGTGGTCTCCACCGCCATTCAGCATCTTTTGCTGGTAGCTAGCTCAAGGCTGGCGTCACCATACCCTTGCTTACCCCATATTTTTCCCGTTCAACGTTCATCATGTATATCCCGCACACCTCTCCCTTTTCTCTTCCCTCTGCTGACCTGTCCTCTCTGATGGTCCTTCTCTCTTCCATTCGCCAACCCCTTGTGGTGGTCTTTTCTCTCCTCAGCCTGGAATTCCTAGGACATTGTGTCTTCTGGCCAGCATCTCAGCAGATGCGAACATGAACGATGGTCCGCCGCACGTTGATGAACCCAGTTGGAACACTGGCGTTCGGTCTCCAGGTCGTGATCGCAGTGACGAGCTTCCTTCCTCGCCATCCAGCCAGCGCAGGGGCCCCGGACGATGACCGAAGCCCCTCGTATTTCCATTCCCATTCAAAAATAACCTGTCCTTTTTTTTCTTCTTTCTTTGCTTCGACACGAAAAATAGATTACGCAGTGGTCGCAATGGAGGTCACCACCCTGGAAACGTCTCTGGTCTCAGCCACAAAATCGGCACGCGTCAGTCACCTCGAGCACGAGCAAACTTTTGCCAAGATTGGTCTCGTGCGCCCGCCCTTTGTCTATCTATCTGTTCCCCTTTGCAGTTTGCGCCTCAGCGGGAGTGGGGTCATTGGTTACTAAGGACGAGTCGTTATAGGTCAAGGAGGCGCCTGTCATGTACGACCCTCACACACGCCGAATCTCTCGTGGGTTCGGTTTCGTCACTATGGAGACCGTCCTAATAAAGAGGAAGCCGATGCTGCCATCACCGCGTTGAGCGCGACGAACATCATGGACGACATCGTCACTGGTACTGTTGAAAAGGTGGCATGAGCGTTTTAGTGTGTTGTCGTCGGGGCGGAACATTAGGCTCGACATGGGCGTGCAGTGACACCACCTGGTGAACGCTTCGCCTTCGCCCTCCCTCCTCGTTGCCTTCACGGATGCTGGCAGGGTTGACGACAACGGTATAATCGCCGCGGTCACACATCCGCCTTGTCAAACGCACTTGCAGACCCGCGTCGTGTGTACGTAGTTCGAGGTCGCCCTACCGTGCTGTACAGACGTCACCAAGCCCGCGCGTCGGCTGTCAACGCGTCAACGCAGAGTGGCACGTCGATCACGATCGGCGTCAACGAAGGGCATGTCCCTCGTGATGCCCAAAAGCCAAGATTCGTGTTCGGATCACTGGGATCGACGCTGCGTGTGCCCAAGCGTCGGTCGACACCGTTCTTTTCTTTCTTGTTCGCTGGACGATCTTGCTTCCCCGTCCAAGGATTTATTACCCACCCCACCGCCACTCTCCACCGATCGTTGACCTCTCCCTCCGCAATTGAACTAGCTCTTCCCCCGCACCCGGCTCCGCCCTCACGTCCGCCTCCACCGCTCACCCCTATCATGCCTTCCTCACCTCGCCCTCAGAGGTGTTGGGATTAATGAGAATGCGAGAAGTCCTCGTCACGAATCTGGGTATCTGAGCGTCTTCTAAAGAACCCAAACACGGACCACAGTATAATTGGTTGCAATGCACATAGTTGGAGCCATCAAATATCAGTTTGAATTTGGTGGGAAAGAGATCCCCAGCCTTGAATCAAAAGCCAACTGTATTCGGATCAAGAAATGACTTGGCGAATACATACTGATACAGGAACGCTAGCGCAGGAGGCAGCGAGTCGAACGCACAAGAGAACATGGGATGGATTTTTGGAAATAAAAACCGAGGTTGATACCCAGCCCCGTACGGTTTCGTGGCATGTTTGGCGTCATAACGGCCACCACGCTCGTAGTCGCGTCCACTCGGTCGTAACCGGGGTAGCCACGATCATAGTCGTACGAGCGGTCTCCGTACCCACTAACCACCACGACCGCACCGGTGGTCATGGTCGCGCGAGTAACGGCTGTCGTACTACCGGCTAGGGATCACAGGGATGTTCGTCTGCATCGCAACCTCAGATTGTGTCTCTAGAGCAAAAAAACTCGAACATACAGTCGTGGCGTTTTGGTGGCCCATCGTATCGTCCAGGGGTGGGTGTCCTTGCACGCCCAAGTCGATCCTAATGTTCCAACGATAGTCAGCGCCGACAACAAAGCACTAAAACGCTTTCATATCACGCTTTCAACAGTAACGATATTGCTCATGATTTGGTCGCATTGAACGCGGTGGTGGCAGCGTCGGGTTCTTCGACAGTCTTCATGGTGACGAAACCGACCCTGCGAGATTCACGAGTGCGGGTTGTGCGTGACGGACGCCTTCTTGAATCTTGACCTAGAACGGCTCGTCGTCTGCCAGACCCCCCCGCAGGTATCGTTCTTTTCTAAATTCCCAAACTAGATGATATGGCCTTTTCTCGTCGACGGTCCAAGGGTTGTGACCCCCGTCGCGACCGCGCTGTGATTGATTTTTCGTAGCAAAGTAAAGAAAGAAAAAGGGCAGGTCATTTTTGAATGCGGGCGATGTTCCAGTTCGTCGCCGTGGGGCGGACTCGTCTTGATCCCGGGAAGCGCAATTAATGTCGCTGCCAGGCCGAGGAAGAAACATTGATTCATGTGCATGAGTTCAGAAGAGTGTACAAAGCATGAGTTAACGTCATTTTTCTTCCTGTCTCGCCGTGGCCTGACGTCATTCACTGACCAAGCAACATCGCCACCACTTTCCCTCGACGAACACTCCCGTTACCTCTCCGTCCCTCCCCACACCATCCGCTTCCCAAGCTCTGACCCTAGGAGCATCCATTAGGCCACGTGGTCCCATCTGTTCCAAAAAACAATGAGGATAGACGTTTGCCTGCATCGGAAAACGCAACCTATGTCTCGCCAACAGGTCGTGCGACAGCATCCGTCTCATTTCCTTCCGCGGACTCCTCCCCAACATCGTCACCATCTTCGATTAGCAATTCAGCGTTGCCACCCTTGTCAGAACTGCGGTCGCCGTCTCACGAAGACACCGCGTCGCCCGCTTCTTCGACCCTTTCACCTCTCTCCGCTTCACCTACGATAATCCCGCCTGTGACCATATGCGGACATCCCGCAACCCCCACCTATAGCTCTAATGAGAAGGAGGAGGACGCCATCACGTCTTCCAGACCTGGTCACATTGCAGACTGGGGTTGGTCAGCGCCCATTAAGCCACGAACTGAGGGGCTGCCTCGTCAACACGTCAATTTCGTGCCTGGATCGGAGCCTCCCCAGACGACGGTTCGACATTCAATCTCTGCAGGATCTCCCTGACAGTGATTCGCTCTACGATGCCTTTGTCGCACGGTGGTGCTTCGCCCAAGGATATCCGAGCTATAACGGCTGTGATGGCGGCGGGATCATTGCGTTGGAGAGGGCCAGGGAAGGGGTAACCCCCACCTGACAGTGTGCAGGTGGTGGGGGATACAGAACTAGCGACGACACGATACTCGCTAAGCTATAGCCAGCACTGCACCAGGACCCCTGCCACCGCTTGGTGGAACTGAGGACAGCACGGAAGCACGGTGAAACCCAGTCTGGTAGAGCGTAACCCGTAGGACTCGCAACGCGTTTGTCATGTAAGTATCACGTCTACATGGGTCCGAGATGTAAGAGACCTTTGCACCGTGTTGGCTATTGCAATTTAGTCTGGTGACCATTCTCCTGTTTACCCCCATAGGTGTATCACCACACTTCGTGTCGCCCATGCGGTTCCTCGCTGTATGTCCGGGTGTGTATTATTCAGAGACGGAGAATTTCGAACCCGGTCCCTTGGTCGTCGGGAATATGGACGTCTTCGCGTTGGACGACATAAGCAGGAGAGAGCGAAGTGTGCTTCGCGCTGGTGGAGGACAAGGAAAAAAAAAGCATGCAAAAAGTGACTGTTCATCACGCATACCCCCAAACGGAACACACGTCAACAAGTTGAAACGACGTTTGCAATGGCATATCAGGGGGGGCCAGGGGGGTTCATTCGCTGCTGCGCTTTGGCGGAGTACCGACTCTCATGTCAGATGGGCCTACTGTAACGCCGAGGAGTCCACTGTGATAGCACAAGATCCATATAGGCGAATACCCACATGCCAACAACAGCTACATTCAGTCGACTCCCATGTAACTCATACCCCATACTCCCTAATAGGCAATAGATTTTGTACTCGGCGTATCTAATCAACAAGCGCAGAATAGTGCGAAAACGCTTACCTCAGTGGCTGTGATGCGGTGAGTCATCACCAAGAACATCCCACTTCTATGTACTCCTAAGCTTCCAGTCTTCCTGGACGGACTCCCTGAGGAAAGTGAGGAATAATAGGAGGCCCTGCGACTGTTCGGTGTTGCACTCCGCAAGGCACGGTGGGCCCCACATCCGGGAGATGGCAAGGTGGGCACAATAAGTGTGTCATTGATGATGACAGAAAGCGGGCGTTGGGGTTGCATGTTGCGCTTGTACCTCGTACCCGTGCGTGGGTGAGATGGGAGAGTGGCCGCACAAGGGCCCTCGGCGTAGCAAGAGTTATTAATTTTCAAATTCGAAGCCCAATCTTCACGAGCGTGTGGGATGCATTCGCATGGCGTCCGGGCTGGGGTGTTGAGTGATTACGGTGTGCTGAGCGGTATGGCCCAAAGTTTGCAATTCCTATCATACTATCATAGGGCCCATCCGCTTGCAGTGTGGGCGATAGCAATCGGAGCCGGTTTGAATTGGGTGTTTATGCGGACGCGGACTCACTTCATAATGCGCGCTATCTCACCCCGTCCTTCCTCCATGATGGCAATCCATTTCGGGAGTGCAAGGCACAGGTTGGGACACAACGGCGTTGGCAATATCTAATCGTATCCCAAGTGGTCAATCGTGACGACGACAACATCGTACCTTGGTTGTTGCAAGCCGTGAAAATGTTTTAAACAATTGAACGCCCAACTCAATGGTTCAAATTTGATCGGGCGCAAAGCGTGGGACCCTGGGAGATACGGGACAGGTAGAACGTCTGATTGCACGGATGGGGGTTTAGGGGCTGCGCCTAACGCCAGCCTTCAAGGGTTACAGCGTCGGACCTTGGATTGATTCCCAATCTGTACATCGAGTTGGCTTTCACGAAAGGTGGAATAAACCACTATGTCGTGGGCGGTGCCGCTCTTCGAAGGACGTAGGAAGTCGTGACGACGGAAAAAGGAAAGGGTGACTCTGGATGAGCAGTGCAAGAATGCAGAAGGGGCTTAGATACGGGTAGTAACGGCAGGCGGCAAATGCCTATGATGCGGTAGATTTAGACGGGACGGAGTGGCACCGCCCGAGGCTGGGCGCTGAAGCTTGAAGGGATAGTGGCGTATCATAGGAAGGTATCGGAGTCGCGATTAGTCCCGCGCTGTCAGCTGCGACCTCAAAAGTGGAGCTTACCATAAAGAGTAACTTCCTTTCTGTGCCAATTCGGCGATCGAGGTCTCGACGGATGGCTGTTTTTGATTTTACGAACCGTCCTGGGCACACTTTACATTTCGATATCCGATGCGCATCGTCAGAAAACCACTCGCCCGTTTCCTCCACAACAGCACTCACTCGACGGTTCTGTCATTGTCTGTCTCGCCGTGGAGTGGATGACATCCATCCACTCCTCCCTGACACCATCCACAGATGTCTCGCTCATTCTCTGACGAACGCGGCTCCGGCACATTCCACTCGCTCGGTGTCCTCCCAAAGAGAACACGCGACATTTCCACCCGCAAATCTCCCGTCTTTAACATCACCCCTGGCGATGACGACCACTCTTCCGCCCTCGACACACATTCCCCGCAAGCCCTCTCCGTCCTTCCCCACATCATCCACTTCACCAGCTCCGGCACTAGATCCCCCTCTACTCCCCGTCCTCCCTCTCCTGACCCTCAGCTCTCCAGAGGTGCTTCTCCTTCTGTTCTTCTTTCAGGTGGAAGACCTCTCAAGTCTTCTCTTAAATCCTCTGCTTCTTCCCCCACCGTGTTGATACCCCCGCATGCTCAGCACATGCACCAACGCTCTCGCTCAGAACCATCCACCCCCAAAAATGTCCATTTCCCTGAAAAGGACCACGGTCTTGCCACCGTGTGTCTTTTTAAATACTCAGCTCGTCCTGCTGCACTCAGTAATCCCGCAAGCAGTGATGGAGATGAGACGGAAACAGAGGGCGAGGACAATCCATCTACACGCTTCCCATTTCCTCCCAGTTTCCCAGGTTTTAATTACGAGATCGATCCAACAAAATCTTCTCCCGTGCCTTCCAAACCCTCTCCTCTTTCAAATTTGTTCCTCGAGTCTCTCAATCTGTCCCCATCCTCACCCGGCAAACATACGAAACCCATGATCACAGGGTTTATCCTCGTCCGCAATTTATCATTTGAAAAAGATGTCGCCATCCGTTTTACTTTCGACGACTGGGAAACCGTTAGCGAGGTCGGGGCTCATTACGTCAACTCCCTCTCACATCCACCATCCCAAGTTCTTTCCTCGCCTTCCACTAGTCCTCAAAGGGGAAGGGGGTGGGATCGGTTCGTATTTACAATCCATCTCGAGGATCACGCCCACTCTTTGAGTACTCGAACTCTCTGGCTCGCCGCCCGTTACCGCACAAATTCTACATACCCCGATCCTGGTTCCTCTCAGAATGGCCCAGGTGGTGAATGGTGGGACAACAATGACGGTAGCAATCACCGTGTCGGGTTCAGACACGCCGTCACCGCTTCGTCATTCTCCCGAGGCAGACCTCGCCGGGAAACTATCTCTGGTACCATTATTTCACCGTTCAAACTTTATACCGCGCCAAACACGATACTTATTTCGTGAACACTAGCACCGATATCTTCACCGCACAACCAACCTGCAGCTTGCAAGGAGCATGCATTCGGCCACATGATCCCATCTATTTCCAAAAACAATGGGGATAGACGTCTGACGCCCCTGCGCACCAGAAAACACAACCTTTGCAATTATGTCCCGCCAACAGGTCGTGCGACAGCATCCGTCTCATTTCCTTCCGCGGACTCCTCCCCAACATCGTCACCATCTTCGATTAGCAATTCAGCGTTGCTACCCTCGTCCGAACTGCGGTCGCCGTCTGACGAAGACACCGCGTCGCCCGTTTCCCCGACCCTTTCAACTCCCTCCGCTTCACCTACGATAATCCCGTGTGTGACCATAGGCGGACTTCCCGCAACCCCCACCTATAACTCTAGTGAGAAGGAGGAGGACGCCATCACGTCTCCCAGACCTGCTCACATTGCAGACTGTGGTTGGTCAGCACCCATCAATCCACAAACTGAGGGGCTGCCTCATCAACACATAAATTTCGTGCCTGGACCGGAGCCTCCCCAAAGACGGTTTGACATTCAATTTCTACAGGGTCCCCTCGACAGTGATTCACTCTACGACGCCGTTGTCACACAGTGGTGCTTCGCCCAAGGATACACAAACAATAACGGCTATGATGGCGGCGGGATTATGGCGTAACCCATCCTCTCGCGTTTCGGGCGCATCTATCTCTATCTCGATTTACTCCATGTAAGACCATAGTTTATCATGTATCACATCTACATGTGTGCAAGATGTTTGCACCGCGCTTATATATTCTCGTCGGCTATTGCGACTGCAGTCCTCCCACTCTTGTCTATCTTGTCTTATCCCTTGTTGTCTGTCTGTATCACGATGATCTGCCTCGCCTATGCGCTTCCTCACCGGCCACTATCTTGATCCTTTCTTTTATCCGTACGTAGCATCCCCCTCGTCGGATATGTACAAATTTCCCAAAAATGGGCGTTGACGTTGGTCGCGCCTTGTATTCATCGATGTCTAGACCCACAACGCCGTGCCATCGTGTCATCCAGACTCTCACCGCGGTATGATCGAGAGTGATAGGACTAGAGATGGGATACGACGAGACTGGGAGCGAGACGGAACCCGTTGGGTTGGTACTATGTATGTTGTGTCACCGTGGCCGTTGGCACGCGTTCGAGCAGCCCGGATCACATCTCGGCGATCGTGCACCGAGCAAGCGTGCGTCCGCGCATGTGTGTGTTATTCAGAGACGGAAATGAACTCGGGTCGGACGTATGGGCACCTTGGAGCTGGACATGCCACGTGCGATTATAAAAAAGGAAAGCGAGAGCGAGAAAGAAATGGAAAAAGGATCTGCGCTCGGGATCGGGTGTGCCACGTGCGATATAAAAATGGAAAAAGGAGAGGGAGAGCAAGAAGAAAAAATGGAAACGGATCTGCGTTACTGATTGGGTGCACTGACACGTGTTCGCTAAAACGTGGGCGCGGAAAGCGGTGTCGACGGCTGGTAGAAAGACGAGACGAAAAGCACGCAATAAATGAGTACTCGTACCTCCAAACGGAAAACACACCAACAAGTTGCAGACGTTTGCGATGCTATTACTGGAGGGGGGAGGGGTTCATTCCGCTTCTGCGTTTGGGAGTGAACGAAAGTACCCACTCTCATCGCGGATAGAGTTCAACATCTTTGTCAAATGTGCACTGTCCCTGTGACTGGCTGCATGTCTGAGCAGGTATATGAGATCTATCAACGGGAAGGGACGGCTTCAGTGAGGCAGTATCTGAGATTCACGATGGAAAAAAGAGCTTGTTCGGTTCCACTGGCAGGCGAGGGTCGGGAGCCGACTGGCCACCGACTTTGGTTAAAGCGTCACGTGACCGTCATTTGCGGTCTCCCTCAGGCTCGATTAGTCTCGAACGATCCATTCTAGGAAGTACCCGTCCAAAAGGAGCGGGTGTTTGCTCCGAGCTTCCCAAAAATGGCGACGAAAACGGATGGTCCCGAGACTAAGGCTCGATGTGCCGCGGCCCGGAGTATTGATTTGGATGGCACGCTAGTAAGTGCCGTCACATTTCCATGAGTGCACACCTCACGATCGGCAGACACCGGGTTCTAGCTCACGCCCCATCCACGTGGGCACCGGGAGCGCTGATCGCACAGTCCGAACGGTGCATGGTGCCACTCGATGTTGGCGCTATCTGTACGCTCGGATTGTGACTCGATCATTGCGAGAATCCGAACATTTCATACCCAAGTTGTTACTGTTACATGGCAACGTGCTATACCGAAGCCAGACGCGGGGTTCTTAGTACGTCGCAGGGGGAGAATGCGGTGCTTGGATATGCCAACGGAGAAAAAAAGTCATGAACAACTCCAAGATGGGGTAATACAGACAGACAACAAGGATAATTATAATTAGGACAAGATAAACAGGAGAGTGGGGGGACTGCAATTGCAACAGTCGAGAAAAAATACAAGCGCGGTGCAAAGGTCTCGTGCATCTTGCACCCACCTAGCTATGATACATGACAAACGCCTTGCGAGACGGTCTTACATGGAGTAAATCGGGATACAGATGGATACACCTGCAGGGTGAGCGGATGGGTTACGCCATAATACCACCACCATCACCACCACCACCATCATAGCTGATATGACTTGGGTATCCTTGGGCAAAGCACCACTGCGTGACAAAGGCATCATAGAGTGAATTACTGTCCGGGAGTGCTTGCTGACGAGGCAGTCCCTCAGGTCGCGGCTTCATGGGTACCGACCAATTCCAGTCTGCAATGTGACCGGATCTAGAGGACGTGATGACGTCCTCCTCCTTCTCGCTTGAGCTATAGGCTGGCGTTCCGGGATGTCCGCCCATGATCACGAGCGGGGCCATCGTAGGTGAAGCGCAGGGGGTGGAAAGGGTCGAGGAAGCAGGTGACGAGGTGTCTTCGTCAGACGACGACCGCATTTCGGGGGTGGGAAACGCTGAGTTGCTAATCGACGATGGTGACGAAGTTTGAGGGAAGCCCGCCGAATGGAATGAGATGGATGATGTCGCACGAATGATTGGCGGGGAATAATTGCACAGATTGAGTTTTCCGGTTCGCAGGGGCGTCAAGCGTCTGTCCTTGTGGTTGGGAACAGATGGGACCACGTGGCCAAGTGCATGCTCCTTGCAAGTCATTGGGGGTTGAGGCTGGGTGCGCGGTGGAGAAACCGGTGCTGGCGTTCACGAAATGAGCATCACTCTTGGTGCAACACAAACAGTGGAATAACGTACCAGAAACAGTTTCCCGCCGGTGTCTACTTCGAGGGGATGTTGAAGCGGTGACGGCGCGTCTGAACCCGACACGGTAATTATTGCCGTCATTGTTGTCCCACCATTCACCACCTGGGCCATTCTGAGAAGAAATAAGATCGGGATATGTAGAATTTGTGCGGTAACGGGCAGCGAGCCAGAGAGTTCGAGTGCTCAAAGAGTGGGCATAGTCCTCGAGACGGATTGTGAACGTGAACCGATCCCACCCTCTTCCGCTTTGAGGACTGGTGTTCTCCGAAGTGGAAGGGAATGGCGAGGAAAGAACTTGAGATGGTAGATGTGAGAGGGAGTCGACGTAATGAGCCCCGACCTCGCTAACGGTCTCCCAGTCGTCGAGAGTGAAACGGATGGCGACATCTTTTTCAAATGCTAAATTGCGGACGAGGACAAACCCTGTGAGTATTGGTTTCGTAGTTGCGCCGGGAGAGAACAGGGATAGATTGAGAGACTCGAGGAATAAATTTAAGGGAGAAGATTTGGAAGGCACGGAAGAGGATTTCGTTGGGTCAATCTCATAATTAAAAACGGGGGACATGTGGGGAAATGGGAAGCGCGCAAGCGGATCATCCTCGCCCTCTGTTTCTGTCTCGTCGCCATTGCCGTTGGCGGGATTACTGAGTTCTGCGGGATGAGCTGAGTATTTAAAAAGACGGACGGTGGCAAGACCGTCGTCCTTTTCAGGAAAATGGACACATTTGGGGGTGGATGGTTCTGAGCCAGCACATAGATGCATGTTCTGAGCCGGCAGGGGTATCGACATGGCAGGGGATGAAGCAGAGGATTTGAGCGAAGACTTGAGAGGTTTTCCATTTGAAAGAAGAATGGGAGAAGATGCACCTCTGGAGAGCTGAGGATCAGGAGAGGAAGGACGGGGAGTAGAGGGGGAGGCAGTGCCGGAGCTGGGGAAGCGGATGGTGTGGTGTGGGTGCGGGGAATGTTCGTCGAGGGAGGAAGAGTGGTCGTCGTCGTCGTCATGGGCGATGTGAAAGACGGAAGATTTGCGGGTAGAAGTGTCGTGTGTTCTCTTTGGGAGGACACCGAGCGAGTGAAATGTGCCGGGGCCGCGTTCGTCAGAGAATGAGCGACGAACTTGAGGACATACAGACATCTGTGGATGACGTCAGGGAGGAGTGGGTGGGTGGCATGGTCGATTTGCTCACTGCACGGCGAGACAGACAGCTGCAGAAGAACCGTCGAGTGTTGTGGTGATTTCGGAAACAGACGAGTGGTCTTTTGAATGGTGCGCAAACAGACATTCGTCCCGAGATCTCGATGATCCGCCGGAATCGGCACATAAGCCAAGTTGCCATTTATGGTATGGTCAGGGTTAATTGCTTTCCGGTCACACGTCACAGTGCTGCACTCCTCATCCGTTCTTCTTCCCATCGTCTCGACTTCCTACCCCCTTCGAAGAGCGGCATCTACCGTCTCTATTACGTGGCGTTGTCTTTCACCTTTCGTCAAGGCCAGCTCGATTCGTAGCTCTATCGGCCCCATCACAACCACCACCTCGCACGATTTCTTTTGATTACTGTAAAGCGTGGTGCCTGAAATTTCCATTCCGTCGTTATCGTGGCTGGGAATCGCTCCAGGGTTTCATCAGATGTCGACTGATCATGGTTTTGGTGACATTCTGAATCTGCTACTCTCACTATTCATTATCCATATCACCGAACCAGCCGTGCACTGCTGCCCTTGCCTCTACACGATCTACAAATTGCCACCCCATATATTTTTCAAATGTCACTCGTGACAAGTTAACGTGATCAGCGCCTCGTTGACCCTCCAGGCTCCACAACCATGAATGGATATGCGTTCATAGAACGGATACCTCTCGGGCCTAGTCTCGGATGGATTCTTATCTTTCTCTCGGGGCTGTCCTTCCTTTCTTGCGGCCCGATTCAAAAGGATCAGGCCCCTGTTTGAACCTGTCGTTCCAGCCCCCAACGACCCCCCAAAATTTACATTGTGCAGACATTGTGACCCACAATGTATACATAACGAGGTAGGTGCTGCATTCTCGCACAATAACACAGACAAATCGACGTTCATAGGGTAATACCGCTCAGCAGATCGTAATCACTCAACACCACAGGGCACGCGAATGGATCCCGGACCATGGTTACGCTTATCTTTGCTCCTCGAACCCATCGTCGATATGCATATTGCCTTATCGTTACCCACGCTCGGTCGCCTCAAGGCTCCTTACACAACGCGATTAGATTGTAACAAGCGGTGGTGGGCTTCGAATTTGTAAATCGACGAGGTTGGCCGGCGTGGAAATTGCCCTTGAGCGGTTCTCTCCGCCGCTTTGCAAACATGGATTAGGTAGGGGGGGTCCTCGCTACGTCATACCCTCTAGACCAACTTTACCCCCGAGCGACGTGTGAGTCTGGGTCATGCGCTGCACCACTATTGTCACGCTGTTTCTCACGCTTCAAACCAGGACACGGTGATCGCGATCATGGCTGATTAGACCGGTGCGTTGCCACGATAGTACGTTTTCCGAATGGAAGCAAAGGTCGTCTTTGCCTGAAGTTGAGGGATACAATCAGCTTGTCTAGTGCTTAGTTCAGCCATCTAGCCCAATCTTGCGTCTCGGCCAATCGTGTTTCCCAAGCCAAGCAGAGGTAGTAGAACCAGCAAGTGTGACGGTCAACAAGACGGACATGAACTCTTGACAAGATAAATACAACTTGTCTTGGCGGCCGCGTTTCATCGCTGCTTTGTCGTTCTCGGCAAGCCACCACTGAAATGGAAGCCGTTCAGAAAACTCAGGCCCTGACCGTATCGCTGAGATTCACCGTTGCCCAAACAATCCCTATTGTTTCCTCCCGTTTCGAGTCTTATTGACGTTGTCATTCCCCTGGCGAATTCCAATTTAGGGGTTCGATAATCGTCGGCTTGGTCAATTACTGACGGCGTGGTCGATCGGGCACAGAACGGCACGGGGTCTGGAATTGACTTATTCCGCCTTGGCCCAGCTTGCCGGCCGAGGCGCAGCAGTAGTGCCATCATGTGCCTTGGGCACTACTCCCTCCACCGCAGTCTAGCTCTAGCCCTAGAAAACCATTGCTTGATGCCCCAGCGCTTTCGGTTCCGAGTTCTGCCGCAGGATGTGCCGCCCGAGACCCAAAGGTACGCAGCCCCAGTAGTGATCCGCGTTCGGATCCCGAATCCATGGCCGACTCGATGGCTTCGGGCATACATTCCGTACCTGTCGCTCATTAATGAATTCACGAAGAGATGCTTGAGAACGCCCGCAGTGCGGCAGTGATCACTCGTGAGGGACCACTTCCGACCTGTACGCACCGGAATCCTGTATGATCGGAACGAATGTTTTTGATCTGAAATATTCGGCCCGACTTGCGGAGAGTACCGGGACTTTGGCGTGGACCTTGTTTCTAGTTCTCTAGCGACATGATCGGCCGAACGTATGTACATAGCTTATGCTTATGATCGACTCGGAGTCACTGAGCCACTACCCTGGGCACTAGCAACGGCATGCAATCACCCGTCACTCGGCGCCCATGGTTCTCCACACGTTATCCTGGTGTTACCCCACACTACTGTAGCTGGCACATGAAAGAATCTTGGGGCGATCTTTGCATCTTTATTCGGGCCTCCATCGGGATGACCTCAAGTACCTTGAAACACGTTTCCACCTTGCCCATGCCGGCGTGGAGTACCACAGTGGGGGTTGAGATGTCGATGCTGTGTACGTGTCTATGATCAATATTGTCCTTGCAATGCTTGCTTGACCAAAAGTCCGTGGTAGCGTTCACCGGGCAGTACGCTCTGCCTTGGGTAGGTAGAACTACAGTCATGAATATCATCAAGCTTCACGTGGATATAACACCCCCCTATCTCCCATTACACGCCAATTTGGGGGCATATCATGATCAGAAGGGGAAGGCAGCACCGTGACCTCGTCAAAGCGGCGATTGGAAGGCGGACAGGCAATAATTTAAGTAAAGTGAATAACCTATTTGCGCATTTAGCCGCGAGGACCACATGCTATGCTATTAACCACGCCTTTTGTTGAACGTTCCTTGACCCGACCGCATCAAGCCGGGGCCTGGCAACTCCGCAAAGGGAAGGCTCGTTTCCCCCTGGAACTTAATGGCCAGGTCTGCGCCCTCCATATCCATAGGTTGCCTGGACCGTCATTATCGATACATCCCGCTCAGTAATATGATGCGCCAAACCCAGCCAAGCGCTTCTTCCGTGATCAACGGAGCGGCATTCTTGAGATATGCCCTATGTCGGTGTTATCTGGGATCAACGGTGTGTTTCGAAAACGTACATCAACATCTTGATGATGTGGCGCAAAGAGATAAACTGGGTTCCTGTGGTGCGCGGCTTGCAATATATATGTTTGTCAGACCGTCAGCACCTCGGTCCGTGCCAACGGTTGTCAAGCATGTCTGTCAAGGTCCACGTAGCAGAACGAGAAGGCACGACGATGAAGCTAAATGGACAGCTTTAAATGGGGGCCACCTGCCAGCTCGTGTATGACGATGGGAGATGATGTGCTGGCCGATATGATCGGACTTTTCACTTTGTAGAGACGCTCTAAATTGGGATCTGGACTCGCAGCCTGGGGTGGATGCATGGTGGGAATCGAGAAGCTAGAGCGGATTTCACCGAAGACACGTTCGTTCGTTCGAGCGGGATTAAGGTCGCAGCGGCAATTATGCCAGCTCACGTTTCAAACTGTCAGGTTCACGTCATGAACCGTGTTCTGGAAATAGAACTGAATGGTGCTGTCGCTGGGCCGGATCACTCACCTTGATAGCAGCCTGAGAAGCCGAAGGTCTGGCCTTTGAAGAGGAGCCAATTCATGCAGAGGGGAGGTGATAGAGACGCCGCAAGGGTTCAGAGTGATGACAGGGCTGAGGGGAGCGAGGACGTTTTGGGTCGTGGGAGAGGGAGGCGTCAGAACGATAAATTGTAAAGGCAATTGCGTCTGTGACCTGTGATTGTCGAATCATTCGAAATGGCACGTTATCTCGGATGTGCATGCCTCCATTCCGTGTTATGGGGCTTCATCGAGTGGACCGCTAGTTTTTGAGCAGCACGAGAAGACAGATAATCTCTCGATCCGATCCTATATACGAGCAGTTTGGTTCCAGTGACCCGCAAGACTATACGTCCGAAGTAAGCCATTCTTGACGGACTCTGCCAGAGAAAAAAGAAAGTCGTACATACCTCGACGTTGCCTTATTTCTAGCGACGTGATCGGTCGAATGTATTGTGACTTGTGATCGAGGAGTGAGTGCTTCAGCCACTACCGCAGGCTGCGTTGCAAATGGCCCATCACCCGACGCCATGGTTCTCGAATTCTGGCGGTAACCCCACACTACCGCAGCTGGCACACGAACGAATCTTGGAGCGATCTTGCACTTTTATGTGTTATTCGGACCTCCACGAGATGGCTTTGAGTACCTTTTAACACATTTGGACACCTCATCGTACGCGTATCAAGGGTAGATTCGAAATTTGACTGGAGAATATATGAATGGTGATACTGTATGTACTTACATTTGTACTCATTTCCACTTCTTGGTTGGCGATCCGATCCTCCTATAGCATCACCGAGCGTGCCTTGGGTGCGCCGGGCCGGAACGGGACGTCCTTGGTCGATTCATGCAGAGTAGCGCGTCTGCTGGCGTCTCCGCATCTTGGTGTACCACATGAAAGGACGTACTACATACCAGCGGGGGAAGCCTTCGGTTAGAATGATGAAAAACATTGCGCAAGTCAGTCAAGGTCACCTAACCTTTCACGGCACAGGCTATTTGAGAGTTGCGATGCCAGCACAAATGGAAATGAATGGACACCCCCGTGTTACAACCAAGTTGGGGGCGGTTGCATCTTCGACCGAGTTCGCACCGTAGGACGGGGTCAGCACCCGATGCAGGAACTAACCTGAAATGTCAGTGTTTCTGCTCAAAGAAAAATCTCCGGGTCGTTGCTAATAGCACGGTTGAATGGCGTGGTCGTAACCCACCTTCCGCGCCAACGCCTCTTTAACTTGACAATCCACATGCCAATCAAAACACTGATCGGATCCTAAACAATATATGTCGGTTGATCGCTTTCTTGCCGAGGCCCCTGACGGTTGGTGACACGTTAGCATTGGAAGGCCAACCGCAATGGACGAACAGACGCGGCATAAATATGGTGGGAGAGCGTAGAGTGTTGGCATAAGCAGATCTTCCCGCGTTATCCGTTGTTCGAACAGTACCACAGGCTTACGAGGTGGAACAGTACGCGGTTCCAAGCCCACAAGCCTCAGCCAGATACCCTTACTTCCGACGAGGCCTAACTCCCAGCGAACAACCCGCACATATTTCTGCCGGATAGAGAAGGTCACTGTAAAGTAAGATATGACGTACTGGCCCGTCATACAATCTCCGCACTTTCACGAATGATCATGTATCCTTGTCCGAACGGAATGTAATTTCAGAGTACTGCCCCTAGTGGGACCAAAGCGCCACAGGGGTATACCTCCAGAGACTGGTGAGGACTACCCAGGGTTTCGGTGCAGACGAGGATAGACAATACGCTCTCAGCTAAAAAGGCATTCCTCGACGTTTTGGATTAACGAGGGCAAATGTACGACAATAGTTGTCCAAAACAAACTGCATCTACTACTCTTCGGCATGAACATCCGTCTCACAAAAAAGTGGGGGGCCCCAAGTACTCACTGAATGTGACTATCCACCCAATAAGCCGACGTCTTTCATGACGAGTACAGTTCTTCTTTTGTCTCGATGCCTAGCGGACACATCGACATGCCCCAAAGTCAAGCATTAAAAAAATAACAAAAAATGAAAATAACATCAATGACGTACCCAACTCCTCCCGCAGGGGCTTGAGCTCGTCCAAGTACGCCTGGTACTGCTGCTTGTTCTCCACCTTCTCCTTGATACCTTCAAATATACGAACGGCAGTCGCGTAGTCGTTCACGCGCCGAGCCGCGCGGACAGCAGCCTCGACGACGCCGGGAGAGGGAACAAGATCGTGGGCAAAACAGTTGTTCAAGCCACGTTGTACCTCGAAAAGGTCTTCTGCCCCTTGGAAGAAGGCGACGTAGCGTTCCGAGAAGGCTTCAAAGGTCTCTTGGCTGTGTGCATCCGACGATGAGAAACGGACCATGGAAGGGAGAGCGAAAGCAGTGCGACGAAGGACTGCAGTGGGGCGTGCCCGGAGGACGGAGGACACGATACGCATTCTGGTCGAGGAGCAAACGAATAGCAGAAACTTTTGCGTAGGGAGCTTTGAGCAAAATGTGGAAAACCAACGATTTCCGGTTCCATCCGTTGTGGCTGTGCAACTACTGCCAACCAACCAGGAGTCCCGGAATTCCAAAGTAGCGGGGTCACCGAGCCGTGTGGTCAGCATAGCACTATGGGGCCTTTCATCTTCATTAAAATTTCTGAGGACGTCGTACATATTGTACCCATGACCTATCAGTTTAAATACCTAAACCAGTTACCATCCAACACGCCGGTTCATTAAAGCAAGGGAAAACGACAAATTCAAGAAAGGTCTAGGACGACGTTCCAGCAGAACGTGTCCCCAGATGCACGTTAATCGAGACCCGAAGCGGTGGCACGTCTCGATCATGTTCTCACAAACTTGGATAGCCTGTCGAATGGCGTTGCATTCCGCACAACACGGATCGTCGTACGTGGCCACGGCATTTGCGTGACCAGATCGACGAGTCTGTTTCCATACATGGCCGATGCTAAATGGGTGGACACAAGCCCCTGCCTCACCCCAACCACAATGTGTGGGGTATACCCCCCCCAATAGCCCTCCCCAGTGGCATGTAGCGGCAAGTGAGTGTACTGTGGGAAGCGCCGCATGAACAGTTGGAAGAACAAGAACACAATGACATATTTAGTAGCATAGCTGTAACCCATACCGATAAGTCAATCGAGGAACAGGAGGTTTGCGCGCGTGTTCCAGCTATAAGGATTGGAAACGGTGGTATTGCCATCCTGGGTGACGAGGTAGGACCCGAACTCAAGCAGGAGCCCGAGGGAAGAACTGGGGTCGTCGGATGTGGAAGAGCAGGATTTACCTAGGATGGGTAGTTAGACGAAGCAAGAACGAACGTGCCGTGAGTGCCAAAAGAGCATGGGTTTGACATCGATGATAACCGGAATATTACTAAACGAACGGGCCCTAAGCATAGAGTTGTAACGATAAGTGACACACGCCACGTTGGAAACCCCATGATTCCACGCCTGAAGAGTCAGCTTCAGAAAGGATCGATTTACATATAGGATTTTGGAACGGTCTGCAAACGTAGAACTCACAAGGATTATTCTCGCATTTGATCATGCTGCCATCATTGGGAGGCTCGTCATGATTCCCGACTTGAACTTTATTTATATCTGTATCATCAATTGATTCCTCCAGCGGGAGAAATGAAGGCGGTGGCAGCTCGCAACTTGAAGTCCAAAACCAGGGTGCCCGGACATACCCGGATACAGCAAGTATTGGGCTATTATTCCTAGCGGAGACCGAATTGTTTTCTTGCTCCCAACTAACTCGCACCTCCATCGTGGCCTCCATGAAATCGAACGCATTCCGCGGCGCCCAGTGTGAATGCAAGGTCCTCCATTTCCCCAGGTCTGGTAATGGAGGGCCTTGCACTCAAAATGGCCTTCTTTTGCCAGTTTTTTTTAATGAATTCTTACTACTCAATCCTCAAGGGTTGACACTCTGATTGCTCTAGGTTCCGTCCAGTCCATAATATGACATGGCTTTTTCTCTGATTGTTCGAAATCTTTTGTGTAATGTATCACCGATCCCAACGTATATCCGCCTTGGACGTGAAGTGATGTTTTGCTGGGTGACGCTCACTCCGACGTCACTTCTCATGCATTTGGATCCACTACTTGTATAGCGATGTGTGCATTCTGCTGATTGTTGCACAGGAATTGGTTTGTGCCCCATGACTCGTGGGGCGTCGGATCTTCAAAGGATCCAGGCCCAAGAGTGTTTCTAGATTAGAGGTAATCCAACTCCCGGTGTTACCCGCTGTGTCAGGACGTGCGCATCCAACCAACTCTGGTCATGCTTTGACTAAACAGTGTCATTGCCTCACTTTATAATTTTAGATCAGCATTTCGGTCACGGCCAACCTCTCCCAGACCAAGTTGCTACCATCCTTTCTCTTCGTTAGTATGCACGAACACGGATTCTTCAATTTCTTCTCTTGCTGATTGTGGTGATCGCCCCCCGTTGGCCGTCGATGGTAGGTGACATGTAACGCACATCATTCTTCGTGCAGTTTCCCTGACTAGCTTGTGCTAGATTCTCAGATCGATGAACGAATCATCCAGAAAATAAATTTGGCTACTAAGTGGTACGACTCGTACCATACTGGTAGACGCACGGCTGCGACCCTCACATTCTTGAAGCTATGTAGATGTGGGTCCCATACAGTCTCGTTTGAGGAACTCACCTGACGCCAGACTCCAGTGGTTGTGTATCAAATCCTGGGGTACGACGGCATTTGTTGAATCAACAAGCCTTGGACAACTTTATTAGGCAGCTGTGGCGAAAGGAGACCTCGCTGCTGGCGGCATATGCACTGATGACATGTTTGAAGTATGGTGAGTCGCCTTGCCCCCTTCAGAGTCAGAGAATCGGTTTGGTTAAAGAGTAGATTAGGTCTGTGGGGGTCTAGCGATCTCAGTGTCGACGGGACCCTGACAAAGATTGTTGAGCCTATCGTCACAATGCTCAGGAAAGGCTGGTTTGACGATGCAGTGGGCCTGGTCGAAGGTTTTGAGATCTACCGTCATCTCATGAAGCATGGTATGATCCTCCAGATCCTGTCTAATTTAACTTGTTGCGCTAATATGTCGGACTCAGACAGGCTGTTAATTCTGTTCGTCATAGTTCGAAATAATCTAGCTAGTATCACTGAGTATTGGATGATGTACCAAATACGAAAAAGTCCAGTCAGACAACTCTGTTTCTAAACATGACCTTTGCACGCGAATTAGCCTTGATGAAAGTACCAATATGCCAGTTCGCCGGGAGCGTCGCATTGTCCTCCAGTTTCACGTCGTATGTCACAACAACGTGGGCCAACATGGATTTCAGCGTATTTGCAGCGAAGGCACGTCCGGGGCTAATAAAATAGTCACAGGAAAATCTCAGCACAAGGTGGACGGGAGACACAAGGCCGTACCATGCGTGTCTACCGTGCCCAAAGGGTAAATACTCGATCGAGGTCGAGGCGAACTGATGTTTCGCACCCTTTCCGTCGTCCTCGCGCATCTCGGCAAACCGGAACGGATCGAACACCTCTGGATTACCGTACAGATTCTTATCATTATGAAGCGATAGGGTAGCCGCAGCAACCGACGTTCCTTTCGGTATAAAAGTTCCATCCGAGAACGTGAAATCTTTTAATGCCTTGCGCGAGAGGGTCACTGATGAATCGAATGATCAGGATGACCCTCGCAATATAACTTAATGCGAGAATAACTACCAATGTTCATTCCTTCGATGCGTTGGCTCTCTTTGAGGAAGCTATCGACTTTTCGCATCTTTCCCAATGCAGTCTTCGTCCATCCGTCCTTCTCAACGACACCTTCTACTTCTTCACGAAGCGGTTGGATGTACTGAGGATTCGCCTGCGAGGTAGAAGAGCGCCTGAGTGAAAACCTATAGTGCGAGATACATTAGACTGGGACAATGCTACCACGGGCTTGAACGTACGTTGGCGGATGTCTACAGCAAACATCGAAGAACTGAGGGTCTATCACAATGAATTCATGTTTGCACTCACATGAATAGCTGCGAAAATGATAAGGATCACACGAGTTGTCAAGTGCTCTACGGTTAATTCGGGACCGTCTGCCTCTTCCATCAACCATGATAGAAGGTCGTTCTGTCAAATATCACAATGAATACCTTTTTACCAGAAACGGGGATAACGAACGGGCTTATCATCCCATTCCGTCCCATACTCGTTCAGATCTTTCAGTCGTTCCTCGATAATTGGACCAAGAAGCTTCACGCCACGCTCGACGCTCTGAGGGATTTTGTAAGGCAACGGACAGCCAGTCTGTCGACGAGTCAAAGGCTGTACCTAAGACAGGCAAGGGCATCGACTTACGATCTCATAAATTTAGGAAACATTCCGACTATAACGCCCCCTTGTATAAGGTCACCGGCGCAGCTGATGTTGAGATCTATCCAGTCAGGATTGCGGCCTAGAGCGATCTGACTAAGATACGAAGGGGAAAGATGATAGGCCGGGAACATACACAGCGGGAAACCAACAAACACTCTGTTACTTGCCCTGCAAACGATCTTTTCGGCGAAACTCAACGCCGCTACACTCTTCCACTCTGAGTGATTCCAGATGAGTGCATAGCAAACATTTGTCAAATGGGATTCTCACCATTGTCTGTAAGATCCAGAACCTCAGTGAAGGACGTGACAAGCTCGTCTCTGATTTGGGGATGTAGGACCTCGATATTTCGGGTGAGATGGACGCGAACGACTGTAATGTGATAAGGATTAGAGTGAACTTCAGGTCCCAGCGTGTCCTCGAGCCGAATTTGCTGCCGACGATGTTGGAAAGGAGATCATTTTGGCAAGACGGGGTGATTGCTCACATCATTTATGGCGTCCTCGAATGAAAGCTCGTTGTCGGGGGCTTTTATTAGTTCTTCCAGGTGATCCCGGTTGCTTAGAATGACTGTCCAGCGGGTGGGTTCCGCGACTTTGAATGGAGCGGACTTGTACTACAAGACAGAGCTAGTAAACAAAAACCGTTCAACGCACAGGCCTTACCTTCTCATACCCTTCTTGTATGACATTTTGTGCATTCGTCAGATACTTGAAGCCGGCCCACCAGGCGTCAAGCCAATTGCTCGAGCCCACAGCCGGGATTGCATCGAGCTAGTCAAAATCACAGATGTTGAAGTAGGAAACAAATTTTTCTTCTGTAGGCTGTGCTCACATCGGGACCTTGAGAGAACTTTGCGATTATGATGATGACAGTGACAAAGCCTGCGATACCATAGGTGATACCTGAGAATGAGATATTTACTGGTAACTCTGGCGGTTGGAAAACCATTACGAGTATTCTGGGGGGCAGGGACGTAACGCACCTTCGTAATGGATCCATTAAATACATACCGTAACGGCCAATTATTCTTCCTTATGGCTGGTCATTGAAAACTTGCTGGGAAAAAGATTGTCCTGCGTTTCCGGACCTCACTGAACTGAACGTTTTACCTATGCACTATTATCAGAAACAGCCTAAGATGAGCCAGGGCCTCATTGTGCCAGGCGTTCAACGTTCAGCCTGGCAGAAGCATTGTGGCTGCCGCTGGCCCTGCATTGCCTGTGAGCACTGCCAGTGGTCCATAATTGAACTTGCTCTTTGAAACCTCGTTTCAGGAAACACATGTGAAATACAAGCATGAGATTTCCAGCACAGTACTGCTGGGGCGGCCCGGGCGGCGGCCACACCCCACCACACATCTTTACCACTTGTCTTGACAGAAATACTGCTCCTTCCTCGTGAACGGGGTTCCTGGGGGCCCCGGGTCTTTGCCACCGAATCCGTACGTGAACTCGCCTGCCTTTCCGTCCTACCCGTCAAGCATGTCCTTCGTACCAGGGCCCGTCGGGTAACCTCTCCGGCCTCCACTCGCACAAGGACTCTGGTCTTACCAATACCAGGACAAGTACAACCCTCTGATATCGCTATCATTCCAGCATTTTGACACAACGACGTCCGGCAAACGACCGACATCAACTCTCCTTCTGGCGTTCAGGTGACCGTCAACAAGTCCAAGGCGACGTCCCATCAGGCCAGCACTGCCCGGACGATATGTACGATCCGTAACCGTTTTGTGGGCATCGTCGCCGATTTCGCGAAAAAGGGCTACCGCCCCGGCCTCTGCGCGGTGAGTCCTGCTCTCTCGTTTATTCGTGCCGAGGAATCCGGCTCGCATACTCTCCAAACCCTTACTTTTGGAGATCAAAGGAGATGCACTCGTCAGAACTCGCCGGAAAACACCTTACTTGGTGTATGAAAATTGAGCGTGAATACATATGTTTACAATAGTCCATGTTGTGGACAGTCTCCGACACTAATGGTCTGGTGTTTCTGAGTACGACTGTAGTCGGCATGATGTACCAAGTACGAACAGTCCACTCAGACAACCCTGTTTCTAAACATGACCTTTGCACGCAAATTGGCCTGTGTGAAAGCACCAGTATGCAAGCTCGGCGGGAGCGTCGCATTGTCTTCCAGTTTCACGTCGTATGTTACAACAACGTGGGCCAACATAGATTTCAGCGTGTTTGCAGCGAAGGCACGTCCAGGGCTAATAAATGAGTCACAGAATCAATCTCAGCATAAAATGGGTGGATGACTCAGGGCCGTACCACGCGTGTCTACCATGTCCAAAGGACAAATACTCGATCGAGGTCGAGGCAAACTGATATTTCACACCCTTTCCATCGTCCTCGCTCACGTGGGCAAATCGGAACGGTTCGAACAACTCGGGGTTATCATAAATATTCTTATCATGATGGAGCGATCTCGCGGCCGCAGCAACCGACGTTCCTTTCGGTATAAATCTTCCATCAGAGAACGTGAAATCTTTTGATGCTTTGCGCGTGAGAGTCACTGACGAATCGAGTAATCAGGATGACTCTCGATATAAATGCAAGAACAATTACCGATGTTCATTCCTTCAATGCGCTGGCATTCCTTGAGGAAGCTATCAACTTTTCGCATCTTGCCCAATGCAATCTTCGTCCACCCGTGCTTCTCAACAATACCTTCAACTTCTTCACGAAGCGGTTGGATGTACTGAGGATTCGCTGCAAGGTAGAAGAGTGCCTGAGTGAAAACCTATAGTGGGGGGTATATTAGACGGGGATAAGGCTACCATGGGGACTCAGACGTGCATTAGAGGAATTCTACAGCAAACATTGAAAAACTGAGGGCCCACACAATGAATTCATGTTTGGACTCACATGGACAGCTGCGAAAATGACAAGGATCACACGAGTTGTCAAGCGCTCTGCAGTCAACTCCGGACCGTCTGCTTCCTTCATCAGCCATGATACAAGATCATTCTGTCAAAAATCGCGATGAATACCCTTTTATCAGAAGTGAAGGGAACGAACAGGCATATCATCCCACTCCGTCCCGTACTCGTTCAGGTATTTTAGTCGTTCTTCAATGATTGGACTAAGAAGCTTCACACCACGCCCGATGCTCCCAGGGACATTTGTAAGGAAACGGATGGCCAATCTGTCTGCAAGTTAGAAGTTGTCCTAGGCCAGACAAGGGTATTGACTTACGGCCTCATGAATTTAGGGAACAGCCCGACCATAATGCCCCCTTGCATGAGGTCACTGGAACAGCGGATGTTGAGATCCATCCAGTCGGGATCACGGCCTAGAGTGATCCAGCTAAGATAGGAGGGAATGGCGATGGGCGGGGAACATACACAACGGGAGACCGACAAATGCCCTGTTGCTCACTCTACAAACAATCTTTTCGACGACACTCAACGCCGGCAGTCTTCCACTCTGAGTGCTCCCAGATGAGCGCATAGTAGACATATGTAGAACAATATTCCTCACCATTCCCTGTGAGGTCCAGGACCTCTGTGAAGGATGTGACAACCTCATCTCTAATTTGAGGATGTAGGACATCCATATTCCGGGTCAGATGGACGCGAACGGCTGTAACGTGATAGGGATTATAGTGAACTTCAGGTCCCACCGTGTCCTCGAGCCGAATTTGCTGCCGATGACGTTGGAAAGGAGATCATTTCAGCAAGAGAGAATGATTGCTCACATCGTTGACAGCTTCCGCAAGCGAAAACTCGGTGTCGGAGGCTTTTGCTAGTTCTTCCAGGTGTCCACGGTTGCTGAAAATGACTGTCCAACGGTTGGGTTCCGCGACCTTGAATGGCGCGGACTTGTACTACAAGATAGAGAGTTACTACACAAAAACCGTTCGACGCACAGGTCCTACCTTCTCGTAGCCTTCTTGTATGACATCTTGTGCGTTTGTTAAATACTTGAAACCGGCCCACCAGGCATCAAGCCAATTGCTTGAGTTCACAGCCGGGAATGCATCAAGCTAGTGAAATTCACAAATGGTCAAGCAGGGAACACGAATTTCGTCCGTAGGCCATGCTCACGTTGGGACCCCGAGACGATTTTGCAATTACGATGATGACAGCAACTGAACCCGCGATGCCATAGGCGAGACCTGGGACATTGACTAGCAGCTCTGGCAGTTGCCAACACATAGTGAGTGTTCTGAGGGGGGAGGGATGTCAGTGCATGTCACGTCGCTCCGTAACTTGAAAAAATTCATTTGATAGATACAGCCCGGCACCGCATGTAAAAATTTCAAGATAAGTAGCGCCACCTGTCATGGCAGTGCCCGCTACTCCAGTAGTTGCATGACGGAGTGAAGTCGAATATGGCGCAATGGACTACCGTACTAGATTTAACGTAGTCAGTTGTAAACAGGATAAGTATCGTTAATCGGAGAAACTTACATGCGGTGTGTATGTGAAGTTAAACATAATTTGGGTATCGAAAGTGTTTGCAGGGTGTAAGTCGAAGTACACAGTTCGACGTTCGCCATCCGTACACGGACGGCCGAACAACACCGCTAGCGCTTGCACATCTTCGGACGATTCCGAGTCCTCGCTATCAAAGTTGGCGGAGATCTCACAAGACTGACCGCGCTGTCGATCAAACAATTAGCGCAGAAAATGGAGCAATCTCTCACGACTTGAAAGAAGTTCTACATCTTCCCATCCCAGAAATTGCAAGCAAGGTGAGAGGCAGTGCCATGGCGCAACCCCGGTCAGATACAGACGAGCCACTGGCTGGCTTATCAGCGCTCCCGTCAGTCCGACTATAGCTGTGCGGCCTTCTTTTTATTTATCAATTCTTCAGCCCAAAAGCGGGGTCACATCAGCTACTCGGCATCAGCTGGTTGTCTATTTTGGCTGTGTTTGGATCAACCGTACAGCTTGAATCAGCCACATTTGCTCATCGTTTGGCATGACCAGCACCCACCTCTGCACGATGTCGGCCGATCTCCAGTGGCTCCTTCTCCGCGTCAGTACCGTCCATGATCCTCTAAACTAAATCTTCATCACTTGTCTTGACAAAAATACAACTCCTTCCTCGTGACTTGGAAGAATGTCCCGGGAGGGCTCCATCTTCTCCACCGAACCCGTACATGAACTTTCCGTTCTACCCGTCAAGCATGTCCTTCGTACCAGGGCCCGTCGGGTAACCTCTCCGGCCTCCACTCGCACAAGGACTCTGGTCTTACCAATACCAGGACAAGTACAACCCTCTGATATCGCTATCATTCCAGCATTTTGACACAACGACGTCCGGCAAACGACCGACATCAACTCTCCCTCTGGCGTTCAGGTGACCATCAACAAGTCCAAGGCGATGTCCCATCAGGTCAGCACTGCCCGGACGCTATATACGATTCGTAACCGATCTGGTGGGCGTCATGCATTGGACATACTCTCCTTGCCCTTACTTTTGGAGATCAAAGGGGATGCACTCGTTAGGACTCGCTGGAAAACACCTCACTTGGTGTATGAAAATTGAGCGTGGACAGATACGTTTGCGATAGTCCATGTTGTGGACAGTCTCCGACACGGTCTGAGTATATATACATTGCTGTAGTTGGCATGATCAGTGCCAAGTACGAAAAGTGCGCTCAGACAACCCTGTTTCTAAACATGACCTTTGCACGTGAATTAGCCTCAACGAAAGTCCCAACATGCGAGACCGGCGGGTGCATCGCATTGTCCTCCATTTTCAAGTCGTATGTCACAAGAATGTGGGCCAACATGGATTTCAGCGCGTTTGCAGCGAAGGCACGTCCAGGGCTAATACATTGGTTACGGAGCTAAATCTCAGCATAAAATGGACAGATGACTCAAGGCCGTACCACGCATGTCTGCCATGTCCAAAAGGTAAATACTCGATCGAGGTCGAGGCGAACTGATGTTTCGCATCTTGTTCGTCGTCCTCGCGCAAGCAGGCAAATCGGAACGGTTCGAATACCTCGGGATTGTCATAAAAATTGTTATCATGGTGGAGCGATCGTGTGGCCGCAGCAACCGACGTTCCTTTCGGTATAAATGTTCCATCCGAGAACGTGAAATCCCTTAATGCCTTGCGCGTGAGGGTCACTGACGACTCGAGTGATCAGGATGATCCTCACATACGGGCAAACGTGAGAACAATTACCCATGCTCATTCCTTCGATGCGCTGGCTCTCCTTGAGGAAGCTATCAACTTTTCGCATTTTTCCCAATGCGATCTTCGTCCATCCGTCCTTCTCAACGATGTCTTCTACTTCTTCACGAAGCGGTTGGATGTACTGAGGATTTGCTGCGAGGTAGAAGAGTGCTTGAGTAAAGATCTGTAGTGGGGGGCATATTAGACGGGGAAAGGGCTACCACAGGGACTCAGACGTGCATTGGCAGAATTCTACAGCAAACATCGAAATAATGAGGGCCCACACAATGAATTCATGTTTGGACTCACATGGACAGCTGCGAAAATGACAAGGATCACACGAGTTGTCAAGCGCTCTGCAGTCAACTCCAGACCGTCTGCTTCCTTCATTAACCATGATACAAGGTCGTTCTGTCAAAAATCGCGATGAATACCCTTTTATCAGAAACGAGGGTAACGAACAGGCATATCATCCCACTCCATCCCGTACTCGTTCAGGTGTTTAAGTCGTTCTTCGATGATTGGACCAAGAAGCTTCACACCACGCCCGATGCTCCCAGGGACATTTGTAAGGAAACGGGTGGCCAGTCTGTCTGCGGGTTAGAAGTTGTCCTAGGCCAGACATGGGTATTGACTTACGGCCTCATGAATTTAGGGAACAGCCCGACCATAATGCCCCCTTGCATGAGGTCACTGGAACAGCGGATGTTGAGATCCATCCAGTCGGGATCGCGGCCTAGAGTGATCCAATCAAGATAAGAGGGAAAGGGCGATGTGCGGGGAACATACACAACGGGAGACCGACAAATGCCCTGTTACTCACTCTACAAACAATCGTTTCGATGACACTAAACGCCGGCACAGTCTTCCACTCTGAGTGCTTCCAGATGAGCGCATAGTAGACATATGTAGAACAATATTCCTCACCATTCCCTGTGAGGTCCAGGACCTCTGTGAAGGATGTGACAACCTCATCTCTAATCTGAGGATGTAGGACATCGATATTTCGGGTGAGATGGGCGCGAACGACTGTCAAGTGATAGGGATTATGGTGAACTTCAGGTCCCACCGTGTCCCCAAGCCGAATTTGCTGCCAACGACCTTAGAAAGGAGATCATTTCAGCAAGAGAATGATTGCTCACATCGTTGACAGCTTCCGCAAGCGAAAACTCGGCGTCGGAGGCTTTTGCTAGTTCTTCCAGGTGCCCGCGGTTACTGAAAATGACTCTCCAGCGGCTGGGTTCCGCTACCTTGAATGGCGCGGACTTGTACTACAAGGTAGAGAGTTACTACACAAAAACCGTTCGACGCACGGGTCCTACCTTCTTGTAGCCTTCTTGTATGACATCTTGTGCGTTCTTTAGATACTTGAAACTGGCCCACCAGGCGTCAAGCCAGTTGCTTGAGTTCACAGCCGGGAATGCATCGAGCTAGTGAAATTCACAAATGGTCAAGCAGGGAACACGAATTTCGTCCGTAGGCCATACTCACGTTAGGACCCCGAGACGATTTTGCAATGACGATGATGACAGCAACTGAACCCGCGACGCCATAGGCGAGACCTGCGACATTGACTGGCAGCTCTGGCAGTTGCCAGCGCATAATGAGTGTTCTGAGGGGGGAGGGATGTCAATGCATGTCACGTCGCTCCGTAAAGAATCATCTAGTAGATAAGAATCTGAAACGCTTACCCGCAATAAGATCAGATCGGATGTAAATAGACCCGGTGACCCCGTTTTCCCCCGTACATGACTCTCTGTCAGGTTTTGATTGGTAGTATTCCACAGCTTCGATAATTCTGACCTTTTCATTACGTGCCCTAATGCGTGAAATGACAACCGGAGAGTCTTACGGGAAATTGCAAGCAAGGTGCGGCAGTGCCACGGCGCAAGCCCCTGGTCAAATACAGACGAGCCACTCATCCGCGCTGCCGTCAGGCCATCAGCCCAAAAGCGGGGTCACATCAGCTACTCGGCATCATCCGGTTATCTATTTGGCTGTGTTTGGATAAACTGTATAGCTTGAATCAGCCACATTTGCTCATCGTTTGGCACGACCAGCACCCACCTCTGCACGATGTCAGCCGATCTCCAGTGGCTCCTTCTCCGCGTCAGTACCGTCCATGATCCTCTAAACTAAATCTTCATCACTTGCTTCACAGAAACACAACTCCTTCCTCGTGAAGAAGGTCCCTGAGGGGCCCATCTTCTCCACCGAACCCGTACGTGGACACGCCCCGCTTTCCGTCTTACCCGTCATCCATGTCCTTCGTACCAGGGTAACCTCCGCAACCTCCACTCGCACAAGTACTCTGGTCTTGCCAATGCCAAGGCAAGTACAACCCTCCGGTATCGATATCATACAGATATATTGACACGACGACGTCTCGCAGACGATCGACATTAAGGACTCTCCTTCGGGCATCCAGGTGACCATCAAGAAGTCCAAGGGGACACCCCATCAGGTCAGCACTGCCCGGACGACATTCACGATCCGTAACCGATCTGGTGGGCGTCGTGCATTGGGCGTCGTCGCCGGGCTCGCGAAAAAGGGTTACCGCCCTGACCTCCGCGCAGTGAGTCCTTGTCTCTCGTGTATTCTTTCCGAGGCATCGGGTTCGGGTATTCCCTCCCTGCCCTCGCATTTGAACATCAACGAAAACGCACTCTCGTTAGAACTCGCTGGAAAACACCTCACTCGGTGTATGAAGGTTGAGCGTGGACATGTTTGCAATATCAATCTAGTCCATTTCGTGGACGGTCTCCATCAGGCATTCTTTTCTCTCCGACCATTTTTCGTTCGGGGAGGTACGATTGGCGACTACATTTTCTCTCTGTCCTTGATCGTTCTGTAGTATGTATTACTAACAGAATATCATGGACAGGCTGCCCTCGGTCGCACGTCTGCTCTCATCGCTGCACAAAAAGAAAAGAAGGTTCGTCCGCCAAGGAAGGCACGGGGGAAAAAGGCCGCTGCATGATCGTCTCGGCGTGTATCTCGAGTATTCTCTTCACTATGCATCTTCGTGATAAAACAAGCGCTGTTATGCCAACCAGGCTCATGCTCCTCGCCCATGTGCTCTGAGCACCCAGATTTCTGAGCAGTTTCCGATCGACCGTACAAATACAGACACGATTCTGCTATGGTACATCATTCGCCTCGCCACATGAACACGCGTTCTTCAACTCACACCACGCGAATATTCGACTGATTCAAACGGCCAACGTTTTGCCCATGGGCTGCCCAATCCTGCCCCCCGCCCCGAAAGAGTGCTTTGAGCCCGAGTGATCCTTGGACGGGGCCGTCGCATCGAGCTTGCGATGCACGCTCTCCTTGAGTCTGTTGGTGTCATGTCCACCATGACCGTGCTTCTTTTCCTTCTTTGGCGCTTCTTCCTCGTGCGGGGGAGGGTGTACCTGGGCTTGTTCGTCGCCCTCCCCCTGAGGAGCAGGACGCGGGTAGTCGGCGTCCTCGGTGGGGCTGGTGTTCGCTGGCGCGGATGCACCGCTTGGTATGGAGATGGTGGCGATTGGTGAATGGATGAGGGTATCGTCGACTCGGAGGTGACTCACGGGGCATTGTGGGGCTTGGGACGTGCGCTAATAGAGAGGCGACGACCGCCGACTCTCACTACGGGGTGGGGTGACGACTAGCGTCAGCAAGTGTGTCGTGTGCTGTCGTGGTGCTTACCGGCTGGGGCATGTTGGGCCAACACAGCGTCAGACATGGTGCTGGGAGGGAGGAACGTCGAGGAAGAGGGAGCGGAGCGGAGTTGGAGTATACATAGGGCTGATCAGTCGCGTGACCGTCCACAGATATAATTCGAATTCGATACAGTATTGGATTCATCGCACGATTCGTCCAGCAGAACGTTTCGGACGCAAACTGGCCGGACTGATACAGTCATCGTGTGGTTTTGGCATATGTCCATAAGCATGCAAGGACATCGTGATGAGGAATATGACATGGACATGGAGCCTGAGATAAGTAAAATGAACAAAAGAGACCGTTTACTCTTCTTCCTCTTCATCGCCGCCCTCTTCTCTCTTGGCAGCTGCAGCAGCCCGCTTGCGCTTGACACGACCAGAGCGTCCGCCTCCGTATGGCGACGTGAGCGCAAAGTCGATGTGCTTCTGCGAGTCGAGACGGACAACAAACGACGGCACGTTGACGATCTGCTTTCCAACGCTTCAAGAGCATCGCATGAGCACCCCGTTTCACACCAAGAAATCGAGTCTCACCGAATGTGGCGTTGTCTGATGAGCGTACGAGCGTGGTGGATACTCTTGGCGAGGTTCGTCTTGAACACCTGCGTTTGCAGCCGGCGTTCCAAAAAGTCCTCGACTTTGAGCGCCAACACGTAATCGAGACGCATGCGGGCCTCGTCGAGCACGCCGATACGGACGAGACGACGGATGAGGGCGTTACCCTCGAAAAGACGCTTGGGGTCCTTGTCGTCGAGCTTGAGCAGCTCACGGGCGGCACGACGGATTTTTGAGAGGACGAGACCGATGCGCCAGATCTCGCGTTTGTTGCGGAGGCCGTATTCGCCGGCAAGCTAGACCGATACCCACATCAGTCGTTGTCGTGATATGGTGGTGGATGAGCACACCTTTAGCTCGGCATCGAGACGAGCTGAACCGAATGCACGACGAGGGACTTTGTAACTGGAGCGGTATGAATACGTCGATCCCCGGTAACGATCTGAGACTCACGTCTTGCTATGGTTCCGTGGTGCCCTGCGGTGAAAGCATCAGCACGATGTCGTGTTGGGCACGACGCGGACAGTACCTGGGCATTTTTCTTGAGGACGTGTGTCAGACTATGATATCGAGTGTGTGCTTTCGGGTTTGCGCCACAACTGTACAGTTCCATTCAAGCCACCGGAGATACCCGGTCCATCCACTCGACACATCTCGCCTCTGAGACCGACCTCGACGACGACGACGCCGACACCGTAGGTCCAATCAACGTCTTCGTCGTCGCCGCTGACAACGACTGCGCAGTACGCAAGATGCCTCACTCTTTCGGTTACCGTGCGCGCACGCGCGACATGTTCAAGAGGGGCTTCAAGAGTAACTATCCAGCTCTCTCTGCGTGAACAAGCCTAACGCAATGCACCAGAGCACGGCCCCGTTAAACTGTCGACATACCTCGTCAACTACCGCGTCGGCGATATCGTTGACATCAAGGCCAACGCCGCCCAGCAAAAGGGTATGCCCCACAAATACTACCATGGGTGCGTCCGCGTCGTCCCCCCACTATCTTTTAATCTGAATTCTGGCAGACGCACTGGCATCATCTACAACGTGACACCACACGCAGTCGGTGTCATCGTCTACAAGGTCGTCGGGAATCGGTACATCGAGAAGCGCGTCAACCTCCGCGTCGAGCACGTTAGACACTCCAAGTGTCGGCAAGAGTTTTTGGACCGGGTGAAGCGCAACCACGACGCACACGTCGCTGCCAAGGAAAAGGGCGGTACGTATGCCATGGTTGGGTTTAGGACGTGCAGAGCTGACGGTGTGCATAGAACGTGTTTCGTTGAGGCGTGGGCATGTGCTCCCGCGGGAAGCCCGCACGGTCTCGATTGCTGAAAACGCACCGCAGACGATGGTGCCTGTACCATACGAGACTACGATTTAAAAACACTATGCTAGCACTTCGATATCATGCGCTTTCTATGTAGACTCAGTTACGCAAAGCCTATGTAGGGATATTGACACAGCCATGCCACCCTGCCACTTGCCACGATGTCTTCGCTCCCAGACGGAGTCTCCCCCATCTCCGAGTCCGACTACTTTCTCAAAAACACAGAGTTCAGAGTATGGCTCAAGGACGAAAGGGACAAGGTCCGTCCTACACACACCTTTACCCCCGTCAGACACCCTCAGCTCGTCGTACCACAGTACTTTGACCAACTCTCGAGCGAGAGAGCGCGCAGGTGCGCATGCACCGATCTACTCCTTCGACCCTGGTCCCATTGACGCGCCGTGGTGTACATTAACCAAACGTCCCCCCGTCCCGACGTCGACAGCTACTTTCGCAAATTCGTTCGGGCGTGGAACAAGGGCAAACTCTCCAGTGCGTCTGACGAGCTCACCTCCTACCACAGGCTCACCACCGACGTGTTTCGCATGACAGAGGGGCTGTACTACGATGCAGCAGCGATAGCGGGCCCCGCCGCCAACCAAACCGCGTACAGATGGTCGTTCGCCAAGGACAAGGGTGTAGATGCCGACGCCCTTCGTGACGCCCGCGCCCAAGTCGATTCGGCGACGTATCACTCTGGGGTCGGTCGTACCATCGGGCCTGCCCTCCCATCCGCCTCGGACCTGGTCCTCGCACGGGAAGCTGTATCGGAACACCAAACGTCGGAACGCGACCTCAAACGAAAACGGGATCGTACTGAGGCCAAGGAGCGGTTGGAGGACGTGGTCGGACCGAAAGAAGTGGGTCGGGAGGGCATGTTGGAGAAAAAGCGGGCAAAGAGGGAGAACGATCGTGCGTTTCGAGAAAAGGGGGACGATGGGTACGAAGCGGACGAGTCGACGTTGCTTGGCGGTGGGGATAGTTTTAGAGACCAGTATGTGTCGCGTTTCTCGCCGGGTCTGTGACTGACGTCTGCGATAGCATCGCACGGCGGGATGCTGCCCGGCAACGCTTCGCAGAGAAGCGTGCCGCGACGCGAGAAGACAAGGGGGCGACAGTGCGTGAACGTGCTGTCGCGCTGCGCGAGAAAGACAAGGCGACCATGGACATGTTTCAACAGCTTGCTAAACAGCGGTTCGGATAGTCTTACACTCATTGTACATATCATTGTGAGTACACGTTCGCGCTATCGACATTTACTGGTGACATCCGCCCCATCGCCTACGCCCTCTTGCGTCATGTGGTGTTGGGGCTGCGCATCGTTTGAGCCAGCGTGGTAAATGGATATGCCATGTACTCTTGTTCTGAGACGAGTGTGGTGTTGCTTTGGGTTCGGCATGCCTGGATGACGTGTAAGCCCATGCCCTATCATCAGGGTCTAATTCCTGTCCCTAGACAGCGTCAGCATCATCCTCTCGAGAACAATGTTCACCACTTGCATCCGTTTCCTGGCCGGGCGACGAACACGCGAGGTATTCTCGGTAAACCGCGTCGCGAAACTCGGGATTGGTCAGTTGGAAGACCGTGGTGATCTAAAAGAACCGTCTGCCGCGCCCATGCGTCCGAGTCCGAGATCTGACTTACCCGCAGAGGGTGAGCACTATCACGACACTCGACCTGCCGTGTCGAGTCGTTAGTGCGCGCTAGCCAATGTGCAGACGGGACTGACCAGGGTGCTCGTTTCGGAAACCGCGACAGAGCCGCGTATGGATGTATCCGTCTGTACGTGCATAGCGTCGGACGCCGTTCTCCCGGGACGAGTTACCCAAGATTGGTGGCGTGGGGCCGTGTTTAGGCAGAGTACGGGTGGAGATGGGGACGAAGGTGAGGGTGTAGATGAGGGTGTGCTCGCTCGAGTAATTCGAGCCTCTGCCACACCTCTTTTTCTCTCAGATGTCCTGCACATACGTGATAGGCTTCTGTTAGCTGATGGGTAGCCTAAGCGGCCGAGGAACAGGGGGAGAGGGTTAGAGGGTATGAAATAGCAACGTCCCCTGTCCCAAGCGCAAGTTATACCAACAACGGATCCCCACCCTGATGACGTTGATGTTAATTTACGGACCAATCTTCCATTCGGGTTTGCCAGCGGAGAGGGGTCGTGATCATGACATGAGACAAGCGCCATGGCGATACGGCATCTGATCCCGAATCCACTCACATTCCTCGACCCCGTTACAGCTGACCGGCGTCTGGTCACCACGAACAAGGTGCGTTCCGATAAACAAGTCCGGTTTCACGTCCTACTAGTACTTGCGAGTGCTCCCAACCGGACCGTTGCGCCTGTACCTGTGACAGTGGCGTTTCAAGGACTTGGCCGAGTGCGCTTCGAAGAACCCATGACTGGGCGGGGAATCGCGAACGGGCTTGCAGCCCGACGTTCGTGGGTCGGTGAAACGTGTTTGATGCATTAGAAGCAGATCGTAGTGGCGCCCAGCGCCATATACATTCCTTTGCGAGAATTCCAACAATGGTTTTTTCGTTGCATAGTAAGTGGGAAAAAAAAAGAAAAGAAAAGAGGGAGCATTATGGTGCGTGCAAAGTTGAATGATGTAAAGATGATAGAAGAAAACCAATCGTTCTTTAAAATACTCATCGTGCTTTTCCACTGGCAGGTTATATCACAGATAGATATCATAGCCCACGTGCCTCGAGACGGTTGTGGAAGATCTTTTAGAACGTTAGTGTATGTGCTCGCCACGGCTGAAACCTGCCCAAGGCCAGAGCCGCTTGTTGAACCAGTCCTCTTTGCTACCACGGAGGGGTATTGCGTAGAAGATATTGAGTGACGCTGGAATAATCGCATATCAGTACCGTGACGGTCTTACCACACTCGATCAGCGAGCCGGTGATGTCGACCTAGTGGTTGGGCCTCTCCGGGTGTAAGCTGGGGCTCAAGGAGACGTCCAGGAGGAGACGACTTCCAGATAACGTCGAGCTGTTTCTTGCGCGTGAGGGGGGCCTCAATGCTGATGGCCGAGGTCGTTGGCGTTTTGCTTGCTCATGAGGCCAAGGAAGTACGAGGTTCGAGCATACCACCCGTCCAGTCGATCTCATGCATCCGGTCTGTGATGTGAGAAGGAATATTGATGAGACTAGGAACTTGACATTATCTCCTATGGCAACCTAGAAAGCGATGACACGGCACCGTACGAGTAATCAATGACTCGGATGGTGTAAGGTCCCTGAGGCTTGATGGCAACAGCATAGGATGAAACCATCTCGTCCATGGACAAGCTTGGCAACTCCTCCCTGCTTGAATTGGTCCTAGAGAGCTTTCCAAGGGTGGTCCTCTCCGACGCGGAACAGCTTTGCGGGAGCGTAACCAGGCTATTCAGTGGTCACGTGACCATGATGCAAAACATGTACCAATTTGCCCTTGCAAACTCCTTGACAGAGTGCCTGATTTCTGAAGCGGACAAAACCCTCCCTCACTACCGTGGGAGTCGGGGACGACTTGTATCTCATCTGACAAGTGACCAAGGGGGTGAGAGGTAGCAGTTGTAACGCCTCCCATCCAACGCAAGTAATACACCACAGTGGACGTCCTACGTATCCATCGGCTCCCCAATCGATGTGCCCCCACTTGCGGTGCCAATCTCCTCAAACACCAACGACCCTTGTTGTTCCTTGAGCCACTGCACGCTCCGCTTCTCGTCCATAAAGTACATGTACACGCGACGTAGATCCTCGACGTCGACCTTGTCTGCTTTGCGTTTCCGCGCGATCACTTGGGCGCACGAGATCAGGTTGAGTGCGTACCGCAACGTCGTCGAACCCGCCATCGACGTCAGGACGTTCAGTGCGTCCGACGTCAACGTCACGTCCTCTTCTTCACATCTGTCGTTCATCGCGTCAGTCAGTCTTGCACGGCACGAAGACGAAGGGACGTTACCGGATTTGGATAATCTGTTTGATGTCGTCGTCCGTATAGGGTTTCGTGCTGACGATCAACACGCGATCGAGGAGGTCTACGGGAAGACCGTGTGGACTGCGTACGTTGGTCCCCCGTATTCTGGACATGCCGCGATTGGATGCCATAATGACCAATGGCGAAAGCTCGCTTTCCAATGCCCGGTTCAGGAACGAAAAACATTCAATGTCGAGCATGTGGACTTCGTCGATGAACAGTACCTGCACGAGCAAGTCTTTAGCAGGTCGATTATCATCCGCGATAAAAAGGACCAACGCCGGGAATAATTTCTGCTTTGCCTTCTTCACGCCATTCGGCGACCTTGGTGTTTATTTGGTCTCGTAGTTCGGGTTTTATTTCCCCCGTATCACCGGCAAAGAGAGCGAGGAAACCTTGTGTTCTACTGTTGATAACGTCGATTTCGTGGAGGGAGACTGTGTGGACGACCTCTTTACGCTTTTGTATTTCACCTTCTGGGCATTGCACGAATTTCGTCTGCGAGGTGGAACTTGTATGACGCATGAGTGGGCCAGGTGGAGGGTTACGAACTTACATCTGCACCCATGGCATCATAGTCTCTCGACCGGGCAAAGGAACGACCGAGTTTCGAGACCTTGCCCGAGGTTTTGTCGATGACGACGACATCCCCGGCAAGCACTTTTTCTTTCGACAGCGCGTCGATCATTTTCGTTCCAAGATCATATATCGTCTCCATGTCCGTCGTTTTGATAGTCAGTTTTCCCGTCTTTGTCGCCTACACCAACAGTCGTGAGGGTTCATTCCGAGCCCATGCGGAAAAGCGCACCCCCGTAAGGCTTCGGTCGATTTGAATCTCGACGATTTCACCCTCGATGATTTCTGTCTCTTCCTTGATGCGTACGCCGATGCTTCTCCGAATGGCTTGCGTGAGCGCTTCAGTTTTGGACATGGAGAGCGAAAAGACTTCGCTGCCAGCGATCATCGTAAAGGGGACGTCCGCGCCGAGTGTCTGTGCCATGCCTAGAAGGGAGTCATGGACATCTCACGCTATGATCACGACGACGACGCACCGAGCGCAATGGCTGTCTTGCCCGTCGACGGTGGACCAGCAAACAAGATGGCACGTCCCGCTATCCGGCCCTCTTGCACCATCTTGAGAATCATGCCGGCCGCTTTGCGGGCTTTAGCTTGGCCGACCATGCCCTGGGCGTTTCCACGTGGTTCGAGTCGGTCGTCGAGGCCGAGGCCGCGGATGTGCGAGTGCGCGCCTGCAAGAGAAGTCTGAGCTGTCTGAGTGGGTACGGACGCGATATCGGACTGACCTATGCGCTCCATCTTGGTAATGTCCCGCAGCTCGGAGGACCCTGCTGTGATTTGGGTAGCCTGTGCGTCGCCATGACCGTCAGCGCGTGCGGCGTCGAACGCGAGCTTACCATGGAGAATGGGTTTTTGTAAAGAAACGTGTCTGTTTGTGCAGCGCAAACAAGCTCGTTTTCATTGTACGACGATGTTTGCTCTACGTGCCCTGCGCAACCTCGCAGTCCACACCCCGCGCCCGACCCCGACGCCCGCCCTCCGCGCCTGGCCCAAGCGCACCTATGCCGCCCGCATGACCCGCGAGACCATCGCCTCCTACGACACCGTCGTCACCGAATTCAAAACCTACAAACCCATCACACCCGGCATCCGTCATCTCCGCCGTCCCATCAACGCCCACCTCTACAAAGGCAAGCCCATCCGCGCCCTCACCACCGCCCTGCGCAAAAAAGGCGGTCGGAACGCCACTGGCCGTATCACGGTGCGTTTTCGCGGTGGGGGGCACCGCCGCCGGATTCGGACTGTGGATTTTTCGAGGGTGGAGTCTGGGCCGTATGATGTGATTAGGATCGAGTATGATCCTGGGCGGTCGGGGCATATTGCGCTCGTCAAAGCGAGGGATCCGGGTGCGGAGGGGAGGGCGAGGTGGAAGTATATTCTGGCCCCGGAGGGTCTGAGAGCAGGGGACATCGTGGAGAGCTATCGTTCTGGTCTCTCTGCGTCGCTGGTCCAGTCGGTTCGTGGCACTGCGGACACCGCAGACGAAGATGCGGGAAAGAAGATGTGGTCTGTGGACGAGATCGCGCAGGGTGCCAAGGACCAGTCGACGTCGGACGCACTGCTCATTGGGATTCTCCGCGGGGCGATCGTCAAACTGGGCAATTGCGTCCCCATCAAGCTCATTCCGACCGGCACCATGGTACACAACGTCTCCCTCGATCCGCTGGGCAAGGCCATTCTCGTACGCGCTGCGGGGACGTTTGCGCAGGTCGTGCACCACGAGGAAAATGGCCGGTACAGTCACATTCGTCTTCAGAGCGGTGAAGTGCGCAAGGTGTTGTCGAGTTGTGTGGCAAGTATCGGAAGGGTCAGTAACCCGTTGTGGGACGACCGGAGGCTTGGTAAGGCGGGGCGAAATCGATGGCTGGGTTGGAGACCGCGCGTGCGAGGTGTTGCCATGAACGCGTACGCTGTCTTGCCTCTTCTTGGTGGCAGTTGCTGATGTTCTCGTAGATGTGACCACCCTCACGGAGGAGGACGTGGTAAATCCAAGTCGAACAAACATCCGGTGTCGATTTGGGGTTGGGGTACCAAGGGCAACCGCACACGCAAACCCGGCCCCAAAGCCAACAAGATGGTGATCAAGGAGCGACCGCGGGGCAAGGAAAAGGCTGGCGCTGCATGACATGTATCTACACTTGGTAGTCGTTAATGTTCGATCGTATGTGGGACACGATCACGTGACAGACGCGCCACGCGTTCGTTTGGCAGCTCGCAGCTTAAATACTGTCACCCTGCTCACCATCCTCGTCCCAACCTCGCTCGTCGTCGCCGCCCACGACGACCATGCAATCGTCCACGCTCAGCAGGACATCCTCGGCAGCGAGCATATCCTCAGACGATGCCGCCCGTCGCACACGCAAACGGTTCACTAGCGTACAGCTCATGATGCTCGAGCAGCTCTTTCACCAATCCTCCCATCCGACCCGCGAAGAGCGCGAAGCGGTCGCACAAGCCGCAGGCATGTACGTCCACTTGCATCCTTGGCCCTGTCTTTCCCCAGCCCAACTGACGCACCCACGACAGGGAAATGAAATCCGTCACGATTTGGTTCCAAAACAAGCGTCAGACAGAACGCAAGGTCGCGCTGCACCACGCAACCAACCAACCCACAGAGGCGCATCGCGCCGCGTCGTTCCCCATTCCCTCGTCCTCCCCGTCTGCGCTCTCCGCATCAACCTCGTCCTCGGCGACGTCCCACCCCATCCGAACACCTCACACGCGGACGCTTTCCACGTCCCACTCCCATTCTGCACACGCACACACACCCCGGCGTAAAATCACACCTCCCCGCCCCCGTCCGTCCCTCGACCGCGTCGCGACTCGCTCCGAGTCGCGCCTCCCCCCACCACGCACCCCAACGCGGCCACACAACCCACGTGCGTCGCTGTGGGACAATATGCCCTCGTCGCCGCTCGCACCACCCTCAAGCCCACCCTCGGGGGACCTGATACAGTTTATGGGCAGTCGGACGCTCGAGTGGGCGTGTGCGGCGGCGAGGCTGGCGGGGAAGGAAGGACGGCGGCAGCCACACGCGTCAGAGCGGGACGAGGGCCGAGACCGGGATCGAGATGGGGAAAAGGACGGGGACGAGCTTGGAGGCGCGGGGGACGACACAGAGGAAGACGATGTCGAGGCTGTGACTCCTGAAGGGAGTCTTGGCGCGTCGGACGTGGCGAGGTGGCGTGGCGCACATGCGCGTGTGCGTCCGCGTCTCACGTTCCCATCTGCACCCGAAACTATGCCGGGGTCTGTCAGTACGGATGGGGAAAAGTGGTCGTCCTTTGTAGATGTGCCGGGCAAGGGTGTTCCGCAGGACGAAGATATGATGCGTGCGGCGCTGGCGCTGTGTGGGCTCGGTCGGAGAAGTGGGTGAGTCGCGTCCGTCCTCCACGGGGGGGTACAGGTGACGTGTAGATAGTATACGATATCCTGGTACATATCGAGCGAGCCGATGTATGAAAGGACGCAAGACTCGGTACATGCCTTGTTTGTCTGTCTGAGCTATAGTAGATATAGTAGTATATAGTACATAGTTTGTGCATCTTGACGTATTATTCTTGGTGTTGTTGGAGCATTGATGGATCGTATGTGCGGTCGAGGAGAGCTCTCCCGGAATGTGTCTCTTCAGGGATGGTGGTGATGCGAGAATGCACACATGCGAGGCCCATCAGGGAAGAACGACACCACGGAAATTCGGGCGGCTTCATAAGCACATTCCAGCAGCTCCACCGCCAAATTGAATCTTCTCGAGCGATGGAAACCAACGTTGTGGAGCCACGGAAATCAAGACCAGCACACACAATCAGAGATCCACCAACGCTCCACAAGCGTACCCACACCCAACGAATCTCGAACAACGTGTACCCGCCCGACCCACCCCGTCTACCGTGTCTCCACTCGGTCTCTGCCACGATCCCAAGACGCGTCCCCGATCTTTCCCCTTCACCCACCTTACCCACGACAGGAAACGCTTCCTCGACCATCTCGCCTCGTGTCCCCCAGTCGTCCTGATCGGAATAATCCATCCTTCTTTCAACGTCCGTCCCCTAATCCGGCTCGTATGTTCCGGACAGTAGACAGGGTCTGGGTATCGTTTGGCGTAATGAGCCGAAAATATCGCTATCGAATCCCGTTCGTCTAGGAGATTATAATTCCTTTGATCAGCGCCCGTCTAAAAAGTAGCAGGTAAACTGAATGTGATCCGACAACGCAGGCTCGTGGAGTGCTGATAAGAAAACAGAAGGCCAGCGTTGTTATTGAGCAAGGACCACCATCATTACGGTGTGTTGGAACGGACAAGCAAGCCGTGTCGGAGTTACGATCTCATGTGTCACTCCGAGATTAGATAAGACGAGAGCTGTTGAAACGGTAACTCATCTCAAACCATCATGGCTACTCAGACAACGTTGACGGTCTCGTATTCACTATCTCCGCCAGAGGGGACGAACTCACCGCCCTCGCTCGCGCTGAATGGTGCGCACGCGTTTGCGATCGAGGCTGACAAGACAGCCAACATTGGAGAGTACTATGATGCGCTGCAAAAGTCGATCGTTGCAGCGAAAGAGAGGCTGGGGGAAGAGCTGACGGCGTGGCGAGATGCAGTGGGAAATGCGGAAGTAGGCAAGGAGAAGGCCGCTAAAGCTGCCCGGGCAGAGGACGAAGAGGAAGAGTCGGAAGAGGAAACCTAGCCATTCTATATTCTGAGCGCCATCCTGGTAGGTCCACTGACAACTCTACGCAGGATTCCCGTTGACATCGTGATGATTGGCAGCATGCGCTATGGTACACATTAGGATGCTTCGTTCCCAGAGTCTCCCCTTGTACACTGTGAGACATTGTAAACCATTCACGCCTTGCCCTTTCGCTTTAGTTCCTCATGCTCCTCAGCCATGATCTCCGCATCGATCTTGGCACCCCTCGACGGTTCGTTGCCGTGAAACGTCGCCGGTCCCAAAGGGTCTACCTTGGGGTCCGCACCAGGGCTCAATGTCCCCTCACCGTGCGCGATGCCCAGGGAACGCTGATGTGCCTCTACCATCCTCTCCCCAATCTCCCGTTCACCCCTACCAGTGCAGATCACAATAAAATGTCATAGAAGGGTCAGTTCTGATGCACGCCATCAATCACGAGGAGACGGGGACGCACAGCTGATCGATATCGATGTGCCATTGATCAGGGACGTGTTTTTTGGGCAGGTTGTGGTCCGTCTGTTTGGACGGCCTGTGACCACCGGCACTGCGGGACGAGGTCGGTGAGAGTATTCGAACTGAATGGCTGGATAGAGACATACCGCTGCTCGTGGTCCTCGTATATTTGGGGGTTGCCCACCTTGGACATCATGGCGCCTGAGCGACGGTCGGGTCCGGTCATGTCTCTCTGATGAGTCGTGCGTGGAGTGGTTTGAGGTTGAGATGGTTTCAAGATGTGACATAGGAGGTCACCGTCATGACATCATGAAATCGACTGCTCCATTTCAAAGCGACCTACCTCGAGTGTCAAATTACCGTTTTTGCGAGTTGAATCAAGTCGATAGACAGGTGACTGATGGACGATGCCTCGCGGGAACTCGTGACAAAGTGAAATCGTTCAAAAATCACTTGAATTAGAAAAAAGACATGCGAAAAACGAGAGGCAAGAATGTAGGAACCACCGGCCTAGCATCTTCGCCTACACGACGCACAGATGCTATAGCACTAAGACGTGCCGAAAAGACGTCCTTCTCCGCCCTACTTTGGCACAGACCACTCTATGACTTGCGTGGACTGTAATTTGACTGAGTGCGTTGAAGAACACAACGGAAATCGCTTGAGCGTCGTTCGAGGTAAGTGTCACGTGCTGGGCTGCGGGCCGCCGGGGCCGGACGCGTGTGAGCTTGTCCGAGTCGAAGTTGCCAAACCATCGAGCTCAAGAATTCAAACGGCGGATATGTAGGGTTGTCTGCTGGAGACCAATGGTCTGTCGATACTTTGCAAAGACACGTTCACCATCCTGACCTCCGACGCAGCATTGACAAGTTCAACAAAACGCAACGCAAAAGGATCTGCAAACAAGCTGCCAGAGTCACGAAGTTGAACTCATCGCTCACCTAGGCTTTTGCTGCGTCATCGAGGGTGGTCTCCGAGAAGCGCGTTTGTCCGTGGTGTTAACACCGAGGTAAAAATGTCCAGCCTCAAAGCGTTAAGTAATACCCTGACTCACTTTGCCAGGTTTGAGAGGCGGGTGCCTCAGGCTGTCGTGCACTTCCTGCGAAGGGAGACGGACTGTTCGTAGTCACGACTTGGCTCACAAATGGTTTGTCGTCTCGATTCTACTGGTGGTTGAGCCCTCGTTACGGATTATAACGCTTTCCTTGCTGTTTGTGACCATCCGCGGCCAGACATTCCATTCTGTTCTATTTCATTGACATCGTACCGTCATGGTGGTTGGCTACTTGCCTCACTCTTTGCCCTGTTCACTAACGAGATGGGCGGGATGTTCTTTCGCTCTCCTTGGCCTCCACCAACTTGTCACCGCGCGGGATGGAGTGATCAGTATTTCAACCACCAACGCCTCTGCCGCGGGTTACTCGTGCGATCCTGCAAAGTGTCAGCTCCCCAGTTGCATTTGTGCGAACACGAATCCCTCAGGTGGTCTCAGTCCGGTGAGTTGGGTTTCCTCTGTGTCCTGCTCATGGTCTGATGCACGCACCACCAGTCCGGGGTTCTACAATTCGTTGTTTCACTGCAGGCAACGAGATCACCGACCAAAATGTCAGTGGAAATGTTTCTGCTAGCTGTTCCGAACATGATCTGATTTTGCATTCAGAAGGACCACGTCGGTGTTCCGCCCAGCCGAGATCAATGGCAATCCAATATACTCGTGAGGATATCCTTGGGCGCCATCAAGGGCTTTCGTACACCATTCCTCAACTACACTAATGAGACATTTCATCTACTTGCCGTCGCTCATTTCATCGACCACTGCCGCCATTCTTGTCACCGTCGCGGACACGGACGCTTACTGACTACACGTTGGGCTATGGGCTTGCTACGGTCTAAGGAATCTGTCGAGGGTAACCACAGATCCCCGGTCTCTGTGCGATACCCATGCATGCCTTCTTTTACGAGCAGTGTCGGTCCGCACCTCATGGACCCCCAGTTGGACACTGCCATGCTTGAGGACACAGTGAACACCTTCGCTGCGTGTTACGACGGGAATCGTCAACCTGGGTTGTATACGCGCCTATCCATCTCCCCGAAAGTCTGTTGGTCGTTCTGTGGTATTATTTTTCAGGTGCTCATGTGCACTATAGACGATGTACCCCGGTGTCGATGCACCCAGCTCGATCGTCAACATGATCAACCAGTACCTGAATTGGCTTCCGGAGCAACTGGATGCATGGATAGTGTCCGACGAAGAACTCCTCGTCGGCGTGCAGAACCCATCCCAGTCTCTCAAGTGGACATCTTTGATCCCCCCGAGTTCCCGACTCCTGACATTGATCCGATGATGCACCTTTGGGATAGCATACCGACCAACGAGCGAAGTTTGCTCGATGGGCGTGCGTTTTCAGATTTCCCGTTTTTGACTTGTGTGTGCTCTGTTTCTCCATTATCGGATGCCCCACTGACTATGACCTTGATCAGTACGGCTGCCCACAAGTCAAGCCCTCGCAAGCGAACCCTGATTGGATACGTCCGTGTTTGTAGAATACCTCACTGGGGACCAATTCCAACTCTCAAACATTTGTCGTGTTGCGTTGGCCACGATAAAAGATGATATTGCCAGCGACGACGTCCTCGGAGGACTGGTGGGATACGTGCCGACATGGAAAAAGCAAGGGTCGTACTCTTCACTGTGTTCCAGCACTCATTTAATGACGCTCCGTATCTAGGATCCTGTCGCTTGGCTGCCATGGACCCTGCCCATTGGCACATGTCCCGCTCCCGCTCCTCTGTCAACCTCGCGAAATGCTCATCGCGTTCTCCACCGTCCTCACGACCACCAAACTACACATGCCCATCCCGATCCACCTATGGTCCGCAACCTCCGTGGAAATTGGTCGAAGTTTATTGGCGTCACGCTAGACCCAGGGCCATCTAAGGGTTCGTTGTCGCTGGATCAAGGAGTGGATAGTTGCTGATGGTGTTGCTGAATGCAGAGGAGCAGGTGATGTGGAACATAATTCAGGCGGAGGTATGATCTTGGTATTTCCTTAGTCTTTATGGCTTGAGTGTCATGTGGCTCTTGTCATGAGCATGAGTTGACATGATTTTGAAATGTGGACCTGTGCTTGGTGCTTTGACCTGGATAGAGTTTCTGGGGGGAATAGCATCTGTGGGTCCCAAAGTCCATCACACCACATCAGCACCTCTGACTTGTGAAATGTTGCACACAGGGCTCAATATGAACACTGTAGGTAATACTGTGTGGAAATACAAGCTGCATTGTGTCCTCTGTCCTATCCTAAAAAGCAAGGACTAAACATAACAAAAAGTATGATAGGGAGTACCACAAAACAGACAGGGAATCAACACCAACATGAGGTCCAAGACTCCCCAAATAGAGATACATCACCAAAGTCAATATGGGAAGTTCCACCTGAAGATATCACTAAAGAATGAAAAGGAAGATGAAGGGTCTTTCTGTTCCAAGGAGCAAGCCAGCCTAAACAAGGAACTTGAACATTACTAGAAGATTGAATCCAGCCATCCACCTCCTGAAAGTCAACAAAGGAAACAAGTTCATGAAACCTCCACACTTTGATGGAATAATCATGAGACCCAGTGACAATATGATTGCCATCAGGTGAAAAGGCAACAGATGCAACCTGATTTGAGTGGCCCTGGAATGGGCCTGCCACACACTGACCAGTGGTTGCATCCCAAACCCTAATGGTGTTGTCAGAAGAGCCAGAGACAATGTGTCTGCCATTGGGTGAATAGGCAACAGAGTGGACCAAGTCTGTGTGCCCCTGAAATGGACCTGCCTCACACTGACCAGTGGTTGCATCCCAAACCCTAATGGTCTTGTCATGAGAGCCAGAGACAATGTGTCTGCCATTGGGTGAATAGGCAACAGAGGAGACCCAATTTGTGTGCCCCTGAAATGGACCTGCCTCACACTGACCAGTGGTTGCATCCCAAACCCTAATGGTCTTGTCCCTTGAGCCAGAGACAATGTGTCTGCCATTGGGTGAATAGGCAACAGAGTAGACCCCAGATTGTGTGCCCCTGAAATGGACCTGCCTCACACTGACCAGTGGTTGCATTCCAAACCCTAATGGTCTTGTCATCAGAGCCAGAGACAATGTGTCTGCCATTGGGTGAATAGGCAACAGAGCAGACCCAATCTGTGTGCTCCTGGAATGGACCAGCCACACACTGGCCAGTGGTTGCATCCCAAACCCTAATAGTATTGTCCCTTGAGCCAGAGACAATGTGTCTGCCATCAGGTGAATAGGCAACAGAGCAGACCCCAGATGTGTGCCCCTGAAATGGACCTGCCTGACACTGACCAGTGGTTGCATTCCAAACCCTAATGGTCTTGTCATCAGAGCCAGAGACAATGTGTCTGCCATTGGGTGAATAGGCAACAGAGCAGACCCAATCTGTGTGCTCCTGGAATGGACCAGCCACACACTGGCCAGTGGTTGCATCCCAAACCCTAATAGTATTGTCCCTTGAGCCAGAGACAATGTGTCTGCCATCAGGTGAATAGGCAACAGAGCAGACCCCAGATGTGTGCCCCTGAAATGGACCTGCCTGACACTGACCAGTGGTTGCATTCCAAACCCTAATGGTGTTGTCATGAGAGCCAGAGACAATGTGTCTGCCATTGGGTGAATAGGCAACAGAGGAGGCCTGATCTGTGTGCCCCTGAAATGGACCTGCCTCACACTGACCAGTGGTTGCATTCCAAACCCTAATGGTCTTGTCCCAAGAGCCAGAGACAATGTGTCTGCCATCAGGTGAATAGGCAACAGAGCTGACCCAAGATGTGTGCCCCTGAAATGGACCTGCCTCACACTGACCAGTGGTTGCATCCCAAACCCTAATGGTCTTGTCCCCAGAGCCAGAGACAATGTGTCTGCCATCAGGTGAATAGGCAACAGAGCAGATCCAAGCTGTGTGTCCCTGAAATGGACCTGCCTCACACTGACCAGTGGTTGCATTCCAAACCCTAATGGTCTTGTCCCTTGAGCCAGAGACAATGTGTCTGCCATTGGGTGAATAGGCAACAGAGTAGACCCCAGATGTGTGCCCCTGAAATGGACCTGCCTCACACTGACCAGTGGTTGCATTCCAAACCCTAATGGTCTTGTCATGAGAGCCAGAGACAATGTGTCTGCCATTGGGTGAATAGGCAACAGAGCAGACCAAAGAAGTGTGCCCCTGAAATGGACCTGCCTGACACTGACCAGTGGTTGCATCCCAAACCCTAATGGTCTTGTCATCAGAGCCAGAGACAATGTGTCTGCCATCAGGTGAATAGGCAACAGAGCAGACCCAATCTGTGTGCCCCTGGAATGGACCAGCCACACACTGGCCAGTGGTTGCATCCCAAACCCTAATAGTATTGTCCCTTGAGCCAGAGACAATGTGTCTGCCATCAGGTGAATAGGCAACAGAGGAGACTGAATTTGTGTGCCCCTGGAATGGACCAGCTGCACACTGGCCAGTGGTTGCATCCCGAACCCTAATAGTCTTGTCATCAGAGCCAGAGACAATGTGTCTGCCATCAGGTGAATAGGCAACAGAGAGACAACTTCCAGCATGTCCTTGCAAGGTATGAACCTCTGCTGGCCAACTGCCTGGGTGTCCTGAAGTTGCAAAGATATCCTTCTGGAGGTGCTCAACCCAAAGTTCACAAAGTGGTGAGCTGGTTGGAGTCTGGGGCATGGCTGACATATAGAGGTGGGGAGTGGATTCTCTGAGGACAGGAGCAAACACTTGAATGAAATGGGATGCCTCTGATGCCAAGGTGGCTATCTCTTGGTCCTAATAACATTCTCTTCAGCATTCACCACATACAATCACACTGAATCTTACCTTGTGCCATTTGGTCAGGATGATGCTGCAGGTCTCTAGGGCAGATAGGATAGGTGATAATGGAGAGGAGAGGGAGAGAAGGCTGATGGCTTCAAGCCAGTAGGGGAAAATGGCCTTGAAGAAGAGGGTGATCTCTTTCAACAGGTCTGGGGTACAGGTGGCATGTTGCAGGTGGTCCATCCAGTATTGGCATGAGTAGGCCAGGTGGGGCGGAATGGCCTTGTTCACTCGCATTGGCAAGTCAGGAATGGCACTGTTGCGCACCCGAGAGTCCTTCAGGTCACAGATGTTGAATCGGAGCATATTTCGCATACAAGCAACCAATGCTTGTCCAAGACGGAGACAATGATGCGGTAGAATGTCGACATGAAAAATACCACTGCGAGCTTCGTCCAGTAAAAAGTCATGGAACGAGCTATGGAGGGGACGGATGGGCTTCTCTTCATCAAACACTCCATCCAGCAATGATCCCATGGGTTTAATGATTGCTTGGACGTTCAGGTCTCCGCCGAAGAGAGCCGAAAGGGAAGTGAGCGACAACGGCTCATTGAGTGCAAGCACAACCGCCATCACCGTTCGAAAGCGTTCTCGAGTATTGTCCATGGTGAACAGCTGACTTAATATAGTCTCATACAGCTTGTCCAACGAGTGGCCGCCGTCAGTGTTGGCACCTTGCAGGAGTTGGTCAAGTCGCTCGCGTGGGTCGAGCCCGACAGTACCCTCCCCATCGATAAAATGACACGCAGTGGATGCCCACTGGAACAGATGTTGGGAATGATGGACGAGTAGTCGACACCATTCCCTGTCCGGCCAACAAAACTCGAGTTCGGTATATCGATGAAGCGAGTGGTGGACAAACTTCTCAATATCTCCGTCGACGACATGTCGCGGAATGTCGCTCATTTGTTTATGTATAATCTGAAGACCAGGCAAGAGTTCGGCCAGGATGTCGGTTTCCGGACGAGCAGTGATGAGGAACCGAAGATTGGTCGGAAAGGTGTTGTCAGCGATGTTCTCAGAGATGGCCCGTAGAAGACATCGGCGACTAGCTGGACCCCCACTTTCGTCGAGAGCGTCGATGACAATGACTAACGGCCCGATGATGTGGAGGTGCTTGCTAGGTTCGATGATGAGCCCCTCGACTTGCTCCATGGGTGATTGCGACGTGCGAAGCGCTCGATCATCTTTCACGACCTCCCATAGCGCTGACTTGTACTGCGGATCGTGATCAGAGAGGTTCCGTGCGATAGTGCTGAATAGATTTTTCGGATTGCGATTCGCAACGTCGGTACTGGAAAAACAATACGACGAGCCCAGCCGCCTTTGCCCGTCATATAGTCGAGCGATCGTGTGAGCCACAGCAGACTTGCCCGATCCAGCGACCCCAGTCAGAAGGCACACTCGCGGGGCATTTTCCTCGGGATTACTGAGAACGTCACAAATTTCTCGTAGCAAGGACCCGCGCGTCCCTGCTAGGCATCCTTTCTCCCGCTCAAACCTAGCACCGAACGCATACGGCATGTCGTTCAGGTCCATAGATTCCGCTGTATTCCAGGCCTGTGAACTACCGACCACACTTCCAAGACGCTGGACCTACCAGTGTGATTCACAACACTCATCATACGAACGACGGTGACCCCTGTCTGCACTGCAACTCCCTCCACGAATGCGGTCTTGAGTTCCTGGAATTTGTTCTCGTAGCCAGTGATCATTGCATCGATATCAGATATCGTGTATTTTACCGTCCGTAGCCCTAGATACGGAAATTAGTTGGTGGCCAGTATGTAGCGAGTGGTGACTGACAGAAGTTCATTCTTTTGGCATATTCAGTAATGAAGTACCCGCACTCCGTCACCTGCTGGATCAGAAGCATGATAGTCTTGATGTGCGCCTTGACTGCCTTCAAAGGCTCGGCATCGGAGACGAACGCAAATACGTCGCTCATCGTGCCTGCCAGGCGAATGATCCGCTCGTCACGATTTTTCTGGTTCACGAGCACCTGCGTAAAACATTATCAGCGATCAGCGATGGTATGGGTATCGAGTAACAGACATACCTGATTCGCAGCTGATATAACGGACCAAGCTAGCGACGCATACGGGTGAATCTGTGCGGTATTCCAACCGTCAGGAAGCCTCAGTCGGCGAGGTGGTGAGCATCAAATACCTGTGCAATATCGGCTACAATCTTGTTAAAGAGATCCATCCGCTGCAACAGAACACCCAATGTAGTCTGGAAGGTCTGTGTCTCGGTCAAGACGGCTGTGCTAGTATCGACCGCTGAACTGAGGTGGTCAGCGACTGCGGGGGTGGGGCCAAGCCGGTTGACTGCTGCGGTTGCCACAGCGACAGCGTCGGAAGCTTGACATTCGTCTGCATTAATGTCCGCCCGTGGCTCGGCAGCCAACGCAAACTTGATTATCATCTCAGGAATATCGGACCCGACGGAGGTATCCTTGCGAAGAGCATCTCCAAACACTTTGATCACACAGCTCGCGTCAGTAGACCAGGTCGTACAAAATGTGCTCGTACCGCCATCGTCCAACTTTGCCAATATCCCGCCGACCGTATCAGTGAGACTTCCCACAAGTTTGTCCTTTCCGACGCGGTGCTTCTGGTAAACCTTTACGATGAGGACAGAACCATCGTCCCCGTCACTAACGATATTTAGTCCCCTGGCATACAGCACAGGACAAGTACGCACAAATAGAAATTTTTATCCCAAGAGGTGCGATTCCTTGCCTCTTTTGCGCCGTCCGTCGAGCGTGAGGTATCGCCTACGGTAAATTGGACGTAGTATTGCCTCGCAAGCGGCATTTTGCGCGGTGCTTGAGTTTGAAGTTCGATGTCTGAAAGAAAGCTAATTCGCATGCAACGGAAGGTCTAACGTTGCGACCTCACCTTTGATAGTGATTATTTTTGCCCTAGAACCACGTTCAGCTCTCAACGCAATCAGGGAGATAATCAATATCCATACATGACACTTTGAGCTGGATTGGCTGTATTCATGGCGTTATGAACGAAAAGCGGTGAATATACGATGGCTGGGAGGAGAGAGATGGTGGTAGACGTACGAGGTTGCCAGCCGGATAACATGCGGTTGCGATGTGCTGTGGACGTGGCCAATGATGGCCTTGACAACTACACGTCGGTTTGTAAAAATTGTACAACCAACATTTTTTTTGGCGATTATGGAGCCAATATGTAGATTATGTACATGTCTTGGATTCCGGCATTATTGCAGGACATAATTTAAAATAATCTCATGAGTTGATTGGACCCTCTTTCTATAGTGTGTATACAGCTATTATACAATGTACATACAGCTACTATACCATGTACATACAGTGGAACCTGTCAGCGCATGTGCGTCGTACTATACGGGCTACATCTTCTGTTACCCATGGATCCAGTATTTTGTAGATATACATCACACATAGACTCGGATCATACAATGTTTTTAGATTACAACATGTATGCTATGTTATTTCTACCCGTGACTGGCGGGAGCGGAGCGTGTGCTTGAGCACATGTCGCAGGTGCGGTGGAGATGCCGGGCACAGCAAATGGAGTGCGTCGATGTGGCTGCGTCATCCGATCGATCGTACCTCTTTTTCGTTGAGTTCCTCTCTCTCGCGCTCCTTTTCCATTCTCCCCACCATGGCGACTTCTTGCAACGTCGTGGGCATTATCGGCAACTGGCAGGAGCAGAGTGTGTGCGCACGCGCGGTGCGCGGCAGGGCACGGCAAGTGGAGGCAATGGTGCGCGAGTGAGCATGCATGCTCATGCTCATGGGTTGCGGCGCGAGATGAGGGCAGGAGAATGAATTTGAGGACGAGGGGAGGGCAGGGTGATCAGTGACGAGCCTTGGGTGAGGGTGAAGCAAAGCCGAGCCCGTGTGAGCGACACGTTGAGGCAAGGCAAGAGGCAAGGAGAGGTGAGCGAAACAAAGGAGAGGCGAGCACCAAGTCTTGAAAACCGTGTGAGTTTTCGTACGCCATGACCCGTGCCCGACTTGCGCTCGCCACTCGAAGTATCCAAGTGTCTGGTATATACATTGTACATTCAGGCAATGTGTACTCTATAATTTTTGGTGTCAATTATCCAAATTATCTGTCATATAATTGTAACAAACATGTACACATGGTCCCTGGCAATTAATGCAGGCACACCAACTCCATACCAGTGTGCTATATGCTAAGTATCCTTCCCGTAATAGGTGAGATATCTCTGCCGGATGTCACGCTTGGCGTCTCCATTGAACAAATTCTTATTTTATTGCATGCATACGGTATGAATGTGTTTATAATATGGGTTGCGTTAAAAAATTTTGGATTCCGGCAAGTGTACACTATCAACTAACTAACGGGCGCGGAAAAATAGTACGTTACATACGCGGCGCTTCGGTCGGTAATGCCACATGGGATACCGTATTTAGACAGTAAATACCATGTGGCTTTTCAAGCTCAGCCGTGACAACCAGCATCTGTTGTCCGTTTCCGCGGTTTTTGTGTCCATTTTTTGGGCCTGTCATCACAGCCACTTCCATTTTCGGCCGGCTTGCAGTGCAGCACATCCCAGGCTGCAAAACCCTTTGCCCTGCACCTCTCTCTCTCCCCCCATCTCCTCCTGCACCTCACACACACTCCCCCCACCTTTTTTGCTCATTATTCTCTCCCCTACGCGATCCACAGCGTTAAGTGGTGCCTCGGGTCATTACCTAAGATTTCTTTTTCATTTCCCTCGCTGCCTTTAGAGGAGCCCCTTGGAAGGGCAGAATTGTGTCTTGGCTAGATATTTCATTGTCCTCTCCCTTGAGAGTGATTAGTCCGCGCTGGGGTCGTGCCTGGTTTGCGAGGGACGACTGGGAACAACTGTTCACGCAGCCCAGGCTGAGTCTATTTAGTGTATCCGGTGCGAAATCACCGAGGTAGATCATACACCAAATAGTTATTTCTTTTAGTAGATTTATTTTTAGGATACTAAGGATAGTCCAGGTTGGTTATTGACTGGATATCCGCCAGGAAGTGGTAGATAGGTCACTGAGAGACCTGGACCCCTGGTTCTTTTACGGCCATTTTTGTTACAAATCCATACACACTACATACATATACAAAATCATGTCTACTCCCCCAACATCCCCCCAACGTGCTCAAAACACTGCTCGCCAAGCTGAGCGTGAGCAACGTATCTTGGAATCTCCTCCTTTTCGTCGGCAACCATATCGGCAACCTCCTTTGCCCCCACACAATGCTCCTGCTGCATTGCTGGTAAGTATTTCATCTTCAGCTATTTTCTACATAGCTTACTAATGTTATACATATAGTACCATCCGCCTGTTCCAATACATCAGTATCCTGGATTGCCACGTAATTTGATAGAGCATCATGAGATTCAACGTGCATGGCGTATACATAATCCACCTCCATTTTTACCACCACCCATGCAACCATTGCCACAAGCTGGCAATCATGTGGACTATCATCAAAACCTTATGGACAATTTTCAGCAGACACATGAAGATCGTGTTCGAAACCGTAATGCTAGGCGTAGACGTCAGCCTCAAAATCCACCCAATTTTGCTCTACCACCACCACCATCACCTCCCTTGCAAATTCATCAGCATGTTATGAATTCACAAGCTGAGATTGACTTTCAGGAGAATCAGCTTTGGCAACAGCAACGTATACAACAGGAGGCTCAAGAGATTCTTCATCAACAAGAAATTCGCCAACGGATACTACAGGAGCAAGAGAGAGTTCAGCAGTTAATAGAGGAGCAGGAAGCAATTCGAGTACAACAAATTCGGGAACAAAATGAGGAAAGATTGCAGAATGACCTTTATGGAGAATACAATCAACTTTCTCAAGAGCAGTATGAAGATGATGATGCTCGCAGGCAACATCCCCCAGGCCCTCCTGGAGCTTCTGATTCTGATGATAGCAGTTCAGATTCAGATTCAGATTCAGATAATGGCAACCATTTTCCTCCTCCTCACAATAATCCTCCTCCCATCCGACTACCTCCTGGTGGAAGACCATACATTGAGCCCATACAAATACATTATCTTGGGCTCATGAATATAGAGTGTCCAGATTGTCATGCTTTGCATTTTGATTGTGAAAAGCTTAGCAAGTCTACACATGCTCGAAAGCGCTTTGGAATGTGCTGCTTGGAGGGGAAGGTACACCTTCCTGCACTTCCTCAATGGCCACAAGAGCTTCAAAGGCTATATGAAAACAATCGGGACTTTGTTCACAATATACGCCAATACAACAACACATTTGCATTTACCTCCTTAGGAGTTGAAGTGGATCGTCATACTGTTCAAGGTCCTGGCCCAGCAGCTTTTCGTATACATGGAGGGCTATATCATCTGATGGGAAGCTTACTGCCTGAAGAAAATGATGTTCCAAGCTTTGCACAGCTTTATATTCATGATCCCCATGAAGCTGTGACAATTCGTCAACAACGAAACCGCAATCTCAATGCTAATGTTGTGCAAGAGCTAAATGACATGCTGCTCAATCATCATCCCTATGTCAATGTGTTCAAGCATGCTCATCAGATATTGAATGCAAGACGGGAAGGAAACCAAAATGACCTTCGTGTACGGTTACATTACAATGAAGCAACTGATGTCAGAAGATATAATTTGCCAACTGCAAATGAAATTGCAGCAGTTATTCCTGGAGATGGCACAGAAGTTCTCAATGAAAATCGTGATATCATTTTGCGCCTTCAAGGAGGTGCTTTACGACGCATTAGCCATCTTCATCGTGCATACTCCACATTGCACTATGTCTTACTATTTCCAAAAGGTGAACATGGCTGGCATCTTGGCATGGAACTGCAACAAAATGAAGGTAGACAAAATCGATCGAAGCATCTCACTCAGATCCTATACTATGCTTATCGCATTCATGTTCGCCCTCAAAACATTGAACCTAGGAATCTTTTTTATGGAGCACGATTATTCCAACAATATGTTTGTGATGCTTGGGCTTCTGTTGAGCAGTCCAATCTTACTTGGATTGTTCACAATCAGAAAAAAATTCGAGCAGATCTCTATAGTGGCTTACGAGATCGTGTTGCACAAGATCCCAATGTCAATCTTCAAGACACAGGCAGAAGTGTTGTTCTACCTTCATCTCATTCTGGCAGTCCACGCTATATGCAGCAACTTCTTCAAGATTCTCTTGCAATATGTCGTGATTGTCAAAAACCAGATCTTTTCTTGACCATGACTGCAAATGCAAACTGGCAAGAAATTTCAGAAAATCTTCTTCCAGGTATGTTTTATTTACTTTATTTTTCCAAACTTGATTGATTCTTACATTTATCATTGTTTATAGGACAACAGGCTGTTGATCGTCCCGATTTAGTGGCACGTGTTTTCTATCAAAAACAGCAAGCCTTGCTAAAGATAATACGTGATGGCTATTTTGGAACTGTCATTGGATTGGTGTATACCATTGAATACCAGAAGCGTGGACTACCTCATATGCATCTTCTCATATTCCTTGGAGACCAGGACAAGATTCGCACAGTGCAACAAGTTGATGCACTTATTTCAGCTCAGATTCCTGATCAAAATATACATCCACAACTTCATGGTGCTGTTACACGTTTCATGCTTCATGGACCTTGCACTCCAGAAAGGTGCTTGCAAAATGGCAGATGTAAAAAACACTTTCCAAAGTCCTTTTGTGAACAAACAAGAATGAATGATGATGGCTATCCTGAATATGCAAGGCCTGATAATGGACACACTGTTCACAAGAATGAAGACAGCTTTACCAATCAGCATGTAGTTCCTCACAATCAAAAGCTGTTGGTTCAGTTCCAATGCCATATGAATATAGAAGTCTGTGCCTCTATCAAATCTGTGAAGTACATACACAAGTACATATACAAAGGCCCAGATCGTGCTACTTTGGAAACTCAAGGACATGATGAGGTCAAATCTTATCTGGACAGCAGATATATCTCATCCATTGAAGCTGTTTGGCGTCTAATGGAGTTTTCCATGCATTTGGAATATCCTTCTGTATATAGACTTCCTGTTCATTTGGAAAATGAGCAGAATGTTTTATATGGTGCTGATGATACACCACAAGAGGTTTTGGAAAGAGCCAACACAAAGGACACTCAGCTATTAGGATGGTTCAAAGCAAATACTGATGTTAATTGCATTGCTGCTGGTGCACACAATTGTCTCTATCAAGACTTTCCAAAAAGATTTGTATGGGCACAAGGAAAATGGAAACCACGACAACGTCATAGGGCAATTGGGCGAATGTACTCTGTTCCACCCAATGGTGGAGAGCGTTTTTATCTTAGGCTTTTGCTCACAACTGTAAAAGGTATGTTGTTTTATTCAACTACAAGTTCAAACTTATTCATTTATTTTCTAGCTGCTACCTCTTATCAGATCTTGAGGACTGTTAATGGTGTTCTTTGTGACACATTCAAGGATGCCTGTCAAGCTAGAGGACTCTTGGATGATGACCGTGAATGGCTTTTATGTTTACAAGAAGCTGCTGGCATGCGTACAGGACAAGGATTGCGCAATCTCTTTGTCACTATTTTACTTTTTTGCAATCCTGTGCATCCACACCAGCTCTGGGAGGCAACACGTGAACATCTCTGTGATGATTTGGAACATCGTATTCAACGACTTTTTCCCATAATACTTCAACCTGAACAAAATCAAGTCTATGATTATGGTCTTCATCTCATTGATTCTGCACTTCGCAAAAGTGGCAAAAGCCTAAGAGACTTTCCTGAAATGCCTCTTCCTCAGGGAAACTGGGCTGCAGTAGAGGGCAATCAATTACTTGCAGAGCAACTTGCCTATGATGTGCAAACACTTCAGGGAATTGTAGAGCATGGCATTCAAACTCTCAATCATGAACAAAGAATGGTTTATGATGAGGTCCTAAATGCTGTTCAGCAAGCAGTGGGCCTTAGAGAGTGTTTTTTTGTACACAGTGCTGGAGGTTGTGGCAAAACATATCTTTTCAACCTTATTGCTGCTGCAGTTCGTGCTCAAGGAAAGATTGTACTATGTGTTGCATCATCTGGAATTGCATCACTCCTACTTTCAGGTGGACGTACAGCCCATTCACGCTTTAAAATTCCCATTCCTGTTCATGAGGCCAGTACCTGCAATATTAAAAAGAATGATCAACTTCATCAACTATTAAACCAGACTACTCTCATTGTTTGGGATGAAGTACCTATGCAACATCGACATGCTATAGAAAGTGTTGATCATACTTTACGGGACTTGCTTGAACGTGATGTGCCTTTTGGAGGAATTGTTGTGCTTTTTGGAGGAGATTTCCGTCAAACACTTCCTGTAATTCCACATGGATCCAGAGAGCAAATAGTTGGTGCTACTTTATGCAGATCTCGCCTTTGGCAACAAATTCAGCTTCGCCATCTTCGTACAAACATGCGCTTAGATCAAAATATAGAGTGCAGGCAATTTGCAGAATGGTTGCTAGAAATTGGTGCTGGACATGGTGTCAATGCTGAAAATGAGATTGTTCTCCCTCAATACATGCGTTGTGGAAATGATCTTCAATCCATGATTACTGCACTATATGGAGGACTTCTTGATCCAGCTCGAAATTATCCTTTGCCTAATGAATACTTCTTGGATCGCACAATCCTTTCTGCAAAAAATGTAGATGTTAATGATATCAACACTACTATTCTCACATCTCTGCCTGGTGACAGAATAGTCTATGATAGTGCAGACTCAGTTACTGAGCAAGAGTATGCATACATCCCTCCAGAGTTTCTACATACACTTGATCCCTCTGGCTTTCCTCTTCATAAGCTGGAATTGAAAGTTGGTGCACCTCTTATGCTTCTGCGAAACTTGGATCCCCAACATGGATTGTACAATGGTACACGGATGATCTTGATCAGCTCTACACAACGTGTCCTTCAATGTCGTGTACTTAGGCAGGAAAATCAAGGGGTACAAGGTGGTGATGACAATATTGTCTTCATTCCTCGAATTGCTCTTGATGCCAACAAAGATGAATTCCCTATTCCACTCCGACGTCTACAATTTCCTGTTCGCCTTGCATATGCCATGACAATAAATAAAGCTCAGGGACAAAGTGTCAAACATGTTGGACTGGATTTACGTACACCAGTATTTTCTCATGGACAATTGTATGTGGCACTTTCTAGATGTACAAATCCAAGGAATCTCAAGGTTGCATTTCCTCTTGATCAAAATACCAACAAAACAACAAATGTAGTGTATACTGAGGTGCTTAGGAATGTACTAAATGAATGATTTTTTGGATACCCTTCACTTTTTGTACTGTGTTTCATTCAAGTTCTTTGTACTTTTATTATACTCTGAATAAATGATACTGATCACCATACTGATCACACTCTAACCACAGTACTGATCACCCTGCTGATCACAAGGCTCTAACCACAGTTACTGATCACCCACAGCCTTACTAATCATTCGTACTGCCTTCCTGTGCCAAAGGCACAACGGGTGAAAAACTAGTTTGATTTTTGCGTTCCGACGTGTAGCACGTGGCGAATAGATGTCCGTCCTCGGACCGACACTACTTCAATAGCCGACCACTCGCCTGTCAACTCCACCTTCATTCAATGCTCCCTCCGCCTGGTGAACGCTTCACCCTTCAAGTCCTCCCTCCTCGATCTTCACGGACGCTGGCGGAATTGGCGATGAGGAAGGCATGCCGCACGCCTCGCTCGCACGTCCGCCTTGTCAAGCGCGAGATCCGCGTCGTTGGTGCGCACGCCAAGTTCGGGGTCGCCCACCGTACTGTACAGACGTCACCGAGCCCGCATCTGCGTCGGCTGCCAGCGCAGTCACGTCTCCCGTGACGCGCAAGCCGTTAGGATCGACGATGCGTGTCTGTCGACACCATTCTTCTTTTCGTTCTTGTTCGCTGGACGATCTTCCTTCCTGGTAAGGATTATTAGATAAATAATTCATCCCTCGTCCATCTGCTTCTTCTTGGGGTCCGGGTCTCCGGCGGGAACTGGGTTACTGGTTACTGACCACAACTCGTTCTACTAATAGGTCAAGGCGTCCGTCATGACCCTCACACTCGCGAATTGCATGGGTTCGTTATGGAGACCGTCAAGGAAGCAGATACTGCCATAACTGCACAGAACGCGGCGAGAAACATTGTCGTTGTCGAAAAGGTGACGTGGGAGCTATAATGAGAAAATTGTCTGCGTTGGTTGCCGTTGGGAACATTAGACTCAACATGGCCGTGCACGGGGACCCACACCTGGACGCTACTACTGTACACCGAGACGCATAGAGTGCATACTCCGGTTCGTAATCACCCTATGATCCCCGGCCAGCCGTTACTTGCGCCTCCATGACCACCAAGCGTTGGTTGGCGGTGTTACGAAGACCGCCCGCGCGACTATGATCGTGGCTACCGCGATTACGACCGAGGATATGGTGGTGGAAGCGACTACGAGCCTCTTGTGAGTTTGACACTGCCTCGTATGTTGACATTCCTGTATGTTTTCGCCAAGTCGCCTCTTTACCTGAATACAATTAGCCTTTGCTTCCAGTTTTGGGGTTGGTACTTGTGGACATCGAGGCAACAATGCTGGAGGAACAATCCATAAGGATAGGATTTCGTTTTGGGATCTCTCTCTCGCCAAATTCACAATGATATTTGATGGTTCCGACCATGTGCAACGACCGATTATACTATAGTCAGCGTTTGGTTTCTTTAGAAAGTGCGCCGATACCTGGGTTCATCAGTTCCAACACCTCTGCAATCGTTGGACATCTCCACCCACTGCAAACGCTGATCCTGATCCTCCCCCTCTATGGTGCTGCAAGTGCACAATAATTCCCGCGAATTATTTGTTGTGACGCGCGCGATACAAAACAAGTATCAGCGCGATATGGACAACACCAACGCGATTTAGAGGGTCGTCAGTCAGAATACCCTAGTTAGTATAGTCATTATATTGATGGAATGTGCTGTACAGGCTGTAGAATACTCTAGTAATAGTCACTTATTAGTAACTTCAAGTAGAAGGGGGTACACTACGAAGGTTCGAAATACTCTGGGATTATGTAATGCGGTGGCTGCGTTGCCTGATACGGACCAGATGTGCCAGCCGTATAGTATGAGACTTCCACCGTCTTGAGCCTTCCACGTCGACGCAGTGGGTCGACATAATCAGTCGGCGACCTGGGAATGCAGGGCAGTGTGGATTGCCTAGGTATGTTGTCCGTTGTGCGCTTGCGCTGTTCGTGCTGACCTGTCTCGTCTTCAGCTAGTGGACCCGTTTCGACTCATTTCGAGTCGCAGCGTGCACCGCTCGTTGTCCCATCCATCTCGTCCAGTTTACAATTGTATTCGTATTCACCGCCCTCGACAACCCTTTGGCGGTGCCGGTTGCCCTCAATGACTCCCGATCTGACTCGCTCGCCCTCCGAGTCATGGCCTCCTGGCCCTCTATCTTGACTCGACACATTCATCTCGTTGCTGCCGTCGTTCCTGTCGCCCCCAAGGCATTCTATGTCACTCTGGAGATTGCCTGGGGTAGCCTTCTCGCAACTCAACTCGTCTAGCTCAACTGGAGCTCTCCTAGGTAAGTCTTCCTCCTCCCCCTTCTCCAATTGCTCACTGACCTATTCTGATGCACTACGCAGGTTGTTCAGTACGTTCCTAGCGTCCTCGACGTCCTCTAACGGTGCTGACAAGGCCGTCAGGCTTGTCTCGAGTTCTACCTGGTGAGTTCTCCTCTACCCGTTGCTCCGAGCATTCGTGCTCGCGTTCTGAGCATTCCATAACTCCTTCGGTCATTTTATAGCGTCCTTATCACGTCCAGATGCTCCAGACTCATCTACTTCGCACGACTCCCTCCGAGTCGCTGCTGGCACCTTCTGCCACACCGCTACCCCGTCCACTGCTGCCATCTCTGCGGACCGACGTCCCAGGCTGTGTATCCCTTGTGTCGCTAATGCTAGTCAGCATTAAATAAACCCATAATAGCACCATTTATTACTCTGACAGTGAATAGTTATACATCCTAGTAGATATATAAATCATCTCTAGAGTTGCGACATTGTTGAGCTCGCGCTGACGAGCAGGCCTAAATCGCGCTCAGCGGTGCTGTCCATATCGCGCTGGTGCTTGTTTGTGTCGCGCGCGTCACAACAAATAATTCGCGGGAATTATTGTGCACTTGCAGCACCATACCCCTCACACGACACAGGCTCGACGAATTGAACGCGCAGCGCAACCACTGCATCTCATTGATGTCTCTCACAGAGGGCCTCCGTGTAGAGAGGCGGAGGGTGCGGTGTTTGGTGGGGCGATGAGGTGGTGGAAGTGAGGAGGGCGCGGTAGGGGTGAGCGGGTGAAGGTGGGTGTGAGAGCAGAGACGGATGAGGTAGTTACGAGGGGAGAGGCCCGTGATTAATATTGGTGGGGGAGGCAGCGAGGTTGACGTACACGACTTTGTTCCAGCTGGGTTTGTCGCCCTGGGGCGGACCACCGTTTATGCACATGTTCACATGCTTATCCCGGAAGGCGCAATATCTTGGGAGTTCGATGTTAAAGTTGATTCATGGTGAGAAGAGGAACTGACGTCATTCGCAGCCAGCAACCACTTAGCCAACGGAACCACGGAACCACGGAACCATGGAAATCAAAACCAGTATTTACCAACGTCGATGCTCTACACGCGTGTCTACCCCCAACGAATCTCGAACAACGTGTATCCCCCTTCGTCTGCCCGACCCACTCCATCCACTCTCTCCACTCGTTCTCTCCCCACGATCCCAAGACACACCCCCGATCTTTCCCCACCACTCACCCTACCCACGACAGGAAACGCTTCCTCGACCGTCTCGCCCAACCCCTCGTGTCTCCCAGTCGTCCTCACCGGAACAATCAACCAAAACACCCCATCCATCTTCAACGTCTGCCCAACACACCCCCTGATCCAGCACGCATGCTCTGGCAAGTACACCACGTCCGCCGCAAGCACAACGTCGTACACACCCCCACCCCCCTCGGTACGAGACACCACACACCAATCGAGCTTTTCCACGGACACGTCCACCGAGCTGTGATTGTGCCGCACGTTCTGATCCAGGTTCTCCAACACGCTCGGGTGATAGTCCGTTGCTTTTATCTTGGCTCGGACCGGCATCCGAGAGAGGATCTGCGCGGCTGTGATACTGAGGAGGCCTGTTCCGGCGCCGAGCTCGAGCAGTCGGCAGTCGACGTACGCAAGTGGCTGTGGGAATAGAGGTACAGGGATGCAACGATCCGAGGTATCGTTCTGGATCCAAACACATGCGCTCCGCAAATACGATGGCACTCCCCCAGCTTTGAAGCCCAACGGCAGTATGGTCGGTGCCGTCGACGGGTGCATCGTTCAATTCGACCGTGATCGGTGAGACATCCCAACGACGGCAGCGATGACACGATGGCATACGAAACGGAAAGACAAATGTCCGGGTCAAGGCTTCTTCGGGTATGTCGTCGCCTGCAAAACGTGCAAGGAGTCTCGATGCTTCTTCGAGGTTCGCCAGTTCGCGCTTCTTGCTCCTCGTCCGACAGCGTCCGACAGATCCAAGCATCACCCCGTTTCACCAATCCAGTTATCCAATTGATTGCATAACCGCGTTCGAGCTCGTTTGAGCGTAGTATATCCATATCCAACGCCTCGTCTTCTTCCTCCATCTCTTCACCCGTCGTCTCCGCATCTCCTGTTTTGTGTGTGCCGTCGTCCTGTTCGCTCTGTTCGTCTTCCTCAGCAGAGGCGTATCCGGAATCTGGGACGCCATCGTAGTGGATGAGGCGCGCTATTCGCTTGGGTCGCGGGACCGGTACAGCCTTTGACAATGACTGCTTGAGCACCGGAACGGCACCCATCGCCGTCGACGACGGTGCATGCGGGAAATACACGTCTCGGAGTACTCGGAGTGCTTCTCCAACGCATATCGCACTGCAAGCGTGGAGGTCAGCAAGCGCTGGCAGGACTGTGGTGGGCAAAAAGGGGTGTGCCATTCGTTTGAAGTGAGCGGTCCGGGTATCGTTTGGCATAATGGGCCGAAATATCTCTATCGAATCTTGTGGGTCTAGGTTTGTGTGGATTCTAATCTCTATGTTCTATGTCCGAGTCGGTCCGCCGATGTGCCCGTGGAGAAAAGAAAGTCAAATCTATTGAAAAAATGGGAAGGCTTGTGAATTGAATGTGATCCAACAACGCGGGCTCGTCGAGCAAAAAACACCAGAGAGCCTGCGTTGTTATTGAACAAGGACCGCCATCATTGCGGTGTGAGGAGTGGAAAGGAAAAGGTGAGCGGATGAGCAAGCCACTAGGCAAGGTTTTTCTTTGCGGGTCGGAGTTATGATGACGCATAAGGGCGGCGCACGTTGGTCACACCGAGATAAGATAAGGATAAGACGAGATCTGCCACGTTCATCTCGAACTATCATGGCTACTCGGACGACGTTGACGGTCTCGTATTCACTGTCTCCACCAGAGGGAACGAACTCACCGCCCTCGCTCGCGCCGAATGGTGCACACGCGTTTGCGGTCGAGGGTGACGAAACAGCCAACACCGGAGAGTACTACGATGTGCTGCAAAAGTCGACCGTTGTTGCGAAAGAAAAGTTAGGGGAGGAGCTGACGGCGTGGCGAGATGCAGTGGTGAATGTGGAAGTAGTAAAAGAAAAGGCCGCTAAAGCTGCCCTAACCATTCTATATTCTGGGTGCCATCCAGGTAGGTCTACGCCAACAGGATGCCTGCCACTGAGACCGTGATGATTGGCAGGACGCACTATAGTACATATTATGGCGCCTCGCTCCCAAAGTCTGCGCCTGTACACTGAGAGATTGTAAACCATTCACGCCTTGCCCTTTCGTTTTAGCTCTTCGTGCTCCTCAGCCATGATCTCCGCATCGATCTTGGCACCCCTCGACGGTTTGTTGCCGTGAAACGTCGCCGGTCCCAAAGGGTCTACCTTGGGGTCCGCACCAGGGCTCAACGTCCCCTCACCATGCGCGATGCCCAGGGAACGCTGATGCGCCTCTGTCATCCTCTCCCCAATCTCCCACTCGTCCCTATCACCGCCGGTCCGAATGAAATGTGATACAAAGGTCAGTTCTGATGCACACCCCCATCGATCACGAGGAGACGGAAACGCACAGCTGATCGATATCGATGTGCCATTGATCGGGGACATGTTTCTTGGGCAGGTTGTGGTCCGTCTGTTTGGAGGGCCTGTAACCACCAGCAACGGCGGGACGAGGTCGGTGAGGGAGTTCGAACTGAATGGTTGGTTGAGAGAGACATACCGCTGCTCGTGGTCCTCGTATATTTGGGGGTTGCCCACCTTGGACATCATGGCACCTGAGCGACGGTCGGGTCCGGTCATGTCCCTCTGATGTCGTGCGTGGAGTGATTCGAGGTTGAGATGGTTTTAAGATGGGCGTGAGATAGGAGGTCACTGTCATGACATCATGAAATCGACTGCTCCATTTCAAAGCGACTTACCTCGAGTGTCATATTACCATTTTTGCGAGTTGAATCAAGTCAATGCGCAAGCGACTGATCGGCGAGGAATCGCAGGAACTGGTGACGGAGTCAAATCGTTCAGAAATCACTTGAATTACAGAAAGACATACGATAAAAGACAGGTAAGAACTTGAATGTAGGGACCACCGGCCTGGCATCTCCGCCTGCACGACGCACAGATGCCATAGCACTAAGACGTGCCGAAAAGACGTCCTTCTCCGCCCTACTTTGGCACAGACCACTCTATGACTTGCGTGGACTGTAATTTGACTGAGTGCGTTGAAGAACGTGACGAAAATCGCTCAAGCATCGCTCTGAGGGGAGTGTCACGTGCTAGGCTGCGGGCCGCCGGGGCCGGACACGTGTGAGCTAACTGAGCTTGTCGAAGTTGCCGAACCATCGAGCTCAAGAATTCAAACGGCGGATATGTAGAGTCGTCTGCTGGACCAATGGTCTGTCAATGCACGCTCACCATCCTGAACTCTGACGCAGCACTTGACGTGTTCAACAGAATCGCACGATGCAAAAGGATCTGCAAACAAGCTGCCTTGTCACAAAGTTGAACTCATCGCTCACCTAGGCTTTTGCTGCGTCATCGAGGGTGGTCTCTGGGAAGCGCGTTTGTCCGTGGTGTTACTTAACACCGAAGTAAAAATGTCCAGCCTCAAAGCATTAAGTAATACCCTGGCTCACTTTACCAGGTTTGAGAGGCGGTTGCCTCAGGCTGTCGTGCACTTCCTGCGAAGGGAGATGGACTGTTCGTAGTTACAACTTGGCTCACAAATGGTTTGTCGTCTCGATTCTACTAGTCATTGAGCTCTCGTTGCGGGTGTTGACGCTTTCCTTGCTGTTTGTGACCATCCGCGGCCAGACATTCCATTCTTTTCTTTTTCATTGACCTCGTACCGTCATGGTGGTTGGCTACTTGCTTCACTCTTTGCCCTGTTCACTAACGAGATGGGCAGGATGTTCTTTCGCTCTCCTTGGCCTCCACCAACTTGTCACTGCGCGGGATGGAGTGATCAGTATTTCAACCACCAACGCCTCTGCCACTGGTTACTCTTGCGATCCTGCCAAGTGTCAGCTCCCCAAGTGCAATTGCGCAAGCACAAATCCCTCAGGTGGTCTCAGTCCGGTGAGTTGGGTTTCCTGTGTCGTGCTCATGGTCTGATGCACGCACCACCAGTCCGGGGTTCTACAATTCGTTGTTTTCACTGCAGGCAACGAGATCGTCAGTCAAATGTCAGTATGTTTCTGCTAGCTGTTCCGAGGATGATCTGATTTTGCATTTAGCACCACCCACATCGGTGTTCCGTCCGGCCGAGATCAATGGCAATCCAATTGCCATAAATGTGCTCGCGAGGATATCCTTGGGCGCCGTCAAGGGCTTTCGTACACCATTCCTCAACTACACTAACGAGGTATATCGTCTACTTGCCGCTGCTGATTTCATTGACCAACTGCCGCCATTCTTGTCACCGTCAGGGACACGGACGCTTACTGACTACACGTTGGGCTATGGGCTTGCTACGGTCTAACGAATTTGTTGAGGGTAACCACAGGTCCCCGGTTCTGTGAGATACCCATGTATGCCTTCCTTTACGAGCAGTGTTGGTCCGCACCTCATGGACCCCTAGTTGGAAACTGCAAATGGCACGCCGACTGAGCGATACTGCCGCACTCGAGTACATGGTGAACCCCTTCGCTGCACGTTACGACAGGAAACCGTCAACCTGGGTTGTATACGCGCCTATCCATCTCTCCGTAAGTCTGTTGATCGTTCTGTGGCATCATTTTTTGGGTGCTCATGCGCGCTATAGACGATGTACCCCGGTGTCGATGCACCCAGCTTGATCATCAACATGATCAACCAGTACTTGAATTGGCTTCCGGAGCAACAGGATGTATGGATAGTGTCCGACGAAGCTCCTCGTCCTCTCCAGTGGACACCTTTGATTCCCCCGAGTTCCCGACTCCTGACATTGATCCGATGATGCACCTTTGCAATAGCATACCGGCCAACAAGCGAAGTTTGCTCGATTCATATGCCTTTTCAGATTTCCCGTTTTTGACTCGTGTGTGCTCTGTTTCTCCGTCATCGGGTGCCCTAGTGAATATGACCTCAATCAGTACGGCTGCCCACAAGTCGAGCCCTCGCAAGTGAACCCTGATCGGATACGTTTGTGTTTGTAGGATACCTCACTGGGGACAAATTCCAATTCTCAAACATTTGTCGTGTTGCGCAGGCCACGATAGAAAATGATATTCCCAGTGACGACGTCCTCCTCGGACAGGTGGGATACGTGCTGACATGGAAAGGCAAGGGTCGTACTCATCATCGTGTTCCGACACTCATTTGATGACCCTCCATATCTAGGATCCTGTTGCTTAGCTGCCATGGACCCTGCCCATTGGCACTTGTCCCACTCTCGCTCTTCCGTCAACCTCGCGAAATGCTCATTGCGTTCTCCACTGTCCTCACGACCACCAAACTACACATGCCCATCCCGATCCACCTATGGCCCGCAACCTCCGTGGGAGTTGGTCGGAGTTATTGGCGTTGCGTTAGACCCACGGCCATCGAAGGGTTCGTTGTTGCTGGGTTAAGAAATGGATAGTTGCTGATGGTGTCGCTGAATGCAGAGGAGCAGGTGACATGTAACATAATTCTGCAGGTGGAGGTATGATCTCAGTATTTCCTTAGTCTTCATGGCTTGAGCGTCATGTGGCTCTTGTCATGAGTTGGCATGATTTCGAAATGTGGACCTGTGCTTGGTGCTTTGACCTGGATAGAGTTTCTAGGGGAAATAGGGTCTGTGGGTCCCAAAGTCCATTGCACCACATCAGTACCTCTGACTTGTGAAATATTGCACATAGGGCTCAACATGAACACTGTAGGTAATACTGTGTGGAAATATGTACAAGCTGCATTCTCTGTCCTATCCTATAAAGCAAAGACTAAACATGACAAAAAAAGTATGGTAGGAAGTACCACAAAACAGAAAGAGAATTAACACCAACATGAGGTCCAAGACTCTCCAAACAAAGATTCATCACTAAAGTCAACATGGCAAGCTCTGCCTGAAGATATCACTAAGGAATGGACAGGAAGATGAAGGGTCTTTCTGTTCCAAGGAGCAAGCCAGCCTAAACAAGGAACTTGAACATTACTAGAAGATTGAACCCAGCCATCCACCTCCTGAAAGTCAACAAAGGAAAGAAGTTCATGAAACCTCCACACTTTGATGGAATAATCATAAGACCCAGTGACAATATGATTGCCATCAGGTGAAAAGGCAACAGATGTGATGTGATTTGAGTGGCCCTGGAATGGACCTGCCACACACTGACCAGTGGTTGCATCCCAAACTCTAATGGTGTTGTCATGAGAGCCAGAGACAATGTGTCTGCCATTGGGTGAATAGGCAACAGACTTGACTGAAGTCTGTGTGCCCCTGAAATGGACCTGCCTCACACTGACCAGTGGTTGCATTCCCAAACCCTAATGGTCTTGTCCCATGAGAGCCAGAGACAATGTGTCTGCCATTGGATGAATAGGCAACAGAGGAGACCCAATTTGTGTGCCCCTGAAATGGACCTGCCTCACACTGACCAGTGGTTGCATTCCAAACCCTAATGGTCTTGTCATAAGAGCCAGAGACAATGTGTCTGCCATCAGGTGAATAGGCAACAGAGCAGACCCAAGATGTGTGCCCCTGAAATGGACCTGCCTCACACTGACCAGTGGTTGCATCCCAAACCCTAATGGGCTTGTCATAAGAGCCAGAGACAATGTGTCTGCCATCAGGTGAATAGGCAACAGAGGAGACTGAACTTGTGTGCCCCTGGAATGGACCAGCCACACACTGGCCAGTGGTTGCATTCCAAACTCTAATGGTGCTATCCCTAGAGCCAGAGACAATGTGCTTGCCATTGGGTGAATAGCAAGAGAGGAGACCCAAGATGTGTGCCCCAGAAATAGACCTGCCTCACACTGACCAGTGGTTGCATTCCAAACCCCAATGGTCTTGTCCCAGAGCCAGAGACAATGTGTCTGCCATCAGGTGAATAGGCAACAGAGTGGACCCAGTCTGTGTGCCCCTGAAATGGACCTGCCTCACACTGACCAGTGGTTGCATTCCAAACCCTAATGGTGTTGTCCCCAGAGCCAGAGACAATGTGTCTGCCATTGGGTGAATAGGCAACACACTTAACTGAAACTGTGTGCCCCTGAAATGGACCTGCCTCACACTGACCAGTGGTTGCATCCCAAACCCTAATGGTCTTGTCCCCAGAGCCAGAGACAATGTGTCTGCCATTGGGTGAATAGGCAACAGAGCAGATCCAAGCTGTGTGTCCCTGAAATGGACCTGCCTCACACTGACCAGTGGTTGCATTCCAAACCCTAATGGTGTTGTCCCAAGAGCCAGAGACAATGTGTCTGCCATCAGGTGAATAGGCAACAGAGGTGACTGAACTTGTGTGCCCCTGGAATGGACCAGCCACACCCTGGCCAGTGGTTACATTCCAAACCCTAATTGTGTTGTCATCAGAGCCAGAGACAATGTGTCTGCCATTGGGTGAATAGGCAACAGAGTTGACCCAATCTGTGTGCCCTTGAAATGGACCTGCCTCACACTGACCAGTGGTTGCATTCCAAACCCTAATGGTGTTGTCCCTTGAGCCAGAGACAATGTGTCTGCCATTGGGTGAATAGGCAACAGAGTGGACCCAATCTGTGTGCCCCTGAAATGTACCTGCCTCACACTGACCAGTGGTTGCATTCCAAACCCTAATGGTGTTATCATAAGAGCCAGAGACAATGTGTCTGCCATTGGGTGAATAGGCAACAGAGGAGACCCCAGATGTGTGCCCCTGGAATGGACCAGCAACACACTGGCCAGTGGTTGCATCCCAAACCCTAATAGTCTTGTCATCAGAGCCAGAGACAATATGTCTGCCATCAGGTGAATAGGCAACAGAGAAACAACCAGCATGTCCTTGCAAGGTATGAACCTCTGCTGGCCAACTGCCTGGATGTCCTGAAGTTGCAAAGATATCCTTCTGAAGGTGCTCAACCCAAAGTTCACAAAGTGGTGAGCTGGTTGGAGTCTGGGGTATGGCTGACATATAGAGGTGGGGAGTGGATTCTCTGAGGACAGGAGCAAACACTTGAATGAAATGGGATGCCTCTGATGCCAAGGTGGCTATCTCTTGGTCCTAATATCATTCTCTTCAGCATTCAGCACATACAATCACACTGAATCTTACCTTGGGCCATTTGGTCAGGATGATGCTGCAGGTCTCTAGGGCAGATAGGATAGGTGATAATGGAGAGGAGAGGGAGAGAAGGCTGATGGCTTCAAGCCAGTAGGGGAAAATGGCCTTGAAGAAGAGGGTGATCTCTTTCAACAGGTCCAGGGTACAGGTGGCATGTTGCAGGTGGTCCATCCAGTATTGGCATGAGTAGGCCAGGTGGGGTGGAATGGCCTTGTTCACTCGCATTGGCAAGTCAGGAATGGCACTGTTGCGCACCCGAGAGTCCTTCAGGTCACAGATGTTGAATCGGAGCATATTTCGCATACAAGCAACCAATGCTTGTCCAAGACAGAGACAATGATGCGGTAGAATGTCGACATGGAGAAATACCACTGCGAGCTTCGTCCAGTAAAAAGTCATGGAACGAGCTATGGAGGGGACGGATGGGCTTCTCTTCATCAAACACTCCATCCAGCAATGATCCCATGGGTTTAATGATTGCTTGGACGTTCAGGTCTCCACCGAGGAGAGCCGAAAGGGAAGTGAGCGACAACGGCTCATTGAGTGCAAGCACAACCGCCATCACCGTTCGAAAGCGTTCTCGAGTATTGTCCATGGTGAAAAGCTGACTTAATATAGTATCGTACAGCTTGTCCAACGAGTGGCCGCCATCAGTGTTGGCAGCTTGCAGGAGTTGGTCAAGTCGCTCGCGTGGGTCGAGCCCGACAGTACCCTCCCCATCGATAAAATGACACGCAGTGGATGCCCACTGGAATAGATGTTGGGAATGATGGACGAGTAGTCGACACCATTCCCTGTCCGGCCAACAAAACTCGAGTTCGGTATATCGATGAAGCGAGTGGTAGACGAACTTCTCAATATCTCCGTCGACGACATGTCGCGGGACGTCGCTCATTTGTTTGTGTATAATCTGAGGACCAGGCAAGAGTTCGGCCAGGATGTCGGTTTCCGGACGAGCAGTGATAAGGAACCGAAGATTGGTCGGAAAGGTGTTGTCAGCGATGTTCTCAGAGATGGCCCGTAGAAGACATCGGCGACTAGCTGGACCCCCACTTTCGTCGAGAGCGTCGATGACAATGACTAACGGCCCGATGATGTGGAGGTGCTTGCTAGGTTCGATGATGAGCCCCTCGACTTGCTCCATGGGTGATTGCGACGTGCGAAGCGCTCGATCATCTTTCACGACCTCCCATAGCGCTGACTTGTACTGCGGATCGTGATCGGAGAGGTTCCGTGCGATAGTGCTGAATAGATTTTTCGGGTTGCGGTTCGCAACGTCGGTACTGGAAAAGCAGTACGACGAGCCCAGCCGTTTTTGCCCGTCATATAGTCGAGCGATCGTGTGAGCCACAGCAGACTTGCCCGATCCAGCGACCCCAGTCAGAAGGCACACTCGCGGAGCATTTTCCTCGGGATTGTTCAGAACGTCACAAATTTCTCGTAGCAAGGTCCCGCGCGTCCCTGCAAGGCATCCTTTCTCCCGCTCAAACCTAGCACCGAACGCATACGGCATGTCGTTCAGGTCCATAGATTCCGCTGTATTCCAGGCCTGTGAACTACCGACCACACTCCCAAGACGCTGGACCTACCAGTGTGTCTCACGACATTCATCATACGAACGACGGTGACCCCTGTCTGCACTGCAACTCCCTCCACGAGTGCGGTCTTGAGTTCCTGGAATTTGTTCTCGTAACCAGCGATCATTGCATCGATATCAGATATCGTGTATTTTACCGTCCGAAGCCCTAGATGCGGGAATTAGTTGGTGGCCAGTATGTAGCGAGTGGTGACTGACAGAAGTTCTTTCGTTTGACGTATTCAGTGATGAAGTACCCGCACTCCGTCACCTGCTGGATCAGAAGCATGACAATCTTGATGTGCGCCTTGACTGCCTTCAAAGGCTCGGCATCGGAGACGAACGCAAAGACGTCGCTCATCGTGCCTGCCAGGCGAATGATCCGCTCGTCACGATTTTTCTGGTTCACGAGCACCTGCGTAAAACATTATCAGCGGTCAGCAATGGTATGGATATCGAGTAACAGACATACCTGGTTCGCAGCTGATATAACGGACCAAGCTAGCGACGCATACGGGTGAATCTGTGCGGTATTCCGACCGTCAGGAAACCTCAGCCGGCGATGCGGTGAGCATCAAATACCTGTGCAATATCGGCTACAATCTTGTTAAAGAGATCCATCCGCTGCAACAGAACACCCCATGTAGTCTGGAAGGTCTGTGTCTCGGTCAAGACGGCTGTGCTAGTATCGACCGCTGAACTGAGGTGGTCAGCGAATGCGGGGGTGGGGCCGAGCCGGTTGACCGCTGCGGTTGCCACAGCGACAGCGTCGTAGGCTTGACGTTCGTCTGCATTAATGTCCGCCCGTGGCTCGGCAGCCAACGCAAACTTGATTGTCATCTCAGGAATATCGGACCCGACGGAAGTATCCTTGCGAAGAGCATCTCCAAATACTTTGATCACACAGCTCGCATCAGTAGACCAGGTCGTACAAAATGTGCTCGTACCACCATCGTCCAACTTTGCCAATATCCCGCCGACCGTATCAGTGAGACTTCCCATAAGTTTGTCCTTTCCGACGCGGTGCTTCTGGTAAACGTTTACGAGGAGGACAGAACCATCGTCCCCGTCACTAACGATATTTAGTCCCCTGGCGTGCAGCACAGGACAAGTACGCACAAATAGAAATTTTTATCCCAAGAGGTGCGATTCCTTGCCTCTTTTGCGCCGTCCGTCGAGCGTGAGGTATCGCCTACGGTAAATTGGACGTAGTATTGTCTCGCAAGCGGCATTTTGCGCGGTGCTTGAGTTTGAAGTTCGATATCTGAAAGAAAGCTAATTCGCATGCAACGGAAGGTCTAACGTAGCGGCCTCACCTTTGATAGTGATTATTTTTGCCCTAGAACCACGTTCAGCGCTCAACGCAATCAGGGAGATAATCAATATCCATACATGACATTTTGAGCTGGATTGGCTGTATTCATGGCGTTATGAACGAAAAGCGGTGAATATACGATGGCTGGGAGGAGAGAGATGGTGGTAGACGTACGAGGTTGCCAGCCGGATAACATGCGGTTGCGATGTGCTGTGGACGTGGCCAATGATGGCCCTTGACAACTAGCACGTGGCGAATAGATGTCCGTCCTCGGACCGACACTACTTCAATAGCCGACCACTAGCTCGCCTGTCAACTCCACCTCCGAGTCATTCAATGCTCCCTCCGCCTGGTGAACGCTTCACCCTTCAAGTCCTCCCTCCTCGATCTTCACGGACGCTGGCGGAATTGGCGATGAGGAAGGCATGCCGCACGCCTCGCTCGCGCGTCCGCCTTGTCAAGCGAGCTTCGAGATCCGTGTCGTTGGTGCGCACGCCAAATTCGAGGTCGCCCTACCGCACTGTACAGACGTCACCGAGCCCGCATCTGCGCCGGCCGCCAGCGCAGTCACGTCTCCCGTGACGCGCAAGCCGCTAGGATCAACGATGCGTGTCTGTCGACACCATTCTTCTTTTCATTCTTGTTCGCTCGACGATCTTCCTTCCTGGTAAGGATTATTAGATAAATAACCCATCCCTCGCCCATCTGCTTCTTCTTGGGGTTTGGGTCTCCGGCAGGAACGGGGTTACTGGTTACTGACCACGACTCAGTTCTACTCCACAGCCACATCTGACTCGAGCGATGGAAATCAAGACCAGTATTCACCGTGATTACCGACGCACGCGTCTCTACACCCAACGAATCTCGAACAACGTGTATCCCCCTTCGTCTGCCCGACCCACTCCATCCACTCTCAACACTCGTTCTCTCCCCACGATCCCAAGACGCACCCCCGATCTTTCCCCACCACTCACCCTACCCACGACAGGAAACGCTTCCTCGACCGTCTCGCCCAACCCCTCGTGTCTCCCAGTCGTCCTCACCGGAACAATCAACCAAAACACCCCATCCATCTTCAACGTCTGCCCAACACACCCCCTGATCCAGCACGCATGCTCTGGCAAGTACACCACGTCCGCCGCAAGCACAACGTCGTACACACCCCCACCCCCGCCCTCGGTACGAGACACCACACACCAATCGAGCTTTTCCATGGACACGTCCACCGAGCTGTGATTGTCCCGCACGTTCTGATCCAGGTTCTCCAACACGCTCGGGTGATAGTCCGTTGCTTTTATCTTGGCTCGGACCGGCGTCCGAGAGAGGATCTGCGCGGCTGTGATACTGAGGAGGCCTGTTCCGGCGCCGAGCTCGAGCAGTCGGCGTCGACGTACGCAAGTGGCTGTGGAATAGAGGTACAGGGATGCAACGATCCTGAGGTATCGTTCTGGATCCAAACACATGCGCTCCGCAAACACGATGGCACTCCCCCAGCTTTGAAGCCCAACGGCAGTATGGTCGGTGCCGTCGACGGGTGCATCGTTCAATTCGACCGTGATCGGTGAGACATCCCAACGACGGCAGCGATGACACGATGGCATACGAAACGGAAAGACAAATGTCCGGGTCAAGGCTTCTTCGGGTATGTCGTCGCCTGCAAAACGTGCAAGGAGTCTCGATGCTTCTTCGAGGTTCGCCATTCGCGCTTCTTGCTCCTCGTCCGACAGCGTCCGACAGATCCAAGCATCACACGGCGGGACGAGGTCGGTGAGGGAGTTCAAACTGAATGGTTGGTTGAGAGAGACATACCGCTGTTCGTGGTACTCGTATATTTGGGGATTGCCCACCTTGGACATCATGGCGCCTGAGCGACGGTCGGGTCCGGTCATGTCTCTCTGATGTCGTGCGTGGAGTGATTCGACGTTGAGATGGTTTTAAGATAGGCGTGAGATAGGAGGTCACTGTCATGACATCATGAAATCGACCGCTCCATTTCAAAGCGACCTACCTCGAATGTCATATTACCATTTTTGCGAGTTGAATCAAGTCGATAGGCAAGCGACTGATGCCGAGGGATCGCAGGAACTGGTGACGGTCGTTTAGAAATCACTTGAATTGCAGAAAGACATACGAAAAAAAAGACTGGCAAGAAAGTAGGGACCACCGGCGTGGCATCTCCGCCTGCACGACGCACAGATGCCATAGCACTAAGACGTGCCGAAAAGACGTCCTTCTCCGCCCTACTTTGGCACAGACCGACAGGTGTGGACTGTAATAATTTGACTAAGTAGCGTTGGAAACGAGTCGGAGTTCAAAATTGGTCGACCAATTGACCCTGCGCATGGCGGAGCAGTCACGGTGAGCTGACCGGGACCGCTCGGTGACTGTATAACGACATCGACATCTTGAAACCAAAACTTGGGCGGTCCAAACGAGTTTGCTAGAGTTGTTTGGGGTTATTCCTAAGCCGTTCTCGAACAGCATCCTAAAGGTTTCAAGTTCACTGACCGGGGTGGCTATTGCCGCCTTTCCGTCCCTTTTTGCGGGAATACTGACAAGATACTCGTGAGGAACGAGTATCACGTTTGTTAGGATTTCTCCCATTTCGCACTTATATTCATGATTATCTCATTCCGATCGTCCAACATATGTTTGTATTCCGTCTTCGTTCCGATTCCATTCCGCTTATTCAACTAGAATACCATTTTATCGTATATAAGGCCTCGCATTGCGCTCGTGTCTTTCCCCATCTTCGGAATAGCCACTCGTACGCTGGATTAGTAGTTTGCTTTGAGTCACTGCTGCGCGTTGCCTAACACATTATTCCGAAGATCCTTTTGACTCAACCCTTATCACTCCTCGAACTTTATCTATGCACTCGAACGAACCACCCTTCTCAGCCTGCAGGGAACTCGAGCCTGGCTCGCCGCCCTCTACATCCTCACTACAGATGAGGCTCGATTTGGAGATTCCGGCGGTCGCGCGCGCTCCTCGCCTCGCCGACTCCGAGACCACCTTCCATGCTCTTTATCGTGAGTGGTACCTCGAATTCCAACGGAATCCCGTCCTCGCAGGTCCTCCCCCTGTACCCTACACTCGACCCGCTGTATCAGCGCCAGCACTGCCACCCGACACTCGTGCGTACTACTCGCCACCTCCGTGTGTCAACCTCCCCGCTAGCGCACCCCTCGCAGAATTGGCAAGTCGCTTACCGCCAAACTTGAGGCATACGATGGGATCAAGGAGAAGTACGTCCAGTGGTGGCGGACGGTCCGGCTTTATATCGCCGGATTTGACGTCGAACCCACTGATCAACAGAAGATCCTCATTGCCCTCTCGTACATGACGGGCAATAACGCAGCGGGACGATTCGCAGACCTTTATTTTATGCAGGGACTGTTGGCGTCGTCCACCTTCGACGCATTCAAGGCCAAGCTTGACGCCGCGTTTCGTCCGGCTTCCCTCCAACGGATCGCCGAAGGGAAGCTGTTCAAGTCGTGCCAAGACAAAGAAACGGCCGAAGACTTTGTCGTCCACATGAAGCACCCCATCCCCGAAGCGGACTATCATACCAATACCCACTCCCGCCTCCATATTCAACGGATCGCCGAAGGGAAGCTGTTCAAGTTGCGCCAAGACAAAGAAACGGTCGAAGACTTTGTCGTCCACATGAGGCAGCTCATCCTCGAAGCGGGTTATGACACCAATACCTACTCCCGCTTCCTTATCAACATCCTTCGCAACGGGATCCGTAACGAAGTTGTGGAGTTCGTCGAGCGTTCCCAACCCGAACTGATCAACTCCCATTCTTTCGCACAATGGGAGTCCGCTCTCGTTCGCGCTGACCAAGTCCTCTCAGAAATCGCCGAACGGAAGCGCACTCGCAACCTCGGCGCGGGAACTCCCCCGTTCACCCCGCGCAACATCCCCTCTAAAACATCGTCTACGACCGCGCCTTCCGTTCCGTCCTCCTCCCAGTCGTCTGCCAAGGCCGACATTCATCCAAACCAGCCCGGAACCTTTGGAGGCGTAGGCGTTCTCATGGACATCAGCAAGGCTCGCGCTGAGGGAAAATGCGCCAAATGTGGTGGTCCCTGGCCATGCGCAACTCGTGCCCGCCCTCGTCGTAACGCCCGCTTCGTATAATTCAAGGGCGCTCGCATCTTTTACCCAAATGCAGAAGGTTTGAAAGACGTTATTGAGCTTGTCGAGAAGGATTTTGGAACCGGGGTGTAGTTTTTGAATGGCCAAGCATTCTATGTACCCAAAACCGCTAGATCAACGCCCCTCCATGTGGGCTCTCTGCGACTCCAACAAAGATGTCAAAAGTCCCAATGGTATGTCCAAAGGTTACTCGGATCGTATTCGAACCGCCCAGACGACGTTGCCCTCATGTTGGAAGGAATTGAGCAAGCTACATATCCATGTAAGATCCAGCGACGATCTCTACCCATGTGGATACAAGCACGCCCGAAAACTTGAACCTTTCGCCATAGATTGATCTACCGCCCTTATTACGATTCCTGCGGCCTGCCCTCAGGCTGGAGCATGAATTGTGGAATGACACGGTGGAACACGGATCCCGCGTAACTAAAGCCCTGTTGGCCTGTGGTGAGCTCATGGACATTCCTGACCATCTCTGACAAGTCGTCGTCGCAGGGCTTGACGGTGCGGCCAGCGGATTGGTTGTTGATGGTGGTGCCACGCTCGAACCGGAGACCAACATACGACTTGGAATGTTGCAATCACCTATAAACGATTTTGTATTCGTCACCCTGAGCGTGAAACAAAGTCCTGTAAGCAGTGCTTGAATGTGAATGAATGCATCACCCAGGCTGAGGAGTGGACCACGAACCGAACTCCCGGTTCAGGAAAGGTCCGGTTCGAACCGACGTTCAGGGCGTGACCGTTCCATCACTGTCGTGCACAGTCGCCGAGAAGGAATCTGAAGGATGGCATTGGGTCACGACAGGTACATAAGTAGTGACTTGAAGTCGTGGTAAGACCGCAGCAAACTTTCCTGTCACAACTTTCATGGATAGATCGAGAAAAGTCAAGATCGACGATATTTGCATTGACTGCCTCCGCAACCTTACGGTCAATTTTAGCAGAGTTTGATGCCATATTGTCCCGATCGTAACCGACCGGAACCTTAGTAAAGAACAATATGCCCCAACATCGTTGCAGGTCAGAAGTCAGGTACGGTAGTAATGCTAGGAGGTGTCCACAAGATTGATGACTATAAGAAGAGATAAGGACAGCAGAATAGAGCAGGTAGGGGTGTCGCTATGAACGGGGTTCTGGCAAGAGATGAAACAGTAGGTTGTTTGAAAAGACAGGTGGAGGCGAAACGCGATGAGAACCGCTCATACGACAAGCGGACCCTTCATTCCATCGCCGCGCCGTGCGGCAATCACACCACGAATAGCCACAATAACGACCGCAAACGTAACGACAATCCTGAGAGTGAGGTAAATAAGACAAAGTGAGATTGTGTTTGAGACGCCTTTACCAAATGATCCAGGCGAAAGCCTCTAGGGCATTCAGTTGTCCGCAATAAACAAACACGAATTCGTTTCTGCGGGTATTTTGATTTTAACGGTCGGCCACGTAATGAATGTGTACTTACACGCAGTTCAATCCACCACCAAGAGTCGAAGTGATGCTAGCTGCACCTGCGGTCCAGAATATCCATGTGAGGAGTAAACTATGCCATACATCAGCGAACCGAACGCGAGGAGGAATCAAATAATCCTCACAAGCAAATATGCGATCCAACACTGTTGATCACGTTGTCTGGCATGGTGAAGAAGAAAAACATGTACGTTGCAGACAGCGCAATCGTCCATATGGATGCGAATAGGAGGAAAGCAGTGCGATCCCGCTCATCATTGCTGAAGTAGTTGCCGTATTTGTTGAATTGAGTAACGAGAAAGGCAGATATCGATAGCTATAGAGCCGTTGGATGTGAATGTCACTTTGAAGTGGTCATAAATGTACCTCGATTATACTGAAAACAATAAGCACTCCGAGCACGACTGCGGGAGGTTTCAGATCGGTTGCTGCGCAAAGGGGGGGGGGGCTTACTAGGGTGTCCCTTGCGGATCCAATCTTCGAAGGCCATTTGTTAGAATATTCGGAAACTGAGTATGTTGTTATCTCTGGGGTCGTGAATTCGTGCAAGTGATCGTAAGAACGTCGAAGGTGTAAAGTTGGACTGAGCCGCGACAGTTCAACATGGGATGGCTGTGCATATGTTCTCACGGTAAGGAGCTGACGTCATATACGGTGCTCCATGACCGCGACCCGTACTGAGACGTGGCGTGCATAGTGAACAAAAACATGTCTAGCCGGATGAAACGTCCAAATGTGTAAAGTAATATGGTACATGAAATGACGATATACAGATAGGAACAATAGAGACACCCAACCGCACGAAATTAAAAGACTCTGCTTATGGATGATTCTTCATCTGGAACACAAACTCTGTCTCCGGGATGTAGATCACTGCAGATAACCTTGGGATTGACGATGCGAAATTTGTCCATGGTTGAATTGTGGCGACGGGCGATGTCCCAACAGGTATCACCAGGTTGAATAACATACGGAATTGTGGTGCTGGGACAAGGGGCAGGAGTCGCAAGAGTGGGCGAAAACGCAAGCCGCCAAACGAGTAAGAGGACGGCTGCGATGATAAGGAAGAAGGGGAAAAGTGTCCGATAAGCCCCTCCTCGAAGAACGTGACGAGAGCCATGCTGAGCAAAGTCAGGTCAGTCTTACGTGTACTCGAGATAGTAGTGTACACACCTCATCTACTGCAAGAGGTTGGTAACCGTCGCCACGAGCTGGTGCAGCTTCAACGTCATTGTCACCGCTCCCATCTGCAGAGATAGCGACAGGCAGTTCGGCGACTATTACACGACATTGAGATTGTCGTTTGCTAAACGGACAGTATATCGGTACCTTGGGTCAATTCTCCAAACTCGGAGCCCTCAGGACCTTTGTACACGAGTCCCTCCCGATCACGAAAGTAGTAGCACCCAGTGTCAGCATCATAGCCAATGCGTTTCACTCCCTCCGGAAGTCTGTAATCATCCTAAATACGGTGTGAATTCATGTAGGGCTGTCGTGCGAGGAAATGACATACCTCGTCGTACTGCGTCCAGCGCCCCATGAGTGAGTTTGCACGGGTGGTCCAGCCAGGAATCAAGCGCTGTGGTAACGAAGACGTGGTGAAGCGACGGTCTTATGAAGCACGGCAGATCCCGAAAAAGTGCCTTTCGCACAGACAAACAAAGATTCTTGAAGCTCTGGAAACTCGTCGTAATGCGGTCGTTTCAATCAATACAATGTGAGTTTATGTAGGTTAGATATCCCACATACGCAGGTCATGTTTTGTTTTGCGGAGGGAGTCATGACATATACAGAAATGGACTTGAGTGTGTCATCAAATCAAGAGTAAACAGGTGCGCTACGTCCTCATCTCCCTACCGCCATGGCCGACGTTCAGGCTCCCTCACTAAGCCAAATTCCCGCCCAAGTCGCCCCCACAGTGCCCGATGTCGCCGCTCAGCCTGAGCCAGAAAATGAAGTCGCTTCGGAGACGCTTTATATCCAAAATCTCAACGAGAAGATAAAGGTCGATGGTCAGCACCCATGATGATATGCACCCTCTAGTCAGCTGACGGCCTTCTCGGCAGTACTCAAAGCATCCTTGCGAGGTCTTTTCAAATCATATGGCGAAGTCCTAGATGTCGTCGCCCACAATAATCTACGAATGCGCGGTCAAGCATTCGTATCGTTTGCATCACCTGAGATCGCCGCTAAAGCAATGAAAGAGGTGCGGGGATTTCCTCTGTACTCAAAACCTATGGTAGGAAACTTATCGCTCACCATCGGCTCCATCGTTATGCTAACATTTCGCCACAGCAAATATCATTTGCCAGAACGAGATCAGACGCGGTTGTAAAACGCCTGGATGCTGAAAACTTCGATGCACACAAAGCTCGGAGGGCCGAGCACAAGCGTATGCAATACTCACTGCTCACTTAAGCATGTCTAATCTGTATACGACACCAAGGAACCACTCGCTACACCAATCCTCTCAAGCAAAAATTCCGTGCGAAGAGAATGGCTGCAGAAAGTAGAGTTGCATCCCTTCTTTATCTTGCTGTTTGACTGACGCATCATTTCCAGTGGACGGTGCTGCTGCGGCCCCTGCTCCCAAGCGACCAGCTGTACAGATGCCAGACGAATATCTTCCCCCCAACAAGATCTTATTCTTGCAAAATCTACCGGAAAGTGTCACCAAGGACCAACTCATGGCGCTCTTCTCCCAGTTAGTCTTTTACCCTCATTTCTCCGACACGTCTGTTCAATGCCAATTACTAGATATCCAAACCTACACGAGGTCCGGCTCATTCCAACTAAGCGAGACATCGCGTTCGTGGAGTACATCGACGAAGGGAGCGCAGGGGTCGCCAAAGATGCTCTGCACAACTACAAGCTCGACGGAGAGAACAAGATCAAGGCATGCATCTCATTTTGTTGTCCGTTTCGTACTTATCCGTTCTACAGATCACCTTTGCACGCAAGTAACCGTTTATTGTATGATCGTTGTAAGCTTTTTGTAATAAGACGACATAATTTTTATTTTTCTGTGCTTGGCCCCTCCTGTGAGCATCACCTTTACGCGTGACAGCAAGCACCATATCATATATCTCCTGAGACCTTGCGAGTTGGTGCCTCGCTGCAGAGTCGAGTTTCAGGAATGCTGCTATATCAGAAAGGCATCTTTGTACAATCTTTGTACAACTCGATGTCGGTCGATCGTCGCCACGCGCGCGAAATCAGGGTTCACAAGTCTCGTCCTGCGCATCTTTTTAAGGATTTCTTCCTTGGACTACTACCATCACCGACGCACATTACTTCAAAACTTCAAATCAGCCAACAGTTATGCCACTTGTTTTCGTGCGCAAGCAAACCTGAAACGAGATGTTGTGCTTACTTTGTGTAACCTTTTTTTAACAGGAAGATGAAGATGAATATTCCGAGGGCCTTGACGTCTTTGCAGAACACTTAAGGTCCATGGGTACGTATCGAACGTCGTCAGGATCCAACTAATCACGCGTGTGCATACCCTGACATCTGTTCTCCATTCCTTAGGCCCGGAAGCGACAACGATAGGTACCGAGTTGTCAACGTCTCCCGTTACCCTATCGGAGTACACGCGGACCTTGACAATCCAAAAGGCGACAACGTCAAACCGCTCGCCATCACCAATGGACATCGATTTCGGCATAGAGGAGATGCAGGGTACGTCTCGTCTTCATACACACCACCACTGTTTCATTTCCTCGTTTGGTCCGTGGCGCTGATTCGGTCAATCAGTCGAAGAGCGTAAGTCTTTTTCGACCAGCCAAACCGGTCATTTCCATGCTCATGTGCGACTTATAGGCATCAGCCCCGGTGCCGCTACCACTGCCACAACACCGCCTCCCACGAACGCCATCCGTCCGGCATCTGGGTACGCTATCCCCGCCAAACGACCCACCGATATGTATGACGTCCCGGACTCGAGCTCGCCGCCCTCTTCGCCCAGTACCCTACCTCAGCCAGCAAAACGTCTTCATGCAATGACGACTGCGCCGCGCAATCCCTCGCAATCCAGCGATCCCAAGTTTGGCGCCAACCTCGACCCATTCATCATCGCTCACGATGTAGCAGCCCAATGTTATCTCGACGAAAACCACCTTGCCTGGGGAACGGTCTACGAGATCGCTCGCGGTATTACCAAGGGCCACTGGACGTGGGCCGCGGTAACCAGGGAGAGGATCGAACAACTCCGCGGCAGCAACGCCCGCACTGCGCACCAAGTGGCAGCCGTGATGCAAGGTCGCGAGGTACCTCAAATGTCCATAGGAGAACTGTGGTGCGTTTTTTGTATCGCGCTTATTCGACGTGTGCGTTTACTCATGTGATGTATGATACACCAGGATTGAATATGACCGTGAACAAGACGCAATTTTGGAGAACAAAGGCCGTGGATTAGGCGGTATGGGCCTGTGGAAGGGCAAAGACGGCTGGTATGGCGGCCGGATACAACAAGTCGGCCGACTCGTCCGCGCGCAGGGTCGGTTTTCGATACAGCTGGAGAAGCCGGAAATTCGCCGCTCCCACCGTTTTTCTCGGTTCCTCGGATCACGACGCATACTCCAGGTCCGGGTTCCCGATGATCTCTTGCTCAAACACGGAGATGGTGTCCGCATGTTGTTGACCTCCAAGAAATTCATTTTATGTGGGAGGGTCTTCTTGCCCTTCCATGCCAAGGAGGGGAGCATGTACTTGCTCGAGACCAATCTGGACTTTGAGCGAGTCCCGAGCAACCGAGATGGTGATCATTTCCGGATATCCTTGAACGATTTTACTAGATGGCACAACCCCTTGCGTTCGAATTGCGAGCAGGTAAGAACATATTGTAACTTGGAGTAAAGTAAGTTTGATAATATGATCGCTAGCCGATCAGCAAATGGTCCACTCGATGGACACTAGGACTGTCCACATCTGTGCCCACCATTGAGTTTGACCCTCAAAATATACATGAGCTCAAAGAAGAATGTAAGTTCCTTTCTTTCAAAGTCATCTATCAATGCAGCTCCTTTGTTAGATGTCAGCCCCCAAGACTGGGAGGGGAAAGCACCAGCTGAGAAGGTCCTGACTGATGGCTGTGGATGGATCAATGGTGCAGCACTCACTCAGATCATGAGGCTTATGAAGTATGACATCAGACCCACTGCTGTACAAGGCCGCATTGGTGGATCCAAAGGGATGTGGGTCTTGCATCCTGATCTTTCTGAGCAGGTTCCAGATGGGCCTGCCAAGATTTGGATCAGACCCTCCCAGACCAAGATCAACTTGGGGAATACCTCTGAGCTTGGGAGAGCTCAAAGAATTTTTGACCTGCTTGCCCCTTCTAGAGTCACTGGCCCTAGTCGTTTGTCTTCCCAAACCTTGATCAATCTTGCCCATAATGGGATTGACCATCAGGTTCTCAAGGATTTGATGGCACTGGGTTTGAAGGAGGAGATACAGTCACTTATTGACTGGACCCAACCTGAATCCATGCTATTGGTCTGGAAGGCTGTGGAAAGGGCTGGGGGTGTGGTGGTAAGTAGGTTGAGAAGACTTCTTGCAGGGCAAGTTCGTGCCTTAGGTTTTGGCAACCTTCGTCCTGTGGATGACCAGGGTCAGGAGGATGAGGAAGGGGATGGTGATTCAGATCATCTTCAACCTTTGACTGATGTTGGTCATAAGAAGTTCTCTGGCCAGCCTATAACCCTTCATGAGACAGTCATGGAACTTCTGCAATCTGGCTTTCATCCATTGAAGCTGGATCAGTTGTTTCAAAAACTGGAGTCTGTTATCACTCTAGTTTTGGATGACTATGTGGAAAAGTTTCACATTCCAATCATGGAGTCTTGTGAAGCCTACATTGTCCCTGGTAACCATTTCTTCTGTTGTAATTCTTTTGTTAATAGTTTTATTTCTAGATCCTTATGGTGTTTTGGAAGAGGGTGAAATCCACTTGAGATCTTCACAGCCATTCATCAACTCCTCCACTGGAGAACAAACTGATATCATTCTTGGAAGTGTGCTTGTGAGTTTTCTTTTTTGCTTGCTGCTTTTGATTTGATATTCACTCAACTTCAAGGTATCCAGAAATCCAACAAGACTTCCCTCTGATGTTCAAAAGGTAAGTACTCATATATACTTAATATCCATGCTTTATCATAAAAAATAGGTAAAAGCAGTGGCTCACCCCAAATTGAGCAAGTTTGTCAATGTCATTGTATTCCCTATTAAAGGAAAACAATCTTTAGCAAGTTTCCTTGGTGGTGGTGGTAAGCATGTATTCATCAACTTTATACAAACTAAATATGAAGTTGTTTCCTTTAGACTATGATGGAGGTAGGTGAATGCAGATAAATTGAATGTTTTTTTATATATATTTTCTTTCACAGATACTGTGATGGTCAACTGGTACAAGCCACTAGTAGAGCAATTCAGAAGCTCACCTCTCTGCACAGCCCCTGCCAATCTCTCTACATTCTTTGAGAGAGAAGTGGAGCGTGTCCCAGACTTTGATAAGAGAGTTTCTATGCTGAAACCCAAGGAAGCAGAGCAGGCCCTCCAAAAGGTCCTTTTACTTGGACTTGCAGAGACAAAAGTGGGGATCTACTCCAAGCATCATGATGCTGCAGTCTATGAAGCTGGATATGGCAGTAGAAAAGCTATCCATCTGGCTTATATGTTAGTTGGTTTCTTCTGCTTGCTATCTTGCTAATATTTAATCTAGGTTCACCACTTGCTTGGATGCAAGCAAGACTGGGCTTAGAGTCAAGCTATCTGTCTTTAAGCAGGATATGCAGCAATGGGGGGCCAAGAAACCTTGGTATGTGTGGAAACTGGAGCAGAGAAAGAATGCCAAGAACACCCCTCAAAAGCCTGTCTTTAAACGTGAAGGCTCACCTTTCATCCTAGATGTCCTAGTGGAGGAAGGAGACAGGCTCAGGAAAGAGGTTCTCAGTAACTATAAGAGACTCAAGGTTCAGTCTAGTGAAGAGGATCAAGATCTGAGCAGACCTTGGAATGCAGCCAAGGCCAAGGCTACTCAAGCCAAGATGCAAGGTGTTCTTGGATTTGCTGAAAACTTGGAGGACATTAAAGCCCATGTTGAGGAGGCATGGGGAATGTACCTAAAGGCTGTGGCTGTCAGCAAAGGTCCAGCTGCTGATCAGCCATCCTTGAAGGATGGTGTCTATGACAGAGTTGCTTCATTTTTTGCAAAGCCTCCTTTGTTCCAAGGCTTTGTCTTCTTTTCTGATGATGATGTCCAGACACTGAAGGCTTCTTTAGCATCCACCAAGTCTCTTAACTTTGGCTTCTCTGTTGCTTTTCGTGACTTGTGTGTTATCAAGGCCCGAGCGGCTGGCAACATTGCCATGACTCACCAGTTTGCGCAGTGCATCACTGTACCGAACATAGTTGCACGTACCTTGACTCAAGTCTACACAGGTGACACAAGTACATGATTATTGCTGCGTTTTTAGTCAGTGTTACGATATTTTCCCTTACTCTAGACGTTGTTCTTGCATTGTGCCAGTGGAATGGATGCGCTTGGGTTTCTTTCAGACGTGGCCGCGGCGCGCGGTACTAATTTGTAGCGTACACCCGATCACCAGCATGCACAACCGAACTTGATCTCCTTCTAATGCAACTCTCTGTTGATGACTTCTTCCCGCTCTCTCAACCGCCATGTCCTACCAGATTTTCTGTTTGGGTAACCCTCTTCTTGATGTGCAAGTCCGAAACGGCGAGGTGCTCTTGCAAAAATATGCGCTCGAGACCAACAACGCGATCTCTGCCGAGGAAAAGCATCAGCCCATGTGCATCATCCTCCCGTACGATCGTCCATTCGGATCACTGACGGATGTTCACCGTAGCTACGAGGATATGGTGAAAAACTATCCCGTCACATACCTCGCGGGAGGAATCCAGAACGCTGCGCGTGCGGCCGCCGTGAGCATGATACTCGACCGTAACGTGTGCGCCGTCGATCTAAAGTACACTACTTCTCAGTACGTCCTGCCACCCAAGTCGGTGGTGTGCACGGGATGCGTCGGCGATGATGATCTCGCGGCGCAATTGCGGGCGGCGAACGAGCAGGCAGGACTGGACGACGTCTACCTCGTCGACAAGAGCGCAAAGACGGGCACGTGTGCTGTGATCATCACGGGTCACCACCGGTAGCGACCCTTTTTTTCCTTCCCCCCCTTCCCGTCGTTCGTGGAACGGGTCGTTGACGTGACGAACTGGCCAATTTAGGTCGTTGGTGACCACGTTGCGTGCGGCTAGAAAGTTCACGGCGTCGCACCTCTCGTCGCCGACGGTCGCCCCGCTCGTGCAGGGCGCCAGGGTGTTTTATGTCGAAGGGTTCTTTCTTAGGCATGGCGTCGAATCGGCGCTCGTGCTCAGTAAGCACGCATCGGAGAACAACAAGGTATGGGTTCCATCGTCCCCCCTCCGTCGTCGCCGTTGCTCACATTCTCGCCGTTTCGTTGCCGGTGACCCACGAATGGACGGACGACATCTAGACCCTCGTCCTCAACCTCTCTGCACCGTACATCATCAAATCCTTCACCGCCCAGCTAGAGCAAATCCTCCCCTACGCCGACATCCTCATCGGGAACGAATCGGAAGCCCAAGAGTACGCCAGGGCCATCCTCAAATCCGACACGACCGACATGGCGCAGATCGCCAAGGGCATCGCGGCGTACCGCAAGGTCGACGCGCGGACGCGCGTCGTGATCATCACTCGGGGCCCCGAATCGACCGTCGTCGTCGAGGGGGCGGGTCCGGCCAAGATGTACCCGGTGACGCCGATCGCGAGCGAGTTGATCGTGGATACGAATGGGGCCGGGGACGCGTTTGCGGGTGCGTTCTTGGGTGCGTACGTTGCTGGGAAGAGCCTCGACGAGTCTGTCGAGGTGGGGCACATGTTGGGGGCTATGTGTGTGCAGCTGGTATGTGTACCATCCTTTTGCGTCCCTCGCACGGAACCGATAAACTAACGGATGCATCGGACAGGTTGGTTCACAGTTCAAGCAGCCCAAGGTTCATCTGTTCTGAATTTGTTCCACATGAATATACCATTCAACGCCCTCGCTCTCAAATGTGTCTTTACTTAGATGTCGTCATATTGCAAGCTCTTCACAGCATGTAGCACTGAACTACTTTTTCAATATTCCCATCAAATGCGAATTATGATATCCATTAGTTCAGCCAGATCATTATGCGTGTGAAGCGTCTACGACGTTCAACAAGGGCGTCGCGTCCGCGCGCGCTAGCTGGACGTAATGTAGTGCAAACGTGTCCAACCAAAAAATGTGACCGAAGAAGACTATGAGGTGCTACGTCAATATACCATGGGTAGAGTACATGTTTACGAAGGGGGTGGAGAAGCGAGAGACTCCTGTCTCAGAATTTGGAGCATTAGATCGAGTACCGTAGACGTCGCGTTTGTCGCACTGACCTGCGTCAATAGCTCGGCTGGCACATGGATGGTCAACAGTGAAACAAGTAAAGAAAGAGAAGACCGACCTGGGTTCAACATGGGTTCACCGTCCTCTGTGAGTATTTGTTCCATCCCAAGGGGGCACTCCAGATGTGCTGCATGAGGAGGCGAATAAGGATGACCTCGGCTGGGAGAAAGCAGATTTTGAACTATGGCCGTTTCGCTATCGCTATCGTTCCCTTCCTCGTTTGGTGGTTTACCCAAACTGGGCGAAGAAACATGTTGCACGCAGCCGGGAGATGACCCTGTGTCCGGTATTCTTGGCACTTGACCGTCTATAGAAGACTCTGCATCTATCGCATTGAAGACTGCATTGACAGATGTTTCGGTAACGTGTGAAATGAGACTCACTGTCAGCGCTACTCGCAGGTGGGGAAACTAGCGAAGGATCGATCACAGTGGTCTCAACGTCACCAGTTTCGCAGGGTTCGTCCATTCCGGTATGATCCAACGATGGATCAACGGCCAGCACGGGGCTACCTTGGCGCGATGACGACGATTCGCCGTTGCTTGATGAACTAATACCGTTTGGTATCTGTTGATCGGCCACGGCGTCAGGAGGGGAGTGCATCACGGTATCAGGACGATAATATTGTGGTGGTGCGTTGTAATAGGGATGAGGGTAACCGGGATGGATCATATGAGGTGGGGGTGGTTGTGAACCATCGCCACCCCAAGGAGGTGGAGGTTGCCAGCCTTGGTGTAACCGAGTTGCGGACGTAGGAAGACCAACGGCAGGGGGATAGTGGCCATCGACCATCATCCCTGGTGGAGGGACCATAACTGCAAAGGCTAGCATCAGGGGGTCGCGCATGGACACGCGCATGCTCACCGCCAGTAAATGTGTGTTGACGGTAATAACTCTGTGGGCCTGGAGGGACAGCGGATGGAGGAAGAGGGGGGGCTGTGGGCGTCTCCTTTGATGAGGGTGTTCTACTGCGACTCTTTGATCGCGAACCAGAGGAATGAGGATCCTCATTACCGATCGACCTCCTCCTGTCTACACCATCCGTAGGCTCGACGACGACTCCATTATGTCTGGGACGGGTCGATGAAGCGAATTACAAAGGCGAGATGCATGCACTGACCTCGATTTTTGATGTCTCCGGAGAGCGTCGGTCTGGAATGTGGTGAGGTGGATGCACGAGGCAAAAAGAAGCAGGACGGACACGAGTGAACCTGGCATCACATTGGGGACAGGCGCTGTGAAGGGTGTGTGTATGCGTGCCCCTATAATTAGCAGAACACGTACAATCCGGGCACAGAATGGAGCTTAGTCGTGCGCTGGTGTCGCTTGAGATCGGCCTCTCTGGCAAACTCTTTGTTGCAGCCGTTGATCCCGCAGGGCCAAACGGCGGAGTCCGAGGGTTTCTTTGGGGAGGGTTTGTCTTGGAGTTGCGTCCTTTTCTTGTGGGCATCCCTCTTCTGGTCGGGCTGCGGAGGCGATGTCGGATCGGATTGAAAGAACAGGGTGGCTGATTTAACGGCGGACCGACGAGGTGTGAGCAACGAGCGTTACGCACTGTCTGCTTTGATTGTCGGACCATCGCGATTTTACACGGGCTCGCTCAGGGATCTCACTGCAAGTTTCAGGATATTTCTGTCGTCCGCCCCGATGTTATGTTCTCTTTTCGCGGTGGTGGCTGATGATCCCAGGCGGCGGTGTATAATGGCGTGGCGTCTGTTGGCAGCTGTGGCTCTCCTCCTCCCCAACTCGTATATACATGCGCAAACATATCGTGTAATCAATCCCTCACTGCCACCACCCCCACCACCTCCTCGTCAAGTTCGCAAGCCACCTTCTCCTCCGATGCGTTGGTAGGCAAGGGCCCATCGAAGTAGCCGGATAGCCTTGTCCCGTCTGGTGCAATACCACAGTGGCTATCAAAACACTGGTCAGCTCGTTCGAAGAATCACTAGAACTGCGCATTACTCGACTATTTGCTTCCAATATTTCTCAAACTCGAATTCAAACTCGTAATCACCCCCGAAATCAGCATCGAGCTGAGACCGCGGAACGAGCTCAAAGAGATCTGGGTTAAAGCGCATCTGCCATAACTGAGTCACGTCCCGCAAGTCACGTTCAAAAATGTTCCCGACCTTATCCCGGGTTACGGGATCAAGAAAAGGGGCGATCCCCTTGTAAAAAAAGCTGAGAAGAAGTGGAAGATTCGTGACGATAGCGCGTCCTAGTGTCTCGACGTAATGATGCTGAAGGATCGTAAGCACCTGTCACACACAACGCGTTACACCAAACACTGAGACTTGGACCGAACACTGTACCTTGCTCGCCACTGATATAGAAGGATTAGTACGCAGGGTGGTCGTTTTGTAATCGACAATGATAACGATGGAGTCTTGGCCCGGTGGCATCATGTCCTTGGCGCGTTCTCTGATTGCCGCCGTGTCAGGACTAGCTCCACTACTTGTCGGTTCCACTTACAGCCACCATACGAGATGTCTCAGCTGACGAGGGCTGGTTTCGGTATTTTCTCTCCCAGGGCGCACGTAGAGGATGGGACGTCCATCTTTGTCGAAACCTGTAAGGAGGCTGTATCACGTATCAGTTCCGCGCGCGCGCACATCAAAGTGGAGCACACATTTTGCCGGTCTCGCATTCTATTTTGACCTGGAAAGTGTTATGGTGTGTTCTCCGATCAATAATGTCACGCCATCCTCGCTCACCTCGTCTGGCGGAATCAGCTCAGGCTTGTATTCCCGCCTCCACTCCAGGGTTGATTTGATTCTCTTTTGCGCATCATGCATCTTCCATTTGGCAGCGCGCATATATCGAGGGATGGTATCGGGTTTGCGCAGCCATCGAAGTTCCCATTTGTGATACGAATCCGAAACGGGCAAAAGGAGAGAGTGGGCGTACTAAGAAACACAGGCCGCACAAATGGCGCGACACGAGACTGAGCCCATCAATCTAGCCATATGGCTGGAGACCTTACCTCACGGAGTGCCTCTATCTGCGCAGCCTGCTCTTCGGAGTACGAGTGAGTGGGCCTAATAACCGTTCCCAGCTCTGGCGCTGTGAGCACAACGGTGGTGGGTGGCATTGGCGAAGGCGTCTGAGATACCGGAGAAAGAAAAGGCCGACTGACCGCGTCATGACGGCACTAGGAATATTAGTCGGTTGGGTCCACGAAAATTATTTACTTGATTCAAAATTATTTATTTATTTGAGAGGCGAAAGTGATCACCAAGTGAACATCGTCGCGTATGACAGACAGACTTGGCACGACTGCGGTGTGAGGTGAAAGTTCGAACTTCATACACTCGGCATCCAGCCGGCCGACAAACTCTTCATCCTGGCTATCATGTACTATTTCAGCAAAGACCTTCCTAGTAGATGATATACTTGGTAGCCCTTTGTTGTCGAACTGGCTCAAATTTAGTAAACGTAAGCGGTCGACAGCCTATACTGTGTTGGGACAGTCATTTCGGCTGGGTGACCAGGCTGCTGACAGGCCTCAGGGGTCAGCTGAACGGCATGCACGAATCATGTCCGTGACATCGGAGGTCGTTGGGGCAAGATATTGTCCGATTCCGTAGGCAGGCGAAGAAGGGCTCACCACGAGTCAGGAAAATTGCACACTCCACGAGCTGCACACGTACCTTATCCGACTTGTAGTTGCAGACCACGCTAGTTTAGCCTGACAACGATGCTCATGCTGACGTCCCATTTGGCCCATTGATACCAGTCAAGAGTCACAAGTATGGCAAACCAGACTTGAATGGCGTACTGAGAGCGCGTCTCGAGTACAGCGAACCGTCCGGGCCGGCACGAACCAGGTGTGTTATGTAATCGGCCATCCAATGTGATCGAGAACCGTATCATCGTCGCGGGGTTTGTCGTCAGGCCATTCACACCCTCTACCTCGAGCAGCCATGCATTTGATGTACACCCTCGATGACAATGGAAACAGGGCATACACTCTCAAGGTGCGTGTGTTTATTGACCGTGTCGAATTACGTCCGTTCATGACTTTACAGAAGGTGACCGACGAGGGTAGGATCACCAAGTCTGCACATCCAGGTACGTTCGTGCCTTGGACCCTTTGTAGGTTTGCTTCAAAGACTCGTGCAGCTCGCTTTTCCCCAGATGACAAGTTTTCTCGCCACCGTGTCACGATCAAAAAGCGTTATGGAGTTTTGCCCACTCAACTTCCCTCTAAGCCCATGTAAGGATGTGGGCAGTCACGCCCAGTTGTAACGTGCAGCTCAGGATTCAATTAGTTATTTGCTTGGTGGAGGGAGGGTTAGTGACTATTCTATGGTGAATATCATTCGCGCTCTAATCTTAGTCCCCCGTAGGCAGACCAAAGAGTCGAAAAACATCGTTCCCGAGTCCCGCTCCTTGCCAGACATTGTGGTTGGATTTTGGAGAAGTTGATGAGGAACTTTTGTTTTCTGTATCACGTCCACATGGGTTGGCCTGGTTGCATCTGGCCGTTTCATAGTCTCGAACCAGACGTTTTGGATCGCACGTTGGAATCCTCCGGAGACCAAAACCTATTTGCGTCCGCCGGCCGAAGAAAGAGGAAGAAATCCTTCTCCATTTGGCAGCAGCGCGACAGTAAATCGTGTGCCCATTTAAATGCATGGCCGGTAAGGAGGCCTGAGGCTCGTTGCAGAAGAACTCGTGCCATGCCCTTCAGCCGCTTTCCAGATGCCGGCCGATCGTATTCAGAACATGAGGCACTGTGCCTGGCGGACCCGGCCGGAGTCTGACAACAGCTGACTCGAAGTCATGTCCTTTTTGGCTCTAATTGACTCACTCATTCCCGCATCAGTCACGTGGCTCAGAACCACTAACCCAGCCTCGATTCAGTAACACTGGAAGCAAATGGTTACAACAGACAAAGGTTCGCGACAAATAATCCTGATCGGAACTCAACTAACATTTCTATCCCATCGACCCGACGGATCACAGCATTGATGACTCATTTTGGTGGGAAAATGCGGCTGTCCAACACGAGTCTTGATGCATGTGTCAGCATCGACTCACCCAATCTTTGACTCGTGCCAGGATGCCATCCGACGGAAAGTGGAAGGGACCGGTTCGAAAGCAGCATGACTGTGCGGTGGCTTTCTGGAGCCCTCTCGTAGGTCGCTGAGCGTGCGTAAGCGGTTTCAGGTAAATTCTTGCACTGCGAAACAAACTAACTCAGTATATCTGGCCGCCAAGGTTTGCTGAACAACGTGGAAGCGGTCAGCAACCCGTGGACTCTTTTTGGAGACCGAGAACCGCAACGAAGGTTATGACTTGGACGTCCAAACCAGTGAAATTTGAAATGAATCTTTGTGAGTGGCTGGACAATCCGGCTTATTGGTGAAATAACGTCACATAGCCTATGACTCTCAGATCGATACAGCGGCAACAGAGGGAGAATTTGTAAGCGAACGCATTCTTATATAGTTCGCATTAAGGAGCCGCATGGACCCAGGATCATACACCCTACACACCCAGCCAACATCGACATGGGGATGACGACCTCACCACCCACTGCCAACCATACCGAACACCTCGAAATCCTTGAGGTCGACGCTGCTGCCCATGTTGACATCGAGCAGGCAGAGGACACCTTCAACGAGCTTGCGCGTCAGCTCTCCAGGCACTCAGCCCACATAGATCAATCCAAGCAGACTTCGCAAACTGCTTCCGTATATAGCCATGACTTGGAAAAGGGCGATGGACCCAAAGCTGACGAACCCTTTGACCTTCGCGAATATCTCACATCTTCGAACGATGCCAACCAGGCTGCTGGAATCAAGCACAAACACGTTGGTGTCACTTGGCAGGACCTCGAGGTCAAGGTCATCGGGGGGGCTGACTTCAAGGCAAGTGACTCTTTCTTCTTGCTGCCCGATTTGTATCTCACATCGTTCCAACCCAGATATACATAAATACTTTCGGAGGTGGGTCTACTAATGGGAATTGCGTTGGCTCGATCGAGCTGATCATAGTTTCATAGATTCCGTGGTCAATTTCTTTCTTGCGCCATTGCTTTGGCTATGGTGCTACATCATGCGCTTTGTACCTCACCAAGAACTACCCACAAGAACCGTTTTACACAAGTAAGCCCGTTATTCCAATGTTGTCGATCGTTTCACTTTGCTGATCGTCCGCAAGATCATCTGGTGTCCTCAAGCCAGGTGAAATGTGTCTTGTGTTGGGTTGTCCTGGGGCGGGGTGCTCTACCTTTCTCAAAACTATCGCTAATCAGCGAGACGGATACGCCGACGTCAGGGGCGACGTTCGGTATGCCGGTATTGATGCCACGGAGATGGCTAAGTACTACAAGGGAGAAGTGGCCTACAATCAGGAAGGTATGGAGCTACTCACTCGGTTGTGTTTCTCGAGTCTGATCACATAGCCAGTGGATATCCATATATCTACACTAACAGTTGCCCAAACGATGGAGTTTGCACTGTCGACGAAGACTCCCGGGTCAAATGGTCGTCTCCCTGGGGTTTCCAGAAAAGAGTTCGATACCATGGTTCAGGATGCCATCCTGAAAATGCTCAACATTTCGCACACTCATCAAACGCTTGTTGGGGACGAATTCGTGCGCGGTGTCTCGGGGGGCGAACGAAAACGTGTTAGCATTGCGGAGATGATGGCGACTCGTGCTCGCGTTCAATGCTGGGATAACTCGACTCGTGGTCTGGATGCATCCACCGCATTGGATTTTGTTAGGAGTTTACGTGTGATGACTGACGTACTCGGTCAGACTACTTTCGTCAGCTTGTACGTTCGAGGGCTTCTCACGCCGGTGTTTGCTGACCGTTATGATCAGGTATCAAGCCAGTGACAGTATCTATGAACTGTTCGACAAGGTGCTTATATTGGACAAGGGCCGTCAGGTATACTTTGGGCCTGCCTCAGATGCTCGCGTGTACTTCGAGAGCCTGGGGTATCGGCCCCTTCCTCGTCAAAGCACACCGGATTATCTGACTGGATGCACGGACCCCAACGAACGTCAATTTGCCGATGGTCGGTCAGAGCGTGATACGCCGTCTTCCCCTGAAGGACTCGAAAGTGTCTTCTATGGTTCACCCACTCATACGGAGCTCCAACGCTCTCGTGATGAATTCCAACTCCGCATGGAGACCGAGAAAGAAGATCAAGAAACGTTCCGTGCTGCTGTCCTCGCGGACAAAAAACGTGGTGTCTCGCAAAAGAGCCCGTATACGCTTGGGTTCGTCGGTCAAGTGAAGGCGCTTACGATTCGCCAATTCCGCGTCCGTCTTCAGGACAGGTTCCAATTGACGACGAGTTTTGGAATGGACACAGTCAGTCTTCCTGTTCAGGCGTTGACTGATTCTGATCGTCTCTCTAGATACTGGCTCTGGTTATCGGCGGTACTTTCCTAAATTTGCCTCACACAGCCGATGGGGCGTTTACGCGTGGCAGCGTCATCTTTATTGGACTGTTGGTTATTTGTTTCCAAGCGTTCTCCGAGGTATGCTTCTCTTCATCGTTCATAAGCTCAGACTTGTCGACTTATTCATCAACCCCATTCAGATGCCCATGATGATGTTGGGACGACCAATAGCCAACAAACAGATCAGCTTCGGCTTTTACCGGCCCGCTGCCTTGGTATTTTCGAACTTCTTCTCGGATGTACCGTTCTCAGCTGTTCGGGTATTCATTTTCGACGTCATCGTGTATTTCATGCCAGACTTGTGAGTCGTCTTCCTGAACCTTGCATGCGTCTTGCCTCACTTTACTCTTAGGGCACGGTCTGCTGGCGGATTCTTCACTTTTCACTTGTTCGTTTATCTCAGCTATCTTGCCATGCAAGGTTTCTTCCGCACCTTTGGATTGCTGTGCATCACCTTCGATGGCGCGTTCCGCCTTGCTATATTCTTCCTCCCGAACATCGTTCAATATACGGGATATATGATCCCTACGTTCCAGATGAAGCGATGGTTATTCTGGATTGTACGTTTTGATTTGTTCTTTTGCGGAAGTTTCCTCACTTTCGAATAGACCTACCTGAACCCAATGTCTTTTGCATGGGCTGGAGCCATGGAGAACGAATTCATGCGCACTTCGTTGATCTGCGATGGTTCTTACGTTGTTCCTCGAAATGGGCCCGGAATGACCAAATACCCGTCGGTGATCTCATTCCTTGGTGATCAACAGAGACTAACGCATCGTAATAGGGACGACTTGGGTCCTAACCAAGTTTGCACACTCTTTGGTGCACAGCCTGGGAGTGACGTTATCATCGGCAATGACTATCTGGAGGCCGGGTATGGTATCAGTACGGCGGACATATGGCGTCGCAACCTGGTTGTAATCATTGGTTTCCTGATCTTCTTTTTGTTCACTCAAGTTCTTACGATCGAATACTTCTCGGTGAGTCTTCTTTATACATTTGAGATCAATTCAACTCATGATGCGCTAAAACGCAAAACATTTTGTAGCCTAAAATGTTTGGCGGGTCAATCAATATTTATGCCAAGGAAGATAAAGAAACGAGAGCACTCAACGAAATTCAACGTGAGAAGAAGGCCCGGCGCCACGAGAAGCTTGGCGAAAAGATGCAGAGGCAGTTGCGTTGCGAGGACAAGTGCGTCTCCGTGGTGCGGGAGAGCCGTTACGTCATGTGCTGATCCCCGTGTTGTAGGCCCAGCTCGCAAACTCACAGGAGGGCGTTTACGTGGGAAAATGTGAACTATCGTGTTCCTGTGCCCGGTGGGACAAGAGGGCTCCTTCACGACGTTTGCGGATATGTCAAACCTGGGACGTTGACGGCGCTGATGGGTGCCTCTGGTGCAGGTGCGTTCGCGATCCATACTATGAGCTGTCCCGAGTCCAACATGTATAACAGGGAAAACGACGTGTCTTGACGTCCTCGCGCAGAGGAAAAACATTGGTGTTATTACGGGTGATATTCTTGTCGATGGCCGGCCCATTGGTGCAGATTTTGCACGCGGAACTGCATATGGTACGCTACGCGCCTCTAACATATCCGCGTCTTCTGATGCCATATAAAGCGGAACAAATGGACGTTCACGAGGGAACAGCTACGGTCAGGGAGGCGTTGCGTTTTTCCGCATACCTGCGGCAACCCGCCGAGGTTCCCATCAAGGAGAAGGACCGTTATGTCGAAGAAATCATTGAACTTTTGGAACTTCAGGACTTCACGGAAGCGCTCGTGATGACTCTGAGCGCCGAGGCACGCAAGCGTCTTACTATCGGCGTTGAATTGGCGAGCAAGCCTGCACTCCTTCTGTTCCTGGACGAACCTACTTCGGGATTAGATGCGCAAAGCGCATGGAACCTGGTTCGCTTCTTGCGTAAACTCGCAGATCAAGGGCAGGCCATCCTGTGTACCATCCATCAGCCTTCGAGTTTGCTGTTCGAGAGCTTTGATCGTCTCTTGTTACTGGAGCAAGGCGGGGAGACTGTCTACTTCGGTGATATCGGCAAGGACTCGCAAGTTATTCGAGAATACTTTGCCAGGAATGGGGCTTTCTGCCCTCCGAACGTGAACCCTGCGGAATATATGCTTGAGGCAATCGGTGCTGGGCTGACTCCCAGAGTTGGCCCCCGTGACTGGAAGGATGTGTGGCTCCACTCCCCCGAGTACCAGCGAGCACGTGCTGAAATCAACGAGATCAAGGCTCAGGGATTGGCTGTTCCCGCTACCGAGACAAGTCAAACGCGTTCATGTATGCTGTCAACTTCCGGTTCAATGGTCTTTTCTAACCCTGGCTGCGCAGATGCGACGTCCTTTTTATACCAACTGCGCACTGTGATCAAGCGGAACAACATTGCACTGTGGCGTTCTCCTAATTATGTGTTCAGCAGGCTATTCGTGCACGCATTTGTCTCGTTGTTCATCTCGCTGTCGTTCCTGAACTTGGGACACAGTCTTCGTGATCTGCAGTATCGTGTATTTGCAATGTGGGTTTCCCCTTTTCCTGGGGCAAGAACGAGGTTTAACGTATATGGTCATCTGGCAGCTTTTGGCTTGTCGTGTTACCCGCGGTTATTATGACCCAGCTTGAGCCTGTGTACATCTTCAACAGACGTAAGTATACTGGTATATTGCGAAATGGCCGTCCTAAAACTATCATCCGCAGGAACGTTCATCCGAGAGTCGTCGAGTCGCATATATTCTCCCTACGTTTTCGCCATCGCTCAGCTCATTGGCGAGATTCCGTACTCGATACTATGCGCGATCGTGTACTGGGTTCTGATGGTGTACCCGATGCACTTTGGACAAGGTGCTACTGGTTTGGGCGGGACTGGCTTCCAGTTGTTGATCGTCATTTTCATGGAGCTATTTGGTGTTTCTATCGGTCAAGTTGTTGCGGCGCTATCACCCTCCATCCAGATTGCCGTCCTCTTCAACCCCTTCCTCAGCATCGTCCTTTCCTTGTTCTGCGGTGTCACCATCCCATACCCGAGTCTATCCAGCTTCTGGCGAGATTGGCTTTATCCACTAGTACCGTATACGCGGACGCTTTCGGCGATGTTGTCGACGGAACTTCACGGTTTGGTCATCCAATGTGCTTCCGACGAATTCAATGTCTTCGATCCCCCTACGAACCAGACATGTCAAGAGTGGGCGGGAGACTTTGTCAGTGCCTTTGGGGGCTACCTTGATAACCCTCTTGCTACCACCATGTGCCGCTACTGCCAATACTCGGTGCGTCCCATTCGCGAGATATGCGTTCGTTATGATCTTAATGGTGGACAAACAGGTTGGAGACCAATTCTTCACGCCACTCAATATCGCATTCGACGACCGTTGGCGTGATGCGTTTATTCTGTTTTCGTACTTTGTCTTCAACGTCATTGTGACTGTCGGTGAGTTGCCCTTTACTTGGGTTTTTCTCCGTCGTGTCTGATGTGTGTCCTTTCTCTTTTTCTCAGTCGCATCGCGATTCCTGCGGTACGCAAAACGGTGATGAGGACACAACACTACTCCATAGATGCCTTTTTTCTTTCTTTGTTTCCCTTTTGTTTCTTTTCTCATGCTGCGCGAGAGCATCACTTCATCCAGCCGCGCATGCACGTTTAACTTTTTTTTTTTCACCATCGCATTCTACAACACCACCTCGTTAATATACACACACCCTTTAGCCGTGTTATCCTTGCATTTGTATCATAAAACTTCAAAGGTTACCGGACGTTGTTGTGCCGGTCCTGTGGATATCCTGTGGATTCGTACTGTAGATAGATTCTGGATTGTTTCGCTAATGCATGGTAGTTTGTTCCTTTTGTCGCTCCTGCGGGAATCCTTGGGGGATGAGAATTTGATACGACCCAGAAATGAGGAGCAAAACTGTTCATTCATTTCATCAGTTCACATGTACAACTAGATAGTAGGAAAGTAGAAATGAAGTAGGCATGAACGAGTAGCAGCTTGGGGGCACAAGCGTCATGACATTTCCATACCGTACTTTGCGTGTTTCGACATCCGAGTGCCACTTGCCGTAAACAGTAATAAATGAAATGGTAAACCAAGAAAAATATGCCAAGAGATGTGCATGCAGGTCGCCGTGACAGGTAGGAGGTACTAAGTTAGAGTAGAAAGGATTGTAAGGAACAAGTCCGGGGAAACGAGGGAATAGAAGGGGGAAAACAGGTTGTTGGGTACCGTAAAGTACGGAAGTTCGGGAACAAAGCGTCGTCCAGTCCAACAAGACCGTATTGTATGACTAACAACAAGCAGGCACAGTCACAAGACGACTGCTCTCGCTCGAGCGTCCATCTATGATATCAGTACCCGCCGCCGTACCCTGCTCCTGGTTGTGGGGATGCTGCACCAGGCGGTAGGTTGTGCGCTGTCGATGGACGTGAATACCGATTCTGAGGCGCTTGTGACGGTGGACGTCTCGACGTCGGTCTTGCAACTCGGCGCACGCCATCCGGACCGGGCACTGGGCCGTTGTCTGACAAGCTCACCCCGCGCGATTGCCGTTGGTTAGGTATATGCGGTGGCATCTCTTCCGTTTCTATGCCATACTGGTCATCATAAGCAACTGCTTGTGCTTCAGAAGTATAGAAAGGATTTTGCGTCTCGCCTGGGTACTGGCTAGAAAGGGTACTGTTACGAAAAACGCCGCCGTTGGTTCCGGCTGTGCGGGCGACTTGGGCATCAAACTGGGGGTATCGCGGTATAGGGGAATCAGAGTAGACGTCGCCGTATTGATCTGAGGGGCTGGAGACCAACCGTTGGTTGGAAATTGAGCCCATGTCGGAAATGTAGGCGATCTCCTCGCTCGAGCGGGACATACCGACCGGTGACCCGGAAGGGGCAGAAGCGAGCATTCTGTTAGAAGACAATGGAGGGGGGAGCACCAATGGGCCATTGCTATCGTGCCGTTGCCTTGCACTGAAAGGTGTCGAGCGTGAAGACTCTGAAGTGGACGAATCAGGACCTCCGTTTGAAGGTGGATGGTTGATGTCAGATGTCGAAGCCATCGAATGTCTGTTGGTAGTATAGCACAAGGATCAGTCGGTTGCCGATGCAACGGACGTGCACTTACCTCCTGTCGACCGTCGAGTCATGCGACTGCACACCACTCTTCCAGCGACGTTCCCGCTCGAACTCTGCCCATCGCTTCATGACGATATGAGATGAATCAAATTCACCCTCCTTGTCACCGTGGTCACGGCCCTTGTCGCCAGCAACCCGACGTGTTTGGCCCCAGGAAAAGTCGTCAAAATGCCAGAACGCATAGGCTGGGAGGAGACCGTTCCAAATCGGAAGAGAGATGAGATAAATAATCATCCATCCGAGGTAAGCCACCTTGCGTGACGTGACAACGATTAGAAGACCAGGAAGACCGAGAACGAATGACAACAGGACGAGCGGAATGGTCGTGTCGGCACCGCCGGGAATGGCAGAGATGACGATCAGGTAGAGCGTGAAACTGATAGCGGCTGGTAAAACCAATGTACCCAGCAATTCCATTCCAACAACAAACTGCATCGAGAAGCAGAAAGTACCACAGAGGTCACGGACAAGAACAAGCTCGAACAGGTTGTGGACGGTCGAGTTGATCCAACGGCGACGCTGCGACAAAAGAACGCGGAAGGAATCAGGAACGATGGTCTTGCAGACCGCTTGCGGGCAGAACATGTTCTTTCGTCGAGGGAAGGTCTTGAGCAATAGAGTGGTAAGGTACCGATCTTCACCAAGGAGGAGCAGATTCTTCTTGTGAAGCGTGTCGACCACGTTTTCTGAATAGTGCTCCACGATGTCTGGGTTGGCCATAACGGGGACCCAATAGCCACTGTCGCCTTTGGGAGCCTTGATCCTGTACATACTGAAACAACCCGGTAGACAAGTGACACCACCGAACATGGCTTCGAACGCCTTGGTCAGATGGTGTGAGATGTAATACTCAAAGACTTTGACACACGGTGTTAGTAAGCGTTTAGGTAGATGTGACATCTGCTCACCTTGTATCATGGTAACGAAGTTATCCGTCTTGTTCGCAATCTTCGTCTCACCGCAGAGCCCCATAATCTCAATGTCCACAACCATACACGAAACCATGCGTGTCAAGGAGTCAGGGAACACCTTTGTATCGGCATCGACACAGAGCACCAGTTCATACCGATCCGGGCTGACGCCCGTCGCCCTCCATACGGAGTTGAAAAACTCGTACTCGAACGTCGTCATACGTTCGTCAAACATGACTTTTTGAAGGAATGCCATCAGAACGATCTGAGAATCGCGTTTACCGCGGTTTCCGGGTTTCGCCTCGTTGATTTCAAGTGGATTGCCGACCTTGGCGACAAGGACCATCGGAACACGCTGTTGCTTTGTACGTTCTATCGTGGCATCGTCATAGTCATAGAACCCAGCGTAGACCTTAGCCATGTTGTGTCGCTTATGACCGTCCGCGATAGCGACATACGAATGGGGTAGAACTTCATCAGGTGGAATAACGAAGTCCTTCATCATGGTCAAGCAAATGTCTGGCGTAGTAAGTGTGTTTCCTGCACCCTTGACCATTCCATCGGCGATAACCAAAATGAGCTTGTGGCTGTTGGGATAATCTGTGGTGGCGAGTGAATCGATCGTTGTCCGTAGACCTTCCACAGACTCGGAGTATGCAGTGACAAGGCAGATAGTGTGGACGAGGGGGAAGTTGAATGGTTCGAAGTCGAGAGGAGGCTGAGGAACGACGTTGTGAAGCGGGAATGGGCAAGGGGTATCTATAAACGAAGAGCGAGCTGAAAGTCCACGCATCGATAAATCCGCGACCGATGCTGTGCTCCTCGAGAAGCGGTAAGCAGGCGTGCCAGGAGGTGATCCCTTTCCGGGAGCTCTCGGCGTCAAGTACGCGCTACGCTTGTTCGGAACATCGAGCAAGCCATAGGCCGTCGGTGGACGGGGATTCGGGCCTTTTGGAGCATTCTCGACAGGAGTGAAGCGAGAGATGGATGGGAGCACTGAACGCTTATTACTCTTTCCAGTACGTAGACCACCCTTCAAAACATTGGGTCGGTACTGGCTTGGCGCAGGGCGGTAGATGTCATTAGACCAGGCCTCAATCTCCTCGGAGCGTTGCATTCGTTGCTGGTAGGTTTCCCGAGGGAAATTGCCGAGTTGCCAAGAATAGAACCACGAGAACAAGACGGCCATGGCGAAGCGAATGAAAACGACACCAACGATGAAAATGAGGGAAAGGTAGAGGACGACGTCGGAAGCAACGCAGCCAATGCTACTAGTGTCGATGAACCCAACGGTGACAATGTCCTCGAGACATTTACCAAGCTGATGGTCGCCAGCGCGCATGAGCATCATAGTGATATCTTTGCCGTTGTAGGTGCCCTTCGCGGTCTTCATATCGTCGAAGAGCGACGGGTATTGGACATAGGAAGTGCTGAGCGCATTAAGCAGATTGAGATCAAGCACGTTGCTAAACCAGGATGTCAATCTCAACAACGAAACAATCAAACAAGGCAATCTCACGATTCAAACACTGCCAAGTTACGATCCGCCGCAACAACGTCGTCCCACGTGTAGTAAACCTGTCCGAGAGTTTTCATGCTAGAGAATTCTTGCCTGGCTTGGGAAGATACATGACAGTTGGTAATGTCTCCGTAGCCGGTCGTGTTGATTGCATTAGACTGTGGATTGTAGACATTGCAGGGGAAGTACCAATCCAAAGTCTCTCCGGTCCCATTAATGGGTGATCCACTCGCCCGAGTGATGTAGCCCAAGCAGTTCTCGTTGACATTCTGGAACAAAAAGCTTGCATCGTTGGACGCCAGATTCCAGCCACCACTGAGCAGTGGATTCGTGGAGCCATTGAATTCTCCGACAGCAGGGTGCTTGAAATTCGAGAAATCGTAGTCGTAGCCGTGAATGATGACCGAGCTATTGCTAATTTGACCCTGATGATATCGATTGGGAGGCACCCCACAGACTGCCTCTGTGAAACCAAAGGTGATGAAACCGACGGCAGCCATCTCCGAAAGAATGATGAAGAGTAAACCCATTTTCTCTCTCCATGCGCGCTGTTGCTCCGGGGTTCGCATACCTGGTGAAAGCGGTGAGATCATGCGGCGAAGCGTAAGGTTAACGTCACCCACCAAATGCCCTGAGCACAAAGGGAGGGATCCAACATGTGATGAGATAGCAGTATATGAACCAGCAATCCTTTGGACCGGGACCGATGCCATCAAGGCACTTCCGGGAAGTACCATCAGGTACAGTCAGTGGGGCGGTTGATGCACCGGACTGGGGGCGCTTTCGTCGCAAAGTAGCTCCGCGCTTAAAGAGCGCGAGACCCGACTCCTGCATGTCCTGCTCGCGGCCGAGCAACGATTTGCCACGACGAAGGTTCTGCGGATAGTTCCCAGTAGCTAGATCATACGCATGGTGTAGGTGAATGGTGTCATTTTGTCGTTGAAAGGTCACCTACTGGAAGGCTGCACGCCTACTTTGGTATCGTCCGCCATCTGCTCGACATGAGTTCGATAATGCCACTGGCGATGGCCAGGTTCGATCTTTTCTCTATCAGGTCTGACCAGACTCTTCTTCCTGCTCATCCTGGGTTGGTCTAGAAAATCACCGGTCTCTGCGTCTGGGTGTGGCGGAGAGAACTGGTTTTGGTACGCCGAAGGCATGGATCGTTGACGGGGGCCGTCGAGGGTGGCCTGCCTGTCTCCACGTTCGATATTCTGGAAAGTGATGTTGTGCTGGCCAGAGCGAGGACTGAGGGGTGGTTGACTGTGGTATACAGGCGGCGAAGTAGGTGGAGGGGGTGGCATCGGCTGGGAGTGGGGTTGAGGTGGTTGAGCATGACTGCGGCGAGCGGTGCGCTGCTGTTGTTGTGGGTAACTCATTGCGAGGGTGAGGTGGAGCGGCGGGGAGGGGATGGCCCGCTCGCTGTGTGCTGTTGGAACGCTTGCCCGGTGGTGGAGGAAAAGAGCGGCGAGGTGAGAAAGACGGGCAACTTGGGTGTGAGACGATGGCACCAACAACACCTGTCATCCGCCCGCGTACCACACAAAAACAATATCATTCTATTCTACAGTGTCTCCATGGTTTCAACTCGGACTTGGCCAGCTCAGCTCAACGGGGAGGTTGGCTGGCCATGCGGAGGAAACGTGTCCAAGCGTCCCCAGCACGAGTCAGTGGCCCGTGGCGGAGACAAGCAGGAATGGCTGTCTCCTTAAATCCCTCCAGCCCGCTGGCAGAGCAATTCATATCAGGCGGTGGTAATCTATCTAACATCAATCATTACGCTCTTGGCTTGATTTCTCTAACAAAGGTACTATCACGGTACTCCCTCGTGGTCAGTCTCGCGGCTCAGGGTAGTGCTTATCGTTTTACCCTTTGACGCAGGCTATTTTTTACCCTGGCATATGCGCTGCCTCCCCCGTGCAGTAAAGCAACGTGAATCAGCGAACCAGTGGTTCCACATCAAAACTGGCTCACCACACACCCTTCTTGGAAACATATTGCCCAAGCATTCATCCCCTTGTCCCCAACTCACGAGTTGTAAACGTAGCCGAGACTCGCAGGTGCCGCTGGCATAGATGTATCCCGGTTACCACGCATGTATAGTCCACCATGGGGCAGAGCCCTACGGGACCTATGATAAACTAGGGCTCAAGAAGAAAATCTCGGCATCATCGTTCCTCAGAGTAAATTGTTTCAGATTCAAGCTAACACGAGGTAGAGCCATTTGCTTGGTTCACATCGATCTCAGTAAGTCCGATGCTGTGTCGATGGGTGCTGGTCGAAACTGCGGGCTATACAGCGACCAGATGTATTCAACGGATTAGCGCATATGGACATTCGTTCGTTCCTGACCGACGCAAGCCCGCCTCGCCTCTCCGACCGGAATGACGTCTTGAACCATTCCAACCCACGCGTGGATCGGGCAGACGACAAATGCGGGGGAGCCCCTTGCTCATGGCCAACCCAACTTTCCCCACTTTTGATCGTACGCACATACGGAAAGTATGACCTCAACCGCGTACATTTTAGGCCAAACGATCGAGGTCGGCCCCTCAGTATGACGCGAATGCCATGATCAACGTGGAGTTTCCCCCCATCTCGGATCTCGTAAAGGGCGCTGAGAGTGTCGTGGCATACGTTGGCCATCGCACGTTCGGCAGACAAAGCCAATAATACTCACCACACCCCTCCCAAGAGTGTCTTGCTTCCATCGTTATCGCGCACCGTACAAGGGAGGCACACACGTCATCCGACCGTATCCCCGCATTCCCCCACCTTGTTGGTCATCAAAAAAACGCACCGTCAGGGCCTCTGAGACAATCAGGGAGTCAAACTTACCCATGGCGCTATGACATCACCAAGAAGGAGGTAGAAACACGAATAACACACGCGTCCCCCATGGCACAGCACGCGTCTTCCACGCGTCGGCGCAACGCTCCCCCCATCCTGGGCATATTTCTCAAGGGCGCACATTCCCCCACAAAGTGTCTGAACAAGGGAGGCATGATATCACAGGGGTTCCGTTTCATCTAATCTCGTTGTGGGTGTCAGCGTGAGCTGTCAGCCCACGTTCCATGTCCGTGTCTTCTTGCCACGACGCACGTCATCTGAGCGGGATAGCTCTGGATGATTGGCCCAGCGTTATATGGCGATGCTCAAGGTCATGGAAACGGTCCGAATACGCGTTCCGTGAAGCCTCGGACCCGGTATATATACCAGCGACACGCGACCTACCCACCCCCAGAGGACGTAAGACATCATCCGTCGTGAAACTAATAACGTATCATTCCCACCGAGTTCTCCCAACCTCCGAGGCGCGATGCGGCCTGTGGCCCACCGCATCGAACAGGACAGACGCAAAGAATGGAGAAGAAGCAGCGCGACCAACACGTTGCCGCACAATCATTTGCACAGCTACGCCAGGGACTGCTCCCCTATCTTGTCTTTTGTACTTTCCCGCCCTGGCACTCCCATCGACCAATCTTGACCCTCATCCACGCAGAACTGAGGGGAGAACGTCTCTGATGGGCCATCCTGGTGCTGTTCCCGCACACGACACGCCTGCCGCACACACAGGTACGCCAACGATCGAATGGATGTCCTTGTCGAAAAGAAAAAAATGCAGCATCCGTGTGCACGCCCGCTGTGCATACATATCTTTTGATAAGGAAAAGCGTCTACCTACTGCGAATCGACATCAAGAACACGTATCTGCGACGTTTTATTAATGGGTTCATTCTCGTCCGCTGTTTTGACGCAATATGAAGGGATCGCGTGGAGCGTTGTTCATTTCAAAGCAACTTCTATTCGCTCTGGAGTGCGCGCCAAGACCCTGCAAAGCACGTTGCGGACGCCACCAAGGCAGCGCGCCGACGGAACAACTCGGGAGAGGAGACACAGGCATGTCGGATTGGCATTTCGGTGGATAGCTATTCTGATCAGTGGGATCTGTGGTACAGGAGATGAAAACGTCCATGTCTGGCAAGCGGACGTACAAAAAAAAAAAGGCAGAGCACTCGTTCCAAACTCAGTGTTATCTACTAGTGCCACGGTACTGTCATCCGCGGGTCACTCGATCCCGAATAAAACCATATCCCGTGTGGGCCGGAGTTATTTGACCGAACGCGTTTGCGTAAAAATGTCACGTCGCCCGAGAGTACCGCAAGACGCCGTCCGACGCGCGTCCGGACAAGTATCAAACCGCCTTGTCGCTCCCAAAACGACCGAATATGATATGGCGCATTTCCGAGGACCGTGCAGTGACGACGTCCATGGTGTTGTTTCGATTGAAAATGGTATCGCCTGGGGATCGTGATCGCATCTTCATAAAACGAGATATGGATTCCCCGTGTCTGATATACTGTTTTGATCACTCCGCAGATCGAAGCAAGGACGCAATGCATCCCCTGTTTTCCTCCATAACCATCATTAAATTTCAGTATCAACGACACTGCCGTGCTGAAAATAGACCGGCCTGGTCTTTAATAGCCGGCACTGACGTTTTGTACTACATGTTCTGTGCGAAGCTACAACTTGGAGCGGAAAAAGTGGAAATGAGGGGCACGGTCACGAGGATGGGTAGTACACCGACAAACACCGAGCTCACCCACAGCGAAGAGGAGACCGTAAGGCAGGAAGTGCCCTATTTGGATCGCACATGGCTTCCGGAGAACATGCGATTTCCTAAATGATTTCAAGGTTTATGTTTTTCATCAGTTGTGCGTCCTCAAACAAGATCAAATGACCAACGTGGCAAGTGGACATATGCGTCCGAAATGGTGGCACACGGCTGTACCGAACAAGGGGCGCTGCTCTCGTTCGTGTTTCGTGCGCGATATCCAGCCCGCCGTGGAGTGGAGAGGAGTCATTCGGACACCAGATGAGAAGCAATTGTCACCACGTCGCCCCATGTCAGCCTGAAACGGCCGCATGTTTGCAAAATCTGAATATCAACAACGACATTCGACCACTCAGAGTAATGATCTGCTAATTGTCCTATCAGTAATTCGGGTAGAAATGTAAGCGTTCCTAGGACGCCGAGACCATCTCGTTCCGTCCGTTTTAGAATAGATCTCACTCATGTCGGGGCCTCGGCGATCCCATCTAGGAAGGAACGAGGATCGGTGTCCTGCTGTCGGTAAATGACCGAGATTGCGTCACCAAGCCATCAGTCCGAGAAGAATGCAATCCATTGCTACGGTCCCGCAGACGCTAGAATGGAACGCACGCCTACTCCGCCTGGCTATCGCTCACGTTCTCCCGCACCTGAATCTGAAAATGCTGATATTGCTTGTTCGATCCGGGGATCCGACCCCATACGTAGGTGGAGCAGTCGTGCACCATGAGGTACACGAAGAGATTGGTGAGACACGGTGTTCAGCAGCTCTAAAGAAGCGAGCTGGGTATAAAAGGTCGGAGACCTGAACACAGAATATCAGCAAAAAAACTACTCCTCTCTCGGGTTCTCTCATCCGCATACCTTTATAGCTCACAATGGCTGTCGTCTACATTACTTCTATTGCTAACTTCGAGTCGGCGGTAAGTCGCCCGCCCCCAGGGACGCGATGACGCCATTGACCTACCCATTTCCAGGTCAACAGTACACGACCCGTCATCATTGAATTCTGGGCTGATTGGTGTGGAACATGCCAACCGATGGCGGAACTGTACGACCAGTTGGCCGCACAAAACCCGGGAGGGCAATTTTACCGACTTGATGTCGAGGAGGTTCGGGATGTTGCCTTGGCACTGGATGTCCGAAATGTAAGTCTAGCCACACTCAGGACCATCATGAAAGCAGTACTGATGACTGCGCTCGATCAGCTGCCCGCGTATAAGGTGTACGTGAAGGGAGTCCAGATCGGTGAACTCGTGGGTGCGGAACCAGCGCAACTCACCGTAAGCAGATCCCTCATATCACGCGTGTAAGCTGACCCCTCGTGTCGTGAACTAGCGGCTCGTTTATAAGACCCTGAGTATGTGATCAAGCGTACCAATGGGTTTGGGGATTGCGGCGAACGACTACTTGTGTCGTTGTAGCTATTCGTAGATGGGATTTCACGAGGGTTCAAGACTCTGCCTGACTTGTGGATGCGTTACTAGTTTTACGAGCTTTAGTGCTTGGGTTTCTTTAATTTCTTGATGTTATTGCACTTTTGGTGCTTGCAGCAAAAGGACCCAGGTAGCGTCCCTGACTGACAACGTGTCTAGCAATGGGGTGCGGGATCCAGACTCGAGGCCACACACCTGGCGCCCTTGATGGGATACGAATTGGAAAATAGGCAAATTCTGGCCACTCTGGGGTCGCCGTGTGAGGCCGTCGGACGAATTAGGTGCGAACACTGCGCACCAGCTGGCAGTCGTTCGAGACCTGCAGGTGTAGAGGAATATCAAATACGAATTCTCCCTAGCGGACGCGTCGATTTGATGTAAAATCAAGGGCATATTTGGACCGAAGGAGCACACACCCGTTGGGCCATTGACCAAACACCCTGGGTCATTGACGTTCAAATTCAGGGCGAAATCAAAAGCTTCATCTCCAGTAATTGTGGTGCCACGGGTCTTGTGAAAAGCTAGATACGATATTCCAGAGAGCTTCGACGATCCGAAATGAGGTGGGCTTTGTCATTTTATGAGTTATTTGTTCCGACCAAACACGACGGCGTCCATGGCACGAGGCTGGCGAGCACGAGCACAACGTCCAGCACTCGCTTCCAACCACATCCACCATGGCGTCGGCTACAATGTCCTCCTCGCCGATAACCCAGGTCTCGCAGCACCAAGTACCAATCCAATCCAATTTACAGCCTCAGCTACTCACCAGGACTCCTTCTCGACCTACGCGGCAGGCGCTTCTCTGTAGACAGAGAAACCATCATGAACCTCCCCGAATCCGTCCTTTTGTGTCTTTTCCCAAACGGCCTCGTCCTTAGCCGTCAGAGCGCGGCCTTTACTGACGGTGGCGACAACGAGGAGGACGAGGAGGTCTACGCGGTCGACGTGCGTTTTCTCATGGGTGCTCCACCCTGTGAATATTTTATTCATCCCTGGCTGAACTATTCTGGTCATAGTTCGATCCAGAGTGCTTTGCATATGTCCTGGATTTCTTCCGGAATGCGTCGGACACGTTTTATGGCACTGCAAGCTCTCCGGGCCTGTTTGCCGCGCAGCAGCACTTGCTGGATGGGTCCCCCTCTGACTTTGGTCCTTCCTCCTCTCAGAATCCACTCCTGAGCAAACAGGCCATTATCGTACTTCGAGAGGAACTCGAATATTTCGCTATACCCCCAAGGGGCAGCTACGCAGCCACCGACGAACAAGGCATTGCCAACCCAGCCCTTCTCGACATAAAGCGACGATGCGGACAAAATATCATAGAGAAACGAAATATCTTCACTGCGCTGCAGCGCAACGTCCACAAGGAGAACAATATCGCCGAGCAACACCTCATTGATATGTTGTGCATGAGGTGATTCAGATTAGACGTAGCTGTTCGTGCCAGTCGCTGAGGATTTGTCACAGTGGGTTCAACCGCGACGACGAGTGGGGCTTCCGCGCCATGGAACCCTCCCGGTGCTGTATATCGTCGATAGCGCTCGTGTTGCTCAAAACAGGTATCGTACATCAACCACCAGCGCCAAGCGGCGAACACCCTGTTACCATCGACTACAATCAGATGGCCACAGCGCAAAAGCTACTCCTATTTTGGAGAAAACCTGCTGTAGGTTTCTCACGTGAACGTATTTATCCGTTTTCACTCACGATTTCTTCCTGCAGCGCAAATGTTGGTGGGATGGTTTGGAAGTGGATTTGGCACAATCCGGAGAACCCACTCAGCCAGTGAAGCTATGGGCGAGAAGGGTCTGGACACTCGAACTCAGTTTGGTTAGTGTACTTCTACCCGATTTGCAAGTCCACGCATGCTGAACATGCCACGTGCAGGTCTGACCATTGATGGTGAAGTGGACCCTCGACATTGACAAAGCACACTTTCCTTCTTTCTCTCACTTCACGACCACGATTCATTCCACGATCTATACCCTTCGTCTATGTGCAGCCTACTCTAATGATATAATGCACGCTAGCATCTTGCAATGTGATTCACTTTTGTAGGGGATTGCGTCCCGAGCATGGATGAACCGATGTCTTGTCGGAAAAACATACTATTTCTGATCCTAATCCTACACTAGGGCATCCTTGCTACGACAACACTGGCCAAAGACTTCGATTACGCTTATCCTGAAATTCGACAAACAAACTACGCCACGTGCTTCTGGACAAAGTTCTTGACGAAATCGGTCAGTCTCCCAGTAATACGGCATTGCGGGTAAGACTTACGGTCAACGCAGTCTTGTTAGCGCCAACGACGGGAGGATCGAGCTGCGCCCCGTTCTTGTACGCATGAAACGTGGGTATCTAATGCGGACGATCAACGCTAAGCGCCCAGCAAATACAAAGAGAGCATGGCACAGACAGATCGAATCCCGAGTTCCACGGCGAGATCCTCGACATTGTCGATATTGACATTGTAAAACTCGACGCCCTCCCGCGCGTGCTTGCTCGCGAGGTTCTCGAACTCGGGTGAAATCGCCTTGCATGGACCACACCAGTTGGCGTAAAAGTCGACAAAGATGACTTTGCCGCTGGTGCACTGTGGTAATAAATTAGGGTTCCCCCCCCTCGTGTGTTACCTAATGGTATCAGGGATCGATAGATGAAGACGCACGAGTTCGTCAAACTGTTTCTTGGAGGTGATTGAGCCAACAGTCATGATGATGGGGATCGTAAGAATGTTTCTGGTGATATCAGGACGCTCCAAGTCGGACGCTCGTGTCACTCTTTATATCCCTGCCCACCTATGGCCTCATCAAGGCGTCACCTGACATCTGTCAGCAATTAATGATGCTAATCAAGAAATCTTACCAAGCTGCACTGCCAAAATCGGCTTGGACCATGATGTCAGTTATGGGCACGTGGGGGTCTTTCTTCATCCTCTGCTCCAAGGTTTCCGGGGCACAACGACGAAACGAGCAGTAAATTAGTCATGCCCAGGGTTATCTACCGTGCCTGCCTGCGCGATTCCTGGTCACGTGGGCATTTTTTTCATCCCGAAGATAAGATTCCCGCAGAGCGACAAAACATGTGTATAATGCAAAACGGAACCGGCACAACATCTGGTCCTTTGAGGTTTATGATACAGATGTACGATAAAGATAAAATAATTTAACACGGTTAAAGAGTGTCTTATATGAACGAGGTGGTGTATGGAATGCGATGGTGAATAAGTTAAGCGTGCATGCGCGGCTGGATGAGGTGATGGAAACATGCTCTCGCACGGTATGTATGGGAAAAGAAACAAGAGGGGAGAAAATGAATGAATGACGTCAATTGAGTAGAGTGTTGTATCCTCATCACCGTTTCTCGTACCGCAGGAATCGCGATGCGACTGAGAAAAAGAGAAGGACACACATCAGACACGACAGCGAAACGCCGACCTTTACTCACCGACAGTCACGATGACGTTGAAGACAATGTATGAAAACAAAATAAACGCATCACGCCAACGGTTGTCGAACTGCGATATTGAGCGGCGTGAAGAATTGGTCTCCAACCTGTTTGTCCACCATTAAGCTCATAACAGACTCATATCTCGCGAACCCCGACGCACCGAACACCGGCAGTAGCGGCACATGGTGGTAGCAAGAGGATTATCAAGGTAGCCACCAAAGGCACTGATAAAGTCTCCCGCCCACTCTTGACAATGTCTGGTTCGCAGGGGGGTTGAAGACATTGAATTCGTCGGAAGCACACTGGATGACCAAACCGTGGAGTTCCGTCGACAACATCGCCGAAAGTGTCCGCGTATACGGCATTAGTGGATAAAGCCAATCTCGCCAGAAGCTGGACAGACTCGGGTATGGGATGGCGACACCGCAGAACAAGGAAAGGACGATGCCGATGAAAGGGTTGAAGGGGGCAGCAATCTGCATGGAGGGTGATAACGCCGCAACAACTTGACCGATAGAAACACCAAATAGCTCCATGAAAATGACGATCAACAACTGGAAGCCAGTCCCGCCCAAACCAGTAGCACCTTGTCCAAAGTGCATCGGGTACACCATCAGAACCCAGTACACGATCGCGCATAGTATCGAGTACGGAATCTCGCCAATGAGCTGAGCGATGGCGAAAACGTAGGGAGAATATATGCGACTCGACGACTCTCGGATGAACGTTCCTGCGGATGATAGTTTTAGGACGGCCATTCCGCAATATACCAGTATACTTACGTCTGTTGAAGATGTACACAGGCTCAAGCTGGACCATAACAACTGTGGGCAACACGACAAGCCAGAAGCTGCCAGATGACCATATACGTTAAACCTCGTTCTTGCCCTAGAAAAAGGGGAAACCCACATTGCAAAGACGCGATACTGCAGATCACGAAGACTGTGTCCCAAGTTCAGGAATGACAGCGAGATAAACAACGAGACAAATGCGTGCACGAATAGCCTGCTGAACACATAGTCAGGAGAACGCCACAGTGCAATGTTGTTCCGCTTGATCACAGTGCGCAGTTGGTATAAAAAGGACGTCGCATCTGCGCAGCCAGGGTTAGAAGAGACCATTGAACCGGAAATTGACAGCATACATGAACGCGTTTGACTTGTCTCGGTAGCGGGAACAGCCAATCCCTGAGCCTTGATCTCGTTGATTTCAGCACGTGCTCGCTGGTACTCGGGGGAGTGGAGCCACACATCCTTCCAGTCACGGGGGCCAACTCTGGGAGTCAGCCCAGCACCGATTGCCTCAAGCATATATTCCGCAGGGTTCACGTTCGGAGGGCAGAAAGCGCCATTCCTGGCAAAATATTCTCGGATGACTTGCGAGTCCTTGCCGATATCGCCGAAGTAGACGGTCTCTCCGCCTTGCTCCAATAACAAGAGACGATCAAAATTCTCGAATAGCAAACTCGAAGGCTGATGGATGGTACACAGGATAGCCTGCCCTTGATCTGCGAGTTTACGCAAGAAGCGAACCAAGTTCCATGCGCTTTGCGCATCTAACCCCGAAGTAGGTTCGTCCAAGAACAGAAGGAGTGCAGGCTTGCTCGCCAATTCAACGCCGATAGTAAGACGCTTGCGTGCCTCGGCGCTCAGAGTCATCACGAGCGCTTCCGTGAAGTCCTGAAGTTCCAAAAGTTCGATGATCTCTTCGACATAGCGGTCCTTCTCCTTGATGGGAACCTCGGCGGGTTGCCGCAGGTATGCGGAAAAACGCAACGCCTCCCTGACCGTAGCTGCTTCCCTCGTGAACGTCCATTTGTTCCGCTTCAAATGGCATCAGAAGACGTGGATAGGTAGGATGGGCGTAGCGTACCATACGCAGTTCCGCGTGCAAAATCTGCACCAATGGGCCGGCCATCGACAAGAATATCACCCGTAATAACACCAACGTTTTTCCTCTGCGCGAGGACGTCAAGGCACGTTGTTTTCCCTGTCATACATGTCGGACTCGGGACGGCTCATAGCATGGATCGCAAACGCACCTGCACCAGAGGCACCCATCAGCGCCGTCAACGTCCCAGGTTTGACATATCCGCAAACGTCATGAAGGAGCCTTCTTGTCCCACCGGGCACTGGAACACGATAGTTCACATTTTCCCACGTAAACGCCCTCCTGTGAGTTTGTGGGCTGGGACTGCAACACGGGGATCAGTATACGACGTAACGGCTCTCCCGCACCACGGAGACGCACTTGTCCTCGCAACGCGACTGCCTCTGCGTCTTTTCATCATCAAGCTTCTCGTGCCGCCGGGCCATCTTCTTACGTTGAATTTCGTTGAGTGCTCTCGTTTCTTTATCTTCCTTGGCATAAATATTGATTGACCCGCCAAACATTTTAGGCTACAAAATGTTTTGGGTTTTAGCGCATCATATATAGCTGAATTGATCTCAAATGTATAAAGAAGACTCACCGAGAAGTATTCGATCGTAAGAACTTGAGTGATCAAAAAGAAGATCAGGAAACCAATGATTACAACCAGATTGCGACGCCATATGTCCGCCGTACTGATACCATGTGCAGCCGCCAAATACTCGTTGCCGATGATAACGTCACTCCCAGGCTGTGCACCAAAGAGTGTGCAAACTTGGTTAGGACCCAAGTCGTCCCTATTACGATGCATTAGTCTCTGTTCATCACCAAAAAATAAGATCACCAACGGGTATTTGGTCATTCCGGGCCCATTTCGAGGAACAACGTAAGAACCATCGCAGATCAACGAAGTGCGCATGAATTCGTTCTCCATGGCTCCAGCCCATGCATAAGACAGTGGGTTCAGGTAGGCCTATTCGCAAGTGAGGAAACTTCTGCAAAGAACAAATCAAAACGTACAATCCAGAATAACCATCGATTCATCTGGAACGTAGGGATCATATATCCCGTATATTGAACAATATTCGGGAGGAAGAATATAGCAAGGCGAAACGCGCTATCGAAGCTGATGCACAGCAAACCAAAGGTGCGGAAGAAACCTTGCATGGCAAGATAGCTGAGATAAACGAACAAGTGAAAAGTGAAGAATCCGCCAGCAGACCGTGCCCTAAGAGCAAAGTGAGGCAAGACACATGCAGGGTTGAGGAAGACGACTCACAAGCCTGGCATGAAATACACGATGACGTCGAAAATGAATACCCGAACAGCTGAGAACGGTATATCCGAGAAGAAGTTCGAAAAGTACCAAGGCAGCGGGCCGGTAAAAGCCGAAGCCGATCTGCTTGTTGGCTATTGGTCGTCCCAACATCATCATGGGCATCTGAATGGAATTGATAAATAAGTCAACAGTCTGAGCTCTCGATTGATGGAGAGAAGCATACCTCGGAGAACGCTTGGAAACAAATAACCAACAGTCCAATAAAGATGACGCTGCCACGCGTAAACGCCCCATCAGCGGTGTGAGGCAAATTTAGGAAAGCATCGCCAATAACCAGAGCTAATATCTACAGAGCCGATCAGAATCAGTCCCTGCCTGAACAAGAAGACTGACTGTGTCCATTCCAAAACTCGCTGTCAGTTGGAACCTGTCTTGAAGACGGACGCGGAATTGGCGAATCGTAAGCGCCTTCACTTGACCAACGAACCCGAGCGTATAGGGGCTCTTCTGCGAGACACCACGTTTTTTGTCCGCGAGGACAGCAGCACGGAACGTTTCTTGATCTTCTTTCTCGGTCTCCATGCGGAGTTGAAATTCACCACGAGAGCGTTGGAGTTCCGTGTGAGTGGGTGAACCATAGAAGACACTTTCGAGTCCTTCAGGGGAAGATGGCATGTCACGCTCTGACTGATCATCGGCAAATTGACGTTCGTTGGGGTCCGTGCATCGAGTCAGATAATCCGGTGTGCTTTGACGAGGAAGGGGCCGATACCCCAGGTTCTCGAAGTACACACGAGCTTCCGAGGTAGGCCCAAAGTATACCTGACGGCCCTTGTCCAATATAAGCACCTTGTCGAACAGTTCATAGATACTGTCGCTGGCTTGATGCCTGATCGTAATGGTCAGTAAACACCAGCATCTGACGTTCTCGAACGTACAAGCTGACGAAGGTAGTCTGACCGAGTACGTCAGTCATCACACGTAAATTCCTAACAAAATCCAATGCGGTGGATGCATCCAGACCACGAGTCGAGTTATCCCAGCATTGAACGCGAGCACGAGTCGCCATCATCTCCGCAATGCTAACACGTTTTCGTTCGCCCCCCGAGACACCGCGCACGAATTCGTCCCCAACAAGCGTTTGATGGGTGTGCGAAATGTTGAGCATTTTCAGGATGGCATCCTGAACCATGATATCGAACTCTTTTCTGGAAACCCCAGAGAGACGACCATTCGGCCCGGGAGTCTTCGTCGACAGTGCAAATTCCATCGTTTGGGCAACTGTTAGTGTAGGTATGTGGATATCCACTGGTTATATGATCAGACTCGAGAAACACAACTGAATGAATAGTTATACCTTCCTGATTGTAGGCCACTTCTCCCTTGTAGTACTTAGCCATCTCCGTGGCATCAATACCGGCATACCGAACGTCGCCCCTGACGTCGGCGTATCCGTCTCGTTGATTAGCGATAGTTTTTAGAAAGGTAGAGCACCCCGCCCCAGGACAACCCAATACAAGACACATTTCACCTGGCTTGAGGACACCAGATGATCTTGCGGACGATCAGCAAAGTGAAACGATCGACAACATTGGAATAACGGGCTTACTTGTGTAAAACGGTTTTTGTGGGTAATTCTTGGTGAGGTACAAAGTGCATAATGTAGCCCCATAGCCAAAGCAATGGCGCAAGAAAGAAATCAATCACGGAGTCTATGAAACTATGATCAGCTCGATCGAGCCAACGCAATTCCCATTAGTAGACCCACCTCCGAAAGTATTTATGTATATCTGGGTTGGAACGATGTGAGATACAAATCGAGTAGCAAGAAGGAAGAATCACTTGCCTTGAAGTCAGCCCCCCCGATGACCTTGACCTCGAGGTCCTGCCAAGTGACACCAACGTGTTTGTGCTTGATTCCAGCAGCCTGGTTGGCATCGTTCGAAGACATGAGATATTCGCGAAGGTCAAAGGGTTCGTCAGCCTTGAGTGCATCACCCTTTTCCAAGTCATGGCTATACACGGAAGCAGTTCGCGATGTATGCGTGGATTGATCTATGTGGGCTGAGTGCTTGGAGAGCTGGCGCGCAAGTTCGTTGAAGGTGTCCTCTGCCTGCTCAATGTCAACATAGGCAGCAGCGTCGACCCCGAGGATTTCGAAGCGTTCGGTATGGTTGGCAGTGGGTGGTGGGATCGTCATCCCCATGTCGATGTTGGCCGGGTGTGTAAGGTGTATGATCCTAGATGCATGTTATGCGAACTATATAAACATTTCCTCCAGAGAATGCGTTCGCTTGGAAATTCTTCTTCCATCGCCGCTGCCATATCGATCTTCGAGTAATAGGCTATGTAATGTTATTTCGCCAATGACTCGGAAGCCGGATTGTCCAGCCACTCACAAAGATGCGTTTCAGATGTTACTGGTTTGGATGTCCAAGTCACAATCTTCTTTCCGGTTCTCGGTCTCCAAAAAGAGTCCCCCAGTTGCTGACCGATTCTACGTTGTTCAGCAAAAACTTGGCGACTAGATCTAGTGGGTTAATAGGGTCATCTCGCGGTGCTGGTGCAGGAATCTACCTGACACCGCTTACGCGTTGGACTCGACCGCAGAGAGCTACCGCACAGCCTTGTTGCTTTCGAACCGGTCCCTTCCGCTTTCCGGAGGATGGCATCCTGGCGCGGGTCAAGGATTGGATGAGTCGATGGCCTGACATATGCATGCCCGTGTTGGCAAACCAGTGAAACCACACCACAATGGGTCATCAGAGCTGACAGGCGGGCCCCCCGGGTCACTGGGACCGACGGGCGGAATTCTGTAGGAATGTCAGCGGTCTTCCGATGGATGGAAAAGGTTAACACGGGGGCGGGGAATAGTGAGCGTTCCGACGCTTTTCTCGAGTGTTTCGGGTGGGTCGGGTGTTTTGGCTGTCTAACTTTACGCGTTTACATGCACAGCATGTGAATTTCCACAAACTTATTGTTCAAGTTCCATTCGGACAGGTGAAGATCTAGATCTCAGAACGTGTGTGGCACAAACTACAAGTTTTCACCCTCGTTGGATGGTCGAACGAAGCTCGAGATTTCCAGTGTTGATGGCAATATACTGGCATGAAACTATATTTCAACCTCTGTCCACACATTTGGTCGTGCCAGTGGTGTCAGCCGGCTGAAGCGTTCATTCACGTTCATTTTAGCTATTCGACAGATCGGTGGCGGCAGAAGGTTGCTAGCGTCTATAGCTGGGAAAACAAAGATGCGGTGCACGTTTGTGCGTGTGCTGTGCTTACAGCAATTCTCGAGTATGAGATTTGTTGATTTTTTGTTGTTGTGTAAGATGCTTCGCAAGTCAGGAATAAAGTAGACAGCGACTATTGACATAGACGCTGGGTGCGTGCCCAACCGACACGTCAGCAGTAAAGAACGCTCAAAGAATCCGCCCTTCGCCTGTGGGCAGTGGGAGATTGGATAGGTTGGTGACCGACAACGACGAAACCTATGGAGAGGCTGCGAGCCCACTGATGAGCCATAAGAACTGCGCAGACACAATGAGCAAGTCGGATGGACATCGGAGGCCATCTAGAGGTAGCGGCAGCAGCGCAACGAACAGCAGCAGCAGTGGGCCGGTGGCTCGCATCGAGCCAAGCTGAAGTCATTAGCTACGAGGAAGACCTGTCAACACCAAGAACGACTCGAGCATATTCCAATTAACTTATCAGCACCAAAGCCACGCGACGAGCCCGTGCAACGCCGAAACAAATTTCATGCTGGGTGTCGTGCCTGAGGGGGAGTGACACAGACCTGCGGGTTGCAACGAGTGTACCAGCGCCGAAGCGAACGTGTTGGGAGAATCCGAGGGCGCCAATGACGTCAGGAACCAGCCTAAGACGATGCAGAACACGTCGGAACCGGTCAGTGAACACTCGGAGTAGAGAGGACTCACTTCGAGACGAGACTGATGATCATGGAGGCGAGATGGACATGCCTGGAGCATCAGGGCGCAACGAGGACGCTGGGAATGAGTCAAACAAACTGTACAACATGCCAGAACGCATCGGTGAACGGTTAGAGCGAGGGCGTCAGAGTAACTCACCTAGAAGAGCTCAGACGAGCTAGACGAGCCAGGAAACATAGCGGCCGTACCAGACAGCGTCCACAGCGGCCCAGAACGTCCCAGAGGTGAGGCAAATGAGCGCATCGACGAGATGGATGCATCGGATCGAGATACATGCTGAGGATGTAGTGTCGTCACGTGATCTATCATATCACATGACCTTATCTTTTCGCCCAAAAGTCCACGAAATGGCGTTTCCGAACATGTCCGAGTCCGAACTCGTGGCTGGCTTCCAGCAGACTCTGTCTCAACATTTCTACTATCTAGCGATCCCAAGGACGAAATCCGTGAGCGTACCATTCGATCAACGGATTCTCTATGTCCACCTCTGTGCTTAGTTCTAGTAATACCTCATGCTCGTTGCGAGTACACCATCGAATACGTTATTTATCGTTTCGGGGTTCGCGCGCGGCCCGTATTGTATCGTCGATGGCCAGGTCACTACCACCACGTACGGTTGATTCATGTGCGCCTATAGGCTACAGCGGTAACGATGCTGCTTTCCAGCCCGTGTGATTCGTCGGTATCATCTCTTAACGCGACTGCACACATCCACCACCTCAGCGGCCGGCTCGGTAACGTTCATCGCTCCCGTGTTCTGATGCCTCTCTGGTAACTACCTAGCCCCTCGTCACGTGTCTGGAAATCCTGGCACTGTCGACATTTTGATGCAGTTGTTTTGGCATCACTCCCGCGCAACTTCAAACCGCACCCCAGGTCGATCGACTTCTCGAGCTTGCCAATACAGACCTCTACTCGACCGTGTGATCCTCTACCAGAGCGCGCGTCACGTCTAGGGAACGCCCCCCCCTGATCTTATCACCTTTTCTCCGGGTCCAGGCCTCACATCGTCACCAGCGACGCACCGCTTCGCCGGGCGCGTGTTTTGGGCCGCCGCCGGGGGGGGGCCTGTCGCGATCTCTCGGCACACGCGAAAATGTCCGCGTCCCGTGTCGACTTTGGCGAGGCCCGGAAGCTGAAACATGGGAACGAGCGAGCGGCGCGGAGCGGGCGTTTGACCCCCCCCCCCTTCGGGTTGTGAACGATCGGGCCCAGAACAAAGGGGTTCGCTGCCAACTGGGGATTTGCAGGCACAGTTCCGGCGCCGTGGTTTACCCTCGGAGGGTGCCAGACGCGTGGCCGTCAGGTCCGGGCGCACACACCGGTTAGTGGTGGTCACCGGGCGAGCCGTCATGGAAACCGAGGGATGGCAGTGTACGAGGAGTGGTTCCTGGGCGCGGAAACAGATACAGGTTTTCGGCCAGGACGGGCGTTTAATTTTAGTGGTGGATTCCAGGTACGTTTATAGCGTCTGCAGCGGATGCTCGAGTTGGACCGTGGAGCGTTACTGGTGCGACGTTCGGGTCGATCTATGCCATGTTCAATCGCTGGGAAGTACTCGGCTGGCAGTCGTCCCCGATACCGATATCAAGATCGATGTTGAAATTGACGTAGTGTCATCATGATCATGCGAGTCGGAGCGTCAATGACGCTCGGGAGTCGGGAATCACAGCAGCGTTCACCTCCTAATGTTTTCCTCCGACGCATGCAAATAAGTATGCCTATTCGACTTTACATTCCTCGTTTATAATAATGGGGAAAAAATGTATAATGCCAGAACGAATAAATGAATGTACCGATCCAAGTCGATAGCGGGAAGGAATGTCGGAGTAAGAAAAAACCAAAAAGGGGTCATGCAGCCAAAACCGTCCCAAAATCGATGCGAAGAACACGACGGAGTCATGATGCAGTCGAAATGAAAGTGATCCCGGGAAGAAATGAAAAGAGCAAGCGACGAATCGATGAGGATATAAAGAACTGTGGAAAACAATGCTGCGAGAGATTAAGGGAAATAGAAATATCAACGAGGGACTGTGTTGAGCGGCGTTGTCGCAAGAATGTACACATTATGATAGGGTGTCCGACCCACGAGACGCAAAGAATGAGGTGTGATCTGCGTAGGGTGGAGACGAGGGGAGGTTACCGTCCATTCTTCCAGCTCGACGGTGGGGCTGCCCGACTCCGTGCTGGGATTTTCCCAGGTAGTTTTGACGATGTCGGTGGAGACGCAACACCTGTCCGAGCGCGAGGTCTCGAGTTACCGCCGTATGCGCTCGCGGAACTACTGAGACCACCATTCCCCACAAAGGTCGAGCGAGAGGATGAAGGACCAAAGTCTCCGTGGACACTCCGTGTACCCCAACCTCCAGTACCTCCGAATTCGCTCTGCGAGCTGCTGATGCCACCATAGACCGAGGCAGGGCCGCTGGGGAAGGTTATAGAGCTTCTGGCCCATTGGTTGGGCGGCATGAGCATCCCCATGCTGGGAATGCCCATCATACTCATTCTCCCATCCATACCACCGTACACGCTCCCACTTCCTCCGCCGTACACGCTCCCTCCACTCCCTCCACCATACACGCTCCCTCCGCTCCCTCCGCCGTATACGGAACCACCACTCCCAAACCCGGCATTGGAGCTTCGTTCCCATTCTTCGCCCGCCATTAGCATGGCTTGCTGGGCAACGGTCATTTGATACGCTTGCTTCGCGATAAGAAGCGCACGTTGATGTGCAGCAAGGTATGCGGGATCGTTGCTAAACTGAGGCGAAACCATCGAGGTCATGCCAGTGGCCATCGGATGCTGCCAAGCTCCCCAGCCAGGCATCATCCCGTTCTCCATCGTCACGTTGATCGTTGGATTGCGACCACGCAGCCCGATGTCCTCGTCGGAGTCATCGTGCACCAACGGGCCACGGCCATTGACGATTTTGCCAAGCTAAAGCATCCACCCGGTCAGAACGATGAGAACAAGATGAGAGATGTCAAACCAACCTCAATCGCAGCCTTGGCCTCGCTGCGTCTCCGTTCTCGGGTTCTCTGCTCACCCGTAAGATTTGCCCGTTCCCGACCGCGGATGGGCTGCGAATCCTCAAACGTCACGCTCAGCTTCTTGACATGTCCCCGAGCCTTTAACGTAGAGCCCGCATCGCTGGTGTCGTCCTTTGAGCGTAAACCAATGTCACTACCATCGCGCGGTGTGAACGGCGCACGTCCACTGCTCGAGTCACCGGTAGAACTCCCCGCAGGGCTCTCTCCTCGAATGGAACGATTGCTTGCAAAGGGGCGTTGGGGCATCAGTGATGGTTTGAATTCATGTGATGTCACTTTATTTGGCGTCGAAGAGGACATTGCGGATACAAGCGGAACCGACGGGGGCTGTGACCGACCCTCGGAAGTGTTGGCCGCGGACGTACGTGAGACAGAACGAGGGCCGCCGGGCTTGTGCTGTTCCTTGAGCGATGGGGAGTCGGGTATTGAATGGATAAGAGGCACAGGGGGGATGCGAGAGGCACTCCGCGATGTCGACGGGCGCGTAGCCGAAGTAACAAATGTTGTGTCCGACTTGTCATTCTGAACAGGGGATTTGGTCATCGTTGGGGCATGTCGTCGAGCGCCTATTTCAGGTTGAGGAGAAGGGGCGGTATTTGAGTGGGTTTGTGAAACCGGTGACAGCGACCCCGATGTCTCAGCAGTACTCTGCCTTTGAGGAGGTCGGGAGAGTACAGTGAATGACGTGGGCGGTTCACGTTCACGGATGGGAGTAGGCACAATACGGTCAGACATGATAGTTCCAGAGGGTTCATCCCGCTCTTTATCAAGGGCGCCGACCAACCGGATCGCATTCATGAGATCGTCATCATTGTCAGGTCCCTCGGGTTTCGCGAGGCTAGGCACAATGTCACCGCCAGATCTGCGATTATGGGTGGCAGAAACGGGTTTATCCAGTGGCTTGGCGCTCTGCTTACTCACGGATGGGGAAATGGGCGGAGAAGCCGAGGAAGATAGTGCGAGCGCTGTGGGAATGGAAAACGGTTGGTCCTTCTCAACGTCTTGTTCCTTGCGCTTCATATTGAAATTCTTGACTGAATCCTCATGCCGTAAGATAGGCGTCAGCAGTGGTGGGCCACCAGCCAGAGAATTGATGTCAATGAGTGGCTTTGGAGGTATCCGAGGCCGGCCATGGGACTGATTAGACGCTGAGCTCCCAGGACGCCGTGGCGCGATCAAACCAGACAAAGGCATGTCTTCAGAGTCGGTGTCTTCAGAGTCGTTCGACTCGTCAGAGTCTTCTCTCGGTTTGCGCGGCGACTGCCTAGATTGAACTGGAAGGCACAACAATATAAACACTAATTCTAACACAAAAAGGTGGGGTCTTACCATAAGAACTAGAAGACGAATTAACCGCTGCCAAGATCGACGCCCTACGTGCGGCTCCACTGGGCGTCAGGGCACTTGTCGAAGCGGAAGCCCGTGGGCGAGCAACCGGCGATTGATACGACTGGTGAGTCGGCGGCGGCGCTGGCCTGGGGAGATCGTGTGTATCTTGTCGGGCGTGTGAGACTTGGTCATTAGAGGTAGTTACGGGACTATGCCCGGCATCGGAACGTGCCCGAATTCCGTTGGGGCGGCTTGTTACTGTCCGTTTCAGAGCAGGTTTCTGGAGGGGTTCGCCATCACTATCAACCTCTTCATCAACCTCGGAATCGGATTCATCCGAAGATGTATCCATGGCGGAAGAATCAGGCCGAAGGCTTGGTATCGGTGGAGCAGCAACATTCTTGTTCGGTTGTGGGCGGTCGGGGCCCGAGACGACCGAAACAGTCGATGCACGTTTCCTGCCATTTCCCTCTACGCGGAGTGTATCCGCCGTCGATGGAGGGCGGAATGAAGGAACGGGGGAGTTTGTCCGGCTGCGAGCTTGTGCCTCCCTGAATGCAGCAATGGATATCCTATGGGAAGAATCGGACGCGCCGCTGTCGCCTCTCGGCCGTAGGCGAGGCGGAGGGGGGAGTAACTTTGATGAAGACTGAGGGGACTTTTCAGGGGAAACAGCGGGAGAGTCTGCACGAACGTGGCGAAAGGACTTGAGATTAAACGACGATGAGTCGTCGCCGGAAGGCGTGGCGGAGGGTGCGGACGGCAGGGTCAGCGGGGGTGGAGACGGCTTTGATTTTGTGCGTTCTCTGGACCAAGAGAACAAGCCCGGAGACTTTTTGTGTGGTTGACCGACAGGGTGGGGATGCAATTCGGTTCGGGCATCGGGAGAAAGTCTACTGAGGGTATCGGGATGCGCATGGGTGGAAGACTCGTTAGGAAGAGAATGGATGGAATGACGTGAATCGCTATATGCGCCAAAGAACGACGACTTGCGAGGGGGAGGAGGGAGGCCGTGACCAGGATCGGAAGTGACGCTTGAAATGGGGGGCGATGGCGCATCGTTGAGAGAGACGACGGGGCGGGAGGTGTGTTTTGGAAGTGGGTGGGTCACGGCTGGCTTGCGACGGAAGGGGAGCCTGAGCTTGCTGGAGGAGGCAGCCGCGGGGAGGGTGTAGAGGGGTGGCGGAGGAAGGCAGGAGGCGTCTGGGAGGACATAGTCGCCGTCGGTGTTGCTGGCGTCGGACGCTGCGGAGTCGGTCGCGGTGGAAGGAGCGTGTCTCTGGGGGATGCTTCGTTTGTGGAAGAGACCTCCAAGGAGAGGCATGGAAGCAAGTCAAGGAGCGAGTGGACGGTATTACGGGCGACCCGTTTAAACTCGTACTCGTGTACCCAATTTACCTGGATAACTCCTTATCCGGAATATCGCTTGCCATACCGGGACATTTCTCCCATCAATATTCGATCAAATAATTCTCGCTGATCCCACAGACGGCGTGGATCGACTACGCGATCCGAATAGTCGCATCCACGTTCCCATCCCAGCCCGTGGCCACCCATACTTTTCGCGAATCCGAGCACCCAGCGTTCCGTCGCCAAGGTATCGATGACACCAATCACGCTTTACAGTACACGTGCATGTTAAAGTGATCATTTTTTCATTGACACTGACAGTCGGATGCCACGCTTCATCGTCTCTTGCTCCACAGGGGCTGATTTTTCATCACGTGCTCCGCCCTCAAGTCGACGGGCATGGCGTTGACTTCACTTCTTTCCTTGCAAGGCCGCTCCACCCAGCAACATGTGATCCCATCAGTTTCTGTAATTAATCGTCGTCGGGTCACAGCACGCATGGAGTTGCAAAGATTCACTGACATGGAGATTCCCCGCACCAACACCCTCTGCATATCCAACCTTGTTTCCGTCTTTGAAGACCATAAAGGTAGGTACCTAGGCACCACAGCAAAAACGTCAGTCCATTAAAACTGCGCCCCACTCGCGTTTACATACCACCCGCACATCAGCCTCAAGGACGACATCATCTGCTTCATCGACATTGACGCTGTAGACATCTACGCCAATACGCTTGAACGTCTCTGAAAATTCCGATAGCTGCAGGCCCGAGAGCCTGGAGCAACCACTCCAGTCCGCGTGGAAGTCGATGATGGCAACCCGTCCATTGTTGATCTGCCAGAACAGCGCTTTGTCAGCATGACGTTTGATCTCAAGTTTTTGGGAGACGGACTCACAATGTTGTTGAATTCCTCAAAACTGCTGATGGTACTTGAAGCCATGAGAGATACGTTTTGTGGAGGGAGCAGAGCCTAGAAGTCTTTTATATGATACACAAGAGAAAGCAATAAGAGCCGATTCAATACCGCACCGTGCAGTCTCACACCCAGCCTGTCGTTATCATGGGGAAGAAGCAAAGATGTTGGGGACTCGGCACTGCGCAGACGGGATGCTCCACTCCCTTGCCACTGAACCAAGTAGGAGCCGTGGACACCTTGCCCCTTCGGTCTGCCTGCACTCCCATGTGGCCGTTGAAGAAGATGAAGCGACAAAACAGCCACTGTTCGTCGGGGAAGATAAAATTTTGCGGTGCTGCGACTCGTGGATGGTGCGTTGCCCATACGCCTTTCTTCGGTCCCGCAAGATCACAGCTTCTTCTTGTTGTCACATCCGAGGTTACTGACTCAATGTGGAGGCAACGGCGGTCTGGGGAGGTATGCTTGGCTGCCTGAAGTATTTCCCTTTTTGGGTGGATCTAAGCTCCTACGACGACCTCCAGGCCCTGGTTCATGGCGCCCAGGCAGTCCTGCAAGTGCCGAGTGCTCTAGACACATACGACGTCTACAACAAAGTCGGGTCGGCGTCTTGAACAGACGACGGTCCAAGTGCAGCCGGGCGACTCATCGCGCTTCTAGCCCATCATGCCATCCAATTTCTTTTCCAAGCTCGTAAAAAACACACCCGCACCGCAAACTCCGGCTACGAATGGGCCTGCTTTGGGCGACCAACAGCGTGTAACGTCACCGTCGAGTCGCCCCCACTCTCAGACCATTTCGCACCCACCGTCTTCACATGTCTCCCCCTATGGAGACACCATCTCTTCCAGCTCCACTGGCAGCGTAAGAATCGGCGTCATTCCCCCCTTCTCCTCGTCCAACCCAGTCAGACCTTTCTGTCCATGCCACTGGCTACGAACCTGTCACCGAACAGCACCAAGCGTCTCTACAGCACCGGCGTGTCCGCTCCCAAGAACGCCATATCCCAGATAGGCATGAGGTCTCGCTTGCTGCGCGTTCGACAAATGACACAACACATCTGATTGACGAGACGGAGCTTACACCCACTCCTGCTCATCCCACCCAGGCTTTCGACTGGGTTTCATCTTACTCCCCCAGCTCCCCTGGTACTTCTTCTCGTCAACTCTCTCCTGCTTCCTCTACAGGCAACCTAAAAGGTTTCGTCGACAAGCAAGGCATGCGCTCCAATTCCCTGCAACCACCGAGTGGCAAGTTTGTCAAGGAAAAGGCTTCTAAGCGTTCGATGCGCGGCGCAACACAGCCTCTGCCTCCCCTAAACCTTGATCAGAGTACGACAGACACACGCAACGCCATTGACGTCCAACAACAAGCTGGTCGCCACGAGGACTCGTCCGCCCCCGCGCCGAATACGGTCGTTGTGTCTCCCACATCATTTGCATCCCAGAAAGCTCAATCACAAGAGTTTTTCGGGGCATTGAGCGACGGTGACGTCAAGTCTGTTGGTTCTGCGACGAGTCCGAGTTCGAAGAGGAAGAGCAGCGGGCGCAGACCGTCCGGCCCTCGGAATACAAACGGCGCAGCATCCGGAGCACCCATGTCCCCCACGCCTCAGGTACCACCTTTGCCCTCTCTTCCCCCCGCTGTCTCAGGATCAAAGTCCACGCGCTCTGTGGACAGTACCAAAGGGTCGCCGCGTTCGGCCCAGACACGAGCACTCCAGGGGACGCCGATGCGCTCTCTTGCTCAATCGCGCTCTCCAAACATATCACTGGCCAGGAGTGATTTCTCGGATGGAGACGTTTCAGACGAATCAGGTTCGTCGTCTGATGAGCTAGACTTGAACGAGCAAGATATTCCGGTCACCGGATTTGCTGTCGCCAGTAGCAAGCGAAATGCAGACTTTCATGAACTCTTTCCTAACATTCCTGAGGGAGACTACCTTATCGAAGGTGAAACCTGTCTTTGTTGTGAGACGCTCGGCTCAGAACCCCGATGCAGATTATGGTTGTGCGCTACAACGAGAGATCTTAATTCAAGGACGGTTGTACATCTCTGAGAATCACATTTGCTTCCATGCCAATATCTTTGGTTGGATCACGGACGTATGTGTTATGCTTGGCTGAGTTGCTTCGCTGCCTGATCCTTTTGCGACAGCTTTCTATTCCTATCTATGAGATAACTGGGCTAGAGAAGAAGATGACTGCGTTTGTCATTCCGAATGCCATACAAATCACGACCCGCCAAGCCAAATACACGTTTGCATCATTGCTTTCCCGGGATACAACCTATGATGTCATTGCTAACATCTGGCGACTTGCACGACCAGAGGATAACGTCGAGCTGCCCGACAGTCGTAACGCGTCTGCTCGGGACATGGCTTCTATAGCCACAAGTATCTCGGAAGTATCGACCAAAGAGTATCCCGTCGCAGGGCCTAATCAAGTGACGCACTGTGTATGCTCAAAGAACGGTGGTCACCTCAATGAAGTGGCGCTCGAGACTGTTTTACCCGGCACGCCTGATAAAATATATAACCTCATGTTCGCGAGTGGGTTCATCAAAGACTTTATGAAGGTGGATCAACGGCTCACTGGTATGTACTGTGGCGTCGTCTCTCTTCCTTGTTTTCATCTTCTCGTTCAGATGTCCAAATTTCGGACTGGGCACCCATTGACCAAGGATCCAAGCTTCTCCAACGCAACATGTCGTACATCAAGCCGCTCAACAACAGTGTTGGTCCCAGACAGACTAAATGCGAGATCCACGATGAAGCTGTGCATTGCGACTTTGAAGACCACGTGGTGATGCTCACGAGTACCAAAACGCCGGACGTACCGAGCGGCGGAGTCTTCGTAGTCAAGACACGAACATGTCTCATGTGGGCCAGTTCCATCACGACGCGTGTGATCGTCACGACGCAGGTAGATTGGACTGGGAGGAGTTTCATCAAGGGTAATCTATCATCACCGTCGATTCATCCCGATGCTGACGGACCCCCGAATCAGGTCTGATTGAAAAGTCCGCAATTGATGGGCAAAAGGCGTATCATTCCGATTTGGACAAGGCGATGCGGATGTACATTCAGGAGCACCAGGCAGAATTCATTCCGGAGGGTCTCGACCCTGCTGCGGTTGCACCCGTCGAACCCATCACGCCGCTCGCCGAATCCGTCGGAGGTCATGAGTTGCTTGTATCTGCTCAAGAAGCCCGTAAAGCGCGGGAACACGATCGAAACCGGCGTGGCATGCAATGGGCGTACGACACGCTCGACGGTGCGTACCACGTCGCGGAGCGATCCACCAAGGGTGCGCTCGAGCTCGTCAAGGAAGCGTGGGAGCAATCCTCGTCGACGACGATTCTGTGGTTCGTGATCGTGTCGTTGGTGCTGAGTAACGTGTGGACGTTGGTGTTGGTCGGGAATCGGGAGGAGGCGGGGAGGCGGAAGGAGATGAAACGGGCAGAAGAAAAGGAGCGGTGGATGCAGGGTGTGATTGCGGGTGTGTGGGACGAGTTGACGGCAGAGCGGACGAGGAATGGGGTGTCGGTGCCGTTGGCGTCGACGCCTGTGGGGGATGTGACAGCGGAGATGGCGAATATAGGCAGGGTGTTGGACGCGGTGGAGCAGAGGGTGCGCACGATTCGGGAGAGTTTGGAGGGGCTGAGTTGAGGCATTACTGCTATACGTCTGCTTTCTAGGTCGTTCTTTTCCTGAGGCTCATTGGTTTAGAAGATAGCTAACTTAGGACCCCTGTACGTCTTCGGCGACCGGATGGGTACACTAGATCAACATCTATTGATTATCCACTGCCCCTCAAACTGCGATCTTTATCAACTTGAGCCTGTGCTACATTCCCAGTCGCGATATCTCTCGAGAAGAAAAAGGCAACAGGGAAGACATGAAACGCAAAGGATGGTACGAAGCGCTCGCCAACGCTTTACAGAAGGAATACAAAGGAGAAAGCCCAGGTCCGTACACCACCCCTCGTCCGTCAAACGTTTCCATTTCTCAACGCACCACATCACCCTCGGTCGTCGCGTATACTACAATCACGGCTATCCAGTCATGTCCCTGGCGACGATCCAAGGCCCAAGCACGCCGCGCGTCCGCACGCACCTCCAGCGCGCCTTCATCACCGCATCCGCACACCCCACCCTCCCGCTCATCCTCTCCACGACCGACGTCCGATCGCCCAAGGTCACACACCTCGCCGCCAACGCCACCACCGAGGTCGTGTATTGGACGCCGAGCACCCTAGAGCAGTTCCGGGTCCTCGGACGGGCGTCGGTCGTTCCCGAGGTGGGCTATCCGGGGACGTACCCGTCACCGAGGGGGGTCGTGTATGAGGCGCTGGAGAAAGAGGGGTTCGATTGGGAGGCGAAGCGGGTGGAGACGTTTGATCAGATGAGTGCGCATATGAAGGCGACGTGGTGTCGGCCTGCACCGGGCACGCCGCTCACGCGTGGGGAGGAGGAGACGAAGGGGTGGCCGGAGAAGCTGCCCAAGCTGGGCGAGGCGACGGACGAGAGGGAGAAGAAGAATCTGGCGGTGGCGTTGTCCAACTTTGCGTTGTTGGTCATCGAGCCGTTCGAGGTGGATTATATCGAGTTTAGGGTTCAGCCTGAGAGGAGGACTCTGTTTGAGAGGGACTGGGAGGACGAACGTGCTGTTGAGTTCAAGGAGACGTTGGTTGTGCCGTAGATGAGCTGGGTGGTCAGACTTTCGTTTGTATTCCATGTGGTCCGAGTCATTATATCGTCACCGTCGTTGGATGTATGTATTGCTATGGATACGCGACAAGGGGGAATCAATTCACAGGGGCATGTCTCGCGACAAACGCCTAGAACGGAACGGTAGATCAGACATCCAGAATCGCGCACCACACCGGGTACCAGGAAAAGACGAACAAAAAGTGCACCTCGTTCCGCACCGACTACTGTTCCAAGTGGATTCCCATCCTTGAAAGCGATGATAGTGGGTACCTTTTTTTTTGCGAGGGCACCGTCAAGAGTTACTTAATGCGACGTGATGCAACCCAGACGTACATTGGTAACACGGACTTCATGGCTGATGTCGTCATGTTTGTCTATATCGACTGTGTAGAACTTGGCGACGGCGCCGTAGTCGTTGGACAGAGCCTCGTACGCGGGCTTGATCGCCTTGCATGGTCCGCACCACTCCGAGTGCCCAAAAGTCGATGAACACGACTTGGTCGCTGTTTATCTGCCGGTGGGAGGTCGAAAGAGCGAACGTTATTATGACCTCGATACGATACGCACGATATTGAAGAATTCCGGGAAGGATGACTTCGGATGCTCGCTCAACGCTACAGCGCCGGCAATGTCACCTTGAGTTTTCCGGCAATCTCCTAGCACTGCTATTTGCACATTTATTTCCGACGCAATTTTTTTGGACATCAATACCGGTCGGCCAACAAGCCAAAAACGCTGTTTTCGTCATCCCGATCAGTCGAATGACGTCGCCGAGGCTTTCAATTCGAGCTCGCGATTTCAACTTTACTCATACCAGCATAACAATTCAATGAAGCCTAGTTACCATCACATGTACATACACAGTCATATTCCACAACAGAAACCCTGAGACTGTCCGAGCTTTACCAATGTACGTTTACAATGGAACAATTCCTTTGAATTCGAAAAATCAGTTGATGGTGATGGGAGAGCATCCGACGTTGATGACACCGTTCTGCAGGTGCATTCGAGTCTGCCTCAGAAGACGCAAAAGCGAACGTGAGCAACAGGATGGACTCACGAAAGTGTTGCCAGCGCAGCAAACTGGCTGCTGGGTGCAGGAGCTGCCTGTACCAGTTCCACCGATAGTGGTCGGGGAGCACGAAATCCCGACCTGGCTGCTCCCACTACTAGGGGGCGGGGGGAGTCCCAGCATCCCATAGAGCTCAGTGACGAAATAGGAAGAGGACTGTTGTAAAATCGCCCCTCAGTCTTTTCAGGTCACTGACGTTGACGAGATCCTCACCGAGTAGTAGGAGTCGCAGCACGAGATGGTACCCGTGTTACATTGGCTGATCTGGCGAGCTTCAAGCTCGGTAAGCTCGGCCGGGGCAGCAATCGCAACCCCAGCGAGTGCGACGACGGAGAAGAGGATGGTAGAGAGACGAATGAACATGTTGGAGTCGATTCGATAGAATTGAGTAGCCTGGTGGCCAGTGATTAATACACCCACTTTTTATACCTTGAGCTCCCCCTCTTGTGTTCCTCATGGCGCTGCAACGCCCCTGGAAGGGGGCGCGACTGAACGTGCGATGATCATAGATGAAAGTTCCAAGCATTCCTTACTGCCAATTTATGCGCGCATTTGACCATGTTCGTCTGAGCACGGCGAGCCGAGTCCACATCCAATCAGGGGTGAGTACGAAGGATAGACATAGTCGACGGTGATGGCTGTACCGCATTCCACCCGACGTCACCCCTCTGTGCCTATCGTGCCACGGATCAAGACGCCACCAACACATGATCCCTGCGAGGTAGGAACCGTCTTGATGAGAGTCATCAAGCTCCGCACAATGTTAGTGGTATCGACCCACTGTGGCCCGGGATACAGGGAATTCAGGCATTCCAGGGTATAGAACGTGTTGGACAGGAATATATTGCCGTCATATCAGGGGTCCTTGGTGTCCTCAGGTTCGTGGAGGACTGAACACTCTGGGCCAGCTTCATCGTGCCTTGATAACAGATGCTTGGTCTTGTCATCAATCTAAGGGTGCCACCGACTCCCGAGCGCTCGAGCGCTGATCGAGGTACTGTTTGTGACCCAGATAAAAGCGGAGTCATTGTGGCTCAAGGGAACCCGTGGATCTGGAGGATGGTGTGGTGGGACTGACTATCGACGGTTTGTGGCATCTGGAAGAACCAGGGGTGGAATTGTGTCGAGGATGTTGCTAGCAAAGACCCTTTCGTGACGTCTCGCAATCGTTAGTTCCCCAAGGCTAACCTTATACCTCGGGCGATGAGAATCAGAAGACAGTCATACGAAGTAGAAAGGTCGACTCCTGAGCGCGAGCGCTGGACGAGTCACTGTGGTTCAAGGACACCAATGGATTCGGGGCCCGGAGCCAGGGGTGGATGGTCGAGGACGTTGCTCGCAAGGCTCCTTTCGTGATGTCTCAGAAGCGTTAGCTCCCCAAGGCCAACCTAGTACCAACAGATCAGAAGATAGGCATACGAGGTAGAGAGGTCGTGTAAAAAAATCCGAATTGGGTTCAGAACGCGCTTGTCAGTGACGTGGAGATGTTATTGGAGTGATTGTCATCGCGAACGTCGGCCCAAAGCACACTGGCAGAGGCCGCGCTGGTCTCCGTCCCGATCAGCCCTCACGCGTCACGCGTCACACCGTGCCCCGAGTCGGATACTAACACCGCCTCGACTAGTTTTCCGCCCTATCAAACACGTTCAGGCCGTGGATATCGCTCTCGCCTTTGGTGTGGTGGAGGTCAAGACAAGACAGGATCCGTCTCAGCTGAATTCTCTGTATCTACCAGTTCACCCCTGGTAGACACCATCCTTGACCCGGACCGTGAAGGTATGCAGAGAAACGCATCTGTCGGCGACAAATGACATCGTGGAGCCGCCCTCACTGGGCTCGGATGATGGCAGTAGACGCTCACCAAGGGGGCCTACTTCTAACGTGACGTACTTTCGATGCGTCAACCCACAGCACAGATAGGCCTGAGACAAGGGTAGTGGGTTTCTGCCCCTTCGCCATCGCAGCTCACTCACTCGAGCAGAGACCGACTATGTCTGGCTCGGATACACGCCCTGTTGGACAAGTCCTAGTCATCCTTGTTGGCTTGGTCGTCGGAATACGAGTCTAACCCAGTAAGTCCCGTCCTACATTCCCCCTCTCTCATACTGACTCGGACCACACCACCAGTCGACAACGGAACAGCCGTGATCGATTGCGTGCTTCGTCATCCTCGCCAGACTCTCCTTGCACCCGCACCCCGTTCGCCTCAACCATCCATCGGGCTTTGCCAAAGAAACCGCGTTTCGACAAGGTCAAGTTCAAGTCGATGGAACCCCCACCACCGATCACAGAACCCGGCTACCCCGTCCGCGTCATCGGTAGAGTCTTATTCGAACGTTCGGAAATTCCAATTCCGATGTATCCTTCAGCATGTACTTGAATTCTTCGAGACAAGTTGTTATATTATCGCCGAGATTGTGGTGCATTTCAATAGGAAGAGGTATCTATCTGTACGTGACGAGGTACACAATATCGTAACAGTAGAAGACATATACTATATACACACTCAAATACTCAAAGACCAACATGGATGAATGGAAGCCACTCGACGAACGACGCGTTGCTACGTCGAAGACGCCCAATAGCGTCGTGCAACGCTTGTGCAGCATCCCGATAATCCGGCCTTGTGCCGCTCCGAAATAGTTGCCCATACACATCCCTTGCTACATCAGGCGCAAGCTTATCGCTGATCGACCACATCGTTCCAATGACTCCCCCATAACCCGCAAACAACATCCCTGCCGTGATATGGATGGCCTCATCGGTGAGACGCTCGTCGCCCATAGCCGTCTGACATGCGGAGAGAAAGGCAAGCCCACCACGGGGACGTGCCAATGCGATGATGTCACGCAGTTTCAAGCGCCGTCGATCGGCAAGACAGAGTCCACTGTGAGTCGGATTCGTGACATCTTGGATTCCGTGGCATGCAAAATGGACCCAGTCCGCCTCCTTCATCAGGGAAAACACTTCCTCGACCGTTCCGGCGGAGGATTCCAGGAGGGTGGTGCGTGCTAAAGGTGAATTCCTAATCACCGACTTGATGTGTTCCAACTCGGTGGCCACGCCTGGAAGGTGGAATAGGCCATCTGAGGGTGGCTGACGGACAGTAAGGAGGCGGAGATCGCCGCAAGGTGCCGTGCTGAAATTGGGAGATAGTGCAAGTATGCTGAGAGTAGGGGCGTATGAGGAGACGACAAAGTCGGATACTGTGTGCCCAGGTTGCGAATGCCGGGCGTCATAGGAACCAGCTGCATGGATGGGAAGGAATACAAAAGGGCCCGTCGGACACCAAAAAATTCGGGATAGATCGCCAGAAGTCTGTTCAGAGACAGATAAATGGATGATCCATAAATTCAAGTGGCATGGCATCACGTACTGTAAACGCTAAGGCATCCAGGACTGGTTTGACGACGCCGTTCCACAAGACAGATAAGAGATATTCCCAGCTGATTCCGCCCCTTGTTGCACGACCCCCTCCCTGGTGTCACAGGGTATCGTACGGGCGTGACCAAGCAATCTCTCCAGCATGATCTGAAGACCCGTGGATTGTTTGAGAGTGAAATTGGGAAGCGGGACATGAATTACACGATCCACGTCAGCAAGAACAATCAATGCATCGCAGCGAGTTTCCGCAGCATTGAGTATGACTACCGGTCCAGAGTGTGCTGAAGCTCGGAGGCGAGAGAATTCTTTGTAGAGGAGGAATCGCTCGAAGCCAGGGAAGCCTCGGATCTCGTGGAGCAGTTTATCTCGCTCGATCGCGAGCGTACGGTGTCTATGAGTCTCTTGTAGAAAGGACTGTGTCGCACGATGCCCTGCATCTTGAGTAAGTTCAAAAAAAGCAGACAAGGATCTTTCCCGAACGGCACTAGCATCCTCTAATGCGGTAGACAGCTCCTGAAGTCTACGCGCATGATCTGGATGAGCAGACGACAGCTCGTCGTAAGTGTTGCGAAGCTGAGACAGTTCCCCCCAAACGATCGAGCGTCCTTGCTCAAGCCACTCCACAACAGTTTCCCGAAATTCCGAGTCCAGAGCTGCTGCTGCTGCCTCCCGCACCACATCGGCACCTCGCATGAGTTCAGAGTAACGACGATTGAAAGAGAGGCCAATCCATGCGAGTTGAGGAAGGAGGGCAATGGCAACAGAATATGCATCGAGGAGAGACTGATGGTGTATGCGGCGAGCGGATGAAATCCAGTTCTGTGATGCAAGAAATCGAAGACTAGCAGGGCCAATGGGGGCAGAAGCAGCACGCGAGTGTGAGGAAATTGCTTGCTCGATGTCACTCAGCTCACCGAGGCGCTCGAAATGAGTGACGAGGGAATTGCCGAGGTTGTTAAGGTAGCGGATCTTCTCAAGGTGACCATGAGGAGTGAGATCAACAGCATCCCTGTGCCTCGAGATTGCGTCCTCGAGGTCACTCAGCTTCCCAAGGCGCTCAAAACGAGCTTTAAAGGAATTGCCGAGGTTGTTGAGAAGACGAGGATTGTGAGGGTGACCATGAGGTGTGAGGTCGGCAGCATCCCTAAGTGTCGAAATTGCGTCCTCAAGGTCACTCAACTCCCCGAGGCGCTGGAAACGAGCGAAGAGCGAGCCGCCGAGGTTACCAAGACGGCGGGGCTTCTCGGGGTGCTCAAGGGGGGTGAGGTCAACAGCATCCCTATACCTTGAAATTGCGTTCTCGAGGACGCTCAGCTCCCCGAGGCGTTCGAAACGGGTGAGGAAGGAGTTAGCAAGGCTGTTAAGACAACTGGGCTTGTGAGGGTGACCATGAGGAGTAAGGTCAACAGCATCCGTAAGCCTCGAAATTACATCCTTGAGGTCCATCAGCTCCCCGAGGCGCTCGAAACGAATTCTAAAGGAGCTGGCGAGGTTGTTGAGAAAGCTGGGCTTATGAGGGTGACCAGGAGGAGTGAGCTCAACAGCATCCCTGAGTGTCGAAATTGCGTCCTCAAGGTCACTCAGCTCCCCGAGGCGCTCGAAACGAGTGAGGAAGGAGTTGCCGAGGTTATTAAGACGGGTGGGCTTGTCAGGGTGGCCATGAGGAGAGAGCTTGTCAGCATCCCTGAGCGTCGAAATTGAATCCTCAAGGTCACTCATCTCCCCGACGCGTTCGAAACGAGTGAGGAAGGCGTTGCCAAGGTTATTAAGGCGGTTGGACTTGTCGGGGTGATCATGAGGAGCAAGGTTAACGGCATCCCTGAGCGTCGAAATTGCGTCCTCGAGGTCACTTAGCCGACCGAGGCGCTCGAAACGAGCGCAGAACGAGGTGCCAAGGTTGTTAACGAGGCTGGCCTTATGAAGGTGACCATCAGGAGTGAGGTCAACAGCATCCCTTTGCCTCGAAATTCCATCCTCGAGGTCACTCAGCTCCCCGAGGCGCTCGAAACGACTAAGGAGTTGCCGAGGTCGTTAAGACAGCTGGGCTTGTCAGGGTGGCCATGAGGAATGAGGTCAGTGGCATTCCTGAGCGTCGAAATTGAGTCCTCGAGGTCACCGAGCTCCCCGAGGCGCTCGAAACGAGCTCTGAAGGAATTACCAAGGTTGTTAAGAAAGCTGGGCTCATGAGGATTACCATGAGTGAGATCTACAGCATCCTTCTGCCTCGAAATTGCGTCCTCGAGGTCACCCAGGTCACCAAAGCGCTCGAAACGAGCGAAGAATGAGGTGCCGAGGTTGTTACAATAGCGGGGCTTGTGAGGGTGACCACGAGGAGTGATGTCAACAGCATCCCTGAGCATTGAAATTGCGTCCTCAAGGTCGCCGAGCTCCCCGAGGCGCTCGAAACGAGTGAAGAACGAGTTACCGAGGTCGTTCAGACAGCTGGGTTTGTCAAGGTGATCATGAGGAATAAGATCAACAGCATCCCTGAGCGTCGAAATTGCGTGCTCGAGGTCACTCAACTCCCCGAGGCGCTCGAAACGAGTGACGAAGGAGTTGCCAAGGTCGTTAAGACGGATGGGCTTGTCAGGGTTACCATGAGGAGTGAGGTCAACAGCATTCCTGAGCGTTGAAATTGCGTACTCGAGGTCACTAAGCTCCCCGAGTAGCTCAAAACGAGCGACGAAGGGGTTACCCAGGTTGGTAAGGTATGCGGGCCAGTGAGGGTAATCATGGGGAGTGAGGTCAGCAGCATTCTTGAATGTCGAGATCGCATCCTCGAGGTCACTCGGCTGACCGAGGCGCTCGAAACGAGTGAAGAGGGAGCTGCCGAGGTTGTTGAGACGGCTGTGCTTGTGAGGATGACCGTGAGGAGTGAGGTCAACAACATCCCTTTGCCTTGAAATAGCGTCCTCAAGGTCGCTCAGATCCCCGAGGCGCTTGAAACGAGCTAAGAATGAGGCGCCGAGGTTATTAAGAAAACCAGGCTTGTGGGGATGATCATGAGGAATGAAATCAACAGCACCCCTTCGCCTCAAAATCGCGTCCTCAAGGTCGCTTAGCTATCCGAGGCATTCGAAGCGAGTAAGGAAGGAGTTGCCGAGGCTGTTAAGGCGACTGGGCTTGTCAGGGTCACCATCAGGAGTGAGGTCAGCAGCACTTCTTTGACTCGAAATTGCGTCCTCGAGGTCGCTCAGCTCCCTGAGGCACTCGAAACGAGCGAGGAAGGAGTTGCCGAGGTTGTGAAGACGGCTGGGCTTGTCAGGGTGACCATGAGGAGTGATGTCAACAGCACTCCTGAGTGTCGAAATTGCGTCTCCGAGGTCTCCGAGCTCCCCGAAAAGCTCGAAACGAGTGAATAAGCAGCTGCCAAGGTTGTTAAAAAGGCTGGGCTTTTGAAGGTGACCATGCGGAGTGAGGTCAATAGCATCCCTGAATCTCGAAATTGCATCCTCAAGGTCCATTAGCTCCCCGAGGTGCTCGAAACGAGCGAGAAAGGCGCTACCAAGGTTGCTCAGAAGGTCGGGCTTGTGAGGGTGACCATGCGGAGTGAGGTCAACAGCATCCCTTAGCCTCGAAATTGCATCCTCGAGGTCACTCAGCTCCTCGAGATCGTCGAATCGATACCATGAAGCCGCGCCGAGATTCCCTAGTAGTCCACTGTATCGGTCATCCGAAACAGATGTAGACCTGACCAATTCCTCCAAAACTGTGATTGCCTGTTGCAAGTTGGCGAAATCCCCGAACTCTTCGAAGCGGTGCATTAATTGGGCACTTGAAATCCACGGGTCCTCGTCTGTTAAGCCTAAAGTTGATTCTTGCTCATCCGCCTGAACAGGACCCCTTCTACATCTGGCAAACAGTTGGAGCACCAAAGCGGCAGTTCTGTTTTCATGACTGTCCGTAGAACTGAGCTCCGTAGCCTCATGCAGCAATGCCTCAGCCCGTGCTTTCTCGACTTCATCCGTCTGCTTCTCCAATCGCGCGAAATGTACCATGGCTAGTTGAACCAACGTGGAAGGCCGGTCCAAGTGGCCGACGGGACGAGCAGCAAGGGCATCGCGATACAAGTTCAAGGGAACCTCGAGGGATGTATTCGCGTCCTCGACTTGACAGAAGATGAATTTCGCCATCGCCAGGTTCGACTGAGCAGCTGCAAGACAGTGATCGTCCAGCGGACAAATACTGAGCGCCAAATCAAGCTGTTCAATAGAACGCTCCAGGTCTTGCTTTCCCCCGTACTTGCGGTAACGGGAGAGAGCGCTGTGGCCTTGGTTTGTTGCATCTTCTAGCTGACCTCGGGATTCTGTGGCTGTCTATGTCATACGCTGATTAACGAGGATCGTGTTGACACAAGTCGCCTACTCACACAATGAGGGCCAAGGACCTTCGACCCCGATGAATTACTGCGCATGCACTTCTGCCGGTTGATAGTTACCAAAATGGATGAACACGGGGACGCGACGTCCCCGTCCTTTGGGAGGAGCGTAAATGCTGTCATGGCGTGAGTGCCCAGTCCCTTGTGCAAAATCTTGTCACACTCACGAACGTCTTTTGCACTGCGATTCAACAGTTGTTCCACGTTAATTGACAAGTCTCGCAGCTGCTCCCCAGCACCCAGCATGGGCTGGAATTCAAAGGATGCATAGACCTCAAAACATATGGTGGCCGATAGATCTGAGGGTCTGCGAACTCTGTCAGGGCTAACCCCAGTTGGAGCAGGGGGAACTCACATTGGAATTGGCCCACTCCATTCGACGAGGTCGTGACTCACTGACGAACGCTTATTTTCGGTTCTCCATTCGAGCGCACTGTGGCGCACGATAGTGTAAAAGCCGGCGGGGACCCGTCTAAGGCCAAGAGCGACATCCGTCGCTTGGATACCTACCTTGTCATTAGCAATCTTTGCAAACTATAAAGAGAGATTATGTACTCGTAATGACCATTTCTTCAATTCCGTCCGCGTGTGTTGCAGAGCACGAGATGGAGGACACACCCTGTGGCTTGTCCCCGGGTCCAGGGCTTTCCTCGTTCCCCTGCTCTCGCCCCGCGTAGTGGTCAGAAACGCTATCCTGTAGTATGACGGGTGAGTCGATGAACTAGCAGCAAGGTTGGACACCCACAGTCGGCGAACCAGATACCTCCGATTTTGATTGTCGTCGTTGCATTCCGGGGATGTTCAAACGGGAGCTCATTGTCATTTAGGGCGGAGCCTTGCGTGCTTTAAGTCTATACTTGCATCCGGCACTGCAAATTGAATCTTCTGATCCATGTGTAGCCGCAGGGCAGTGCATGGAGCAGAATATAGCACTTGGTGTGCAGCTTCATCGGCGCAGTTCAACCCCCGCTCGTCAACCCCCGCTCGACACTTGTCTAACACTCAGTGTCTACAAGGACTGTTCGCACAACTGCCACCGCATCTAAGTACTAGACATTGTTCTCGAAGTCCATATCGCTTATTCAGCAAACAACGTGAAGAATTCGACTGAATAGTTTCCGAGTACAGGTTCCAAACCACACAGATACTGCACCGCATGTAAAAATCCTTGATCAACCTGACTTGTTAAGAGCTGTTGAATAAGCCAAAACGAATGTTGTACAGTCTGTCGTGATTGGCATGCATGTAACACTGTGAATTACGGATCCAGGGGTGCCCGGAGGGCCGTGGAATCCATGTACATGACGAGGCATGCAATATCGTGACAGTAGAAGACATAACACCCAATACTCAAAGACCAACATGGATGAATGGAAGCCACTCGATGAACGACGCGTTGCTATGTCGAAGACGCCCAATAGCGTCGTGCAGCGCTCTTGCAGCATCCCGATAATCCGGCCTTGTGCCGCTCCGAAACAGTTGCCCATACACGTCCCTCGCCACGTCTGGCGCAAGCTTATCGCTGATCGACCACATCGTCCCAATGACTCCCCCATAACCCGCAAACAACATCCCTGCCGTGATATGGATGGCCTCATCGGTGAGACGCTCGTCGCCCATCGCCGTCTGACATGCGGAGAGAAAGGCAAGCCCACCATGGGGACGTGCCAATGCGATGATGTCCCGCAGTTTCAAGCGTCGTTGATCGGCCAGACAAAGTCCACTATTAGCCGGATTTGCGGCATCTTGGATTCCGTGGCATGCAAAATGGATCCAGTCCGCCTCCTTCATCAGGGAAAGTACTTCCTCAACCGTGCCGTCAGAGGATTCCAGGAGGGTGACGTGTGCTGAAGGTGAATTTCGAATGACCTCTTTAATGTGTCCCAGCTCGGTAGCCACACCCGGAAGGTGGGATAGTCCGTCTGAGGGTGGCTGACGGACAGCAAGGAGGCGGGGATCGCCCCCAGGTGCTACGCCGGGATTGGGTGATAGTGCAAGAATGGAAAGAGTAGGGATGTATGACGAGATAACAAAGTCGGATACTTTGTGGCCAGGTTGCATATGCGGTGTATCGTAGAAACCAGCCGCATGGATGGGAAGGAACACCAAAGGCCCAGTCGGACACCAAAAAACGCGTGATAGATCACCAGGAGTCTGTTCAGACACAGATAAACGGATCAACCACAAATTCAAGTAAGGTGTCATCACGTACCGAGAAAGCCAAGGCATCCAGGACAGGTTTGACGACGCTGTTCCATAAGGTGGACAAGAGAGACTCCCAGCTGATGCCGCCCCGTGTTGCACCTTTTCCCATCCTTTCGTCAAAGCGTATGACACGGGCGTGACCAAGCAATCTCCCCAGTACATTTTGAAGGTTTGCGGATCGCGTGAAACTGAAACTGGGAAGCGGGACATGAATTACACGATCGACGTCAGCAAGAACGATCAACGCGTCGCAGCGATTTTCCGTTGCGTTGATTATAACTACCGGTCCAGAGTGCGCTGAAGCTTGAAGCCGAGAGAACTCTTTGTGAAGAAGGAATCGCCCGAAACCAGGGAAGCTTCGGATCTCGTGGAGCAGTTTATCTCGCTCGATTGCGAGCGCACGATGTCTGTCGGCCTCTTGTTGCAAGAACTCCGTTGCATAATGCACTGCACTTGGAGCACGCTCTGAGAGTGCAGACAACGATTTTTCGCGAGTAGCACCAGCATGCTCTAAGGCGGCACCCAGCTGCTGAAGTCTACGGGCATGGTCTGGATAAGCAGACGACAACTCCTCGTAAGCGCTGCGGAGCTGAAACAGTTCCCCCCAAACAATCGAGCGTCCTTGCTCAAGCCATTCCACAGCAATTTCCGCAAGTCCCGAGTCCAAAGCTGCTGCTGCTGCCTCCCGCACCACATCGGCACCTCGCATGAGTTCATAGTAACGATGAGAAAGAGATAGGCCAATCCATGCAAGTTGAGGAAGGAGGGCAATTGCAACAGAACATGCATCGAGGAGAGAGGGATGGTGTATCTGCCGAGCACATGATATCCATTTTCGTGATGCATGAAATCGAATACGAGTAGGGCCGACTGGGGCAGAAGCAGCATGGGAATATAGGGAAATGGCTTGCTCGACGTCATTCAGGTCGCCGAGATACCCGGAACGAGCAAAGAAAGACTTGGCGAGGTTGTTGAGACGGTCGGGCTTGTCAGGGTGACCGTGCGGGGTGAGGTCAACAGCATCCCTGAACCTCGAAATTGCGTGCTCGAGGTCACTGAGCTCCCCGAGGCGCTCGAAACGAGTGAAGAAGGAGTTGCCAAGGTTGTTAAGACAACCAGGCTTGTGAGGGTCACCATGAGAAGTGAGATCAACAGCATCCCTCATCGTCAGGATTGCGTCCTCGATGTCACTGAGCTCCCCGAGGCGCTCAAAACGAACCCTGAAGCAGTTTCCAAGGTTGTTAAGACGGCTGGGCTTGTCATGGTGATCATGAGGAGTGAGGTCAATAGCATCCCTGAGTATCGAAATTGAGTGCTCAAGGTCGCTCAGCTCCCCAAGGCGCTCGAAACGAGCTCTGAAGGAGTTGCCAAGGTTGTTAAGACAGGCGGGCTTTTGGGGATGACCATGAGGGGTGAGAACAACAGCATCCCTTTGCCTTGAAATTGCGTGCTCAAGGTCACTCAGCTCCCCTAAGCGCTCGAAACGAGTGAGGAAGGAGATGCCGAGGTTGCTAAGATGACCGGGCTTGTGAGGGTGACCATGGGGAGTGAGGTCAACAGCATCCCTCAGCGTCGAAATTGCGTCCTCAAGGTCACTCAGCTCCCCGAGACGCTCGAAACGAGCTCTGAGGGAGATGCCGAGGTAGTTAAGACGGCCGGGTTTGTGAGGGTGACCATGAGGAGCGAGATCAACAGCATCCCTGAGCATCGAAATTGCGTGCTCGAGGTCACTCAGCTCCCCAAGGCGCTCGAAACGGGCGAGGAAGGTGCTGCCGAGGTTGTTAAGATAACCGGCCCTGTGAGGGTGACCTTGAGAAGTGAGACCAACAGCATCACTGAGCGTCGAAATTGCGTCCTCGAGGTCACAGAGCTTCCCAAGGCGCTCGAAACGGGCGATCAAGGAGTTGCCAAGGTTGTTAAGATAGCCAGGCTTGTCAAGGAGACCGTGAGGAGAGAGATCAACAGCGTCCCTGAACCTGGAAATTGCGTCCTCGAGATCACTCAGATCCCCGAAGCGCTCGAAGCGAGTGATGGAGGAGTTTCCGAGGCCATTAAGGTAGCTGGGCTTGTTGTGGTGACCGTGAGGAGTGAGGTCAGCAGCATCCCTGAGCCTGGAAATGGCGTCCTCAAGGTCACTGAGCTCCCCAAGGTGCTTGAAACGAGCCAAGAAGGAGTTACCGAGGTTGTGTAGACAGGCGGGTTTGTTAGGGTGATCATGAGGAGTGAGGTCAATAGCACTCCTGAACGCCGAGATTGCGTCCTCGAGGTCACTCGGCTCCCCGAGGCGCCCGAAGCGCATGAAGAAGGATTTACCAAGGTTGTTGAGACAGCCCGGCTTGTGAGGATGGCCATGCGGAGTGAGGTCAATAGCATCCCTTTGTCTCAAAATTGCGTCTCCAAGATCACTCAGCTCCCCGAAGTGATCGAAACGAGTGACGAGGAAGTTCCCGAGGTAGCTAAGGCGGACGGGCTTGTGAGAGTGACCATGTGGTGTAAGGTCAACCGCATCCCTGAGCGTCGAGATTGCGTAATCAAGGTCCCTCAGCTCCCCGAGGCGCTTGAAACGAGCGAAGAAGGAGTTGCTGAGATTGTTAAGACAGCCAGGCTTGTCGGGGTGACCATGAGGAGTCAGGTCAACAGCACTGCTGAACGTCGATATTGCATCCTCGATGTCACTTGGCTCCTCAAGGCAGTGGAAACGGGTGAAGAAGCAGTTGCCGAGGTTGTTGAAAAGGCTGGGCTTATGAGGGTGACCATGAGGAGTGAGGTCAACAGCATTCCTTAGCCTCGAAATTGCGTCCTCGAGGTCACTCAGTTCCTTGAACTGATTGAATCGATCCCATAAAGCCATGCCGAGCTTTGCTAGTAGTCCACTATACCGGTCATCCGGAACAGAAGTAGACCCGACCGATTCCTCCAAAACTGCGATTGCCTGTTGCAGATCGGCTAAATCCCCGGACCGTTCGAAGCGGTGTACCAACCGAGCACTTAATATCCGCGGGTCCTCGTCCGTTGGGCGTGAAGTTGATTCCTGCTCCACCGATGATCGCCGATCTGCCTGAGCAAAGCCCTCCCTACATCCGGCAAATAGCCGGAGCGCCCAAGCAGCGGTCCTCTTTTCATGACTATCTGTAGAGCCAAGTTCTATTGCCTCATGCAGGAATGCCTCAGCACGTGCTTTCTCGACTCCAACCCTCTGCTTCTCGAATAGCGCAAAATGCATCATGGCCAGCTGAATCAACGTGGAGGGCCGGTCCAAGTGGCCGACGGGACGAACACCAAGGACATTGCGATACAAGCCAAGGGGAACCTCGAAGGAGGCATTCGTGTCCTCAACCTGACACAGGATGAATTTCGCCATCGCCAGGTTCGATTGAGCAACTGCAAGACAGGGATCGTCCAGCGGGCAGATACTAAGTGCCCGCTCAAACTCTTCAGCGGAGTGCTCCAAGTCCCGTTTGTCCCCGCACTCTCGGTAACGGGAGAGAGCGCTGTGGCCTTGGTTTGTGGCATCCTCTAGCTCGCCTCGGGAGTCCGTAATTGACTGTGACATGCACTGATTAATGAGGATCGTGTTGCTACGATGTCACCTACTCACACAATGAGGACCAAGGACCTTCGATGTTGATGGATCACTGCCCTGGAAATTTTGCCCGTTGATAGTCACCAAGATCGATGAACACGGAGATACAACGTCCCCATCCTTCGGAAAGAGGGTAAACACTGTCACGTGTGAGTACCCTGACACTTGAGTAAAAACCCGTCCCACTCACGAACGTCTTTTGCATTGTGGCCTAATAACTGTTCCACGGTGACGGTTATCTCTCGCAACTGCTCCCCATCACCCAACGTGGGCTGGAATTCGAAGGATGCGTAGACTTCAAGACATACGGTGGCCGACAGATCTGACGGTCTGCGAACTCTGTTAGGTCTAACCCCAGTTTGGGCAGGGAAAACTCGCATTGGAATCGGCCCACCCCATTCGACGAGATCGTGATTCACTGACGAACGCTTATTTTCGGTTCTCCATTCGAAGCCACTGTGGTGCACGATGGTGTAAAAGCCAGCGGGGACCCGTCTCAGGCCAAGAGTGACATCTGTTGCTCGGATACCTACCTTGACATTAGTAATCTCTGCAAGCTGTAGAGACGAATGTCGTACTCGTAATAACCATTTCTTCTACCTCGTGTGTGTGCGTTGCGGAGCTCGAGATAAAGGGCAGATTCTGCGGCTCGGGACTGGGTCCAGGACTCTCCTCTCTCCCTTGCGCCAGCCCGACACATTCGGGGTAGGGATCAGAGGACATTTCTACGCTGTCCTGCAGTCGGATGGGTCAGTCGATAAGTAGAGGACGGTCAGAACATGAGATATTAAGTAATACCTCCGATTTTGATCGTGCTCGCCGCTTTGTGATGCACAAACAGGAGCCCACTGTTATGGGCAACTGGATTGTTGAAATATGCAGTGAGGGACATGTCTAGAGCGCTTTTCAAGTCCATGCTCCACGACAAATTGAACCTTTTTCATGTGGTGTGTGGCCGCGGAACAGTGAATGGAGCTGCCGTCAAAGTGTGCCTCATTATGTTGGGGGCGGCATCATCATCATCGACTTCGACAGCAGGTCCTCGTATCCTGCGTTGGCGCATCCCCGTCTACGAGCCCAACACCAACAGTAGGCTTTAGCATCTGCTGGCAGGTAGTCGTGGCGGTGTCTACATGCAGGGACTCGATGCCGCCGCGCCGCCATCTTCGGGAACGAGCAACCAAGCTTGCAACGCACCCGCCCAACTCCCCGTACTAGTGCCGTCTCTCCCTCCCCCGGCTCCAACTTGGAGCTCGTCCTCGTTCGCTTCGGAGGTCAGGCTTCCTATCTTCTCCCCCACCCAAGTAGTTCTGCCACGCTCACAACGCGGCACCGCGGATTTCGCGGGCGTCCAACTCCTCCATGTCACACGCCGCAACCCGCTCGACATCTACAAGCCGAGCGCAAACACCAGGGCGATAGATTCTACCCCACCCCTGATCCGAACATGGCTTCCTCGGACCCCGGACTCGTCTCGTCCCGATAGCGTTGCTGCCTCGTCGCTCGGACATATCGATGCTGGTGTACTTTGGGACGACGCGCGGCCCCTCGCCTCACCGAGCTCAGGCTTTTTGTAATGGAAAAGCTGCTCCTCGACGGTACCTAGCACATCATGGAACCGAATACGCTGAGCACTGAATACCGATGTGTTCTGTGTTACGCAGGAAACACCCTACCCGGGCGTGAGGCCTGGCGGCTGGTACGTCCCCGCGTTGTACATCCGCGGGGAAAACCAAAGTCGTACTCGCTGGGGGACTGCTGTCATCCGTTGACAGAGCGGTCAGGTGTGGGTTGGGGACATCGAACACTGAGCTAGCGCACGCAATACAAAGAAGGTATATATAAAGAACGAGACGTCGACGGTTTAAACACCTTGTCATGATGTGGATACCGGATGCATGTACCCGTATGCTCGTCCAAGGACCCAAAATAAGGTGCAACGCTCATCGTCGTCAGCAGGCGCCCGGTCGATCAAACGCCAAACGTCGACGAGTCCTAAGCAACCTCGCCTAAAACTCACATTCGAGAGAAAGCAAGTCCGACCGCCTGACCATGGGAAAGCCTGCTTGTTTGTCCAGTGGTAGTTTGATGTTCCTGATCCAATGTGTGTCCGACGTCCCGTTCTCCCCAGTGACTTGCCCGAGTGCAAGTCCGACTACATGTTACACCGAGCGTATGGATGGAGGTGCACCCAGGCTACCGGGGATGCAGGCGATGGGTTGGCCGGAGGCCGTTCCTGTGCTGGTCATTGAAGTGGCTTGGTGAGAAACCTGCTGCGGGCAAAGTTCCAATGCATGAGGTTCGAGGGTGGGTGCCTCGTAGGTCAGGTTTCCGAGCTGCTCGAAATGTACACCGAGTCGCAGCGTGTCTCTTTCTTGATGCATTGCGTTTACTTAATTGATGTGACAAGGCTCTTATTTGGCTAAATTTGGTCCATGATCAATGTGCACTGAACACAGCCGAACACATGCCAGTTTAGCTCGGCAAACTGTCAGTAATACCGTCTCCACCCCAACCCGGCGGGTCCTCTCGCTGTGCAGTGCGCAGCGGCGACTACAAAAGGACTCACCATGCCATTTGCTGCTGACGCTGTGCTGTGCACCTTGGTAATGTTCTCAGGCACATAACTGTGCCTTCGAGGTTTTGAGGGCCATCCACAACATGCCACTAGGCTTGTTTTTCAGGCAGTTTGCAGCTCTTTTCTGGAAGAACTGGATTATTCTATCCAAGCACAAACTCGTAAGTCCGTGAGGGCAGTCCCCACTGTAACATGTCTCACACCTCATACAGCTGAACTTGCTACGCTGCGTCCTGTTCCCAATTGGTTATGGAGGTAAGTACGTCTACCTTGGCCCGGGACCACGTTGACATCCTTCCAAGTCTTCCTTGCCATCGCTCAGACCTTCCTGACAAAGCCCAACAATGTGTGTCTGGTCCCCTTGAGCGCATCTTTTGCTGACCGCATTACAGTATGGGATGGGTACTTCTATCCCGATCTACAGTTTCACTACGCAATTTGACGGCTCTCTGGCTCTAATATGGGCGGACGGCACAAATGGCACTGGGAATCCGTCAGCGAGCGCCATCATGGCGCATATAACCAGCGGATTTGACAAATTCCAGATGAGCGCCGTCAAACAGGTTGCCAGCCCCGCAGACATCCCCCCCAACTGCCCACAGAATTTTGAATTGATTTCAGAGTGTTACGCCGGCATTGCGTTCAACTACCTCCCTGCCTCTCCTATAGACACCACCCCTATCGACTATACGATAAGCGCCGATGGGGGTCTCATATACGTCAACGTTTACAGTCACACGAGTGATTTCGAAACTCGCATCCTTCCACTGCAGTTAGCCATAGACGAGGTAATGTCGGAATGCATGAATACACCTTTCGGTATTGAACTCATCATCCCAGGCACTTATCGCTCTCAGAACGGGACAGTCGATCCCAACTCCTTTGGAATGGCCGTACACTCAAGAGACCAACCAGCAACAATCGACGAACACGAGATTAAGTCGGTGTTCGCATCATCGCTCGCTGTATTCGTTATTCATTTCTTCCAGGTTACATCAGGGGTATTAGGACTTTGCTCGTCATTGCTCTGTACGTAATTACCACGTGCCCACCCGTCTAGTACTTATCTGTACGCCAGCTTTATTTGCTATATTGGCATCGCTTACCAACTCCCTGGGACATTTACCGGAGAGCGAGCTAATCTGTTGACCAGTCACATGAAGGCGATGGGACTTCTTGACTCGGCTCGGATAACGTATGCTCATCTTCCCCTTCAATAATGGATCTGAGCTTCATATTACTTCACAGATCATGGTATATCAGCATATCCCTGGCGTACCTTCCAGCGTGGATTGTCGTCGCCTCCATATGGCATAACCAAATTTTTACAGAGACCAGCTATGGTCTAATTCTCGGGGTACATCTTCTACTCGGTTTCTCGCTCACCAGCTGGTCTTTCTTTGTGGCTGCCCCTTTCGGGAAGAGCCCCCAACTCGCTGCCGTGGTTTCAACCTTCTTGGCTATCCTGTTTGCAATTCTTGCATTGGTGTTCTCTAATGCCAAAGCCAACACCGTAGCAGCTACGATATTCACGCTTATCTTCCCCCCTGGATACTACATCTTCGCCATCCGCGCAATTTGTGGTTACGAGAATCACCTTATGCCAACCAACCTCCTCAAGCCAGACCCAGACGACCAGCTCACGCTTCTCCCAATTTTGATTGCCTGTATTGTAAGCGCTGTCCTGTTCGTCCTAGATCTATTCCTCAAGAACCTTCCCAGATCGATGTATTTCTGTGGCCGTATTTAGGAGCACTACTTGAGCGGCGCCTCTACGATGCAAGGAAGCCGTCACGTGGCTTTTGGTCTTGTTTCCACAGGCGGAATGGGGAGGATCTTCCTCCTCATCCCAGTGGGGTGGCCATCTCTATCAAGAATCTCCATAAGACCTTCACTCCCTCCATATTTCGAGTCAGTCGTGAGAAAGGACCGGTCACCGCCATATCCGATCTTTCGGTGGACATCCCCAAGTCTGGGATCTTTGTCTTGTTGGGTTCTAACGGGTGAGTCTATATTATGGATGAATTTAGTCATCGTTCCAATTGCAAGTTGTTAGCGCTGGAAAGTCGACTTCACTTTCTATCATTGCAAATCTCATAGGACGTAGCTCGGGTTCCATCACATTCGAGGGTGGGGTGAAACGTCCACCACGCGGCACGCTTGGAATAGTACCTCAGAAAAATGTGCTCTTCCCGGACCTCACATGCTACCAAACTCTCCGGGTCTGGCGTGCTATCAAGTACTCGTATCCTGCGAGCGAAGACGATGATTACGAACAGCTGCTGCGTGATTGCGACCTTGGAAACAAGATCCACTCGAATGCTAATACACTTTCTGGGGGCCAGAAGAGGAAGCTTCAACTCGCCGTCGGACTCGTTGGTGGTTCCAAGATCGTCCTCGTGGACGAGTGCACGTCTGGCGTCGATCCTTTGTCACGTCGCGCACTCTGGAGAACTTTGACTTCAGTGAAGCATGACAGAACCATCGTGTTCACCACACATTTCCTTGACGAAGCTGGTCTGCTCGCTGACCGTATCGCGATCTTGGCTGCACCTGGGAAATTGGTTGCCGAGGGTTCTCCTGTTGCACTCAAGACGAACCTCGGGCAAGGCTATAGTGTTCATGTTACATTCGATTCCAAGAACCTTGACGACAAGGACCCTGCGAGCCTATCCTTGGAGGTTCTGGATCGCGTTCGAGAGCTTGCATCACAGTGCACGCTGTCACAGTCGTCCCCTACTCGTGCTACGTACCACCTCAAGTCCAAGGATTCGGTCATGGTTGAGAAGGTGCTTCAACTGCTTGACGACGAGGCTGGAAAGTATTGTATCACATCCGTCGACGTATTGGGAACTTCCATCGAGGACATTTTCCTAGACTTGATGAAATCTGAGGCCCGAACTGGTACACCGGACAGTGGGGAGAAGACAATACAGTCCACAGAAGGTGCATCGGCCCTTAGCGTCCCGGGTGCCTTGCGAGCAATTTCAGCTCCTTCCCCACTCGTGCTAGCCGATGGTCATCCACGATCGCCATTTAGCCAAGCGCTGACGATATTCCATAAGCGGATGCTCATTGCACGAAGGAGTTGGCTTACACCTATGCTTGCCGTTCTTATTGCCGTCTGCGGAGCCTGCGTGCCTTTGTTCTTTTTGTCGGGCCAAACTCCGTCTTGCACAGTAGTGTTCGAGAATGAGACTGCCATCCCACTCTACTGGCCAAACTCGCCCCTCAGCTTCTCTCCCACTGCTAGCATATTGGAATCGCCGCCTAATATTACAGCAACACTCGGTCAATCAGCGATGTTCATGTTGACAGAAAACGTTCCAAATAATGCTACCTTTGTCTCCACGATCCAACAGGACTACCTCAACATTTCCATCGGTGGTATATCAATCGACATGCAGACGGGGGATGCGTTGGTTGCCTGGGATGCCACTCCGCCTCCGGGATTGACAGGTCCGACGTTGCTGAATCTGGCTACAAACATCCTTTATAACCGAGCACTGAACACATCTGACGAAACGGCGGATACGCCCAGTATCATCATGGCCAACTATGCAAGCTTCCCCCCCACTGCGGCAGGGACACTTGTAGACTTGAAATGGGTCGCATTTTTTGGGGCTGCCATGGTAAGATTCCAGCGTCCATGCGTTTTCCACGCGTTGATTCGTTTCCAAGGCCGTGTACCCTGCGTTCTTCTCGCTCTACGTCTCGAGGGAACGGCGATCGTCTGTCCAAGCAATGCAGCTTTCGAACGGCTTATCAGACCCGATTGGCCTCTGGCTCGGTCACTTGTTCTGGGACTCTATCTTTGGCGTCATTATTGCCACCATTGTCATCACCATTTTCGCTACCGTTTCCAATCAATTCTATGGGCTTGGGCTATTTGTATGTCGCTTTCGCCTCCCTCCTTTCCGGCCTGCTCACCATACATTGATCAGTGGGTCGTGCTCGTGCAATACGGCTTCGTCGGCGCACTATTCTCGTATTGCGTTTCGCTACTCATGTCATCCCCTCTTACGTCGTTTGCCGCTGTCGCTGGATATCAGATCATTATGTATTGTGTAAGTTAGGACCTGAGCTAGAGGTAGGTATGGCACACTGAGTCATTTTCAGCTGTACTTGGCTGGTTACCTCCTTACGCTAACGTATGCAAAAACCTCCCAAGCAAGTCAGATAATCACAACCATTCGTAAGTGGTACTCGAATACATGTTCGTTTACTTTGGTTGAGGGGCTTCTGCCAGATTTCACCCTATCGATCGCGTCGCCAGTTTTGAGCGTGGCAAGTTTCTTCAACCCTTGTCTGTTACGCGTCTTGCTGAATTTGCGGGACAGTTGCGCTCAGCCTTTGTTTCCGTCAACCTATTCTCGCTTCTTTGCGATGGGTCCACGCCAGTCACAACTTCTTCCCTGGGTAGCATTATGCGATACGGCGGGCCGATTCTATATCTCTTCGTTTACGGCTTCGTCCTCCTTGGTATTCTGGTCTGGGCCGACTCTGGGACTATCATTCCACGTCATTTCTTGAAGACGCGCAAGCAACAAGTACGACACGACGAAAACCTTGCTGCCAATGAGATTTCGAGACAGGACGTCGCGAGGGAAGCAAGGGCAGTCGCACACTCGAGCGACGCATTACGCGTCCTCCATGTCACCAAGTCTTTCGATGGGAATAGAGTGGTAGACGATGTCTCCTTTGGAGTTTCTAAGGACGTTATATTCGCTATGCTTGGACCCAACGGGGCGGGCAAGACCACGACGTTCAACATGATTCGTACGTGTTCCATCTGTCCTTTGACACCTCTACTGAAAGCTCCTGAAGGAGGCGATGTTGTCCCCAACACGGGAGATGTCAAGATCAATGGCATCTCTGTCGTGAACTCACCCCGCAACGCACGTTTCGCGCTCGGCGTCTGTCCACAGTTCACCGCCATCGACGCCCAACTGACTGCCCGAGAACACTTGTTGATATATGGTCGTCTCAAGGGACTCGCGCGTGGACCCGAACTGAACACCAACATCGATTTGCTCATGGCCGCGACCTCATTGGACATGTATGCGAACCGACTGGCGAGCAGGCTGTCGGGTGGCAACCAGCGCAAATTGGCGCTGGCGATTGCACTGATCGGTAAGCCCGATCTCTTGCTCACGTTTGTCACGTTCGATCCACTCTCGTTCACGCGATCTGCTTGCAGGTAATCCCTCCGTCGTGCTTATAGACGAGTTCTCGACTGGAATCGATGCGAAGATGAAGAGAGATATTTGGGGAACGTTGAGGAACGTTGCAGTCGGGAAAGCAGTTCTCATCACCACCCGTGCGTCGCACGTTGATCTGACGTGTGTTATCCTGATATATTGCATACCTTCCTTTACCAGACTCTATGGAAGAAGCGTCCGCGCTCGCGAACAAGGTCGGCATCCTTTCCAAAAAGATGCTCGGTGAGTCCATGGCCTCTTTCGTCTTCGCCCTCGGTGTGTGCGTCGTCCCACTCACCCACCCCCCGACAAATAGCGGTCGGCACCACCGAAGAACTCGCTGCGCGTTATGCCACATATCAAGTCCACTTTTCTTGTCCTACCAGGGAAGACGTGACCAGAGCCCAAGTGCTCATGAGTCGTATCCCGGGTGCACGTCTCGCCGACGACGTCGCCACGCGATTCGATGTGCCAATCCGTGAAGGCGGTACTAGTGGCGGCGAGAGCGATGGTGACGGCGATGATGCCATGTCGCTCGCCCGCCTCTTCCACGTACTTGCCTCGCAAGGCGATTTTCAGGAATACACCGTCGAAAAGGCGACACTGGAAAACGTCTTTCTCAAAGTCATTCGACAGAACAACGTCTTGGAGGAAGACAGTTCACCTCGACGACGTCAATGTCGATTTTGGTAGACCGTGCGTTGTTACTAAGAGTTTAATTGGCTTGATAGACTCTCTCAGTGGACTCGTCAGACTTTGGGGACACGTTTGCTCTTGTATCACAATTATTTAGTTGCACTCTATACTACGGGGGCATGGACCGTCGCTGTGATATCTTACACCGTTTCTTTTTTCTTGTCTTCTAAAACTTTCAAAGAGTCTGTTCGATAGGCTTTCTAGAGGCACTATTTCGGCTGACTCGGGACTTCAGAATTATTCCCGCTACGGTAGTAGTGGGTTTTTCATTCCCCCCCCCCTCCAACGCGCTTTTGCGGGCGTTTTCACGTATCCATACTTTCTGTTTGGTGTTGTGTATTCTATTGTTTCGGTGCTTGTTGTCACTTGAGAAATGCCGCCTGCGTCGGCAAATACCTTGCTTGAGAGAGGCTCAAGACATGGTCACTCAAACTCGTTTGCGTTACAATCAGTAGACAGTACATTAGCGAGACGACGAGTGGCAAACGCAGAGATGGTGTACTAAAAAGTTTTGAACGGAAGGACAGCGCAATTGAACAGCAATGAAAAAACAAAGGCACGAAGGGAACCCAGACATGTAGTAAGTACTTTTGAGCAGAACGACACAGAACATAATTAGTAAAAGAACAGAGACAGAACGAGAACATTTTGGCACGGGTTAGTCCACGCCACTTTCACTTGACAGTGTGCTTTCCTTTCATGGACAGCAACGGGTCGGTGAATGACGGCGCCAGTTTCTTGGCAAGCGGCGTCGGGGGAGGGGCTGTGCGTAGGACTCGGATGGAGTGAATATCCGCCGTGAAATTGTTGAAATTATTAAAGAAGGTGTAGGAGAGCACGAAGTGGATGTGTGCAGTGGCACCCTGGAGGTGGGCGCGATACGCCTGAGGGGGAATCAGCCTTTCATTTGCGTTGTACGCGTGAAGAGGATGCGTGCGGAGTTGCACAAGTCGTGGGAGAGAAACGATCTGATTGCTACATGATCTCGATGACCGATTCTTCACAGCAAATCATTCATTAGATCTTTTGCAAGAGGATGACCGGCAAAGAGGACTGGATGCCAGCACGAACGAGTGGTCGGAAAAGATACAAGGACAGAATCTCACGTCGTTAATGTAAGATAGAGATAGTGAGCCAACCCGAAAAGTCTCTCAGTGCTCATGTAAAGCGACCAAGGAGTCGACGGCCTCCGACAAAGTATGGTTCAAAGTTCGACGGACTCGAATCGTTAACGTTCATTCCGCCGGATACCTGATGTTACTTAAGCGATGACAACTTTAACAGGAAGAGGCGGCACGCACCAACCGTAGCGTGCGTAGAATGCACAAGAAAGGACGTGCATAATTAACGCACGCTGATGTCATCGCTAGAACGAACCGGCGAATGCAGGACAGACCGATGGAGAAAAACAGACCCAAACGAAACCGATGAAACCCGCAGGACTGCAACCTGGACGACAAAACATAACGGACGAGGGCAGGAGTAAGTTCCACGTGACATCACGTGACATCTAAAAAGTGGGACAATTTTGACCACTCGAGAGACCTTGCAAGCAAGGTAATCTTCTTGACGACGACGTTCCGACTTCCGACGTTGCGGAATGTCGTGCCCTCTTGCCTACACTACTTTCCTGACCCCTCAAGTGTTTGTCCGCGCCCCCAAATTTCGTCCTTCCGCGGATCCAGCTGGGTGTATTTATGCACTGGTCTTTCACGTCGTGTGAGGTGGTTCTTGGGAATGCTGCACCGCAGCGAGACGATGGCCCTGTGGTTGGTCCACCGGAAGTTGATGAACCTGGTGCAAGGAGAATCAATGATCGGGCCAGAGCGCCTGTAGGCCCATCGAATATGGGTGTGCATGCTTCTTCATGATTGGATGATCAGGCCGAAACGACGACAGTGGTGGAGAGTGCTTTGCAAGACGCTTTGCGATGTGTCTCGAATCGAAGACAAATCTTCGTGTTTGAGGAGGACCGAGCCGTTCTAACAAATATATGTTCACTGCATGGTATCGATGCTGGGCTGATGGACGATCTCACCCACTGTTTCAAGTGGATGGTCAACCATTTATTTTCTGGCGCAGTGCGCGCCGTGGGGATGTCCAAGAGGGATGTATTGGGTTGTACGAAGATTCGGTGTGTGCTAACAACGGCCTCACGCATCGTACATTACGCGCTCGAGCGTGTTTTGGCACGTTCTACATTCTATTTGACTGATTCACTAAGGGAAATTGAGAACGTTCTTATGCGAGAATCTATCGGGGATGCCAGCGATCGCAAAAGCCTGCTCGTTCATTTGGGAAGCTATCAGACCTCCCTTCGTTCGGAATCGGACTGCGATGATGCGGTGGAGATGTTCGTACAGTTCGAACGGCTCTCCAAGGGGCCGCTCTTGTGTTTGTGCAGTCACTCGTGGTGAGTGTGTATCGAGCACGGGTGTGCAGCTTGTGCCGCTGTTGCGCGTCGTTATTTTCGGTAATCCGGCTGTTGCCGGTGGCCTGTAGCGGTCATGCCACGGATGTGGCCCTTCGTTGATTATAGTAAGCACTACTCGGCATACGACCGAATGGTCTGGCTCAGCCTGAGTTTCCGCAAGGCTTCAACGTTTCAACCTTCATGCCCAGCATGTCTTCTTACCACCATCCTCATCCTGGACTCGATGTCCACTTCCTTCTCGGATTGTATGCCTTTACCATCCTCTGTGGCACCAAGACAATCCAAATCATGAGCAAGCAGCCTTCGCAGGGGACTCGCATACACCGGCTTTTGGAAGAAACGCATAAGGTGCTTGATCTCCTCGTCCAACACTCTCGGATGGGCCAGCCGTACAACTTCCCGCAAAGTGTCCTTTCTTCTGAGGTGGCAGAACGTCTTCAGCCATCATCAAAGTGCCAGCAATCTGTATGCCGTCCTTCAAATCCATGTTTTCCTCGTCATGCTGATCAACTCAAATATTCCCACTGATAGCTCAAACGAACGTGGAAGGCTATAGAAGCATACAATTGCCGATCTGGTTGCTACTTTGATCCAGTCCATGGTGCGAATATTCGGACTAAGGCTGAAGCCGATGCATGGGATACATTCATGGCATCTGATACCATCGACGTATGTAGGGTTGCAAATGTACCGTATCGTACTGATTTCTGTTTCAGAGCAGAGAAATGGCACCGTTCCGCAACAGAGGTTGGTCCTCCTACAACAAAATGGCCGAGCCTGCCATAAAGGTTCTGGTGCGACTGATGGTTACTCGTATGCTCCTGGAGAAGATGAATTAATCGACCACGACGTCGATGATCCTCACGCCGCCGCATCCCAGTCCCAATCTCTGTCGCTGTCCCAACAGCCTCGAACTTGAATTTGTCACACCCTACTCCAATCGATGACGACATCGATTATCTTTTACAGCTCGGTCATGACATCGCCTCTCCCCATCCTCCCACTCGGCTCAATGCTGTCAATGACGCATTATCGATGCTCAGTCGAGTGACGCCCCCTAGCTTGGATTCGCATACCGTCTCATCGGGCAGTGGTGATCCCATGTTTTCAGTTGCGTCGGGAGACCGCCCACTGGCACCATCATCCCCGAGGCAGCCCACCAGCCTTATTTCGTCCTCAAAGGGTAAAGCCAGGGCACAAACCCCTACCGCCAGTGAGGAGTCCAAGGTTATGCAAGCTCGGTCTTCCATGGCCGACGCCGCTGCGATGTCCGGACTAATATACGCGGTCAATTGCGCAATCGATTGTACTAGTTTTTTGCCCGTTGTGCCTTTGGCACAGGCTGCAGATGGTGGGGGTCATGGATAAATGTCAAGCATCATTTACATTTAATAAAAGTACAATAAGTTGTGCCCACTGGAGGGCACATGGTAGGCGTCCGTCATACCCTGGTGACACCCACTGGAATGGAGGGGGGTTGCACCTGCTGGGATGGGAGGGTTTGCACTGTGATGTTGTGCCTGAGAAGGTGCAGCCCATGTGGGTGGTGTTGCGCCCATCAGGATTGTGGGGACATGGTGGCTGTTGCACCAAACAGAGTGGTGGGGGGTTGGCATTGTTCCCATTCAATGGAGGAGGGGGTGGGGGGTGTCATGCCTGTCTGGTGGGAGGTGGGCATCATGCCTGTCTGATGCTGAGGGGGCACACTGGGTGTCACAGCTGTTGGGGTCACATATGGTAGGGTGTCATGCTGGTTGGGGTGGAGGGGATGTGGTGGCATGTCCACACCCATTTGGAGCGGTGGGCATTGTGCCCATGGGGTGCTGGTGTGTTGAGCATTGGGTGCTCATTGGGTGTGCCTGCGGTGGTGCGCTCGTGGATGGATGTGTTGTGGCCAAGGCAGCCATTGAGGGCATTGCACCCATTTGATGGAGGGCGTCATGCCCATTTGAGGAGAGGGGGTGTCAGCTGTTGGGTGGTGTCATGTATGGTGGGGCATCATGCCAGTTGGGAGGGGGTCCAGGTCTGAGTTTGAGTTGGTGTGGTAGGCAGCATTGTGTGTTGTGGGGCATCCCGCTGTCCATTGGGCGACATTGTGCACACATTGTGTACATGGTTGGTGTTGTGGGCATTGTGTGCAGGATGGGCTCAGTCACCACCATCATTCGAGTTGAAGAAAAAGCAGTGGACCAGTTATCGGGCAACAGTTTGCTGGCAAGCGAGCCACATGGTATTCACTGTCTAAATACAGAATCCCATGTGGCATTACCGACCGAAGCGCTGCGTATGTAACGTACTATTTTTCCGTGCCCAGTAGTTAGTTGACTAGTAGGCAGGACTCGAGTTTGGGCCGTTGGCCCAGGGTAGGTAAAAGTAAGTGAGGCAAATAAAAAATTTAAACCAGGGTCCGCAAGAGACTTCAAATTGAGAGAAGTGGAGGGTGTGTTTGCAAGCTGACCATTGCCATTGCCCTCATTCCTACTAAATTGACACTTGTCGCATCACAAACTAATAGTGACAACTTTAAACTAATATCACAGACTAAACAAATAATTGTGTCATGATACACTAATGGTAAGAGACTAAACAGACAGCTGTGCCATGGCTGACTAATGGTGTCACTGACTATGACTATTAAATCCTGAGAGACTAATGTAAGAGACTAAACTGACATTTGTAGCTGAAAATGCTAAATGTGGACTATTGTGGCTGAAAGTACTAAATGCAGAACTATTGTGGCTAAATGTGGGTTGTGGCTGAACATGCTAAATGTTGATTGTTGTGGCTGAAAATGCCAAATTACTGGTGTGGCTAAAAGTGCTAAATTGGCTGAAAATGCTAAATGCGGACTATTGTGGCTAAATGTGAATTGTGGCTGAACATGCCAAATGTGGACTGTTGTGGCTCAAAATGCTAAATGTTGGACTGTGTTTGAAAGTGCTAAATGTGGATTATTGTAGCTAATTGTGAATTGTGGCTGAACATGCTAAATGTGGACTGTTGTGGCTCAAAATGCTACAATGTCAGACTGTGGCTGAAAGTGCTAAATGCGGACTATTGTGGCTAAATATATATTGTGGCTGAACATGCTAAATGCGGAATATTGTGGCTGAAAATGCCAAATCACTGGTGTGGCTGAAAGTCCTAAATGTGGACTGTTGTGGCTGAGAGTGCTAAATGCAGACTGTTGTGGCTGATTGTTTCAAACGCGCACTGTGGCTGTGCTTTGTTTGAAATGGGAGGTGGCTGTGCTGATGAAGCATGCTGTGCTGTATTAATGGACAAAGGATTCGGTGGCAGCCAAGCCACATGTTGATTACATAATTACATGTGCGCGCAGTGTGGCAACTGCGTGAGAGTGAACTCCCAAAAAGGAATGCGGCTGTGCGCCCAATGGGCAACGGTTTTGGTGCCAGCCGAGCCACATGGTTTTCATCGATAAAAAAGGAAATACACGTGGCAAAATACGCGGTACGCGATGGACCCGACACCCCGCTGACCTGCACCAAAATGATTGGATGCGGATACATAGTTAATGTATGTTTGATGTTAGACATTTGACCCGAGATTTGAGTTTTTACTATATTCCCACGGTCCAAATGCTTAGCTAATTGAGGGACATATGGACCATAGTGTCTAGTATGTATCCCTATTTTTCCTTATTTGTTCATTCACAGGTTGTGGAGAAACAAAATGATTTCTTCCAACATACTTTTATTACTACCTACAACTACTTAGCAAACCATTTTCTTAATATCTCTTTTATCCTTGAGTACTTAGCCAAGTGTCAGAGAAGCAATTGGAGCATGTGACCTCAGTTGCGAATCACCTGACTCAGATCATGTGACCTTGCACAGCATGAGTCATAATGAGTCAATATGAGTCAAAGTGAGTCAAATGAGGACTAGCCAAAGCACTGCCCCTAGACTAGCAGAATGGTCATGTGACCTGCACAGCATGAGTCATAATGAGTCATAATGAGTCATAATGAGTCGGCATGAGTCAGCATGAGTCATTGCCAAGCCAAAGGCTATTTTTAGCTCATTGCAAGTTATTTTCTGACAGGTTGAGTCAAAGTGAGTCAATATGAGTCAGTATGAGTCATATCTTGGCACAGCCACCTCGGAACCGAAGGTAGCACAGCCACATGTAAACTACTATATAAGGAGCGCGATTCAGCCCCATTAGTAAGGTTCCCTCTTTTAGGAAAAAGGTTCCTACTTGAGTAAATCTCAACCAACGAGTGCTCACAAGAGTACCCCTCTACAAACAAACAGTGAGGCTGTGTAGAGTAATTCCCACGCTATAAATAGAACTACTTAGACCCAAGTTAGGAGTATACTGTATCCCTTCGGATAGGGACAGTTAGGACACCTTTAGGGAGAAAACCCCAGAGTGGGCAACTAAAGGGAATAGATCCCCAGCTAGTAGGGAGACCTAATAGTTCATTAGTACCCTGGGAAAGGGTCAAGTCGAGCACATTTAAGCTGATTGCCAACTCCTTAGTGCATAATAGAATCAGTTTAGGAAAAGCTGTTCTGTGTGACTAAGTGACGTGTGTGAATCAGTAAGCGAAAGTGAAGCGTATTTACGCTACCTACCCAATTGAGCATTCCTAATCAACTGGAGCCAATTGGCATCTTAGGGAAATACCCCTAGTCACTACCAAATACCCCCCCCCCCCCCCCTAGCAACCTGAGAGTTGTCTAGACCATTTCCCCAACCATCCAGTGTACAATTCGTACACCACCCCAACTGAAAGCCAGACCCTCAACAGTTTTGCTGAACCCCCAATCACCCTCAACCTCGTTGACGATTGACGAACAAACCACGTACCTGATAGTCAACCCCTTTCTACGAGATTGATACTTATTTCTAGTACCAACTCGACCAGGGAAGAGTACTCTCTTCACCTCGCTAAAGGTTTACTACCCGTGGAGATAAGATTAGTTGTCTGGTAAGCGTTTTCTTAGCGTTTCTACTGATCTTATCTAGAAGAAGACACCGCCTGCACCCGACACACCCGACCGTCTACAACATTGTCGAAACACCCGAGATAGGCGTCGGCCTTGGCTGGTTCGTCCCACTTTCCCACCCGTTGCCCGTTAACCTTTTAGAAGACTAGTAGGCAGGACTCGAGTTTGGGCCGTTGGCCCAGGGTAGGTGAAAGTAAGTGAGGCAAATAAAAAATTTAAACCAGGGTCCGCAGAAGACTTCAAATTGAGAGAAGTGGAGGGTGTGTTTGCAAGCTGACCATTGTCATTGGCCTCGTTCCTCGGCCAATGCCAGATCAGCTTGCAAACACACCCTCCACTTCTCTCAATTTTCAGCCTTCTGCTTCCTTTCATTTTATTAAATTCAATATTCTGAAAATAATTCTGGTGTGACAGATTAATGTGTGACTAACTAATCTGATGGTGATTGACTATCATTCATAGTGAGAGACTAATGTAACAGACTAAACTCTTGTGGTATGATAAATCCAAATCTGTGGTGTGACTGACTGATGTACAGTGGCTGTGTTGACAAACAGACACAAACTGGCACAGCAGCACTACCCAATGTGTGACTGACCCTAGTAGGCAGGACTCGAGTTTGGACCGTTGGCCCAGGGTAGGTGAAAGTACATACATACTGTAAGTAAGGCAAATAAAAAATTTAAACCAAGGTCCACAGGAGACTTCAAATTGAGAGAAGTGAAGGGTGTGTTTGCAAGCTGACCATTGCCATTGCCCTCATTCCTTGGCCAATCCCAGGTCAGCTTGCAAACACACCCTCCACTTCTCTCAATTTGAAGCCTCCTGCTTCCTTTCATTTCCTTTAATTTAATATTCTGTAAATAATTGTGGCATCACAGACCAATGTGAGAGACTAAACTGACACTTGTGATGTGACAAACTAATATGAGAAACTAAACAAACAATTGTGGCATAACACACTAATGGTGAGAGACTAAACAGACAGCTGTGATGTGGCTGACTGTGACTGACTAATCCAATCATGACCAACTATAACTATTAAAAGATACATTCAACCCACCCAACCCACCTGAAACATCTGTCACAACTTTGTTACTTTCTCCACCATGATGGCAATGGTCAACTTGCAAACACACCCTCCACTTCTCACAATTCAAAACCTCCTGCTTCCTTTTATTTTCTTTATTCAATATTCTATAAATAATTGTGCCATGATACACTAAATTGACACTTGTCGCATCACAAACTAATAGTGACAACTTCAAATTAATGTCACAAACTAAACAAACAATTGTGCCATGATACACTAATGGTGACAGACTAAATAGACAGCTGTGCCATGGCTGACTAATGGTGTCACTGACTATGACTATTAAATCCTGAGAGACTAATGTAAGAGACTAAACTGACATTTGTAGCTGAAAATGCTAAATGTGGACTATTGTGGCTGAAAGTACTAAATGTAGAACTATTGTGGCTAAATGTGGATTGTGGCTGAACATGCTAAATGTAGATTGTTGTGGCTGAAAGTACTAAATGTGGATTATTTTGGCTGAAAATGCCAAATCACTGGTGTGGCTAAAAGTGCTAAATTGGCTGAAAATGCTAAATGCAGACTATTGTGGCTAAATGTGAATTGTGGCTGAACATGCCAAATGTGGACTGTTGTGGCTCAAAATGCTAAATGTGGACTGTTGTGGCTCAAAATGCTAAATGTTGGATTGTGTTTGAAAGTGCTAAATGTGGATTATTGTAGCTAATTGTGAATTGTGGCTGAACATGCTAAATGTGGACTGTTGTGGCTCAAAATGCTACAATGTCAGACTGTGGCTGAAAGTGCTAAATGCGGACTATTGTGGCTAAATATGTATTGTGGCTGAACATGCTAAATGCGGAATATTGTGGCTGAAAATGCCAAATCACTGGTGTGGCTAAAAGTGCTAAATTGACTGAAAATGCTAAATGCGGACTATTGTGGCTCAAAATGCTAAATGTTGGACTATGTTTGAAAGTGCTAAATGTGGATTATTGTAGCTAATTGTGAATTGTGGCTGAACATGCTAAATGTGGACTGTTGTGGCTCAAAATGCTACAATGTCAGACTGTGGCTGAAAGTGCTAAATGCGGACTATTGTGGCTAAATATATTGTGGCTGAACATGCTAAATGCGGAATATTGTGGCTGAAAATGCCAAATCACTGGTGTGGCTGGAAGTCCTAAATGTGGACTGTTGTGGCTGAGAGTGCTAAATCCAGACTGTTGTGGCTGATTGTTTCAAATGCGGACTGTGGCTGTGCTTTGTTCGAAATGGGAGGTGGCTGTGCTGACGAAGCGTGCTGTGCTGTATTAACAGACAAAGGATTTGGTGGCAGCCGAGCCACATGTTGATTACATAATCGCGTGAGAGTGAACTCCCAAAAAGGAATGTGGCTGTGCGCCCAACGGGCAATGGTTTTGGTGCCAGCCGAGCCACATGGTTTTCGTCGATAAAAAAGGAAATACACGTGGCAAAATATGCGGTACGCGATGGACCTGACATCCTGCACCCGACGCACCCGACCCACTCGACCCACTCAACGCACTCGACGCACTCGACCCACCCGACCGACTGCAACTTTGTCGAAACACCCGAGGTAGGCGTCGGCCTTGGCTGGTTCGTCCCACTTTCCCAGGTGTTCTCCGTTAACCTTTTAGACTAGTAGGTGGGACCTGAGTTTGGGCCGTTGGCCCAGGTGGAAGAAAGTAGGTGGTGTTGAAATTCCCTACATTGGTTTAAAAAGTTGGAATGTGAGAGTGTACTTGTTGTCAATATAAATAAGTTTATCAGTTGTATTGTCAGTCACACAGTATGTAGTCAGTCACACATTATATAGTCAGTCACACAGTATGTAGTCAGTCACACATTATATAGTCAGTCACACATTATATAGTCAGTCACACAGTATGTAGTCAGTCACACATTATATAGTCAGTCACACACTATAGTGTCAGTCACATATCATATAGTCAGTCATGCATTATATAGTTGGTCACTTGCAGTAAGTTGTCAATAAGATTGTCTCATGTTGTCACTCACATAGTCAGTCACAGAAATGTAATCAGATTTCTACATCAGTACAACATCATACAAACTATACAGTGAGGTGCAAAACCGTTGCAATGTCTAACCCCAAACCGGGGCGTGAAGCGCCCCGCAATCACTTGTGGGAATTTCACTTTGCTTTGGTGGGAACAAATAAAGTACAAACCCTTAGCTACAACTTTGTCCCCAGGGTCATGTGATTTCGCTTACATACTGCAAAGATACATCCATTTCAAAACATCAATACTATTGCAACAGTTTTGCACCCTTTGCTCATTACATTGAAATCAAGTGTTATTTGGTTATGTTTGGTCATACAAACAAACATACACATATTAGAAGCATGTCTGAGTTTAAAATAGTTCACACGCATCTTTGTTTCCAACCACAACCATCATGAGAACCATCTCTTCTACTCAAAAACAAACCATCCTCTCTATGCTTGATGCTGGCCAATCTGCTCACTCTATTGCATCCACTACTGGTCTTAATGTGTCTACCATATCCAGATTACGCTCCAAAGAGCGTTCTGAGCTTCAAAAAGTTACTGGAGGTCGTCCATCCAAGCTTTCCTCTGCCAATATCCGGCATGCTGTTCGTCTTATCTCCTCTGGAAAGGCAGAGAATGCTGTTCAGGTGACCAAGGCACTCACCAATATAGTCAACCAGCCTCTCTCTACCTCCACAGTGCGCAGACAGTTGAGGAAGACAGGTATGAAAGCTGTGGTCAAGTCCAAACGGCCTCTCCTTTCAGCCAAGCATCGTAGGGCTCGTCGAGACTTTGCTTATGCTCATAAAGATTGGACTCTGGAGGACTGGAAGAAGGTAGTATGGTCTGATGAGACCAAAATCAATCGCCTAGGGTCAGATGGGCGCAAGTGGGTGTGGAAAAAGGCAGGGGAAGGGCTAAGTGATAGGCTGGTGGAAGGTACAGTGAAGTTTGGAGGAGGTTCTTTGATGATGTGGGGCTGTATGACTTGGCAGGGAGTTGGCTATGCTACCAAGATTGATGGTAGGATGGATGGGGACCTTTACCTTCAGATTTTGAAGGATGAACTGCTCAATTCTTTGCAGTTTTATGGTCTTGATCCTCCTGACATCATCTTTCAGCAGGACAATGACCCCAAACATACTTGCAAAAAGGTGAAGGATTGGCTTCAGGAGCAGGATTTTCATACTATGGTATGGCCTGCACAGTCTCCTGACCTCAATCCCATTGAGCACCTCTGGGGTTATCTCAAAAGAAGACTAGCAGATCATGATTCCTCTCCTAAGGGAATTCATGAATTGTGGGAGAGAGTTCAGGTTGATTGGGAGGGGATAGCAGTTGAAGAGTGTCAGAAGTTGATAGAGAGCATGCCTAGAAGGATTGAAGCAGTTATCAAGGCAAAGGGAGGCTATACCAAGTACTAATATACCCTGGAAAGCAAAAGGTGCAAAACTGTTGCAATGGTATTGGTGTTTTGAAATGGATGTATCTTTGCAGTATGTAAGCGAAATCACATGACCCTGGGGACAAAGTTGTAGCTAAGGGTTTGTACTTTATTTGTTTCCACCAAAGCAAAGTGAAATTCCCACAAGTGATTGCGGGGCGCTTCGCGCCCCAGTTTGAGGTTAGACATTGCAACGGTTTTGCACCTCACTGTAGTTCCAAGTTTCTAAATACTTCATTCCAAACTACATTTGTGGTTTTGGTATTTCTTTGATCCTCAGGAAAAAGTACCTTGATGTTTCTAGGATGGGTACACCTTGAAAGTGCCACATACAGCTGTCCATGAGAGAAAACAGGTGTACTTAAATTCAAACCAACATGCTTGACTGTTTGTCCTTGAGCCTTGTTGATGGTCATGGCATAGGCCAAATGGACAGGAAATTGAAAGCGACGAAATGGAACTGGAGAATCTTCCAAGCCAGAGTCAAGGGCCATTCTAGGAATCATGACCACATTGTCACCACCATCTCTACCCAATATACGACATTCCAAGATTCGCCTAGTGGATCTAATGAGCCTCAAGCGAGTTCCATTGTAGAGACCATGAATAGGATCCAGGTTGCGCAACAGCATAAGGGGTGCTCCTATCTTCAGCTCTAATTGATGCAGGGGAAATCCAGAGGGATTGAAGGTATGAAGGACTTCTGGCAGCACATAGTCATATTCTTGATCAGTGACTGAGTCTGCACTAAGGTAGGTCAACTTTTCCTGAGGTACAACAGAGTCTAGGATGGTGGCATTGATTTCATGGACCTGAAGATTTCTAGGATTGAGGATGGTACGATCCAGGAAGTATTGATCAGGGAGATGTAGGTCTCCTGTGAGCAGCCGAGAGTACATGACATTGATGAGAGCTGGCATGTCATTACCACAGTGCATGTGTTCAGGAAGTTCAAGATCATCATCAGTGACACCTATGTGGAGAAGCTGTTGTGCCCATGCATCACATTCTGGATCTTGACCAAGTCGCATGTTTTGATGAAGATAGTGGACATTCATGAGAGGCCAAAGATTGGAGTGAGTGAGAGTGGCTGGAACAATCTGCTCTCTTGATCCATGCTGAATGACAGGCAATGTTTGCCTGAAATCTCCACTGAGCAGAAGGGTAATGCCTCCAAATGGACGTTCTCTGTTGAGCAAGTCTTTCAAGGTACGATCCACACATTCCAGAACATAGTGGTGTTGAGAACCTGCTTCATCCCAGATGATAAGAGAGGTCTGCTGAAGGAGTTGATGGACAGGATCATCCTTCTTGATATTGCAGGTACTTTGTTCATTGATGGGAATGGGAATCTTGAAGCGAGAGTGGGCTGTACGACCACCAGGAAGAAGTAGGGAGGCCAGACCAGTTGAAGCCACACAAAGAACAATTTCACCCCTTGCACGAACTGAAGCAGCAATGAGATTTGCCAGATAGGTCTTGCCACATCCACCACCACTATGAAGAAAGAATGGAGATCCAAGAGAGTGTATGACACTATTCATGACTGCATCATAGAGAACTCTCTGTTGAGGATTAAGAGTGGGTAGGCCTCTTTGAACAAATTGCTGCAATTCCTGGACATTATATTGGAGCTGTTCATTGATGAGCTGATTCCCTTCCTGAAGACCCCAATTGCCCTGTGGTAAAGGCATGTGTGGAAAGTCCTGCAAGCGTTTTCCATGTCTTCTGAGGTCTTTTGCTATAAGATGCAATCCATAGTCATAGATTTGATCTTGAGTGGGTTCAGGAATATGAAGAACATTGATGAGCCGATGACGCAAATCATCACAGAGATTATCTCTAGATGCTTCCCATAGATGGTGAGGATCCACAGGACCACAGTGGACCAGAATGATGATGAAAAGGTGCCTAAGCTGAGAACCAGTACTAAAGTGGGCAGCTTCCTGAAGAGATAAGAGCCACTCTCTATCATCCTGCAAAAGACCATGTGCACGACAGGCCTCTTTAAAGGAATCATGAAGATGACCATTGACAGTTCTCAAATGTTCATAAGAGGTAGCACCTATGAGAGCAAGACACTGGTTATTATCTACATGCATGTCAACAATGATTAATCTCACCTTTGACCACAGTGAGCAAAAGACGCAAGTAAAAGATGTCTCCTTGATTTGGATAAGCAGCATACATGCGTCCAATGGCCTTGTATCGTTGACGAATCTTCCACACAGCATGACCAGAGTCCCAGACAAAATTCCTTGGAAAGTCCTGATAGAGAAAATCATGTGCTCCAGCAGCAATGAGATCAGGATCTTGGTTTGCCTTGAACCACCCAAGCAACCTAGTGTCCTTGACATTTTGAACCACTTGATCAATTTGAGCATCAGCACGAAAGACCACAGACTGTTGGCCAGGAAGATGAATTGGCAAACGATAGACAGCAGGCCATTCCATGTGCATAGGAAATTCAAAGATGTTATGGCATGCTTGAGTGGAGGAGATGTATCTGGCATCAAGATAGGTACGAATCTCGTCATGGCCTTCTGCCTGGATGGTGGCACGATCTGGACCCTTGTAAATGTACTTGTGGATATATTTGACTGCCTTGATGGAGCCACAGACTTCCAGATTGATGTGACAGTCAAATTGCACCAAGAGCTCTCTGGGATGGGGAACCACATGTCTGTTGTCAAAGACATCCTGGTGCTTTTGAATGGTCCTGCCATTTTCAGGGCGAGCATAGTCTGGATAACCATCCTCCTTGATGATGGTGTGTGGAGTATAAGGCTTGGGAAAGCGCTTCTTGCACACATTGTTCTCAAGACACCTCTGAGGAGAGCAGGGACCATGGAGCATACATCTAGTGACCACAGAGTGAAGTTGTGGATGAAGGTTGGAATCAGGAATTTGTGCTGAGATGACATCATCAATCTGCTCCACAGTCCTGATCTTGTCTTGTTCCTCCAAGAAGACCAAAAGGTGCATGTGAGGTAGTCCCCTCTTTTGATATTCAATGGTGTAGACAAATCCAGCCACCTGACCAAAGTAGCCATCTCTGATCTTCTTCAAAAGAGCTTGCTGCTTGGCATGGAAGACTCTGGCAACCAGGTCTGGCCTGTCCACAGTAGTTTGGCCTATGATGAGTGATTAGACAGGTGGTCAGACCTGAATAAAAAATAAAATGTAGACACACACCTGGGAGAAGATTCTGAGTGATTTCTGGCCAGCTTCCATTGGCAGTCATGGTTAGGAATAGATCTGGCTTCCTATATTCACGACAAATGGCCAAAGAGTCTTGCAAGAGTTGTTGCATATAGCGAGTTCCACCCTTGTGAGAAGAAGGCAAGATGACCCTGCCAACTTGATTCATGTCCTGATGACCATCATGACCCATGCGATCCCTCAACCCTTGATACAAATCAGCTCTGAGTCTTGTCTGATTGTTTGCAGCCCAGGTAAGGTTGCTCTGATCAATGGAAGCCCAGGCATCACAGACCAACTGCTGAAAGAGTCTACCGCCTTTGAAGAGATTTTGTGGTTCTGTCTGAGGTGGACGTATATGGAGTCTATAGGCATACCAAAGAAGCTGAGTGACTTTTTTGGAGCGCTGTGGATTTCCATGCGCATCTTGCAAGGGAATGTTCAAATGCCAGCCTTCTTCACCATGTGGAAAGAAAAGAACATAGTGAAGTGGAAGATAAGATGGATGGAGATTGCTGATGCGACGTAAACCACCTCCTTGAAGACGTACAACAATGTCACGGTCAGCTCTGACATGTTGAGAGCCATCATCTGGAACAACTGCAGCAATTTCTTCCACAGTAGGTAGGTTGTATCTTCTAGCATCTGCACCCTGTTGTATCTTCTAGCATCTGCACCCTGTTGTAGATGAAGCCTCACACGAATATCAGTATGTTCCTCAGGAGGTTTGGCCTGGATTACATTGTGATGAGTTGGCTTGGTTTGTAATAATTAATAACCACTTACCCTCATGATTTCATAGGCTTGTTTGTAAAGAGGAGCATAAGGATGTCTTTCTCTGAGAGTATTGTGGAGCTCCAACAAAATGCCACCATTCAACTGAGGATTACGTTGAACACGCCTATCAGTTGCTTCTTGTGGATCATATATATACAACTGAGCATAGGAAGCTTCCAATCCATCGGGTGGTATAAGAGCTCCCATGAGATGGTGGAGTGCACCATGAATACGAAAGGATGCAGGTCCAGAGCCTTGAATGGCATCATTGTCCATGGCAGAGCCCACAGAGGTGAATGCAAGAGTATTGTTGTACTGGCGTATTTTCTTTTTGAACTCTCTATGATCGTGAGGATCATCAAACAACTCTTGCAAGACACGTGGCCACTCTTGTATCCAAGGCAGATTGACTTGTCCTTGAAGACAGCACGTTCCAAAGCGTGGATTTTGTACACTGGAGTTGGACAGTTTTTCTGACATGAAATGTAAAGCATGGCAGTGGAAACACTGAACATTCATGCGACCAAGAGAATGAGGTAGAATAGGTTCAGCATATGGTCTGCCACCACGTGGAACATGAAAAGGAGGCTGTGGCTCATTATCATCATCAGAATCATCAGAGTCATTGGAGCTGGAATTGGATGAATCTGGATCTGGATTTGGAGGAGGTGAGGGAGGCCTTGGAGATGGAGTTCTGACAGCAGGTGGGGTAGGAGAAGGTCCAAGTGGTGAAGCAGAAGTAGGAATAGCAGGTGGTGATGGTGATCTTTGAAAAGATATAGGTGATGAAGGACCAGGAGAAGGTGATGATGATGATGGTGATGGTGATGGTGATGGTGATGAAGGAGGAGAATCAGGGTGAGCATTATTCTGTCGTTGTCTTTGTTGATCTTGCTCATACTGTTCAGCTGAACGTTGACTGTGTTCACCAAGAGCCTGAGAAAGCAGAGTTTGAGAGAGCTGTTGTACTTGTTGAATTTCATTTTGCTCCTGATCCTGCTGCTCCTGCAATAGTTGTTGATGCTCCTGTAATTGTATTTGATGATGCATCTGCTGCTGTAACATAGCCAAGTGCTGTTGCTCCAATTGCCATTGTTGCTGCAGCTCTCTTTGAAGTTGTATCTGCTCCTGTTGCTCCTGCTGAGCCTGTAATTCCATGTCCCTTTGAAGCTGAGCTAGCCTCTGCTGCTCTAAATATCTCTGATGCTCCATGTCCCTTTGAAGCTGAGCTTGTCTCTGCTGCTCCAAATGTCTCTGATGCCCTATTTCCCTTTGAAGCTGAGCTTGTCTCTGTTGCTCTATATCTCTCTGATGCTCCATCTCCCTTTGAAGCTGAGCTCGTCTTAGTTGCTCCAAATGTCTCTGATGTTCCATTTGCCTTTGAAGCTGAGCTAATCTTTGCTGCTCCAAATGTCTTCGATACTCCAACTGTTGCTGAAGCAAAGCCTGTTGCTGTTGTTGCTGCTCCTGTTCTAATTGCCTCTGATGTTGTAATCGTTGCTGAAGCAATTGTTGATTATGTAAATGTAGCCTGTAAGAAGCCTCCTGATCCATTTGTTGCAATTGTTGAAATGACTGTCTGAAAGAAGAGTGTGCCTGTTCTCTTTCAGCCTGAGCTTGCTGATCTGCTTCATGCTGGAAATTGATTACATTTTGATATGGAAGGGAAGGACCAGCAGCAGCATTGGCAGTATTCAAGGTGGAGGCACGATTGGAACGTCTAGAACGACGCCTTTGATGATCAGAATTAAAGCTCTCCAGCAACCTTGCAGTATAGTCTACTCTTTGAGGTTGTGGGGGGTGGGGTAAAGAATCATCAACAGGCACTGGCAGGGGGGCAGGCAGAGGAGCAGGAACGGAAGGTAATAATTGAGGAGCAGGCAGGAGAGCAGGAAAAGAAGGTAATGGTTGAGGAGGCTGGAGTTGAATGGGAGGTGGAGATGGAGAACGCAAGCGACGCATTCGCTGAACATGAAGATGTTCAATGTGATGACGTGGAATGCCTGGATATTGATGTACAGGCACTGGAGGATGGTTCTGCAAATTTCATTGGTTCTTTATTAAGAATGAAATGTTCACAAAACCATAGCCACTTACAATCAAAACATTGGATGTATTTGAAGCCATTGAAGCAGTAGAGGGGGGACGACGATGGGAGGGGGGGGAGTCAAGAACACGTTGGTCACGTTCAGCCTGACGACCAGCAGTCCATGCACGTTGAGGAGAGGTTGGAGGAGAAGCCCTAATGTTTGAAATAATGTTTGAAATTACATTACACAAAGTCGATACAATATCATGAAATATGACTCACATGGGATCTATAAAAGAAAACACAAAACTGCTGCCTCACGGGGACAGCCAAAAAATACTGAGTACTTGGACAGCGGAGTTGCAGGACAGGAACCGGAGATTTCGGAACTTTACTCGTCGTTCCTAGCTAGCCAGCACTACTTCGTAGGTGAAGTATCGACCACGTGACGTTATGGGTAATCACGCGAACCCACACAGGTTACGACCCTGGAACGTTCCTACACTGCAATATGGAAATGCCAACGGCACAGCAAATACCCGTTTCGATTCCCTGATGTGAAAACACAGGGGTAATCTGGTGGATATGACCAGGAGGCACGGTGCAATGCCAAACTACACTTTAGATCTGGATCGTATTCCCAGGGCGATCACGTGGCCAACGGTAATTTAAACCCCTACAAGGGCAATGCTTTGACCCTAGCTCCGGGTGCTCGTTAACGTCGAGAGTCGTAAGACGTGAGTGTGTGAAAGCCAGCAAACACTCAGGAAGTGAAAGAAGTCCTAAGGGAAAGAGATAGTGTTGTCAATCAATCATGCATGCACATGAAAACAACAAAATATGAATAATACCAGCAACAGGAGTGCTTGTTATACTTCAAGCTGTAAAATGTAAGTCAAGATGTGAGAAAAGAGAGAGCAGAACACACCTCAGCACCAGGATGCAGAGTTTGATCAGTTATCAGATCACTATCAGATGGAATGAATTTTGTGCATGAAATGATCCATTCAGTTGAACTGAACTCACCCTGATTGACTCAAAACTGGATTGCAATTGAAACCCGATTTTTTTCCGATTTTTTCCGATTTTTTTGAAGGCTGTATGTCGAGGGGAGCTGACTGCAGCAGGGAGTAGCGGGGAAACGGGCGAGGACTTGATTACATAATCGCGTGTGCGCGCAGTGTGAGAGTGAACTCCCAAAAAGGAATGTGGCGGTGTGCCCAACGGGCAACGGTCTTGGTGGCAGCTGAGCCACATGGTTTTCAAGGATAAAAAAGGAAATACACGTGGCAACATACGCGGTACCCGATGGACGCAGCATCCCGCCTGCACCCGATGCACTCGATACACTCGACGCACCCGACCGACTGCAACATTGTCGAAACACCCGAGATAGGCGTCGGCCTTGGCTGGTTCGTCCCACTTTCCCAGGTGTTGCCCGTTAACCTTTTAGACTAGTAGGCAGGACTCGAGTTTGGGCCGTTGGCCCAGGGTAGGTGAATGTAAGTGAGGCAAATAAAAATTTTAAACCAGGGTCCGCAGGAGACTTCAAATTGAGAGAAGTGGAGGGTGTGTTTGCAAGCTGACCATTGCCATTGTCCTCGTTCCTCGGCCAATCCCAGGTCAGCTTGCAAACACACCCTCCACTTCTCTCAATTTGAAGCCTCCTGCTTCCTTTCATTTTATTAAATTCAATATTCTGAAAATAATTCTGGTGTGACAGATTAATGTGTGACTGACTAATCTGATGGTGATTGACTATATTCATAGTGAGAGACTAATGTAACAGACTAAACTCTTGTGGTATGATAAATCCAAATCTATGGTGTGACTAACTGGTATACAGTGGCTGTATTGACAAACAGACACAAACCAGCACAGCAACACTACCCAATGTGTAACTGACCCTAGTAGGCAGGACTCGAGTTTGGACCGTTGGCCCAGGGTAGGTGAAAGTACATACATACTGTAAGTAAGGCAAATAAAAAATTTAAACCAAGGTCCACAGGAGACTTCAAATTGAGAGAAGTGAAGGGTGTGTTTGCAAGCTGACCATTGTCATTGCCCTCATTCCTCAGCCAATGTCAGGTCAGCTTGCAAACATACCCTCCACTTCTCTCAATTTTCAGCCTTTTGCTTCCTTTCATTTCCTTTAATTTAATATTCTGTAAATAATTGTGGCATCACAGACCAATGTGAGAGACTAAACTGACACTTGTGATGAGACAAACTAATATGAGAAACTAAACAAACAATTGTGGCATAACACACTAATGGTGAGAGACTAAACAGACAGCTGTGATGTGGCTGACTGTGACTGACTAATCCAATGGTGACCAACTATAACTATTAAAAGATACATTCAACCCACCCAACCCACCTGAAACACCTGTTACAACTTTGTTACTTTTTCCACCATGATGGCAATGGTCAGCTTGCAAACACACCCTCCACTTCTCTCAATTTGAAGCCTTCTGCTTCCTTTCATTTCCTTTAATTTAATATTCTGTAAATAATTGTGGCATCACAGACCAATGTGAGAGACTAAACTGACACTTGTGATGTGACAAACTAATATGAGAAACTAAACAAACAATTGTGGCATAACACACTAATGGTGAGAGACTAAACAGACAACTGTGATGTGGCTGACTGTGACTGACTAATCCAATCATGACCAACTATAACTATTAAAAGATACATTCAACCCACCCAACCCACCTGAAACACCTGTCACAAATTTGTTACTTTTCCCACCATGATGGCAATGGTCAGCTTGCAAACACACCCTCCACTTCTCACAATTCAAAACCTCCTGCTTCCTTTCATTTTCTTTAATTCAATATTCTATAAATAATTGTGCCATGATACACTAATGGTGAGAGACTAAACAGACAGCTGTGCCATGGCTGACTAATGGTGTCACTGACTATGACTATTAAATCCTGAGAGACTAATATAAGAGACTAAACTGACATTTGTGGCTGAAAATGCTAAATGTGGACTATTGTGGCTGAAAGTACTAAATGCAGAACTATTGTGGCTAAATGTGGGTTGTGGCTGAACATGTTAAATGTTGATTGTTGTGGCTGAAAATGCTAAATGTGGATTATTTTGGCTGAAAATGTCAAATCACTGGTGTGGCTAAAAGTACTAAATTGGCTGAAAATGCTAAATGCACACTATTGTAGCTAAATGTGAATTGTGGCTGAACATGCCAAATGTGGACTGTTGTGGCTCAAAATGCTAAATGTTGGACTATGTTTGAAAGTGCTAAATGTGGATTATTGTAGCTAATTGTGAATTGTGGCTGAACATGCTAAATGTGGACTGTTGTGGCTCAAAATGCTACAATGTCAGACTGTGGCTGAAAGTGCTAAATGCGGACTATTGTGGCTAAATATATATTGTGGCTGAACATGCTAAATGCGGAATATTGTGGCTGAAAATGCCAAATCACTGGTGTGGCTAAAAGTGCTAAATTGACTGAAAATGCTAAATGCGGACTATTGTGGCTCAAAATGCTAAATGTTGGACTATGTTTGAAAGTGCTAAATGTGGATTATTGTAGCTAATTGTGAATTGTGGCTGAACATGCTAAATGTGGACTGTTGTGGCTCAAAATGCTACAATGTCAGACTGTGGCTGAAAGTGCTAAATGCGGACTATTGTGGCTAAATATATATTGTGGCTAAACATGCTAAATGCGGAATATTGTGGCTGAAAATGCCAAATCACTGGTGTGGCTGAAAGTCCTAAATGTGGACTGTTGTGGCTGAGAGTGCTAAATGCAGACTGTTGTGGCTGATTGTTTCAAATGCGGACTGTGGCTGTGCTTTGTTCGAAATGGGAGGTGGCTGTGCTGACGAAGCGTGCTGTGCTGTATTAACGGACAAAGGATTTGGTGGCAGCCGAGCCACATGTTGATTACATAATCGTGTGAGAGTGAACTCCCAAAAAGGAATGTGGCTGTGCGCCCAACGGGCAACGGTTTTGGTGGCAGCCGAGCCACATGGTTTTCGTCGATAAAAAAGGAAATACACGTGGCAAAATATGCGGTACGCGATGGACCTGACATCCTGCACCCGACGCACCCGACCCACTCGACCCACTCAACGCACTCGACGCACTCGACCCACCCGACCGACTGCAACTTTGTCGAAACACCCGAGGTAGGCGTCGGCCTTGGCTCGTTCGTCCCACTTTCCCAGGCGTTCTCCGTTAACCTTTTAGATAGTAGGCAGGACTCGAGTTTGGGCTGTTGGCCCAGGGTAGGTGAAAGTAAGTGAGGCAAATAAAAAATTTAAACCAGGGTCCGCAGGAGACTTCAAATTGAGAGAAGTGGAGGGTGTGTTTGCAAGCTGACCATTGCCATTGCCCTCGTTCCTCGGCCAATGCCAAGTCAGCTTGCAAACACACCCTCCACTTCTCTCAATTTTCAGCCTCCTGCTTCCTTTCATTTTTTTTAATTCAATATTCTGGAAATAATTCTGGTGTGACAGACTAAACTCACACTTGTAGTGTTACAAACTAACACTAAGAGACTAACATTTAGATACATACATAACTGTAGTATGACAGATTAATGTGTGACTGACTAATCTGGTGGTGATTGACTATCATTCATAGTAAGAGACTAATGTAACAGACTAAACTGTTGTGGTATGATAAACTCAAACCTGTGGTGTGACTGACTGGTGTACAGTGGCTGTGTTGACAAACAGACACAAACTGGCACAGCGGCACTACCCAATGTGTGACTGACCCTAGTAGACAGGACTCGAGTTTGGACTGTTGGCCCAGGATAGGTGAAAGTAAATAAGGCAAATAAAAAATTTAAACCAGGGTCTGCAGAAGACTTCAAATTGAGAGAAGTAGAGGGTGTGTTTGCAAGCTGACCATTGCCATTGCCCTCATTCCTCAGCCAATCCCAGGTCAGCTTGCAAACACACCCTCCACTTCTCTCAATTTGAAGCCTCCTGCTTCCTTTCATTTCCTTTAATTTAATATTCTGTAAATAATTGTGGCATGACAGACCAATGTGACAAACTAATATGAGAAACTAAACAAACAATTGTGGCATGACACATTAATGGTGAGAGACTAAACAGACAGCTATGATGTGATTGACTGTGACTGACTAATCCAATGGTGATTGACTATAACTATTAAAAGGTGTATTCAACCCACTCAACCCACCTGAAACACCTGTCACAACTTTGTTACTTCCCCCACCATGATGGCAATGGTCAGCTTGCAAACACACCCTCCACTTCTCACAATTCAAAACCTCCTGCTTCCTTTCATTTTCTTTAATTCAATATTCTATAAATAATTGTGCCATGATAGATTAAATTGACACTTGTCACATCACAAACTAATAGTGACAACTTCAAACTAATGTCACAAACTAAACAAACAATTGTGCCATGATACACTAATGGTGACAGACTAAACAGACAGCTGTTCCATGGCTGACTAATGGTGTCACTTACTATGACTATTAAATCCTGAGAGACTAATGTAAGAGACTAAACTGACATTTGTAGCTGAAAATGCTAAATGTGGACTATTGTGGATGAAAGTACTAAATGCAGAACTATTGTGGCTAAATGTGGGTTGTGGCTGAACATGCTAAATGTTGATTATTGTGGCTGAAAATGCTAAATGTGGATTATTTTGGCTGAAAATGCCAAATCACTGGTGTGGCTAAAAGTGCTAAATTGACTGAAAATGCTAAATGTGGACTATTGTGGTTAAATGTGAATTGTGGCTGAACATGCCAAATGTGGACTGTTGTGGCTCAAAATGCTAAATGTTGGACTGTGTTTGAAAGTGCTAAATGTGGACTGTTGTGGCTCAAAATGCTACAATGTCAGACTATGGCTGAAAGTGCTAAATGCGGACTATTGTGGCTAAATGCAGACTATTGTGGCTAAATATGTATTGTGGCTGAACATCCTAAATGCAGAATATTGTGGCTGAAAATGCCAAATCACTGGTGTGGCTGAAAGTCCTAAATGTGGACTGTTGTGGCTGAGAGTGCTAAATGTAGACTGTTGTGGCTGATTGTTTCAAACACGGACTATGGCTGTACTTTGTTCCAAATGGGAGGTGGCTGTGCTGACGAAGCGTGCTGTGCTGTATTAACAGACAAAGGATTTGGTGGCAGCCGAGCCACATGTTGATTACATAATCGCGTGTGCGCGCAGTGTGAGAGTGAACTCCCAAAAAGGAATGTGGCGGTGTGCCCAACGGGCAACGGTCTTGGTGGCAGCTGAGCCACATGGTTTTCAAGGATAAAAAAGGAAATACACGTGGCAACATACGCGGTACCCGATGGACGCAGCATCCCGCCTGCACCCGATGCACTCGACACACTCGACGCACCCGACCGACTGCAACATTGTCGAAACACCCGAGATAGGCGTCGGCCTTGGCTGGTTCGTCCCACTTTCCCAGGCGTTGCCCGTTAACCTTTTAGACTAGTAGGCAGGACTCGAGTTTGGGCCGTTGGCCCAGGGTAGGTGAAAGTAAGTGAGGCAAATAAAAAATTTAAACCAGGGTCCGCAGGAGACTTCAAATTGAGAGAAGTGGAGGGTGTGTTTGCAAGCTGACCATTGCCATTGCCCTCGTTCCTCGGCCAATGTCAGGTCAGCTTGCAAACACACCCTCCACTTCTCTCAATTTGAAGCCTCCTGCTTCCTTTCATTTCCTTTAATTTAATATTTTGTAAATAATTGTGGCATTACAGACCAATGTGAGAGACTAAACTGACACTTGTGATGTGACAAACTAATATGAGAAATTAAACAAACAATTGTGGCATAACACACTAATGGTGAGAGACTAAACAGACAGCTGTGATGTGGCTGACTGTGACTGACTAATCCAATGGTGACCAACTACAGTATAACTATTAAAAGATACATTCAACCCACCCAACCCACCTGAAATACCCATCACAACTTTGTTACTTTCCCCACCATAATGGCAATGGTCAGCTTGCAAACACACTCTCCACTTCTCTCAATTCAAAATCTCCTGCTTCCTTTCATTTTCTTTAATTCAATATTCTATAAATAATTGTGGCATGATAGACTAAATTGACACTTGTGGCATCACAAACTAATAGTGACAACTTCAAACTAATGTCACAAACTGAACAAACAATCGTGCCATGATACACTAATGGTGAGAGACTAAACAGACAGCTGTGCCATGGCTGACTAATGGTGTCACTGACTATGACTATTAAATCCTGAGAGACTAATGTAAGAGACTAAACTGACATTTGTAGCTGAAAATGCTAAATATGGACTATTGTGGCTGAAAGTACTAAATGCAGAACTATTGTGACTAAATATGGGTTGTGGCTGAACATGCTAAATGTAGATTGTTGTGGCTGAAAATGCTAAATGTGTATTATTTTGGCTGAAAATGCCAAATCACTGGTGTGGCTAAAAGTGCTAAATTGGCTGAAAATGCTAAATGCGGACTATTGTGGCTAAATGTGAATTGTGGCTGAACATGCCAAATGTAGACTGTTGTGGCTCAAAATGCTAAATGTTGGACTATGTTTGAAAGTGCTAAATGTGGATTATTGTAGCTAATTGTGAATTGTGGCTGAACATGCTAAATGTGGACTGTTGTGGCTCAAAATGCTACAATGTCAGACTGTGGCTGAAAGTGCTAAATGCAGACTATTGTGGCTAAATATATATTGTGGCTGAACATGCTAAATGCGGAATATTGTGGCTGAAAATGCCAAATCACTGGTGTGGCTGAAAGTCCTAAATGTGGACTGTTGTGGCTGAGAGTGCTAAATGCAGACTGTTGTGGCTGATTGTTTCAAACGCGGACTGTGGCTGTGCTTTGTTCAAAATGGAAGGTGGCTGTGCTGACGAAGCGTGCTGTGCTGTATTAACGGACAAAGGATTTGGTGGCAGCCGAGCCACATGTTGATTACATAATCGCTTGCGCGCGCAGTGTGGCAACTGCGTGAGAGTGAACTCCCAAAAAGGAATGCGGCTGTGCGCCCAACGGGCAACGGTTTTGGTGGCAGCCGAGCCACATGGTTTTCGTCGATAAAAAAGGAAATACACGTGGCAAAATACGCGGTACGCGATGGACCCGACACCCCGCCTGCACCCGACACACTCGACACACTCGACGCACTCGACGCACTCGACGCACTCGACCGGCTGCAACATTGTCGAAACACCCGAGATAGGCGTCGGCCTTGGCTGGTTCGTCCCACTTTCCCACCCGTTGCCCGTTAACCTTTTAGAAGATGAATGAGATCAAACATAAACTCCATGGGACCCCTCTCGTAGCACCGCTATCCAGTATCCCCCTGCAGACACTACCCAGCGCTCCCCCCCAGTCCATCGAGACTCGCGCGTCGCAATAACTCCTCAAAGATGTGGGGCTCAGCTCCACCATTCGCGGTCAACTTGTGTTGGCATTTCTGTCTGATACATCGCTCTGTCAGGTGTATCTAAACTCGACCGACCCCGCGCTTCGTGAAATGTTCGCTATTCTCTGGTATGAAAAACATTGCGCTCCGCCATCGAGTATGGCTTCTACTACTCAATCGCTCTCTTATGACATGGGAAATATACATGGAGTCTTTGGATGAGATGGTCATCATCGGGCTGAGCAACCCTTCGGTATCGCTTTCGTCTCCGATGTTTTCTGACTTCATGGGAGATCCGCCTGGAGAGCAGGATGCTGGAAACATGCCGACAAGTGGAAGACAATCCGTACGCTGTACATTTTGACCTGCCCCATACATCTCTGGAGTGACTTATGGCCCTGTTGTACAATTGTATACCACACATGTATCGCAAGGACCCATATCTAGACTTACCTAGATCCTTTTTAAAAGGTAAAGCCACGGTGCTAGCGCAGCAAATCCGGGCCGTAGCGGGGAAAAAATGTCAATGAAAATGTCAGGTTGAAGAAAAGCTTCGCCGGTAAGTAATGGGTAATCTATTGAGACAATGAAGAGCGCGCGCGCAGGTGCGAAGATGAAAGAATATACTCGAGATGAATAAATTCGCCGGAAATACCGACTGTCGTCGGGTTGCGCCAAGGACCCAGCCCCCGATGCGTGGAGACGACTAGCGTTGCGAAGCGAAGAGGGAGAGCACCCCCTCGGCGTTCTCTCTGTACTCCTTCAGTTTCTTCTCCTCAGTTTCTCCGGTTCCTCGATGTGATCATTGTGATGAGACCCATGCTTGGGCGCCTCGGGTGTGAGATAGGTTCGGTAGTTTCGCGATTGGACTGGTCGGACGATTGGCTCTGGTCTCCGACAGACATAGGTGGATTCCTTTGACCTCAACGAGGGTGACATGGGCGTGGCACTCGCGGCCGATACCGACGACGTCAACACATTGTTGCCTGAGAGCGATGAGACCGTGGCAGCATTCGGCGGAGCAGCCGACTTGATCGTGGATATGCTCTTGGCGGAAATAGGTGACGAAGGTGGCGACTTACCTTTGAGGAATTGGCGGGGTGCCTTTCGGAATTTTAGGCCAGGCGGGCGACCTGTTACGGTACTAAGCGAATCCCCGAGCTCCACCGTCTGTAAATCCGATTCTTTCGAGAGGCCAGAGACTGACCGACCACCAACGCGTTGAGAAGTACTCTTGAAAAGATCAGTGGCCGCGCCTCTAGCGCCGTCTTGGGCTCAGGTTTCAGCCAAAGGCTCATCACTGAGCATTCAACGTCACATCGGTCAGAACCGACGGGATGGAGTCTTCCTCGTCTGTCTCCTCTCCCGAAGTCCCCGGAACCGTCTTCGTCTTCATCGTCCACAAGGACCGAGTAACGACCCTTGAATCGAACATGTCCACCCCACTCTGGATGCACGAACGGCTGATGCCAGTGGCATTTTCGCCGTTGCAGCTTCACGGTGTGATCGCACATGGTCCTCCTCGATCGCTTCCAAACTGGCATCACGCCGCCGATGTGGGAACTCTTCCCCTGTCAAACGGCGACTCGGACGCGGCGCTCGCGTTGAGATACCACACATCCACACCGCCTCGGGCAGGCATCTCATCTGTCATCGACCTGTCATCAGGGCACGGTATTGTACATTCATGCCGGATCCCTGGCGTCGGCCCATTTTGGCCACCTTGCACGCCTACGTCCTCGCAGACGCACCCGCCCAATCCCCTACAGGTGCCGTCTCCATCTCCCCCGGCTCCAAGCTCGTCTTCGTTCGCTCTTCCTATCTTCTCCCCTCATTCGAGTAGTTTCGCATGCGTCCCACTTCCCCTTGTCACACAAGGCGCCGTAACCCCACTCGATATCTACACGCCAAGCGCAACACCGCACGACAGTCTACCTCACCCCTGATCCGGAACATGACTTCCCCGGTCGGTCCCTTCCCAATCCAATGGCGCTGCTGTATCACAGTGAAAAGGACGCCTCGTCCCCCAGACATACTGGCGCAGGTGTACTTTGGAACGACGCGTGTCGACGGTACGTACCACACTCTCGAACCAAGTACCATGCACTGTCACAAGCGTTGAGCTGAATGCCAACGTGTTTCGTGTTACGCAGGAAACACCCCACCCGAGTCACGCGGCTGGTTTACTCCCGCGTCCTGGGCAACCCAGGTCGTTCACTGGAGTGCGATCGCCCGTCAAACAGAGCGGTCAGGTGTGGGTTGGGGACATCGAACTCCTAGCTGACGCACGTAATACAAAGAAGGTAACGGGCGTCGACAGTTTAAGTAAATACCCTGTCATGATGTGGGTATTGCATGCATCCATGTACGCGTACGAATCGTCGGAGGACCCAAAACAAGGTGGAAAGCTCGTCAGTAGGCGCCACGTCGATCAAACGCTAAATGTCGTAAGCAACCCCGCCCAAATTCTGTTGGAGAACAGCCCGGGGCCGTCTAGTATAATGAGTGTAATTACCGAGTTTGGACAGCGTGCAGTGTCGTCTTTTGCGCCCCGCTCCGAGCGCTATACCTTTCCTCCAGTCTCGACTGGAGGTAAGTTACGCGATACACTTATTCATATGAGTCTTTTACTCACCTAGACTAGTCCTTACATTCATTCTATTTAACTCCGTCTTTCACAAACCCACATTCGAAAGAAAGCGGATCCGACCCACCTGGCAAAGTCTACTGTTTGTCCAATCGTAGCCTGAGCTATTCGACGTCCCGCTCGTCGCTGAACCCCCCTCGTTTCAGGTCAGATTTCCCGAGCTGGAAACGTGCATTGACAGCGACCTGGGTGTCCCTTTCTTGATGCATTGCGTTCAATTGATTGTGACGCGAAGGCTCGAGGGAAAGCGGAGCATGTTGCTGGCTTGGCTGTTATTTGGCCAAAATTGGCCTTGAACAGGATCCATGTACACTGGATCCAGCAACACACTGACATGTAACTGAACAATCGTCAGCATTAATACCGTTTCCACTGCCCCAATTCGGCGGGCCCTGTCACCGTGCACAGCAGCAACTAAAGGATTCAACATGCCATTCGTTCCTTGCCCTGTGCTACGTACCTTCATAATGTTCTCAGCCCCAGAACGGCGCCTTCGAGGTTAAGACCATCCACAACATGCAAGGCTTGTTTTTCAGGCAGTTTGCAGCTCTTTTCCGGAAGAACTGGATTATTCTATCCAAGCACAAACTCGTAAGTCTGTGAGGGCAGTCCCCACTGTAGCATGTCTCACACCTCATACAGCTGAACTTGCTGCGCTGCGTCCTGTTCCCAATTGGTTATGGAGGTATGTCCATCTGCCTTTGCCCGGGACCCCGTTGACATCTTTCCCAGTCTTCCTTTCTGTCGCTCAGACCCTACTGACAAAGCCCAACAATGTGTGTCTGGTCCCCCTGAGCGCATTTTTTTCTGACTTCATTACAGTATGGGATGGGTACTCCTGTTCCGATCCACAGTTTGGCTACGCGATTTGATGGCTCTCTGGCTCTAATATGGGTGGACGTCACAAATGGCACTGGGAATCCATCAGCGAGCGCCATCATGGCGCATATAACCAGCGGATTTGACGAATCCCAGATGAGCGCCGTTAAACAGGTTGCCAGCCCCGCAGATATTCCCTCCATTTGTCCACAGAACTTTGAATTGATCTCAGAGTGTTTCGCCGGCATTGCGTTCAACTACCTCCCTACCTCTCCCACAGACACCACCCCTATCAACTATACGATAAGCGCCGATGGGGGTCTCATATACGTCAACGTTTACAGTCACACGAGTGATTTCGAAACTCGCATCCTTCCACTGCAGTTAGCCATAGACGAGGTAATGTCGGAGTGCACAGAAAATACCCTTTGGTATTAAACTTATCCCAGGCACTCATCGCTCTCAGAACGGGACAGTCGATCCCAACTCCTTTGGAATGGCCGTACACTCAAGAGACCAACCAACAACAATCGACGAACATGAGATTAAGTCGGTGTTCACGTCATCGCTCGCTGTATTCATTGTTCATCGCCGCTTTCAGGTTACATCAGGGGTATTAGGACTTTGCTCGTCATTGCTCTGTACGTAATTGCCACATACCCACCCGGCTAGTACTTATTTGTACGCCAGCTTTGTTTGCTATATTGGCATTGCTTATCAACTCCCTGGGGCATTTACCGGAGAGCGAGCTAATCTGTTGACCAGCCACATGAAGGCGATGGGACTTCTTGACTCGGCTCGGATAACGTACGCTCTGCTTCCCCTTCAATAATAGTTATCTGGGCTTCATTTTACTTCACAGATCATGGTATATCAGCATATCCCTGGCGTACCTTCCAGCGTGGATTGTCGTCGCCTTCATATGGCATCACCAAATTTTCACTGAGACCAGCTATGGTCTAATTCTCGGGGTACATCTTCTACTTGGTTTCTCGCTCACCAGCTGGTCTTTCTTTGTGGCTGCCCCTTTCGGGAAGAGCCCCCAACTCGCTGCCGTGGTTTCAACCTTCTTGGCTATCCTGTTCGCTATTCTTGCATTGGTGTTCTTTAATGTCTATTCCAGCACCATTGCAGCTACGATATTCACGCTTATCTTCCCTCCTGGATACTACATCTTCGCCATCCGCGCAATTTGTGGTTACGAGAATCACCTTATGCCAACCAACCTCCTCAAGCCAGACCCAGACGACCAGCTCACGCTTCTCCCAATTTTGATTGCCTGTATTGTAAGCGTTGTCTTGTCCTTCCTAGATCCATTCCTCAAGAACCTTCCCAGATCGATATATTTCTGTGGCCGTATTTAGGAATGGTACTTGAGAGGTGCCTCTACGATGCAAGGGAGCCGTCGCGTTTCCTCACGCGGAAGAAGGTGGATCTTCTTCCGCATCCCAGTGGGGTGGCCATCTCTATCAAGAATCTCCGTAAGACCTTCACTCCCTCCATGTTTCGAGTCAGTCGTGAGAAAGGACCGGTCACCGCCATATCCGATCTTTCGGTGGACATCCCCAAGTCTGGGATCTTTGTCTTGTTGGGTTCTAATGGGTGAATCTATACTATGGATGGATTTGGCTGTCATTCTAATTGCAGGTCGTTAGCGCTGGAAAGTCGACTTCACTTTCTATCATTGCAAATCTCATAGGACGTAGCTCTGGTTCCATCACATTCGAGGGTGGGATGAAACGCCCCCCGCGTGGCACGCTTGGGATAGTACCTCAGAACAATGTGCTTTTCCCCGACCTCACATGCTACCAGACTCTTCGAGTCTGGCGTGCTATCAAGTACTCGCGTCTTGCGAGCGAAGAAGATGATTACGAACAACTGCTGCGTGATTGCGACCTTGGAAACAAGATCCACTCGAATGCTAATACACTTTCTGGGGGCCAGAAGCGGAAACTTCAACTCGCTATCGGACTCATTGGCGGTTCCAAGATCGTCCTCGTTGACGAGTGCACGTCTGGCGTCGATCCTTTGTCACGTCGCGCACTCTGGAGAACTTTGACTTCAGTGAAGCATGACAGAACCATCGTGTTCACCACACATTTCCTTGACGAAGCTGGTCTGCTCGCTGACCGTATCGCGATCTTGGCTGCACCTGGGAAATTGGTTGCCGAGGGTTCTCCTGTTGCACTCAAGACGAGCCTCGGGCAGGGTTATAGTATTCAAGTTACATTCGATTCCAAGAGCCTTGACGACAAGGACCCTACGAACTTATCCTTGGAGGTCCTAGATCACGTTCGAGAGCTTGCATCACAGTGCACGCTGTCACAGTCGTCCCCTACTCGTGCTACGTACCACCTCAAGTCCAAGGATTCGGTCATGGTTGAGAAGGTGCTTCAACTGCTTGACGACGAGGCTGGAAAGTATTGTATCACATCCGTCGACGTACTGGGAACTTCCATCGAGGACATTTTCCTAGACTTGATGAAATCTGAGGCCCGATCTGGTACACCGGACAGTGGGGAGAAGTCGATACAATCCACAGACTTTGGATCTACCCTTAGCGTCCCGGATACCTTGCGAGCAATTTCAGCTCCTTCCCCACTCATGCTAGCCGATGGTCGTCCACGATCGCCATTCAGCCAAGCGCTGACGATATTCCATAAGCGGATGCTCATTGCACGAAGGAGTTGGCTTACACCTATGCTTACCGTTCTTATTACTGTCTGCGGAGCCTGCGTGCCCTTGTTCTTTTTGTCTGGCCAAGCTCCATCATGCGCAGTAGAGTTCAAGAATGAGACTGTCTTCCCCCTCTACTGGCCAAACTCGCCCCTCAGCTTCTCTCCCACTGCTAGTATATTGGAATCGCCGCCTAATATTACAGCAACACTCGGTCAATCAGCGATGTTCATCATGACAAAAAATGTTCCAAATAATGCCACCTTTGTCTCCACGATCCAACAGGACTACCTCAACATTTCCACTGGTGGTATATCAATCAACATGCAGACGGGGGATGCGTTGGTTGCCTGGGATGCCACTCCCCGTCCGGGATTGACAGGTCCGACGTTGCTGAATCTGGCCACAAATATCCTTTATAACCGAGCACTGAACGCATCGGGCAAAACGGCGGATACGCCCAGTATCATCATGGCCAACTACGCAAGCATCCCTCCGACTCGGACTGCGGCAGGGACACTTGTGGACTTGAAATGGGTCGCATTTTTTGGGGCTGTCATGGTAAGATTCCAGCGTCCATGCGTTTTCCACGCGTTGATTCGTTTCCAAGGCCGTGTACCCTGCATTCTTCTCCCTCTATGTCTCAAGGGAACGGCGATCGTCTGTCCAAGCGATGCAGCTTTCGAACGGCTTATCAGACCCAATTGGTCTCTGGCTCGGTCACTTGTTCTGGGACTCTATCTTTGGCGTCATTATCGCCACCATTGTCATCACCATTTTCGCTACCGTTTCTAATCAATTCTATGGGCTTTGGCTATTCGTATGTCGCTTTCGCCATCCCCCCTTTCCGGTTGCTCACCGTACATTGATCAGTGGGTCGTGCTCGTGCAATACGGCTTCGTCGGCGCGCTGTTTTCGTATTGCGTTTCGTTATTCATGTCATCCCCTCTCACGGCGTTTGCCGCTGTCGCTGGATATCAGATCATTATGTATTGTGTAAGTTAAAACCTGAGCTAGGGGTAGGTGCGGCATGCTGAGTCGTTTTCAGCTGTACCTGGCTGGTTACCTCCTTACCCTAACGTATGCAAAAAGCTCCCAAGCAAGTCAGATAATCACAACCATTCGTAAGTCCGTATTCGTACACATCCCGTTCACTTTGATTGAGAGGTTTCTGCCAGACTTCACCCTATCGATCGCGTCACCAGTTTTGAGCGTGGTGGGTTTCTTGAACCCTTGTGTACTATGCGTCTTGCTGAATTCGTGGGACAGTTGCGCTCAGCCTTCGTTTCCATCAACCTATTCTCGCTTCTTTGCGATGGGTCCACGCCAGTCACAGCTTCTTCCATGGGTAGCATTATGCGATACGGCGGGCCGATTATATATCTCTCCGTGTACGGTTTCGTCCTACTCGGCATTCTGGTCTGGGCCGACTCCGGATCCATCATTCCACGCCATTTCTTGAAGACGCGCAAGCAACAAGTACGACACGACGAGAACCTCGCTGCCAACGATATTTCGAGACAGGACGTCGCGAGGGAAGCAAGGGCAGTCGCGCACTCGAGCGACGCATTACGCGTCCTTCATGTCACCGAGTCTTTCGATGGGAATAGAGTGGTGGACGATGTTTCTTTTGGAGTTTCCAAGGACGTTATATTCGCTATGCTTGGACCCAACGGGGCGGGCAAGACCACGACGTTCAACATGATTCGTACGTGTTCTGTCTGTCCCCTAACATCTCTACTGAAAGCTCCTGAAGGAGGCAATGTCGTCCCTGACACAGGAGATGTCAAGATCAATGGCACCTCTGTCGTCGACTCACCCCGCAACGCACGTTTCGCACTCGGCGTCTGTCCACAGTTCACCGCCATCGACGCCCAACTGACTGTCCGAGAACACTTGTTAATATACGGTCGTCTCAAGGGACTCGCGCGTGGACCCGAACTGAACACCAACATCGAATCGCTCATGGCTGCGACCTCATTGGACATGTATGCGGACCGACTGGCGAGCAGGCTGTCGGGTGGCAACCAGCGCAAATTGGCGCTAGCGATTGCACTGATCGGTAAGCCCGATCTCTTGCTCGCGTTTTTCACGTTCGATCCACTTTCGTTGACGCGATCTGCTTGCAGGTAATCCCTCCGTCGTACTCATAGACGAGTTCTCGACTGGAATCGATGCGAAGATGAAGAGAGATATTTGGGGAACGTTGAGGAACGTTGCAGTCGGGAAAGCAATCGTCATTACCACCCGTGCGTTTCGATCTGCCGTGTCGTTTATCGTTCTCCTGATATATCGCATACTACCCTCTTTACCAGACTCTATGGAAGAAGCGTCCGCGCTCGCGAACAAGGTCGGCATCCTATCCAAAAAGATGCTCGGTAAGTCCAAGGTCTCGGTGTGTGCGTCGTCCCGCTCACTCAACCCCCCCCCCTCGCGCACGCCAAACAGCGATCGGCACCACCGAAGAACTCGCCGCGCGTTATTCCACGTATCAGGTCCATTTTTCCTGTCCTACAAGGGCAGACGTGACCAGAGCACAAGTGCTCATGAGTCGTATCCCGGGCGTGCGTATCGCCGACGACGTCGCCACGCGATTCGATGTGCCCATTCGTAAAGGCGGTACTGGCGGCGGCTATGATGACGATGACGATGACGATGGCGCCATGACGCTCGCCGGCCTCTTCCACGTCCTTGCCTCGCAAGGCGATTTTCAGGAATACACCGTCGAAAAGGCGACGCTGGAAAACGTTTTTCTCAAGGTCATTCGACAGAACAACGTCTTGGAGGAAGACAGGCGGCCTCCGAGTCGACGACGACGATGTCGATCTTGGTAGAACCGTGCGTTATTACTAATAGTTTGACCATCGTTCGGTAGACTCTTTCTTTGGGCTTTGGGCGGACACTGGGCACGTATTCTTGTACCACAATTATTTAATTGTACTCTCATATGGGAGGGCATGGTCGCTGTAATATCGTACGAATATTACCGTTTCTTTTCTTGTCTCAAACAGGAGTTAAGAAAACCCGTCAAGGGAACAATCGGGCGATTCCAAATATTATAATGCCGACGCATAGTGTTCTAAAGAAAGGATTGTTGTCGTTTGATGCACAGAGAATGGACGACTAAGCAAGCAGCAATGCAAACCCTGTAGTGAAGGAAAAGACAGCTATGTATTATGACCCAGAGCAAAAGGCCCCACGTCGTCGTCCTTAGGTTTTTTTTAATAGGTAAAGCTGCGATGCTAGCGCAGCATATTCCGTAGCGGAAGGAAATGACAATGAAAGTGACAATGAAAATGTGAAGTTGAAGTAAAGTGCGGGTAAGTAATGGGTAATGCATAGAGTTAATGAAGAGCGCACGCGCAGGCGCGAAGATGAAAGAATACACTCGACATGGATAAATTCGCCGGAAATACCGATCGTCGTCGGGTCGCGCCAAGGACCCAGCCCCCGACGCGCGGAGAGGGGATGAGACAACTAACGTTGCGAGGCGAAGAGGGAGAGCACCTTTTCGGCGTTCTCTTTGTACTTCTTCAGTTTCTTCGTCCTCAGTTTCTCCGGTTCTTCGATCTGATGAGACCCATGCTTGGGCGCCTCGGGTGATGTCGGGTGTGAGATAGGTTCGGCAGTTTCGCCATTGGACTGGTCGGACGATTGGCTCTGGTCTCCAACAGACGTGGCAGATTCCTTTGACCTCAACGAGGGTGACATGGGCATGGCACTTGCGGCAGATACCGACGGTGTCAACAAACCGTTGCTTGAGACCGATGAGACCGTGGCAGCATTCGATGGAGCAGATGTCTTGATCGTGGATATGCTCTTGGCAGAGAAAGACGAGGGTGGTGATTTTCCTTTGAGGAATTGGGGTGTCTTTCGGAACTTCAGGCCAGGCGCACGACCCCGACGCCTTTCTGTGGGACTAGGCGAATCCCCAAGCTCCACCGTCTGTAAATCCGATTCTTTCGAGAGGCCAGAGACCGACCGACCACCAACGCGTTGAGAAGGTGTAGACGCCTTGCGGAACACGGCCAGCCTATACCGATCCACGACGCCACGAGCAAAGAGACTCGTGCCCTTGGTGCCGTTGCGATCTTCGCCATCAGCTTCGATGATGTCCCAGTCATCATCATCCTCTTTCTCTGTCATATCACCATCTTCATCAGGACCATCGGAGAGGAAGCGATCCAAGGCAGGAACACCGGACTTCTCGCGGCGGCCACGAGCATTCCGAACAGTGGCCTTTGAAGGGGCAGGAACTTTGGTGACCTTCGGTTTCGGATCTTTGGCAGGCAAGGGAGGAGCAGATTCTGTGGGCTCTGCCAGAACATCCTGAGCGGGTGGTTCTGTGGTCCGAGGCTTAGATGAAACATCGACGGGTGGTGTAGGCTTGACAGTGTCCGCAACCTTTTCTGGTTCTGAAACCTCTTCCGGAAGTGTCTGTGGCCGTGCCTCTGGCGTCTTAGGCTCAGGTTCAGCCAAAGGCTCGTCACCGACAGGAGACTCAGTGACAACCTCAGTCTCCCGAGGAGGCTGAGTAGGACTATCCAACGTATCGGTCAGAACCGATGGGATGTCTTCCTCGTCTGTCCCCTCTCCCGAGTCCCCGGAACCGTCTTCGTCTTCATCGTCCACAACGACCGAATAACGACCCTTGAATGAATAGCCATCGAACACATCCACGCCACTCTCGTCAGGATGCACGGACGGGCTGCGGGAATGAGAAGGTGTTGGGTATGCGTCCTCGCCGTCTACAGCTTCACCATCAGTGTGATCGCGATCCTGATCGGTATCTACTTGATCTTGATCATTGGGGTCATCTATCACTGGTTCCATATCGAGGAACGTGTCATCAAAGTTCTGGGTATCACTGGCATTGGAAGGGTCGATAGGGGGATATAGGGGGCTAATGAAGAACAACAAAGTGAGGGGCGTGTAAGCAAGCGAAATTGAGCGAGTTCGAACAAGACGCCTCACGTATGTAGCGTTTATAGTACACGTGCGACCAGTCGCTAAAATGCGACAAGTTAAAAATGAGCATCACATGCGCTCTCCTACTCACATCATGGAGAAATATGGATGACGCTTGATCCGTGGTTCGCATATCCTTAATGCAGGGTTACGTTGAAGTAGCTACGTGAAGCGCGTGTGAGGATGTAGAACCCATTCACAAGGGAAGTGTTTGCTTACACCTCGTATCAAACTCTTTGTGTCTTGGTCCATCGCCCTATCTTCAGGGAACTGCAATTCATCTTGCAACACCCTGACGTACATATCTGAATGATTATTTGCCCAGAAAGGCGTCTGCGGAAGAGATGTCAGCCCCTCTCGCACAACACGTAATGATCTGGCAGTGGCCACTCGACGTACTATTCCTGTCAACATCTCATAAAGCATCGTGCCAAAGCTCCACCAATCGACCTCATAGCTATACGGCAGTCCCTGTATAACCTCGGGAGCGAGGTATTCTGCCGTGCCGCAGAATGTGGTCGTGGTGTCAGCCAGGACAACGCCCTGCCCCGGCCAACCCGCGGCGAGGTCCGGACCCTTCTCGCCTTTCATCCAAGGTGGAGTTGCAGGTTCGCTACCTAGGCCGGAATAAAATTCTCCACGCGTTCCAGAAGGTGTAGGTGGTGCTGTGGTTGGCAATGCCCGGCGGGGAAACTCTTTTGAAAGGCCAAAGTCCGTCAGGACAATGTGTCCATCAGCCCCAATCAGGATGTTCTCTGGCTTGAGGTCACGGTAAATGACACCAGCCATGTGAAGGCCTTCCACACCCTCGACAATCTCCGCGGCGTAGAATCGTGCGCGATCACGACCTAGCCTCCCCCAACGTGCAAGCTGCGTGGCAAGATCACCACCAGGATGGAAGTCCTATGGAAATTGAAAAGGAACGGCGTGAGTGGCATTCCAATCACTCAGTGGCAGTATAAAAGGAACGTCGATTTACCATGACCAAGAACAAGTTCTCCTTGTCGTGGAAACTCCACCAGAGCTTGACCACGAACGGGTCCTTGGATTCTTTTGCCATGCGCTTCAAGACGGCTTGCTCGGTCAAGGTATGCTGGAGCTCTTGGTGCGCCAAGACGTGACGCTTGGTGATGGCCTTGAGAGCATATAAATCCGAGCTTGTCTTGTGTCGCACCAAGAGGACTTTGCCCGCGCAACCCTTCCCAAGGACACGCATCATCTCGAAGTCGTCAATGGCGACCTTTCGCTGCGATTTTTTCTTGGGGTCGGACGATTGGGAACGCTTCTTGCGTGCACGACGAGCGGTGGTAGATATCGACGAGTCGTCACCGGTGGCGGACGATGTACCATCCTGCATTGTCGATGAGGCGTACACCCGCGAAAGTCGGCGAGCCCCGTCAAGATCGGCTGAATGCGAGCGAGTAATCCTCGACGTCGGGGCATCAGCAACGGGAGTAGGTAAGGTAGTTTCCTCCTCTTCAACAGCCCCATTCGTAACGGCATCCGTGTCGATATGCTCCTGAGCAACCTTTGCATTATCAGCTGGTGGGACATCGGGGAAGCCATCGTCGGATCTTTCTATCTCGATGACTTGTATTCGTTCTGTCACGGACTGCGACGAGGGTGCATCAGCCTCGAGTTCTTCCTCTTCCTCTTTAATATCCGCCTCTCGAAGATCACTTCTGCTCAGGTCATTCGAAATAACCTCCCCTTCAACGGTATCGTTCATGCTCTCTATGCCATCCACAATCTCGCTGAGATTAGCTGAGCTAACGTTGGTCGAACTGGGGTGTGCGGGCACATCTGCCTTTGAGCTGGTGTGTGCAGCTAGGTCGGAGCGTACGCGCTTGATTGCCCTCTCCGCACGTACACTCTGCAGATCGTCGGTGCGCACATGGACGAAGCGTTTCCAAACACGGGTCTGTCTGAATGACGGATCATTGGAAAGAGTGGTCAAGTATGCCGCCAGTGCGGTCATCGTGGTATTGGTGGGTTTTCCGTTGGAGATGATGCTAGCTGACGATGAAGAGACGGTCGTGAAGGGGTCGCCAATCTCTTGCACGGGGGAGGCTATATGATCTGCGGCCGAGGCTCCAAAGTTGGGGCTGCTTGGCGTCCGCACGGACATCTGTCGGCCGACTTTATTTGTCGAGGGCGACGCGAGGCGTGAGAGGGTATTCAGGAACGTGGATTTGCGCTTCGCGGGCTGCTGGGGGAGAGAGGCAATGTCAATCGGCAACTTGGGGAGCCTGGATGCGCCATCAGAGTCCTCGAGTTTCGCATGCAGCTCGACCACTTCTGTGGCTGTGCGGGTAAGAGTAAGATTATGCGTGGGTGCTGCACGAGGAACAGCAGTGTTAGCGATGATACAGGAAGAAGAGATGGAACGACAGGCAAGAGTAAAGGAATGTCGGATTACATATGCCCATATAAAGATAGTCAGGAACGTCAAGACGACGCATAGACAGTGCACCGATGGGCTCGGAAGCGACATCGACGCAGCCCAAAAAGACAACCGACGGTACATGGAGGTCGGGGACGTGTGTGGGAAGGGTGGGCAGAAGGATGCGACTCACTCTTTATGTAAATAGAGTATGAGCGGGCATCATGTGGCGTCTCTGCGACGCTGATACTCCAGGGACCTTCCTGAGCATCGATGCGAACTGGAGGTCTTCGCGTGGACCGAGAACGAGCGGCGTCTGCGTTCTTCATACTGCGGACGGAGCTGTTGTGAGGGGCGTGTCCGTTGTGAGGAGAGGAGTTGCGTGACTCGAAGAAAGTGAGGTCTGTGATGCTCGAGCGTTCGACTCTAAGTTTGCGGTCGTATTGGTAGCTTCTGGTGGTGTCAACACTAGCTCTGGTGGAGGGTTCACGGGGACGATAGGTGTCGGCGGAAGAACGATCGCGGGATGGATTCACGTCTTTGAAAGAAAGAGCAGCGAAGCCCAGAACTGTTTTGAAGTTTTTCTTCGAGAAATGGACGTGTTGGTGAGTGGCGGAGGCACTATGCATGCGAGAATTGGGGAGAAAAAAAGGCTTGTATTCTCGCGGGGACACTGGAAGTGCCGGACTTGGGGGGGAGAGGGAAGGAAGGACAGAGGGCGCAACTGGATCGATGAATTAGGTAGAAACGATATGCAACTAACTGATTGGACGGTGTTGACGGGCGTGCGGTGTGTGCGTGAAAGCCACGCGCAGCGGAAAAGACGGTGATCAGTTCGCTCCTGCCTCGAGGCCCAGCGTCGTGATGCCGTCTCGACCGCAAATAGCAAGGCGGTTTAAAACCGGACGATCAACCAAGCGACGAGCTCTGGTCGTCGATGTCGTCGTCGAGGTGAACAATGCTCAGTAAAATGGAATGGAACAAAGGAAGGTGGTGTTAAGGCGGAGACAGTTCATATGAGTTCTCGGTCAGACAGCAAGCAAGCTCGTTGGCGCGTAATTTCACTCCACCAAGGCTTTTTCCGCGCTGCCAACTCTCTCGAGAGTAAAATGAGCGCACTGAGACGTCAACGCTGCTCCCAACGCCGAATTGTCGGCCCCACGAAACTTGCACTTGCCGTGTGTAAAGGGCTGCGCAGTCAACCGTGATTCCCGGACGTTGCATCCAAATGCAGCGGACCGTTGCAGCAGGCTGCTTCTGCTCTAGTTATAACGGGGGTGCTCGGGTCAGTTGCTCAGATATCTCGCGCGCGATCCGATAATCGGTGGCTTTTGAAGTGGTCACAGCACCCCGTCTGAACGACACCACTTCACTCCACTTGTGAGCTTGCACACCGCTGGCAAACGAACCCTTCCATGCGTGCGAACCTCATCTCAACGAGAACCAAGAGCTTCCACCTCGCTTCGATGGCACGGAACCCGGCGAAACCCGAAGGAAAAGTCGTAACAGCGCGACCCTATTGTTCACCAGGAGCGGACCAATGCAATCCTGCCATCCAAAGAGCTCGATCCGCTGACAAGTGTGCAGCGTCCGCGACCAAGGACGGTCAGCGAGAAAGGACACGCTACTGATACGAGTGATCAACCAGGATGCATTCAAACCTGTGTATGGCGAGTGACTCATCCAATGAGAAAACGTCGTCAACAAGGTTCAAAACTGGTGTCGCACTGGCACGATGGCCCAGCAACCGGGTTTTGGGCAAGAACGCCTCATGGGGAACCTGTGCTCCCAGCGGGAGCAACCCTCCTGCATATAAAGGTCAACAGTGCCTGCGTCGAAATAAGAGACACCGCTATTAGCACTCATGAAAAAACCACTCCTCTTACTACCAGTTCTTGTCCCCTTGGACGCCACAGTCAATGTTGTCGTCATGAGCTGTCGGCAAATCCCGCAGGAGACGACCCCTCCACCTTCTGTACTCGGTAAGACTCCTTTCTGGTCGATGACCCCACAAGTGCCAGGTTATGAGTGAGAAATCAGACTCGGAACGGTAATCAGACTCGGAACGGTAAGCATATATGGCAGCGCGCGAAAACCAACGTTCGTCTGTGCAATTCGTCAGCTTGTGACTATGAGCCAATAATTTCGTTGTCGCCTGCCGTCATTTTGACACCCGTTTTGCCCAATTCCCTTATCCCAGCCATTACCATCAGAAACGGTTACATATAACTCGCAAAACTCCCCCATTCAGGTTGCGTTGACAGATCTATCAAACAACCACTCCAACTCCCATCTTTAAAGTCAACTTCATAACAACTTTTTTTTGGCTCCTTCGTCAATTTCTCTCCCCCGGTTCGTTTAACCGCCGTCCTCAAACGGCTCACCGTCGGGTCCCTTCGACCCCAGTGCCAAAGTTTCTCACCCACCACCATACCCCTTCGAAGAACAAATCACAATGGCCGCTGAACCCACCCTCGAACCCACTCTTACTCGGGAGGAAGAACAAGAGGAAAACGACGAGGGGGGAGAGAGCGATTCAGACGCTTATGACCTCGAGGTAATGTGGTCTTTCTCCCCATTAAGCGCATGACGATCATTCTTGCTGACCTCTGCCACGGTAGGACGAGGGCGGCTCCTATTACTCAGAGGAAGACGAGGACAATGAAATCTACGACGAGGAGCCAGAAAGTGTGCGCATGTGCTTGTTCCCCGTAAAGTGACATTCTCACACTCCCTCTGCAGTTGACTGCTCAACTTCTAAGCAAAGTACGTCCGTTTCTTCCTCTGAAAATGTGCAATGCTAATTAAAAGTTGCATGTAGAAAAACGGCACCACGGGGACTGAGGAATATGATGATGAGGAAGACGAAGAGGATGAAGAATACCACGAAGGTGGAGAAGGGACGGAGAAAAACCCCATCGACCTCTCTTCGGTTGGCGCGGGTTCAAAAAAACGAAGCGCCGAGGAGCTTTCCGAAGGGGCTGCGGACGGTGAGGGGGAGGACGAAGAAGCCGAGGGGGGAAATGTCGCCAAAAAGGTTAGGGTGTAACCTCGCACTGTCAAGACGCCTTGACAAAGGGAACTCTTTGTGCACTTTCCGTGGTTCGAATGGCTACTTGTTACATTGGACTCTGTGTTTGTTTTGCCTGCTGTCGCCTTTCTTTATAAATCATTATATATCTGATTGCAAGTAGTCTTGTATGTTGTCCATATGATCATAGGACTATATTGTTTGCTTGATGAACCAGTCTGTATGTGGTTTGAGCGATACACTTTCGAAGAGCAAGCTACCGCCACACAATGGACCAATATGAATAGACCTTCAAATTGTCAAAGCTACCGCCGATGTACATACGTTCAGGCCAGAGGTATTACTAGTACAGGTGTGAAAAAAATACAAGACAGCACGAACTAACCCAAGTGGACACCCTCCTCAACTTCACTTGGCCGAAACCTCCAATGAACCCACTCTCGGCTTAGTACCCCCTCTTTTGCCTTTCTACGTCGGTAAGGGGAACATACTAGTTTAATACCCCAAGTATCGACCCGATTCAATACCAGTTATCCAATGTAGAGTGGAAAATAATAATATATATTGACAGGCCAAGATGACGGCGTTATCAATGAAAGAAATGCCAATAGGTTATCACAAGGGGAAAGAAAATCAGTCGTCAAATTCAAAAAGATCAAAGGCACTGGGGCAGTGGACACTAACCGTGACATCCATAAGCTCTTTCTTTGTCACCCTACCCTTGGCATCTTTCTCAACCTGCCAGATGGCCTGAATGTGTGTGCCAACTGGTATGAACATCCTTCCGGGTGCTTTAAGCTGGTCTACAAGTGCTTGAGGAAGCTTCTCGGATGCAGCACCAACATGGATAGCGTCATAAGGCCCTATACAAAGCATGAATATAAGCAGAAGCCGAGCAAGAGAAAACTCACCCGAAGCAGGATAACCTATGCAAAGGTACACGTGAACTCAGTTATCTCGATCTCGACTGGACGGTGGCAACATACCCTCTCTTCCATCACCGGTTACAACAAGAATCCTACCTTCATTCAAGGCAGGACCCAGCTCATTGTCGATCATATTGCATTTAGACCATTCAACCAACTCGGGTATGTGATCTATACCGACAACTTTACCCTGGGGAGCCCCCAGTTGTGACGGAGAAACCAGGTTGTGAAGGACAGCACAGAGATAGCCTGAACCGCTTCCTACATCAAGGACGGTCGCCCCGGGGTGGAGGAAAGGAAGGAGGTTCTCCAACGCGTGAGCGTGCTTACGGCGAGTCAGCCCGCGCCAAGCACGAGGGATTGGACGTACCATGTGAGGTGCGGAGATAGTTGCACCATGACCGATCGATCTGAACGCACGTCCGGTCGTTGGCTGATAGGACAAGAAAAGGACTCGACGTACTGAGGCGAATCCTCGTATGCCTGTGACCTCTTGACGACAAAGTTGGCACGATCCACCCTGGACATCGCCTGCGCAAGTGTTTAGGGGCTTCTATGGGCGATAAACGACGCGTACATCGGCGACTCGATCCGTCACAAGGATCCCATTCTTGGTGAGGTTGGAGATGAGTTCGGCGTTGGTCCTTCCTGAGCACCTCCAAGCCATGTTGGGCGACGATCAAGGGGTGAGGTAGACGCTGGGTCTGCGCCCGCAAGACTCGGACCCGCTATTTCAAGTTCAGAAAACCTCAAATTGTTTGGCGTAGTTTATTCCGGCGTCATTAACCCCTGTTGTTGGCGCCCACCGTGCCAGACCCATAACGATCACACTTTCCTTCGATCCTTTCCCTGCTAAGTACGTAGTGTCCATAGTCAAAGCACAACTCTGTTTTCGATCATCGAGAGATTGTGAACTTGCTGCCAGTGCTCACCAGGTACGACCACATCTAGCGATCAGCAACGTCCGTGATGTATGTGCGGACATCCGCCAAGGTAACGTACGTTCATCGAGTGGAAGCGATTCGTGACAGTGTCTTTTTTTCAGAAACAACAGGAATATGTCGCAAAGCTTCAGGCTGAAATCGACGAGCTGCAGAAAAGACTTGGGTATATGCGCTTCGCGTCACCTCTGGCGCGGGTTATGACGCTTCTGGTCACATTTTCAGACAACACGAGAACGCTGAAGAAATAGTTTCGCGACATATCAAGCTGCTTCATCGTTACAATGAAGGCCAAGGATGCGACACAGGTTTAAAGTGGATTTTCTTGTTCGCGGCACCAAACTGATGTCACTGTTTCCTTTGCAAAGATCCTCATCGGAAGGGTACAATACCTCGAAGAAGTCATCCGCATATACTCACCTTTCACTGATAGCTGGCCGCCATTAGGGGAACCACCGTTCGACAAATTCACCAAGACATGGACTTACTCGACGACGCAAATTAGTTGCAACTCGCGGAGCCTCCAAGCCACCGATTTCTTCGTATGCATGCTTGCTTTGGTGTCTCTGACCCTGTGTTTCTCGAACTTCTAGTAGCTTTTATTCGACGAGCAGCCAACTTGTAGCACATCCTGCCCAAATGTCTATCACCTTCTGTGGGTATTTGTTGTACACCTCCATATCGTCCCTTGGCCACAGCTGCGTTGGAATGGCGATGTTACCCAAAGACCCGAGACCCATGTTTCCATGCTCGTTCCAACCCCATCCCACGACTGAGTTGCCCTCCTGTGAAGAACTGGACATCGCAGCTAGGACATGTTCACTCCCGCAAACGAACCTAGATATCGTACGATCTACAGGAAGGCTGACAGTCGTGTCGAGTGCAGAGATAGATTCTACGGTATAGCCTCGACCAAGCTGCCCTTGTGCATTATTACCAGTCGAGAGCAAGACGAGTTTGTCGCCGTCGGTCGTTTGCATGTACGTGCCGTTCCATGTACAGCCAAGTCTGTGGATGCGCTTTCGAGAACTGGCTGGCGGGATCTGTCCCTGTCTATTCGACCCAAGGGCTGATATCCGTCCCGATTCGTGTAAGACGACCGTATGCTGGTTTCCCAGCGCACATGAAATCATAGGATCCTCTTCGATGTTTATGGGTAGGCGAGTTGGACGGGCAACAAACCGTACCCCTCCCTGCGGTCCAAGTTGTCCGTGTCTGGATGCACCCCATCCGACCAGGACAGAGTGGGAAGATGACCCATCAGCCGCGCTCGCCATAACGAGCTGTGCAACAACATGGCGCGGACCAGCGTGGAGAGAGCGCACATACATCGTTCGGGGTTGCGTATGGCGTCCAGAATCGACCGGGAAGATGTGATCAAAGTCGACAACCCGCGGCTCGCCGCCAGGACCATTCCTCCCCGACTCACTGGCCTCCACTCCTTCTCCAACACCCAACGCACCGAACTCGTTCGATCCCATGGACAACAGCACGTCCGAACTTGCAGGGCGCGCGAGCACGACGTACGTCGTCTCCCACGCAGCGGCGATGAATTTATACGCGTACCCGCGCGAGGCGTATGACTTGGGAACCGGGAGCGGTGGCAAGACGAGCGGGTGAAAGACCGTCCATGGCGCTGGATCTGCTTCCTCGCGAGGGTACCCCAGCCCGAGCTGTCCTCTTCTCCCGTCTCCGGTACCCCATAGTATGGTGGAGCCATCGAGGTGTTCTAGCAGCAGGACCGTGTGGTTTGCCCCGCATGCGGCATGAGTGACTCTGGAGGTGAGATCGGGGAGTTGGTTTGGTTCACATTGTGCGAACTGACATGGCGTGAATGTAGGGGCATCGTCATAGGAGCCGATCCCCAGTTGGCCTTTGGCGTTGGAGCCCGCTGTGAGAAGGATACGATGTGATCCCATGCGTGAAGATGATGGCCGTTTCGACGGATCTTGCTGACTCCGACTTCCGAACCTGCCGGCTAGTTCCGCATGGGGACGCCAAGGAATAACGATCATCGATCAGTCCCGATCATCGGCTGACTCGTTCAAGTTCTTCAAACTCTGACCGATCCAACCTGCCAGTTAGAGTCATGATCCGCCTGTCTATCCACAAGTCAGTGCAGAACGCGGCACAGGGTGGTACGTTTCCACAGATAATAGATAATTATCTGCGTATTATGCGGCATAGTACATTGTATATATCATCGATAACATCAGAGGAAAAGATTCGATGAGATAATGACGCAGATGCATAATAACATCTTCCACCACAACATCAGACGGCACGTCAACGTGCGTTTCAAAATCAGTTGAACTTGCATCCAGTTATCTTGACTGTATAAGCGTCATGAGACATGGCGGACATGAAACACGGAAATGTAAAGCGTACCAGATCCATCAGGCTGCCCAGTGGCGCACAACATTTCCATAGGGTGGAAAGACAACGAGGTAAATCTCGGGATGTACGGCGATGGCGGTCGTGTTGGATATACAGAAAGGCCGGTAGGGAGACTGAGCGTGGTCAAAGCACCGAAATTGGATATCGAATGGATCGTAAGACGTTGATGTCTCCAGTTGGTGGGGGTGATTGCGGATGTACTATTCAACGTCACCTAACGAGAATACTAGGAGAGCACATTCACGCACGTGGCAAAGAGGCCGGTTTGCGGATGAACATCGAAAAATGATAGGCCGGTGGGGTGTGGATCCCACTGGATAGCACGGTCGCAACCTCTGATATCCCATAAGCGGACCTCGCCAGCGAGACTGCAAATAATCATTTGTATGTTCATTGCCAAGACGATCGTCACGTACCTCGCTGAAAGGAACTGGCTCCTGTTCCCTGGGTGATACTTGACGTTCTGTACCCACGTATGGTGCTCATGGTAAGATCTCACGACTGCATCCTCTTCCTCAAGACGGCGATCAAACACTTTGACAACGCCATCTGCAAAGCCAGCAATAAATGTCGAGGTTGATCCATTATCAGAGACTATAGAGGTGACGGGGCTTTCAGAATTGGTTTCCAAGTCCTAGATCGCTTGGTCAATAAAGTGCATAGCTGCTCGAACGGAGAGACCTCACCAGAACTTGTGACTCGGTATGTGCATCCCAAACTCTGATAATCCTTGAATCACCGCACACAAGGAGAGACCCTCCCGATTGTTTCCAATCCATGATGAGTCCGCTTCCCCTCCGTACATTAATCACGTCGGTCAGACCACGGAAAGAGCTAACCATCTGTAGTGGACCTTGATCCAAAGCTGGGTCATAATTACGGTATAAGCGCACGATTCCATCGCCTGTAAAGGTGTTTCAACAAGACCGTTAGCCAGAAGGGAAAAGAAAAAACCTGATCCTGCCATGATGATGCCCCCTACATCTTGGTTGATGATATGTAGCGACGTTATGCCTGATCCTCTAGGATTTCCATTGCAGAAGTAGTTCAACCGCTTCCGTTGGGACCAATCCCAAACACTAGGGTAGACTGAATACACATAATTATTCACGAAAGCGCATCGAACAAAACAAACCTGATCATATCTGTGTCATTTGCAATGACAAGATGAGGATCGTATGCGTGCATTGTCATGGAAAGTGGGTTGCTACCAACTTGTAGATTGGCCACGGGTCGATCCCATCGAGAATTCTCTGTGGATGCGACTGTCAATCGGGTGGGACGATATTACTTCAAGTTAGAATTGAGTACTCACCCGCCAAAGGAGCCTGCAACTCTGTTTCTGTAATCACGTGCTCGTTGCGTTGCTGCCTCCACACCTGGTAGTTGTATTGAATGCTGCCAGGTTCGTCTGCCTCCGCTTGCTGAGGTCGATCGGGAAGTGAGCGAGAGGGGGACAGGACAAGGAAATACAACATACCCTCATCTGCGGCTCTTTGAAATATTCACAGCACCAATCGAAGAACGAACTCTTCAATGGCAAAACGTCCCGAAGTCCATTCCCAGTTCCACATCCAAGCGGAACGTTGCTTCCGTTTGAATCAACCGAAAATATGCTCCCGCTCGGGCTGCTGAGATTGCCACCTGGTCCGTGGCCAGATCCGCCTCTTCTCCCATGTGCTGCCACCCGCCGGCGTGAGCGTAGTCGCACCATGTCTTCTTCCATGAGCGCCTCCATAACGTGAGAAGGAAGATAATCGGGGTGTGCTCTGTATTGTGTTGGTGAAGAGGGCTGCGATGCTACAATCGTTGGGCTCGTTGGGCTCGGCGTGGCCGGACGAGAATAAGGCGACGTATATTGTGCAAGATTGTAGTTTGGTGAGGGGGGCCTAGAAGCAAAGGAGTCGGGCCGAGACTGAGAAGGTGGGACTGGAGATGGAGGAGCTCGAGTATCCTCGGTCGACGGGAAGGCGATGCCGCCCGCGAGGTTACGGAGGGCATTAGCAAATGAGGAAGTGCGTCGAATGGTGGAAGTAACGCCCGAGGATAACGTGCTCGTCATGCTATCACTGCGGTTCATCCCCGGACGGGAAAGCACCTGGAGAGGGTGGATGTTGGGTAAGGGGCGATGACTGGAGGGACGAAACACGGGTATGAGCGCCGCCTGAGCTAGCCTTGGAGTCCACCTGTGCAGGTGGGATGTCGAGAGATGTACAATCAAGGCGGTAGAATGGAGAAGCCAAGAGGAGGGCCATGATATAGTCTGCGATTGTCTGTGCGAGGGTGGCGACTTCGTGATATGGGTCGGTTGTCAATTCCAGTAGGCCCTACGAAGATTGTGAAGAAGGATGAGAGTAGAACACGATTCTCCTCTCGTGCGCCATCGTCATCACCAAATACGTCCAACCAATCAGCAACCGCAACTGAGGTCATTTCCTCTTCATGGGGCCGCGTACTTGGGTCCAAACGCCATTTCCTATCTTCTTCCCAGTAGATCCACGCACAGATCACGAAATAACCTCTCCACTCCTTGACAAGACAACTGATGAGGATAAGGAGCTCCTTGCGCACCATTGGACTGGCGTCGTCCTTCACAGCAAGTGTTGCGCCAGTGGCGACAGCGACTTCCATACGGAAATGAATCCGTTCTTCAAGCTGGTACTGCGTTCCAGCACCCCCACCTCCCTGTTTCGCGGGATTTGCAGACCCACTAGCACCCATAAACGTGCCGAGTGCGTACAGCGCAGCAGTCCTGACCTCTGGTGAGTCATCGGATAACATCAGGATAAGCTTATCCTGAGTGCCCCTGTCAACGCCATAGACCTTGATCTCGTCGTTCCCTTCCCATATTTGGGCGATACACAGTGCGCTCCACTGCCTGAGTAAAAAGTCGCCTTCGTCTAGTTTGTCGAAACAATTGTCAAACACACGTTCTCTCCAGCAGGCTATTTGACCGTTGTAATAGTCCCGAGAAACGGCGGCAAGGATGAATGCACACATGGCTTTGTGCTCTGCGCTGTTTGGAAGTGTATGTTGGGGGTGGTCCTCTGTGAGAGCCAGAACATTGGCAAAATACTTGAAGCCTTGAGTGTTATGCAGGTCGACCTGGACACTCGGATCCACTGCGAGGATGCGTGCCCAAATGAAGATGAGCACAGGCCGTAGGTCTTGTCCCGCGGCTTGCAATAGCTTGGAGATGTATGGAAATATACCAATTGTGAGAACGAGGTTGACCGCCCATGGTCCTAAATCAACAAATTGAGATAGGAGGATAAGGGCTCGAAGTCTGTGGGGCTGGGAAAGGAGAACTTGAAGGACAATGGGTAGTTGGTCCGGTGGCTTGCGCGGCACCAAGTCCCGGTCATTTTGGTGACCCGTGGGACCCGAGATTCCGTTGAGGCCGATTGCAGAGACATTCGTACCGTCTGTGCTATCAAAGCCTCCACCACAATTTTGGGGTGGAAGTGACAACGGGCCTCGCTTCGTGAGTGCAGAGCCACCCCGAGATATCCAGACTTCAAAAGCCGTAAGTTGGTCCGTGAAGAACCTGCTTGGTATGTATTGGTACGGCTTCTCGGCCTGAGAACCACCCCGTTGACTAGGCTGACCAACCGGTCCTCCGTTACTACCAATCCGCCCTGCAGAATTCGCTGGAGTACCGGCAGTTGTGGGGTTCTTTTCAAGTAACTCGGGAAGCTGCCGTAGGCACGTATCAACGGCAAGATCCCACGCGGCCCAGAGTGTATGCGTGTTTGTAGCGGGTAGAGCAGGATAAGTGTGTGGGGTACAGTGATAATTCTTCATGATCCTCTCTGCCAAGAGGAAGTTGCGGAACAGAGATGCGATGAGGAGGTCGGAACGATATAGGCGAGTGAAAACATCTCGAGGAAACGTGGTCCATGCGATCGTATCTGTAATGGCCGTGAATATCCAGTTGAGCTCGCCCAAAGGGGTCCTTCGATCCTTGAGGTCACCGGGAAGCTGCATTACCATGTCTGGAGTGATGTTATTGGGCAGCTGATGGGTCATGATAAAGTATCGGAGGGCGATATCGATGGGGGAAGTGAGGCAGGAAGTAAATATATCCGCGGGAAGCTCTGGACAAGAGGGTAATTGCTCGTGTGCAAGACATGCCGCGAGTTGGAGAGAGTTCATGTAGGGTTGCATGCTATCGACATACCCGCCACGAGTGGTGAACACCTCCTGATCGCGGCGCTCAGCGAAGTTGTTGAAATTAGTGAGAAGGTTACCGGCAGCTGAGCAATCCCAGATGTAAACGCCTGGAGACCCGAGCCAACTCTGGACTTCCATGAGTGAAACCGGGATATATTGCGTGTAGTTGCGGTTGAAACACCAGAGTTCCCCACTTGGGGTGGGCTTGGGTACACCGTGGCCATTGTAATAGAAGCAGACGGTCTCGTCTTTGGCTTGTTTACGCAAATTGAGGCAGAATCGACGGAGGTCCTCGTAGGAAGGGTCTAATATTGGTTTGTAAGGGATCTTGAGACTGAGACCCTCGAACTGGTGCTGGAGGTTTGTACCGATTGCTTCCAGCGCTTTATTGGATGGCATCGTGTGTGGGTCGACCCAACACTCGAGGACTGCACAAGGATTGGTCTTGATGATATCCGGAGGGTCTACGTCTATGTTTAGACATAGTACGAGAGCAGCATTTGCGGTCTTGAGTTTTCCAGGTGCTGAACCGCGCCATGGGAAGAGCTTGGCAGAGTCGGAAGAATGAGGTGCGGGATTGCCACATGTGAGGTGTCGTTTGGCAGACCAGTAGGGGATGATGGGGAGAGAGTCGGGGAGAGTCTCATCCGAACCATGGTGCCTGCCGTTGGGGGTATTTCCGGTGTGCTCGCTGCGTTCATCGGTCGTCTGGTTGGATGACGGGTCAGAGACGGTGGACGCCCAACCGCGTTCGGTGACATTATCGGATCCCAAGTCTGAGCCTGCTTGTTCTCTGAGGCCAGAGAGAGAGAGCGCATCAACGCCTAGATGGTGAAAGAGTTGACAAAACGTCGGCAAACAGACGGTAGTTGAACGGCCATACCCGGTGTGTGATGTCCGTTGTGCATATGAGCTCAAAGTACTCGACGTCGTGCGCTGCGCTGTCGAGGACGACGAGCCAGCAGGATCCCGATGCGACTGGGATGTCGGCGGTGACCTGGGCGTGACATCAGTGTTGTGACACCCTGTTAACAGCACCGCCACTTGACGCATGTCTGTCGCGGACCCTCCAGTTGGTGCTCTTGTAGAGATCTCGACCGGAAAAGGGACTGTCCGTTTCTGCGGCACGACCTCCTTCGCGCCAGGCAAATGGGTCGGCATCGAGCTCTTCGAACCAAAGGGAAAGAACGATGGCTCCATCCAGGGCACTGTCTATTTCTCTTGCAGGCCGCTTCATGGCGTATTCATCCGCCCAAGTCAAGTCAAGGTCCTTGAGCAGCCCCCAGTCAACGTGAGTCTTCATCGATCGACACCAGCGGTTGACGCACACGTCCATCTCGTCTAGCGACCCCAACCCAACCTGTCACGTCCCGTGGGAGGTCACCAGCGCACTTCCAGCACCGGCCTTGTCCGGCCCAGCCCATTACGCTCCGGGGCTACAAGCGCTACTTCTTCCTCCCGCTCGTCCAGCCCGGCCAAGCCGACTTCCTTGCTCTCACCACCTGGCAGCTCAACTCCCCACATATCTCGTCTCGCACCACCGTCCTCCCCCGTGAAACGCATTCCGTCACTCTCCCTCCAACCACGCAAGTCCTTCCCTCGTCAATCAACCGCAGACAATGTACCACCCAGCCCCTCTCTGCCAACACGCGCGACAGCACCACCCGCTCGGGCCCTGTCATCATCCCAGCCCGATGAAGCGTCCATCACCGTCACCGTCACAGCTTCAGGATCGACTGTACTGCCGTCCTCTGCTCGTCTGACTTCTTCACCTCAGTCCCAGCTGCAATCTCTCCAGCAAGCTCTCGTGCCAGAACCCGCCTCCTTTTTGCCTCCCGCTCAGATTACACCACCATCTTTGACGAATGCACTAGCAAGCGCTTCCCCTTCTAGGCCGGGACACGCTCGAGCAGGTTCTATAACGAGAGAGCCATCTTCACCCATTGCTACCGTGTGTCTCATCTTCATGTGATACTCGCTTCTATTTACTCGGCAATGCAGCGCACAGCAGAAGATCCCGAGCTTCAAGAACTTCGTGCGCGAACTCGAGTAATGGAAGCAAAACGAGCAGATGACGCCCGTCATGTCCGTGAACTCGAGACGCGCCTCTCTGAAGCAGAGTCATTCGTTGCCCTTCGTCCGAAACTTCAGGCCAAGCTTAATCAGCTCCAAACCGAGCTCATTTCCACTCGACGTGAATTGGCCGACGCCCAACAACTTGCTCAGCTCTCGGACAACCGGGGGATCGATGCTCAGGAGCAGTTGGAAATGGCCATGCTGGATAAAGAGGTCGCGGAAGAGAAGGCAGAGTTGGCGCAGACAGAATTGGAAGAGGTGAAGGAGAAGTTAGCCGAGATGGAGGTGGAGTTGCAGGTATTGAAGGAGGGGGGTGGTAAGTGCGTGCGTTGGTTGAAATATGATATTTATTGACGGTGAGGCAGTGACTGAGGAGGAGGGTGGAGCAAACGCAAAGTCTTCGCTAGCATACATCCAGCTTGAAAAGCATAACGAACGTTTGAAGGAGGCCCTCATCCGGTATGTAGCTTACTATCCTCCACCCCGTCTCATCTTTAACCCTACCCAGTCTCCGGGACATGTCGCAACAAACCGAACAAGAACAACGCCGGCGCATTACTGAGATGGAAAAGGACATCACGGGCATCGATGATCTTCAAGGTATATTGTATCCATCAATTCCCTATCCACGCTACTCCTGATACATTCACGTACAATAGAACAATACGAGACAGCTCTCATCAAACTCTCCAACGCCGAAACGCAGATTGACGACCTCAAAGCCCAGCTTGATGATGCACTGGGAGCAGAAGAGATGCTTGTGCAGCTCACTGAACGGAATCTCCTACTTGGGGAGAAGATTGAGGAGATGCGTATCACTATCGAGGACCTCGAGGCACTCAAGGAGCTCAATGACGAACTGGAAGAGAATCATATCGAGACGGAGAAAGTTCTGCAAGAGGAAATCGGTGCGTATCATGCTATCCCGCGGTAATTGTGGTTAACTTGTTTCTCGGCTGCAGACTTGAAGGACTCACAGATTCGAGAACACTTGCAAAAAATTTCGACGTTGGAAGATGCCTGTCAAGATTTGGAGAGCACCATCACTCAGTTCCGAGAGCTTGTGTTACAGCTCCAGAGGTAACTTGCTACTCTGTATCCCGATGCACACCCTTGTGACCACATCATCTAGCGATCTTGATAACTTGCGCACGCAAACCCAAACGGCGCAATACGAGTCTGCCACGGCAGCATCGCAAACAGCAGCAATGATGTCTCTCAACCTTAAGCTCCAGTCATCCGCCACAAAGAATCAAGCGAAGATTGTTGACCTCGAGGTACGCAAACTCGAAGCGAAAGAAAGCAGGGAAATGCTCGGGATCATGCAGGTGACACCAATTTTGATTTTGACCTTCATAAGATATTGAGTTCCCGTGAAACAGCCATACCTGCCCCAACTCTATGTAGAGAGCGACAGTGACGCTACAAGCTGTTATCTCTTCTTCCAACGGATGGGGTTGAAGATCGATCTTATCAACACCGTCGTCGGACAGGCTCATGGACTTCCCGAGTCTCTCAACGGTGATGTGTCTGATACCGTTGTGGGTATTTGCGAGGTGAGTATGGATCCTTCAGTCGAACACTGCACGCATGACATGGAATTGCAGATGAGAGGTCGTGCTGCCGGTCTGGCCATACTCTGCAAGCGGTTCGCTGCGATCCTTCGCCATTGTGATCCAACCTCATTCTTGAATATCGGCCGCATCTACCCCGAGATTGCTCCTATGGAAAAACGTATTGATATGCACATTGATCTCTTGAGACGCGATGAATTCCGCGAAATGGAATTTGTTAGTGACATCGTGAAGTGAGTGCCCCGTCTTCCAGAAGTTGCACGAGACTCAATTCCCATGTGGTATAGGTTGCAAGCACAATTCGACCACCTCGCTGAAACCTACTTCAGCGGATTTGATCAAGATTTGGGTGAACGAGAATTGGGATATGCTCTCTCGTTCGACCATGATCTCGAGGTGTTCGCCGCTTCGATCGGTGTTACGAAAACCTCGGTCGCTGCCATCCTGCGAGACGAAGACGTGGTTCTCGAAATGGGCGGATACGACCCAGAACCCGAACTTTTCGAACCCCTTCAGAAGCTCCTTGACCAATGCAAGAGCGCGAAGGTCCTCTCCAAGTCAGTATCTTTATATCGTTCCTTTTTCTCTGGATGAGAAGACGATGACTCCAATCTAGGAAACTTACGAAACGCCTGGAGGACGTTACCCAGGACTCGACAGCATTGAAAGCACATCTTGAGGGTCAGCTGAAGTCTCTGAGCAATGCTGTCCCCGAGCTCGTCAACTTTGGTATCTCCGTGCGCTCAATTTTACTCAGGTCTTGACGAGAACGTGACGCTCATTGTTGACCCATTTTGCTGCAGCTTGCTCAACAAGTCATTCCTCACCTTAGCGATGCTCGAAGTGCCAAGTCTTCGTTCCAGCTTGCCACGGTACTTTCATATGCCAAGCAAACAGCCATTTCAACAGTTGCAAAAGACCTACGTCCTGGTGCATCCTTCTGGGAAGCGGTCGGTGAAGCCATCGCACAGCTTGCAGGGGAGTGCAATAAACTTTTACCCATGGTGCTCGAACTGGAAAACGTCGTCAAGAGTACGTTCCTTCTTTCATGCTCTCAACCTCCCTTGACTCGTCACGTTCGACAGTCACCGGCACACCGCCCTGGATCGTGCGTATCGATGAAATCCGAGCAAGCACAGCGGTCAACGTCGAGGCCGAACGGAAAGCTACACAGCTACAAGACGAGATTCAGAGTCTTGTTCGCAGTCTCAAGTCGAGAGACCAGACCATTCAAGAGTCGACTGTTAAAATCGAGTTGATGGAACGCCGCATGGAAGGGAGCAAGAGGCAATCGGATACGATCGTCGAGCTTGAGATCGAACTCTCGAAAGCGAGGAAACAGGAGCGAGCATATGAGGAGGCGATGGAGCAGCTCCAGGCTGACTTAGGATGCCCTCGAGCAAGATAACGCCAAGCTCAAGACTATGGCTGCACCAGAGAGACAAGGTACGAGGTCTACAACATTGATTGCTCCAAGATGTCCAACAGTTTCACCCGACAGCTGCGGGCAATCAACTTGTCGAGTCAGACAATGCCCCCATTGAAGGAAGTGTCGAAACCTCTCATTTGCTAGAACAAGTGCGTTATGCTACAAAGCTTGCCATGCCACAGCGTCTCATCCGCTCATAGATCGAGGCCCTCCGTGGAACAGTGAGGTTCCTACGGACAGAGAATTCGTATCTCAAAGGCCAAGACCTGCTAAAGGAGATCCAAACCCTCCCCCACCTCCCAGAACCTGTTCGTCCACCACCAACGCCACCTTTAGACCCATCGACGCTCTCCGATTCCGAAGAGTCCGAACCGGATCTTCCTTCTCCGCCACCGACGATTCGTTCCCTCGCCACTGAAACGAAAATGCTTTACCGAGACGTCATCAAGTTCTCCTCATCCCCTCGTGTCGTCGACTTGTCCGCCCTGCACGCGAAACGCACCGAGAACGAGGGCAAGACGACGAGAGGGTGGATGCGGCGCAAGGATATGCCAGCGCAGCAGGTGCTGGAGCGCAAGATGGAAGCTGAGCGGTTGAGTAGGCGAGTGAGAGGGTTGATGGATCGTGCCAGCGCGATATGATGCAGTTTCTATACCAGGTTGGACGTCGACGACGACTTGATTACGTTACTAAATGTACACTTTTATACCAAACGAAATGCTAATATTCAGACCAAGTCAAAGTGGCATGACGGACTTGCAGTCATCATTGAATTCCATTGGTAACCTGAAGTAGGCTGCCAGATTGACACAGTTAACTCTCTCATGACGCATACCCCTTTGGGCAACACTGGCGGCCAAACCATCATGATCTCTGAACAGGGTCTCACAGGGAACACAGGCAGTATAATGTCACGGTACCCACTGGCACTGAGGTCCCTGGGTAATTATTGGCCCTTGGTTTGTTGGATGCTTCAGCGGCCGGCGTCCGCTGCAACGCACGTGATGACGGTCTGTGCGTCGCGCGGCCCGTTCTCCCCCTTGCCTGTTCGTCACTGGCCTGCCCCTTGCCAGTATTTCGTCCACTTTCTTCGATGCTCTCACCGGCCATTCTTGCGCTCATGTCGCTCTTCAAAGCACCAATCTCGCCCATCTTTTCCTGTCGTAGCTCATTCCCTTCCTCCCCTGCACCTCCACTACTCTCTAATCCTACTTTTTTATTTCCATTATTTTTCCATATTTTCTCTTGTTAGAAAAAAAAAGTAAAATATGAAAAACTTAATAAATTGGAAGAAATAATAAATAAAAAAATTGATCTCAATAACCCAGGCACCAGGGAGGAAAATGTCATCCTTGGTGAGAGCAACAAAAATGAGCTGGAGTGGTTCTAACAGTCCCGCGCAGTGGCAAACTTTCATACTCATCCACTTTCGGAGAGGGTCCGTGGTAATCCTGAACCCTCTAGTGCAGATATAAGAAATGCCTTTGAGAGAGGTATTCCTGGAATTGTCATCTCGCGCACTGGAGTCTGGTCTTACGGTCCCGAAAGGCGTGAGAGGACCATCAACCCACGGGGGTACCCTGGCCAAAATGGACCCGAATGGGATAATCGCGATCGGGTGAAACGCCCGCCACCTCCGTGGACAGAAGAAAACCAGTGGCCAGAAGGTACAGGCACTCGGGTTCCTCTAAAAAAAAGGTTGAAGAAAATGGCGACATATTATTGTTTTAGAATGGCGGTTCGTTATGGCGAGCGATTGATGGAAAGCTGAAGTAGTGACGAGTAGAAATTGTTAGAGAGCATATAGAGTCTGGGAGACAGGTAGCGGAAGCCTTTGGTTTCACCTTGGCAAAACCTTTACTCTCCCTATCTGGTACTGTTCGGTGGGTCTGGTTATCCGCCGGTTCGGCATCTTCAACCGATTGTCTAACGTCATTGACGCATTGTTCGTCAACCGAAGTGCCCACACTCCCCGTCCGTTCGGTTCATATCAGGGGACGACGATGAAATCCGGCAGAGTCTTAACAGAATAGGTGACGGTAACCCACTCGATGGCCCTCTGCTGCCCAATTTCCTGGGGATGCCAGTTCTCGACGCTTTCCTTGTTGTTGTAGAAGATATCAGCAGCGCCAGTAAGTTGACTTATGGCGTCTTTGACAATGCCCTCCTGATGTCTTGAAGGCAAACATGTTCTCGAAGCGGCTGATGAGGATTTGGCGGATCGGGTGAAGCGCGCAAAAATCGCGACCGACTCACCATCGAGTGTGGCGCATCCGCAAAGTTACCGAAACTGGCACAGAACCTCGAGGGACTTCCTCGACCACCGTCGTTTTTATCTCTCTCCTGACGCCGAACGTTGCGTTCCTCCCATCTCACTTCAGTATGAAGGATTTGGCCACTTCCTCGACATCTTCCGTGGCAAGAAGGACGTTCCCGGCATACAGCACGTGTCATCTGCAGCTTTACTATTAGCTGTCGATCACTTTGCAGAGGAGATGTCACTTATCTACCCCGATGAACTTTCAAGAAGGGACAAAGGTTTAACCGCTCTGACCGACATATTTTGCGCACGTACCGAGGACCCCCATTGGATGTTAGTGGCAAAGAGCGTCAGTGGCAAAGCCACCTCAGACAGCGTTATTTGCGGACCACACCTTGCAGCGTCCTGCGTTGCAGACTTCAAAAACGAGCCAGCCAATGTCACTGGTATTCCGTATGTGGAAATGAGTAGCTATTTTGCCCACTCGGTCGGTGAAGCAATTAAACATGCTGCGCCCGCATTGCTGATTCGCCATTGAAACTTTCCATGCCTCGGGCTAACCATCGTCGGTACGTTGCACATTATGTTCGCATTTCACGCGCAGCTGACGATCATGTACTGCAATAGGCCACTATGTTACTTTTTATGCTGTGATCTATTTCGGGGAATGGCGGGTAGTTGCCCTCACGCCCGGGCTGTCGTGCATTCGTGCTTCAGGTGACGGTGACGACCGGATCGCACTGTACAATGCCTTCACAGCAGCTAGTGTCCTCCTTGCTCACATCCACGATCGAGCCAGCATGGAGATGGCATGTGACCCCACTCTCCACATCCAAGAGAACCGACGTGAATTACCTCCTATTTCAGGTCTAAAATCCCCCTTTTCTGACACCCGCATCGAGTTCGAGATTCTCGCACCTTTCCCTGGCACAGTTGTTCCCGGCCGGCACCTTTACACTGCCAAGAGGACTGGCGGTGACTATAAGGAAGAAATCGTTGTCACATTTACATGCCGTTACTCAGATGAACTGCATATCTTTTGTGCGGAACAAGGATGTGCGCCAGCCCTCCTGGGCTTTGAAAGATTCCCTGGGGGCTTGTTCGGCATAGCGATGGAGTTGGTTCAAATCGTTTCGCCGCATGATGAAAAGCGTGGAGAATTGGGGAAGCAGTTGAAGGCCCTTGTTGCTTCTCTCCATGGTGAGGGTCTTGTCCATGGCGACTTACGGTCCCCGAACATTGTCTGCAATGACCAAGGGGTGGTGGTAATTGATTTTGACTGGGGTGGAAAACTTGGAGAGGCGTCTTACCCAATCAGTCAGCTTAACCCTGATCTGACAACCGGACGAGACAGCACCGATCTGAAGATTACCAAAGAAGATGATATCCAGGTCTTGAACAAGACATTGAAGTACTTAGAGTGGGAATGAGGTTGGGCTAGTTGAGTTTACTTTTCGTCTTTGCATGCAATGATTCAGACTTGCCATTACAATATTCCTGTGAAAACTACTATGTGAGCCCCACTGGCATACAGTCACATGTATGATCATAGTCCCCGTATAGAGCGTGGTCCAGTTCTTTCGTGTGGCACCCCAGGAGGCTTCGTACATCCTGGATTGTCAGGATTTATGTGCTTACTACTAGATATGTCGGTTTGGCCAGTCAAATGTACGTGCAATTCTGTTCTCTACGGAGCGCCTCTCGTGACGCGCACGCGTTGCGTCTTGATAGATTTAACATCTGCTTTACTGTGCGGATGTATCTTGGCGTATATACTTCCTCCGCTGGATGCCTCGCCTGGCTCACGTTCCAAACGATCGTTATCCAGTTCTTTCTTGCATTTGTGGAAGGTTTACTCATGCATCGTCGTACGTTCTCCTTCAATCCATTCCTCAGAGCCTCGCTCATCCACAAAGTCTAGTCTACACCCTCTTCTTCCACGATCAACTTATCTTGATAATATTGATCTCGTTTGCTGTCGGCCAAGTGGCTTCCATGGGTGTCAGCGCGGGTTTATCAATTCCATCGAATAGACACACGGAAACGTGTTTGCCGTTGAGGAGCAACCCTGGAAATGCCCTTTTCAGGTAAGCTCTTCCTGAGTCTCGCGCAAGTGTTCTCTGTATTCATCCTCAAGGGTGTAGCGCAACGATGGTCACGACCAACATGATCATTTTCTTCATGACCTTCTGGAGGTATTTACGATTACCGACGAAATGGACACGTCAGGGCGTTGGACAAGTTGTCATGCAGGATTCAGCATTGTTGCTGAGCGCGATATCAGGTGAGGAGTGCTGGCCACTGGCAATGGTTGTTGTTGTTGTGATACTGATTTCGACTGGTTGGCGATCATGTTATTTTTGACGCTTTGTTTCTTCCAAGTGATCAAGCCGACCGTGAGTGGCAATATCACATATTAGTGAGCGGAGCTTTCATCGTATCTGACTATTTACATGGACAGCTGGTTGTTATGCGTCCTCTGGATATCTGTAGGTCTTTAGGTGTCATTAAACGAATCCCCCATCTCAACATTGGTCAGATCGGTAGGATCATCGTGAACCATGAAAAACTACTGCGAGACGACGGAGAGCAAGAGGGGGGCAGCACCTGGAGAGGGACGTTACAGCTCACATCGCAAATCGAGATGGGCCAGAGCACGTTGTTGGATACCCAGAGTGGGTCGTCGGACGTGCCTTCATCAAACACGTTACAGGGTTCGCTTTCGACTCCCATGACCAAAGCGAGTCAGATCTCGCCGTCAGGGTCCCTCATGAACGACAGTCTGCCGAATTAGTTTGGGAACCACTCATCCAGCTGATGGGCGCCGACATAGCTTGCAGCTGTCAGATGTGAAGCCATCTGCGGAGTCCATGCGAGCCGCCTCTCGTTGTCTACTATCTGTATGAACGATGGTGATACCCCGCAGACGGCGGATCACCCGCAGGCAGACGCAGACGCAGGTGGACGTGCGCATAGTCCAAGTCCAAGTCCTCAGCTGTCGAGTTCAGAGCCGCCACCTTCGGAAGCGTCATTATAATCTATGTATATTTTTTTGGTATCTCCGTCATGCTATCGTCACTTTCATTGTCATGATGTGCAGGGCCCTTCTACCTGTCTTAACGCGGGCTTTTTCGGAGGAACAATATTGGCACGCGATGGAACCGGACAATAGGGGATTTGAAATTCGGCTCTTGTTCCGCCCTTCAACGTTGTTCAAGGACGGACCGTTGGACCTGGTTGAATTAATCCGCAGGCGAACGGCCGGCGTAGCAAGCTCAGTCGGACTAGATGCACCGACAGATCGGGAACGCCGTCCCATGACTAGGATGCAGAGCTGAATGCCACCGAGTGGCACGACTCTTGCACCGCTCCAGTCGCTTTCAAGAAGCTTGCGTGGGTCAAAGACGGTGCTGTATCGTGGAAGCGGACAATCCGGTCCTGGTCGGAGAGAATACAAGAGACGTTTGCGAGGATGTGCTATCGATGGCGGATCGCGCATTTGTTGCAGTCATCCGACTATGCAATGTCCGCCAGTTTATCATCTGCGTACGAGGCTCCGGCGAGACAAAGATCGCGCGGATGTCGGGTCGGCCGTCCAGTCGCATCTCCTAGCACCGAATGAGTCCGGGGTACATGCTACGGGGTATCTCCGTAAATGTGCTGGGCGACGACAATGAAAACACACCGGCATGTGACGTCCCGACTACAGCCTTCCTCGTCCGGTGGGTTCAGGTGCGGGTAGCGTTGTCCGTTCAACGACTCCAAAGAGGGCCGGTGCACGCTTGGGCGCGACACGGGCTTCGGGAGTCCGAGTGTTGTTCCAAATTTACTCTCACCTCGAACCAGCTGGGATTTGCCATTCAAGTCCGGCTTGTGGCAACCGCCGTATGATAACAAGCTTCATGACACTCCCGACAGAGAGATATCAGTTGGAACCTCCCGAGATACGATTCAATATCGATTGCTTAAAGGGGCGCATGGTCGAACAACTGTCAATTTCTACATCGAAACCTTCTTGAGCTTCTATCGTCAAGGTGCGATATGCCTTCGAGGCGAACATTGCGGGGACTTACGCTCTGCGGTCTAGTACATATAAAAAGTCGCCCTCCGAACGTGGTTGAGGCTGAAAGAAACCATCCCTTTGGGCAGCGGTTTCACCAGGATGACCCAAAAATCCCGTCCAACAGCAAAAGTCTGGTGGCGCAACGTCGCGTTAGTCGTCTCCGTTCATATCGGCGCTTTGCTCGGGGTGTGTTGGATGCCCCCGACCTGCGTCGCTCGTGCGACCCTATGCATGTCTTTCATACTTTGGCAATCCGCTGACTTTGGGTGAGCACGTAGGGAACGAACGAGCATTCGTGCCACTCACCATCCGATGTAAAGCGTGACAATTGGTTATCACAGGCTTTATTCGCACCGTACCTTCCGAGCAAACCTTCCGGTGCGACTGATCTTCGTCGCTCTTGGCTCGAGTGCTTGCCAAGGATCCATCAAGGCACGTGGCCATACTCACACTTGTGACCCAATATGCTGACCATTTAACTAGTGGTGGTAGGCTCGTGATCTCTGTCCCAAAGGGCGGTAACTGACAAGAACACAGGTGCCTTCGACACCGTCTGCACCACGTGAGGCATTATTTTCAGTTTGTAGTGTGCTCTCATCGAATTCCAACAGCGTTTTACAGATGACCCTGTTCACGACCCGTGAGCTTTGACGAAATTCAAAGGGGAACATTGATCTCACCACAACCCAAAGTTATGCGGCGACACGAGGACTCTTTTATTCTCACATGGGATGGATCTTCTTCAAGCCAAGGTACGAGCGCATCAACACCGTTGACCGGGAAGACCTCGAGAACGATCCTCGTGAGTGAGAGAACGCGAAAGATATCCATGCTCTGGCTCTGATTAGTGCATGACAAGTCGTCCGGTTTCAACACAAATATTATGGTCAGCACGCCAGCATGATGGTGCTCCGAGCACGTCTCGAGGTTTTTTTAGTTCCGATCGCATTCATTCTCGGTTTCGTCGTCCCGGTGTCCCTGGGCTATTCCTGGGGGGATCCGGTCGGGGCATTCATCTATGGAGGATTAGTAACCAGATTGGCAAGTGAGTCTACGGGCATGCCAAACGACATTCCGACCTGATATCCTCCCCAAGTCTGGCACGCTACCTTTCTGGTAAATTCGTAAGTGAGGTAAAACACGACTCATGTGCCTTTGGGTTCAGCGATCAGCAGGTTAGCGCACTGGAACGGCCTGCAGCCGTACTCCGACGAAGACACGTCCAAGAGCAATTTGGTACGTCTTTATGCCAGCAATTAGAACACGATAACATGCCTTGTAGTTATTGGCCTATCCTGACCTGTGGGGAGGGAGACCATAATTTCGTGAGTTATCAAGACGTAGTGCAAGGCCATATCTAATGTCTCGTTTAGCATGTCAGATACACATCCGCTCCGTCTGAAGATGAGAACGCTTACTAGTACCGTTGACTAGCATGCATTTCCCCATGATTACAGGTCTGGCCCGTCCAAGTTGGATTGGGACCCATCGAAATGGATCATCGACGGTCTTCACTATCTCGGACTGGTCACGTCCATTCGACAGGCGCGACAGGAGGACATCGATGAAGCCAGACACTACATGAAACAGAAAGCGCTCAGGCTAGGGAAAGAAATGACGACGACCGAAGCTGACGAACCGTGGAGTGGAAAAGAGTGGACCATCGAGGAGGCACACGTATACGCTGTTTCAAGCCTTGCACGATGCTCGATCGTCATCGACAGCTTCGTCGTGGACGTGATAGAATATCTTAAAGAGCATGTGAGTCAGGTTGCAGAACGTGCTCACACTCTTGGATCTGACTTGTCATGATGGAAAGCCGGGGGGTGCAAAGCTACTCAGAGGTTACGCCATTGGAACCGAAGATGGTGGACAGCCATGGAGGGACGCGAGCTGGGCTTTTGGTGGAGGACTGAATAACCATTCCAGAGCAGCGAAGCGAAGGGTGCACGGATTGCGCGTGGCCAAGTTGAAGGCCTGAGCATCACTGTTAGCCTGTCAAAAACCTTTCTTCTCATTGCAATTTTGTGGTGGGTTTAGTGACAGTAGTCCTGACCAAGTCTTGACCCCGTATGTTTATTTGGCTTGAACTTTGATCTCCAACTTGAACTTGAGTAAACAAACATGATCGCTACTGGCAACGGCCTCACTCCAACTAGTTTACCATGGCAGACGATTTTGACTTGGAGGAGCTTCTCCACCTCGAACAGACGTTCGCAAGCTCAAAACAATCCTCTTCTCCATTTCTAAACGACCCTTTTCACCCACAGATTCTATGACGCCGGCTACAAAGACGGTTTCGCCCACGGCCGGATCCACGGCCTGATCGAGGGGCGTGCGCTCGGCCACGAAAAAGGTTTCGAGATCTGGGAAGAGATTGGGTTCTACGAAGGGTTCGCACTGACATGGAAAGCCATCTACGCACAGCGTGGACAAAACGATCAGTTCAGTCCCTCTCTGATTCCGTAGATCGTACACGAACGCCAAGCTGATCGTGTACCCACTCGCTCCGTCGTCGTCGTCACACCCTGTGTTAACCCACTCTTACTCCTCCAGACGCGCCGTTCATCACATCACCCATCTCCTCGATCTCATCCGCCAATTTCCGACTGTCAACCCGTCGACGGCACCATCACAGGCCTCTTCGGAAGACGAGATGGACATGTCGAAGCTACAGCGCCAGATTCGTTCCCGGTACAAGGTCCTGTGTGCATCTCTCGGCGTTCGGCCTGCGTCACGCGCTGGCACCGGGAAGGAAGATGCCGGAGAGGGGCATCCAGCCAGCGGTATCGGGACTCTCAATCCGCAAAGTGCAAGTGCGAAGCGTGACGTTTGGACGCTCGAGGGCGATGCAAGGCGGCCGACGATGCAGGGGTTGAGTTTCTAAAGTCGATCTCATCCCATGGATCGAGCCTGTTATATATCCCACTGCCAGCTTTCGCCATCCCAACGAAGATTGCTTATACGTGCATTTTGCAGTACAGTGAGTACGTGAACATGGTCATTTGTCAGGATCAATGCTCAACACAACGGTGTATCAGAAGAATGCAATGCACGCCGAGAGTTGACTCATATTAGTACATGGGCATCGGCATGATATATAGATGTCAAGTAGCACATAGGGAGAGCAGCATGATTGCACTTTTTTATGTAATGCATTGGATGATACACAGAAATTGAGTGCTTCAATGGCAGCAACTTGAACGCGTCGGGGAATCGTTCGTGCCGTTCGTGCCCGTTGGTGACGCCACGGGAGTGCTGTATACGTACTTTCCCTCTCGAAGCCAGTGAGAGACTGGGTAAATCAGTGGTGGTAAGCAGCAAGGACACCATTTGGCACACGACATTTGGACGAGCGGGGGCACATTGCAATACTGGACGTCTATTTTAAATACATCGGGGACAAATCCCTTGCCTATGCTACAACACCTTTGGTCTATACCATCCATCGAATTCGGAATAATCTATGTGTCATGCCGTCCTTCACGCAAAACTCCGGCTGTTATATGCTTGGAGCCAACCTCGGAGAGAAGTGAGAACCGCCTTCACACGCCTCGCAAAGCGCACACTTACAAATCATACCTCACCAGGTCGTCGATATTCACAAGCGCAGCGGAAGCCAGCTGCCTTGCCTCAAGCCACATCCAAACCTGCGAAAAACGCATGCTTAGCTGCCAACAAATATACTCGTGAACAGCACTCGCCTTCAATAACGCTCCAAAGTCGCCCGAAGGTTTGTGGGCAATCCATTCCTGAGTAGTCATTTGCCTCCCAAGCTGCCTCAGAATAGGTAACGCGCTTTTGAACAGATCCAAACTCGGATCCAATCGACGTCCAATCCCTTCAAGTAAAAGGATGGATATCACTGTGTTGATAAAGTCGCCTTCCATCTTCACGTGGTGTCGCCGAACCGCCTTTAGCACATCTTCTAGAATATCCGATATTTTGATTTGACCGAGAGAGAACGTCTTGCGCTTCACGTTTAACACGATATGTTGCATCTTCAGAGCAAACGCTTCTGTGTCAATAGCCAACTCGGGACTCCGACAGCGTTCCACCATGAGTTGGCCAGTGCGATAGCCGTCGAATTCTGCAACGGCGTGGAAAAGATCAAGGAAGTTCTTCCGGTTCGTCGAGTTGAGCGTTGTGACCAAGCCAGCGTCGATAAACACAATTTCCGGGATATATCCTTGGTTCGAGATGTGCTGTAGCTCATCCCGCCATTCTTCGGGCGAGTCGCTGAGTTGCTTAAGTTTCGATACGGTCACCTCTGCCTCCGTTGGGACTCGGGAAGCCATGTCACGCTCGTCGTGTCGAGAAACAAGAGAGTTAAACATGTGGCGTACAAAATCACGAGTAGTGAGAGGTCGCGTGAACTTGATCATGATGTTTCCCGGGTGAAGATCAGAATGAACGAAGTTGTCCAACAGAAGCATATTCTGGTAAATGTTATCAGGATGATATCCAAGGTAGTGCTCTCTACATACTAGAAATGCGTCGAGCCCAATGGTAGCAACTTGTCCATCGAAAGGTCCCCCTCCGTTCTTCAAGAAAAGTTCCAATGATATGGCATGTTCGAATTCCTCCACCATGACATTGGACGTAGAAAAGACTTTGAGAGGACGGGGGAAGGTGACCGGCACATATCGCGATGCGAAGTTACGTTCAAAGGTAAGAAGGTTTTCGGCCTCATTGCGAAGATCAAGTTGTTGGTACATCATTCCACCGAACACATTGACCTCTTCGGGAAGAGATAACCACCCCATTCCGGGGAAGAGCGCAATGATGTTGGCAAAGAAAGACATAATCGCGAGATCACGTGCGATCATGCTGGCAACTCGAGGGTGGAGGACCTTTATTGCAACTGATGCGGTGGGAACTGATGGTGGAGGGTCCTGCAGTATTACCGGAGCCAGAGATCCAGCAGCGGACTTGGAATGACGCTTAGGCCCCAGATACGATGGCGGGAGAAGATCTTGTTTGAGGACAGCCCTGTATACCTATGGTTACAAAATGGAAGTACCCATCGACGACTGAAAACCCAGGAACCTACCTGCGCAATCGCTCCCGTTCCAATCGGAATTTCGTCAAATTCTTCGAATACATCTTGAAATGGTTTCTGGAAGACTCTTTCTATAACCTCCTTCGTGTATGCTAATGAATGAGGTGTTCCCTGCGAATGTGTCTTTCCCAATCTATCGCAAAGCAATGACGGAAAAAGATCGGCGCGAGACGCTGCCCATTGAGCGAGCTATAGATGGTCGGTAAGAGAGCAAGTGGATCAATGAATATTAATCACCTTGATGAATGTCGGACCAGCGGCTTGCATTCTTTTAACAAGAAAACCATACCACCACACAGCACCCCATCGATCACCTTGCAGTTGCTTATCCGGACTCCCGACCAGGAGCATCGGTATAGTGATTATGACAGGTACAAACAAGCAGAATAGGTGTATGAACCGTCTGGCCGTCAAAATGGGTTCCCAGATGAAGTCTTGTAAACCCCCAGTTATCCAGAAGTAAAGCGAGTGCTGTAGCTCTGCCGATGAGCCAATCATGTCTTGGTCACCGAATCGACGAGTACTGTCCCGGCATTCCGGACAACTTGAAATCGGGGTGGGAGGCGAGAAGGCCCTGATTCCTTGTCCGGAATACCGGGACAATATCCAGGGATCTGGGAAGAGGTAAACGACTACCCCGCCGATAATAGGTACAAGCCAGAGTGCCCGCCATGTCCAGGGACGAGTGTGCAGCCTGAAGTACGGTGGAGGTGAGACGATCCGAAGATGCTGGCTCTTGTTGGTGGCAGTGAAAGCGCGACGGGTCGCAGTGTTTATGTGACTGAATGCTGAGAGCGCGCGAAATGATTTGAAGGGAGGAGAGTGTGAAACACGCCATCGAAAGAGCATAACGGTAGTACAGGTTACAGAGTTGCCGCTAGTCGCGGAGGGGTCGGGCCGCATCTAGAAAAAAGGTTCGCCTTGTAGCACCCAGCACAGCTCTATAGCCGACGTAACACACTGCACTTCGCAAACACAACAGTGTATCAGAAGAACACAATTCACGCCGAGAGTTAACTCGTATTACATGGACTCGTCGGTGGAACATAGGAAGAGCAGCATGGTTACTTGTTCCTAATACATTGGATGATACACAAAAAATTGAGTGTTTCAATGGCCGCAACACGTCGGGGAACCGTTCGTTCCGTTCGTGCCATTCCGATAGTGCCCGTTGGTGAACGCGGGAGTGCTGTATATGTCCTTGGTACCAGGAACGTCCATACTCGGGTTCTTCGTGAAGAAGCTGTTGGGTTTGAAGAGGACGCTGACGTGCTCCACGGGCATACTGTGAAGCAAAAAGGTCAGCAGTGACATTTGTGAACGTGGATCAGACACTTACACCGGCCAATCTTCCGGGCGCGGAATGTGCGTCGTGCCTACGATCGTTCAAAATGAGTTTCGCGAAGAGAACGGTGAGGAGAGGCGCACGCACCAATGGTGAGGTAAAGCACGATGTCCTCGTTATCGATGGTTCCTTGTCCATCTCTGACCCATCTGCCAACAGAATCCTCAGGTTCCTCTCGAGTCTGTGGGACATACTTTCCACTAGGCCACATCCTTCCACCCTTTGGTCCCTCGTCATCCCTCACCACCCAAAGCGCCTTGTGCGCAAACGAAGCACGACGGGCAATCCATGAATCGCTCTTTGACAAAAGAGGAAGCAAACCTCCTTTCATCATGATCTGGTACGACGACGGTTTCCCAGAAACGTCATGTATCCTGTTCATATTCGAGATCTTCCAGCGACGCTCGGCGGCCCAGTCAAAGTCGCGTGCACCATCTTTGACTTGATCCTTGAGGACACGTTCCTTGAGGTGGAAGGCGTTGCCCGCAAAGTTCTCTTTCGACCCTGTAGGCGCATCGAGAGAAACGATGTCAGATTCAACGACGGAATTGTGGATCCCGTCGAGCATTGGGTCCACGCGGATGGAGAAAATATGTTGGTGGACATGCGCGTTTACACCTGGTGCAACCACAGTTCCGTGCGGACTTGGTTCGTTAGGACCAGCAACGTAAACTTGTAAAATCCCACTAAGCCGGATCTCAAGCTCAATGTTGCCGTCTTGGTAGAAGTAATAGTTCCAAATGTACTCTGTTGGATGCAGGTCAGAGACAGCTGGAAAAATGAGGATGATCTGACCATAGTTGGCAAGGGTGCAGACCATGCTGACTACGAGACGTCTACTTCTTACGGTGTGCGAACGGCCTCCTGGGCGGTAGTCAGTGTGCTTCCAGAGGACGCCAGCATCCTCTTCGTGGATGCAGATCGCGTTCTTTATGATAAACGCTGTTCCAGTATGGGTAACGTATGCACCGGGCTGGGATGCGAATCAGCGAGCGTTGCGATCGAGCACAAGCTTACGTACCAGATAGTGGATCTTTCCTAGGCAGTCACATCCAAGAGAAAGATCGTTGGCCATGGTTCCCATACCATATTCACCACTGAAGCCAGATAAGTCAACACTCGACGTTGGATAGTTCGATAACCGACGTGTCAAATGCAAATTTTCTGGAGTGCGGAAATTCGGGTGCTCCATAGGGTACAATCATTTCCGCAAGACTGAGACGGTAAAAGATAGGTCGGATCTCTCCATCGTCATTGTAGGTAATCGTTGATAATGCAACACCTTCACGGTGGCTGAAAGCTGTCGGGTCATTGCATGTTAGATGACATTCACTGCAACCAAGGGACAAAAGGCTCACCAATGTGCATCTTCCACTTCTGCCACTCGAGCGTATGTCCGTTCATCTTGAAAGATACGCCGTCTGGCTGTAAGATGTGTAAAGGTTTGAGGTCTTCGCGTGGCCGATATGTTGGGTCGGTCTGTTCCATTAGATCCGGAAGGAAGTCGTACGGAGTGAGTGGAGGCGATATTCGTTCACGATTTGACTTGGCGAACGACTCGTCAGAGAGTGGGGGTGCCTCTGTCGTTTCGACGCTGAGCTCGTGCGATCCTTCGGCGGTGTGCCTATATCCCGGGGGGAAGTCAATCTGAACGACTTTTTCTGCAACGGCGTCAACGACTGGAACAAAATCCTAAAATACACTCCAAGTCAAAAATTGCGTGAAGAAAACAACTGAATGGACAAAGATTGACAAGAGGGTGTGCGTAGAGATTGTCATGCTCCGAGAAGCGTGCAAAGACAAGGGCTTGCTGAAGACGCTGGTTTTTAGGGAATCGGTCATCATAACCAATCGCCCAACCATCGGCAAATATCTGATGGGGCTCGACACCTGCATTCGTTGAGCGTTGTTAGTCTGCTGAGTTATAGGGGAGGGAATCGGCGCTTACCGATTTGCCCGGCAAGCGCTCGAACTCTGGGGTCATTACGAACAATAACCTCGCACATTGTGAGCTCCTCGACGGTGATCTGGGGGTCTGAACCCTCGGGGACCTGATCGATGGAGTCGACTTCCCACTCTCCAGCTTTGAAAGACAGGATCGCATTGTAGCAGCCTCTAGTGTGGAGCGGTCATATCAGCAATCACGCCCCATGGATGCAGGACCCACCCGTTTATGACGTCGAGGAACTACTCACAGATTAGGATAAGTAGGAAGAAGCGAAGACTACACTCACATCAGACTCGGCCTTTCTGATTATGTCAACCGTGGGCGCTTCAGGTCTACCACCCGGTGTGAGGGGAATACCGAGTGCAAGGAGGACGTCCTTCTTCGGAGGCGGGAGCAGAGTGCACGTAATGAAACGCACAGCCTTGACAGGTGTGTTGGCAGTTGTGTAGTGCCTAATGGCAAGCGTCACGGCATTGATCTAAATAGGATGTGGCGAATGATGTCTTTGCACGCGGACGACAAGGACCAATCGGAAGACTGACCTCGTCTGGGGAAAGGGGGTCGAGGGGATGATTAAACTTGGATGGCTTGGCGGGAAAGGTCCTGTGGACTGTTGTGGTGACGGCAGGAAGTGCAGCTGGGGCCATATTGCGGGGTGGAAGGTCAACTGAGGCTGATAGGCCACTGGATGGATCTGGGAAAGTTGATCCTCTTCTTTATAGCCCGCGGGCGAACCTGAGAATGCGCACCCCCGACTCGGAGGCCGTCTTATGGGGTAACAGGATCGCTTAGATGAGATAAGCGTCACCGATGGACTGCAAGGACTTGTCCGCAGCACCACCGTCGGTGTGGGGCTTTACAGCGGCGCAAAGAAGAACCCAGAGTGGATCACCTGAGGAAGTGCACATGTGATCGTTGGCGTCAGGTGGCCCAGAGCCACTTCAGGGAGATATGGATCACACGATTCCAAGTTGGATCAGGCCTCACGTCTTCAGGTACAACAACCGCCACCTTGCGCAGGAGAACAACGACAAGGAACTAACTACACTTGGCCCCTGGCGTAAGGCAGATTCATTGATAAGACATGCCCCCTGCAATGCGGCAGCGGCATGAAATCTTACACACATATACTTTCGCAGGACCCCATCAAGAGCCTCGAGGAACGAAGCGAAATAGACAACTCGTGACCCGACCGAAAGGGACCGAGAACCGAGGGGATTGTATTGTTGAAACGGAAGCGCGGTTCGGTGGCCTGGCCCCGAGGCCGATATATGTGCACCACCAAGGGAACCACTCCAAGGCGACAAGCGACCAAGTCCTAGGACCGTTTCGAGGGCCACTGAGGAAAAGACTCCACTGGGACATTTAAGCTACTTGTTACTACCCAAGTTCTGTCGAGTACAAAAATGATGCGAGTCGTGCCATGGTAACGACCTTCCCGATTCGCGTCACGGGGCTAGTTTGTACAACACATCCTTCGGACAACGTCCACAATGACCATCGAGAACGCCGCAAACGGGGTGCACGGTCAACCAACATGCTGTTTGTCCCAAGACCTTCTGACATCGCCCAACGTCTCTTCCACGGAGCCCTCGCCAACGCGTCAAAGCAACCCAGCAGACCAGAAGAAGAGGAAAAAGAAAAAAAAAGCAAACAAGGCCTCTTCATCCAACGATTCGTCCTCTGCACCTGCAGGAAAGCCCACCCCAGATGCAGAGCGTCCTTCTGTGCTCTGCATCAGCAGAAACAAGCACTGGAAGTACATCAGCTCATACCATGTCAGTCCACTTGTCTCCTACATCTTCGTCTTGCCAGTTCAACGGTACCATCTTATCGTGTTCTTTCTTCGACGCGTCATCAGGGCCCGTGGCTCCAACTCCCGCTTGAGTTGCTCGAGTCCCTTCTCGTCCTCAACACCGACCCCACCGCGCTCTCTGGTGCGAAGCCACCCTCGCAAACTCTATATTCCACTCTCCACGCGCGTGCGCTACCTCGTTCGCATGAGGTTGATAGAGGACTCTACGCACTCTCAGACTACACCCCGCCTGACTCTCCCCGTCGCAATTTCAACTCCTTGCCTGCATCATATACCTCGGCCCCTCCCCTCTCGCCTATACCAGGCAAGCCAACTCCACCACCCATTGATCCAGGCGTGTTCCGTAATGTAGCAACGATCCGCCGTCTGATCGACGAGGCAGCTGAGCTGTCGGTGCGTGCATCATCCGGGCTATCCTCTGCTGCTCTGGGCTCCATGCGCGGAGGCAGCAATGGTGCATGGCCAGCTGCCCAGAGCCTCGGACTTGACGCTTCCGGCAACATTGGCGGTGGGAGAAACGTAGCTATGAGTGCAATGCGCGTACACCGATTGCGGGCGCTCGCTGTCCAGAAGCTCGCGGCAGCATACAAAGCTGACGAGATCGCCAGCAGTGTCATGGTTATGCAGGGCGGAAGCGTCTTCGACGACGTCGCCGAAAGAGTCCTCAGACATGGTCGGTCTTTACTCGTCACCTTCCTTTTGTCGCTGTCCGAACATGGTTCTAGATCCCAACGATGCTGATGCCAAGTACGTACACTTCTTTCACGAGAAGATACCCTCTCGGTACGTGAGCCACGACTGAAGAGTACCCGTTTGACTGTTGCAACAGTGCGAACAGACAATTGGCGGAGTCTACTACCACCCAGGTACTAGACGAACTCATTGCTACGCACCCGCAACGTCTCGAATATTATCGGACACGGGGCATTGTGCATTGTTTCCGTGATGAATACGTCCTCGCCACCAAGGACTTCACCCACGCCCTCAAGGAAGCTCGTTCTGCACGCAGGGGTCGGACAGCACACCATAACATTACGTTACCATCCGAATCACGGGGAAAGAGCGGCAAGAAAAAGAAAGGTTCTAACAAGACCAATGGCCAAGCACCACCAATTGGTACAAGCGAATCTGCAGAAGGATCCACTGTCGAAGGGCCAGACGGGGAACCGCTCTTGGTACACCCGTCCGTTTCACCCGACGCCCCAGACCCTATCGAACCTCAGCTACTCTTCTTGAGGGGTGCGACTTACTTACAACATGCGTTATATCTTATCGAGTCCGCGATTTTGAAACTCGAGAATGTCAGCAAGATGGGCTCGGCTTCTGACGGCACCGAGTTGCGCTTGTGTTATCTCGCTAACGGTTCTCATGGCGGTGTCGAGGTTGGGAACACGGACGGTCCATTGGGAAAAAGTGACGGTCCAAAGGCACGCGCTTACCGAGGCGTGTTGGGAAAGGAGAGCTTCCGGGAGGACATTTATGGCTATCTACGCAAATGCATCCGAGATCATGAACGCTTTCTCGCGCACTTTGACACTATTGAAGGACCGCCACCAATGGCGGGCAGGGGCGCACCTGCTGACCTTGCTCGGAGGGTCGAAATAGCATTCCTACTCTCAGAGATGGCACGGCCTGGAAATCATAGCGGGGGGACAGCAGGTCTCGCCGGAGTAGAGAACAGCCTCCCGCCCATGTTCACCACCTACCATCCCCTGCTCGTGGAGTCCCGTTTCACTGTTTTAATCTGCCAACTCATGCTTGGGGAATTACCCACGCTCTTGACGACATTTGCGCGCTCGGCTGTTCTTGTCGATGGGCTCGAGGGATATCCCGTCTTCCTTCCCCCAAGGTCCATGGCTCAAGCCGAATTTATCGAGGTGCTCGAGCGTCTCGCATCAGGTTGGAAAGTCGGTGTCCAGCCTCTCTCGGCAATGCGTGCAGGGTCCATGGGAAATAGGCTTGCGATAGAAGCACCTCCCGTTTCGCCATCAAGCTCCCTGCTCGAAGCGATGTCTTCTTCCTCTTCGGGTGATACCGTCGATTCATTTTCTACCCCGTTTGCTTCGACATCGTCCGCTGCTACAGCCACCCATGCTTCCTCGTTGAATACCCCTGGTCGCGACGTACCCAGTGCGATCAAGCAGGCCCGTGTAGACCTTGTCGAGGCACTCGACTGTGCGCGGATCTTACTCATACCCGTTGCGGCGAGACAGAAGGAACGCGCTTCACAGGCTGCGACGGAAAAAGCATCCAATAATACCAAGAAGCCATTGAACATCAACATCCCACTTCATGGCCCCCGGGTGGAGATCATCCTCGCCTGGCTCGCGGCTGTTCATTTAGTAGAATTTGAAAGCGTTGCTTGAAAGATTCCCACTGAGTGGGGGGGGGGGGGACACGGACACGGAAGATTGGATGGGTGGCAAAGATCTCATGGAATCTATGGTGGACAAGAAATGATTCCGTCGGACTAACTATGTACCGTGATTGAAATATTGATGACTTGTTAATTCGAATCAAATATATCTTGCGTTCAAGATATCACCTTCATCTAACTTGGTATACTGCAGAAATGTATTTGCACCGCTGAGCATTGCATCGACGGACGTTTAGAGTGCCGCCCGAGACTGATTAAGCCACCACCATGCACCAGCTGCATGTTGACCGCAAGGTCAGAACGTATCACCGTTCCCTGCTCGCTCGCATCACTCCAGCTTTCACATCCTCCCTCGCCTGTCGTACGAACGGTTCGAAATAAGCGGTGACCCAGGGAACGAACGCGACTGCGGCAAGCACGATGGGAACAAGGAAGCCCATTGTGGGCACTAAAGTAGCCGGGAGCACGCCCAGGTACGCCGGCTCCAAGATCACGACAAACGGCACGACCCGATCAGCATCAGCCGGTGCATCGCTGCCTGGGTGAGGAACGGGAACGCGAGGCAGAGGTGTAACTGGGGCTAGGGCTGGAGCTGGAGCTGGAGCTGGAGCAGCTGGAGGCGACTGCGGTCGAGAGCCGGGGGTGGGAACGCCGGCGTCCACGGCGCGGATGCGTGCATATCTGGAGCGCGTGGTGGGGGTGTGTCGTGTCGACGACGTGTGGGGAGAAGCACGGACGTGCGGCCTCGCGCGTTCGCGTATGCCGTTCGAGATCAGCTCTCGCTCAGAGAGTCGGGCGAGGAGGTCCTGTGGGGAATATAGCGCTATCGCAAAGTCCGCGGGGACCTGTGTGGGTGGACCCGTGTGTGGATATGAAAAGAATCAGACGGATGCGCGAGTCAAAACACGCGCGAGGGGGGGAACCCTTGGAAAGATGGGGGAGAGACGGGATCTGATGGACTTACAGAAGCAGGCCAGGACAAGCGAAGAGTGAAGGAGGAGTAGGATGCCCACTTTTCGTCAGTCCAGGTCCAGAAAGAGCCACAGCTCGTGGGGGCACGAAAATGGAGGACCAGATGCTACGCTTTCATTGATTTGTTCACACACTTGACGAAGAGGTGTATGAAGCGCAGCAGGCTCGAGTGACCATTGCCGCTCATTATCTGTGGGATGCAACTTGGACCTGGCCGGGGTGAAGAGCTACGTGAGAGCCCTCCTTACCGAGCGAGCCATGGTAGGAAACGCACCAATTTCCGACTGCATCTAAAGGAAGATCAACTACGAACTCTCGAGTGGACGAGAAGTTGATAATTTCCGTGTTAGCGGCCACCTCGTGACATATAAAGGGCAGGATATGGAACAGAAGGAGGGATCGCTGGCTGAACAAGTTTAAGACATTCATTTGCCGTCGTCGAGGGCGAGTCGCTGTCAGGCTAACGAGCAGGCGCCGTCCGTGGTGTCGTAGTACTTTTCCAAACCTTGTCAGACAGATGGTGATCGCAGTATCAATGAAATTCACACATCACGAGGTAACTAGGTACGCGGTACATACACTTTACGAAAATGGTAGTGTAGACAGATGAATAGCTAGGTTTGCACGAGGCAGAAGACTATGAAAGGCGAAAACCATATGAATGGGCGGCCATCTAGGTATGGCAACTATCTATGTATAGGCGCCACCAACAAGCTTTGAAGTTGGATCCATTAGGAAACTGTCACGGACTTTCAAGATGTGGTTAACCTAGATTTCATACTCAGAGCAATGTTTGATGGAGACTAATGACCTCTCACTCACCTTGGATGCTCAATCTGCCCATGTGACGGAACAAGTTATCCATGCCCTCGCGGGCAGCCCTGAACCTTAATACGCCACAGCTCTCGCTTTCAACATGTTGGCAGAGGCCACTGAGCGTGTTGAACGTTGCGAGACAGTGAGGGCAGCGGTACGTTCTCTCTTGGTGCCTTGGACTCGCGAGATGGCGGTTGAGGGCGTCCAGCGTCCCGAAAGTGTTATGACAGAGCACACACTCGTACGCAGAACCATTCCACGATCGATCTGTAGCGATATATCGACAGTCGTCGCCACCGTAGGTAAGGAGTCGCGACGGAACGGTGACAACATTATTTTTGTCATTGAGCCGGACCCATCGGTTGATCATGGTGCGATCGGCACCGGACGGGCACGATCCAGACTCGAGGTGGAGTATCATTGCAGACTTGCTGACAAACCACTGCGTGCAACCACGGTGCTGGAATGCACACAGTACGTCCCTGGAACGATGCACGCTGGAGTTCATGTGCTGAGGCAAGGATTAATCAGTTGTGGAGGCAATTTACTACATATGCACTCACCGCACGCAGGTTGCTCTCGGAGTTGAAAACACGCCGGCAGTCGACGCAATAGTGATGAGACTGACGGTTGTGCTCATGCAGGCCATGGGCGGATTTAAAGAACCGGTCACATCTGTCGCAGTAGTGGTGTTGGTCGAGGCAGTGTGTGATGAGCTCGTCATCATCTTCAAAGTGGCTGCCACATCTTCGACAATAGTAATGTCTGGGACTCTGGATATAGTGTTGCTCGAGGGCTATCTGAGAGTCAAAGTCCTCCTCACAATCACCGCAGTAGTGGTGATTAGAAGAGTTTAAGAGGTGTTGGCGGTACGAGAACCATTGGTTGAAACCACGGTCGCAAGGATCGCAATAGGGCATCAGGGCGCGGCGCAAATGTTTCGACTTGACGTTCGGGGAACAATGCTCCCTTATGGGGACCTTAAATTAGTAGTGCCGGGGGTCCTACACGCGTTTGCTGAAGGCACGTGACCCCGTCCGCGGTAGCTTCGAGTCGTTTCCAGAAGGCAAAACATACCACGCTCCACCTCGAGCTCACCACATACATATATACGTCCGGGACTTACAGACGAACAAACAGTTTCGAGCTCGACATAAACAAGGTATACAGAAATATTGCACATACACCCTTGCATACACCCACAGGTGCATCCATATGGTAATGGGGCCCCCAAACTCGTACCCGACTCGTATGTACACCCCGCCGGTACACTACTGGATTGCGCACGATGCATTCCTTGGACGATGCTCGTTCATGTGCTGAGGCAAGATCCATCAGCTGACGAGGCAATCAACCAGAAATGCGCTCACTGCACTCAGCTCGCCCTCGGTGTTGAAAACACGCTGGCAGTCGCCACATTGGTAGTGACGACTCTGATGAGCCTGACGGTTGTGCTCGTGCTGGCCACGGGCGGATTGGAAGAATCGGTTACATCTATCGCAGTAGTAGTGTTCCTCGAGGCAGTGTACGCCGAGCCGATAGTTGTCCTCGAAATGGCTGCCGCACTCGCGACAGTAGTGATGAGTGGGACTGTGGGTCCAGTGTTGTTCGAGGGCTATCTGAGAGTCAAAGTCCCTATCACAATCACCGCAGTAGTTGTGATTAGAGGAGTTTAAGAGGTGCTGGCGGTACGAGGACCACTGATTGAAATCACGGTCACAGATATCGCAGTAGGGCATCAGCGAATGTTTCGGGTTGGCGTTCTGATGCAGCGAGCGAACAAGGGAAAGTGGGAACTTACATTGGTGGTATCCGTGGGTACTCGCACCTTGAGCCTCGTGTTGATCGTCTGGGCCCAGTTTAGGCAGTTGCCAGATACCTCTCAAAGGCGTTGGATGAGATTTTGTGTGCGAAAAATACCGATGCCACCATGGAGGAAGTAAATTGGTGGTATCAGGGGTCCTACATGGGTCTGCTGAAGCCACGTGACCTCGCCCCTGGAACGACTCCAAAATACTCACACGCAAACCTTCAACTCTGCCATGTACTCCGCCTCAGCATATACACATACACGCCCAGAACTCACGGATGAACAGAAACAGAAGGAATAGAAACCTTTGAACTCTTCGACACAGACAAGGATGGCTCCTTGATCCACCATGAGCCCAAAGTCGCGATGCGCGCGTGGCTTCGACATGAAGAAGGCCGAAGTACTCAGACTACTCAGGGACCACAACAAGAGCGGTCGCGGTCTCATGGAATTTGAAAATTATGCAAGGGTCAGTTGGGTCGTTCCTTCAACGTCATCGTACTGCATATTGCATTCTCGCAGCGCCCCCAGCGTCATTACTGCCAGTCGCCAGATCCTCTGTGCTCGCACGCGCGTGCTAATCTAACACGATTCGTCCGTTTGTCTGAGAGATGATATCGACCTTGTTAAAATTGATGGTACATAAGACAGACAGAATGCATGCATATAACCCACTGGCGCACCCGGACCCCTCTGGTAATGAGACCCGTAAACCGCGTGCACACCCCTCAGGTATCGTTCCCGCCAATACCCAACCTGCACATACACTGGCACACGCTAGACCCTACTGGAATGCACATTTCTTGGACAATGGACGCTGGAGTTGACTGTGCTGAGGCAAGGATTGATCGACTGTCGAGGCAATTAACTAGAAATGTGCTCACCGGACGCAGAGCACGCGACGCTAGCGATGAGACTGACGGTTGTGCTCGTGCTGGCCATGAGCGTTTTTGAAGAACCGGTCACACATTTCGCAGTAGAAGTGATCTTCGAGGCGGTGTATGCTGAGCGCATAGTTGTCTTCAAAGTGGCTGCCGCATTCGCGACAATAGTGATGATTGGGACTCTGGGTCCAGTGTTGTTCGAGAGCCCTCGGAGAGGGAAAGTCCCTATCACAAGAATCGCAGTAGTTGTGATTAGCGGAGTTCAAGAGGTGCTGGAGGTACGAGGACCACTGGTCAAAAAAACGGTCGCAGGGATCGCAAGTATAGGACATCAGAGCGCAGAGTTGATGGCAAGCGAACAAGGGCGAAGTTCGGTGGGACCTTGATATCCGTGGGTGCTCGCACCTGGAGCCTTGTGTTGATCGTCTGGGGCTAGTTTAGGTAATTTCCAGACATCCGTCGTGCCTCTCAAAGTCCACCGGCAATCGCGTTGGATGAGATTCGTGTGCGAAAGACCACCATGGAGGAAACTAGATGAGGGGCGAATATCGGCAGAAATCTTGTTTAGTTTAGTTGCTACACTATCGAATCAGATCTTCTTATGGTAAGAAACTGCCACGGGTGCATTTTTTGTCCCTCACAGCCACTACCTCCCACCCTGTAAACAAGGAAATAAATAAATTGGTGATATCAGGGGTCCTACACGCGTCTGCTGAGGGCACGTGACCTCGCCCCTTGTCCTGGAAACGACTCGAAAATACCACGCACGCCTACGACGCCTCCTGCAATGTACTCCACCTCAGCACAGAAAGCCAAGCGGCGGACACATACACGTCCAGAACTCACAGACGAACAGAAACAGGAAATAAAAGAAGCCTTTGAGCTCTTTGACACAGACAAGGACGGCTCTTTGGACTACCATGAGCTTAAAGTCGCGATGCGTGCGCTTGGTTTCGACATGAAGAAGGCCGAAGTACTCAAAATACTCAGGGACCACGACAAGAGCGGTCACGGTCTCATGGAATTCGAGGATTTTGCGAAAATCAGTTGAGTTGTTTCCTTTGCCGTCACCGTACTGTCATATTGCACTCTCGCAGCGTCCCACCACGCGTCATTATTGCCAGCTGCCAGATCCTTGGTAGTGGCTTCACGGCCTCCCTCGTCTTGTCCCATCTCGTCCTTATTGATCTCGTTACTCACGCCAAATTCCCAGTGAGCGAGCGGATCCTCGCACGAGATCCGATGGAAGAGATCCGTCGTGCGTTCCAGTTGTTCGACGACGACAACACGGGCAAGATTAGCCTACGGAACCTCAGGAGAGTGGCCAAGGAAATTGGCGACCGTTTGGAGGACGATGAGCTGTGAGCACGATCTCCCCCTGGACTTCTCCCACTTCTTCAGGGCACAAAACCCTGCGAAGCGCAGCACTCGAGCCCAATACCCCGTTTTCGTACGCGGTGCTGTGGGGCCGTCTCCCCTCTGCCGTACCAATTTTTGTTCACCGCTATTTCCTAAAAACGCGATTATTTCTCCATTTGCGTTCCTTATTTGCTCACCTCTGGTCTTCCATTTTCCTCAGGCAAGCGATGATAGACGAATTTGACCTGGACCAGGATGGAGAAATCAACGAACAGGAATTCTTTGCAATCATGACAGATGATGCATAGCGGCGGTCATTCGGCTCGTCTTTCAATGAAACCTCGGTAATAATATGCCCCACACGCCCGTCGAAAATGATCACAAACTCCGTCGTTATCTATTATCATCCTTGGCGTGAACCCCGATCATGGTTTTCTTTTTGTCCCTCTGTCTCGTACGCTCTTTTTTTTTCTCACCGATCATTGTCAGCCGCCATCTGACTCGTGTTTATTATTGCCCCATTGCCACATGATCGTTGCTGTATACAATTGTCTCGCGCCAGCTCCATATGTAGCCACCCCGTAATACAGTAACCTCCCCGTGCTGACGATGATTTCCGCCGAGAAATCTCTCTGTTCCAGTTTGTCCCAAACCGTTCGCTGAGTCTCAACTTGCAGGATCTCTTGAAATGAGCTGCGAGCGCACCACCGTGACCGATCGGGCATTGGCTGTCCATTTCATGCCCGAGATCAGGCCGTTCTGGGCCTCCCCGCGAGATATCACATGAAAATGTTGAAACGAGCAACTCCGGCCAAACACATTTATTCCTTCATTCACCCAATCTGCAACCGTCCCTAATAAGAGTAAAGAATAATAGCCAAAAGGGATCTCCACTCATAGCCTTGCAAGACACCGTACCCATACTTTATACACCATAACGTATTGCTACATACTCCGACCGATTGGTACAACAAACTTGAACGAGTCAGGGAATGAGTCCGAAAGTGATAATGCCGAATAATGATACATAAATCCCCACCGTCTCGATGAACGGCGATAAAATACAGGGAAGAAAGACGTGAAGCGGGCGTGGAAATTCGTTAGCATCTAGAACCGGTGCTCGGTAAGCGAGGGGGGGATGTCGATGTGACAACAAAGTGCAAATATTTCATGAAAGGCTAGCGCGAGCATGGGACGCTAATTGCGATCCTGAGCAGAAGAGAAGACACGCCCGGAAGTTGCCTTAGAGGGACGTGGTGGCGTCGGCGAGGTTGAGACCGAGGAGCTGGCGGAAGCATAATGGCATGGAGAAATCGCGGAATCCAGGCGAACATAAACCAAGAACTGTGGTGGAAGCGAGGACGGCATGGCCTGTGGGTATATCGCCAGTGCACAGGAACCCATGGAGCGATGGCGGAGACGGAATGGTGACTACCTCGACGACAATGCGGAGCACAGAAGAATATCCGAAGAGGAATGGTGGAATAATAACCAGGATGAATGAACACCACATGTTGGGAAATAAGACGAATAAGAAGACGACCAGTGATAGAAAGGAAAGCCCATTGTCCAGTTGTCAAAAGTCCGACTGCCGTCACGTTGCGCGTGAGCGTCGACCTCGGACTGTCGCCCAAACAAACCTTTGCTGCGTGTACCTGGGGTCTCAATTCTCATAGTTCTCCGCCCCTTACGCGTTCCACAGCTCTTGGGAAGTCTTTATGAACCTTCATATGTTGTCCCAGGTTATCATGTCGGCTGAATTCCTTATCACACCCAGGATACGCGCATTTGTGCGCTGTAGGGGATTGTTAGCAAGCGTGTGAGGGCATGTTTGTATACGACGCACGTTTCTCATAGGTGTGAATGCTCCTGATGTGCCTCTTGAGATGCTCTCCCCTGGCAAAGCATTTCCCACATCCGCTGACGTCACAGAGATAAATGCGAGCGCCCAGCGCTGTATCTCTTTGGCCGCGTCCAACGCTCGTACCGCTCACGGTTGGGACTCTTCTGCCCCGTGATTTTTTCGTGAGATTTGGAACAGGGACTGGGATAGGAAGGGTCCTCGCGTTCTTCCGCATCTTCCCCACTTGTCCAGGTGACATGTCAGAGGCAGAGATGAGAGGTGACCTGGGAGAACCCTTGACGGCAGAGGGTGAGACATCTGCGCCATAAGGATGATACCGAGCCGGGTTCCTACCGGCTATGGATCGAGAACGTAAGCTTCGCGTGTTCTTTGACGTAGTCCGGCTGCGTGGCGCAACCTCGCCGTCGCCAGCGTCGTCATCCCCCTCTGGCCTGTAATCGTAGTCGAGGTCACGGCCATCTTCTTCTGGCTCCTCCGCATCTTCACCACTACCCGTCCCTGAGAGCGACCCTCCAACAAATTGTTCCGTGTAGTCGTAAACTCCCGCCGTACTATGTCCACTGCTTGAGCTTCCATCGCGGAGGCTCAAGGGTTCAACATCGGGTTCCCCTTCCGCGTCTTCGTCGCCTCCGTCGGGTAGCTCCGCAAAGCCCATTACTGGCGAAACCTCCGCCGGCCGGACGGTTCGTTGTTCCTGCAGACCCTGGGTTCGCACCCTTAACGCGTGCCGCTCCTGCTGCTGTTCCTGTTCCTGGCACGTGCGCTCGCAATTATTGACTAGCGACGTCGCAAAGTACGCTGAATGTCGCGGAACGGGGGCGGTGAGAACCGGTGCGTTCATCGAGGTCTGATTGGCCAGAGATGCGCCGTACTGTAGAGCCAGGTCAAGGGCCGCATCCGACTCGGGAGGAGCTGTGAGAGATGATGGGCGGTGGGTATCCCCTGGGATTTTCGAAGAAGTGAAAATATGCGAACCTGACTCCGGGAGGGGATGGAAGGTTCCAAACCCATTGCTAGGGCCGGCAACGTCAGCTGACCGATTGTACAAGTCAGGAAACGGGATATTGTTTTCCTGTTTAACGCTGACGCCCTGGCTAAGAGAATACCCTGGCGAGAACTGCTGCGTTAATTGTGTGGGGGCATTGCTATAGTGCCGGGAAGGAAGGGGGGGATAGATGGGATCGGGTTCGTCAATTTCCTGCTCAAAGGGCTGGGCGCTGCCACAGGTGGCCCTTGTGGCCGGATGTGGGGGCGCCGCGACAGGCGGCCGGGTAGCATACTTTGTGGGGCTATGTTCTTGCCGTTGTATTTGCTGTATCGGCGGATATAGCGGCTGGAATTTCTTTGCCTCAGGTGACCACGAGTAACCCATAGCGAGTGAGAGATTCAAGGGTAGCGGGGCGGAAACTGGCTGCTTGTAGAAATCCGGATTGTCCGGGGTGTAGGACGGAAGGGGGAGGGGACGGGAGCCGATCTGCGCGTACGGATAACCGACTGAGATGTCCTCTGACATTGTGTAGGGGTAGTAATCGTCGTTCCCCGTTGCGACGTGGGCCGCCATGTCGTTATCCATGTTATCGATGGGAGGTTCAGGAAGAGGGCTCTCGTTGACAGACGAGGAGGAGAGCGGGGATTCAGCAGATGCGGCAGAGACGTCCGATGGATAAGGGCTGTAGCCCAGGCTTGTTTGATGGAGGGGAGAGTGGTGGGATTGAGTACGATAGGAAGGAACGGTGTGAGAGGAATAGTGTGGGTGGTTAAATGGTGGGAGTGGGTTGGAGTGCGATTGCGTGGCAGTAGAATATGGGGAAGCGGTCATTCTGGCGGTCCCTACGGATCTCTGGACCGACGCTGGACTTTGAGATGAAGAAAGAGGATAGAGTGGAGGTGCGAAACGAGCAAAGTAGCCGTTGGCGTCCGAGGTCTGCATTTTAAGGAAAGAGAACGGCCGTAGATTAGTAGTGAATCGTATCTGACGCCAAGATGACTGAGGAACGGCCGGAGCGTTCTATGGAAATATGCAATTGATAATGTTGGAAATTGTTGGTCATACCAAGACAAGAGCCGACGCGCACCAGAGCAAGAGTGGCCTGTTCAGGTACGAGGGACGTGATCGGGGAGTGGCTGTGGGGTAATTGTAATTTTGGAGCGAACGGGAAAGACGGGGAGGCGCCGCAGTCTGACAACTGTGCTCGACGCGATCGAGTGGTGACGGCGTCAACGGGTGCTGGTGGGGCGATGAACGCAAGCGGGGATCGTGGTCCGGGTCGTCAAGGGTCGTTAAATGGGGTGGGCCCCTGCAGGTAGCGGGGATGCTGTTAAGAGGGGAGCAATGTGCGGCAGTGCGCCTATGAGGGGAGCGGTGCAGGGAAGGGCGGGGAAGTCCGTGAACAGGACGAACACCGCCGTGGAAGGGCTGAGAGAGGAACAGCCGGAGAAGATGTTTTATTTAATGTACGAGTTATTCACTCGCCTGTGTATCCTTGTTGACTCTTCGACAAGTTCACGGGTGCGATCTCTCGGCGTATCTTTTCCATAAGGGACATCCTCTCCGCAAGGTGCTTGCGCGATGGCCACCGCCAGTCCCCATCAGGATGCCCTTGTCGGTGATCATCGCACGAGGCCACCCGTCTCGACACCACGAATCGGTCTGAATCAGTTCAAGATGGCCATCGGCGAATCTAACGTTGTGCATCTCCGATCCCGACTGATCTCGAGTAAACGTTATCATTCGCCTCTCATTATGTACCATTCCATATCCATCCGCCCTTTGTAAATCTCACGCTCGTCCGAGTCCCCATCTCTTTCATATGTGCCCCGATTGCAAATAGTCGAGTCACTTGCGAGAGCGACGTAAAGCCATTCGAACACGCACCCCATTTCTCGGCGTCGTAACCCGTTCTCGTCCTCGTAATCCCGTGTTCTTCTTCGTGATCTCTCCCCCGGTCACCCTTTACCTTTGTACAGAATCGCCATCTGTGTCGCGGGGTCTATTCATGTCGCTGGGACGTGCGATACTTTGACACAACGAATATTCCTATCTTTATCGATGCAAATTAATTCATTTACATCTCTCTCGGCTAGTGCTCGACCAGAGGTCCCTGCTGCCGTCTTCAGGAACTACCGATCGTCTTATAAATCCACCCAACCTTCTATTTAGTGTTAAATTGCGCGGGTTGTTCCTCTTCCTCGTGATTCCCGGTGCTATCAATATCCATCATGGGTCGTCGTAATCAGTCGTTTTCCGGCCGTCGAACGCGGGAGCGAGCCACTAGACGTAAGTGACCGCCGGAAGCAGAACCCCCCCATCAGCCGCATGCCATGGAGAACAATGAATGAATAGAATGCAACAGATCAGGCAATTCACACCACCGCACGGATCTCTCATCAGGCTTTCGCTGAGCCACTCTCTCCAACTTGCCACGGCATCAGTCCGAATGAATGGCGTTCATCCTAGGCTCATCTGGCTCAAACCACTCAAGCTCCACGTCCTGTGCATTGTGAAATCCCTTTTACGGGCATGCGCTCATTGATCAAGACGATGGCGAGATACCAGAAGCACCCATAGCGCCGATGCTGGCATAAATGGCAGGATTCTGTGGGTGCTGTATGCCTTGGGATCAGTCAGCTTCACATCAGGACGAGAATGAACGCAAATTCGGCACTACCGCATGCATGTGGCAAGCATGGCTCCACCTCGAGGCGTGACTGATCGAAGGTATGAGGATCCCAGCCCTGGCCAGAAGAAGACTACTTGGTCAATAGGCAACTCCGGTGCACGTTTATGCGCTCGCAACTTTTCACCCTGAAAGCAGATTGCCGGGCGGTGTGGAGTAGTCCAATCACCGAAAACTGCCAAACCTTGTCGATGAGCTCAGCGAAGCTCTCTCGCGTACGAGTCCTATTTTAACTATCTGAACTTACAAGATGCTATTCAATTAGTCTCGAATAACACAACATCAAACGTTCGAGCTTTACAAAGTGGCCGATTGGTGCACACGGACGGGTGCTCCGTGGACTGGCCACAAGATAGTTGAGTAAACATCGGCTATCCAGCGAAGGTGTCGTGATAAGAACGGTCAAGCGAGATCGTGCTGCCAAGGCACCGGAATACGCCGTGGGCAAAAGGTTGGAGACATTGAAGGTGTCAAGGTACCAGGGATGTGGCATACATAATTGATCATACATGAAAACCTTGGCGAGCACTCTCGAGTCTAGTCCTCTCAGGGATCCCAAGATAGCCTTATCATGTGCCAGGGAAATAGTAGCGATCGTAAGAGGCAGGAGGGACGGCGAATGCATAATCGCGTGTAGGCCCTGCGGAAATGTCAGCCAGAGAGCTCCACCGGGCTTAATATTTGCCTGTTCATGAGAATATTGACATACCGTATCGAGACCTACCGCGGATCTGCGGAGTGCACCGGTTTTTCCTGAGCCGTAAACATAGGTTTGCGCTCCGACTGCGCATTCCGTCCCGAGGTCTGTTTTTTTTTTCGCTGAGGGAGACTGGGCTCCGTGTTTCATTTAGCACTACGCGAGTGGCCCAATCACGATTCGGGTACCGATCGCACTGATAACGACGCCTCGTGTTGTGCGTGGATGGGAGCACGACATCGCCTGCATCGGACGCGAACAAGCCGTGGTGCTAGCCAGAGATGGGCAAGCTAGAAGAGAGAGCTACTCGTAACGAGAGATGAATCGAACGCCAGAGATGGAAGCTTCCAGAAACCGAGATTTGAAAATACGGTTGTGGCGTGCCGCATCGGATGGCGACACGGTGGAGCATTGCGCAGGAGGAGAGCGCTACGGGAATGGGAGTGCCCATCGTGAATTCACGACGATGGCCACGCGTGCGAGTCGGGATCACCGAAAGCTGCATGTGCGCTCGGGCGAGGGCCGCAGAAGGAGAGAGGCGACCAAGCATGGTAGTGAAGAGAACAAAGAGCTGCCGAGATCGGCACGGTGGTCCATGGACCTGCCGCGCGGACTCCGCCGTGGACCTGTGGACACGTGGTCTTTTGATCTTGTTTTTTTCCCTGTCCGTCCGCTTGGACAGGGGCTCCGACAATCAACACATCGCTCCCAGTAGTCCCTCGTTTGTGCGCTAAAAACTTGTTCTTGACGTTCTTCGCAGCCTACACCCTTCTTGTTCCCGCTTCTTGCCCGTATTTTCTCGCCAGGTATGTTGTCGCGGCCCTCGAACCTGCTAGGGTTCTGATTCTCCCACCAGGCAGCATAAAAACAATGGAAGGTCCTCAGGAAACGGAAAAAAACACAAACGGGGTCTTGCAGAGCACTCTCGTCGAAGAACCAACCCTCGTTGACTTCGACACACCCCAGAAAATGGTCAGCAGGTTTTTGCCCTTTATCCAACCGAGTCCCTGACCACCCTCCGGTCATCGGCTTGCCCCTCTCTTCAGGTTGAACAACCCGCCTCAACTCCGGACTCCGCGTCCAGCGCGAGAAGAATTACGCGATCCCAGACTACCGGGCGTCCCACCGTGCGCTGGGGCAAATATGGGAGGGATGACGACTCAGAGGATGAACAACAATCACAGCACAAGAGTCCGGCAGCCCTTAAGCGAGCGTTTGATGCGCGCGCGGTAGACGAAGAGACCGACGAAGAAGCCGACCAGGATTCCGCATGCCAACCGACCAAGATTCCGAGAACGGAACCGGTTCCTTTGTTACCGGCCTCGTCCTCCATGACCGTCGTCGACGAAGCAGAACAACCTCCAATGTTGGACGTCTCACCCACTATCCCTCGCATATCTCCTCCCGCCGGAGAATACACTTTCCTGGATGCTTCCTCCAGCTCGTTCACCGCCGAGCGCCGTGGTCCGCGCATACGCACCGCACCTCCCGTCCCAGTTCCAAACTTGACAAAGAAGAGTCGTGGGCGACGCGTACCAACCGCAGGGGATACTGCGACAGAAAGCGAAACCGTGGAGGGTAAAAAAGGAAGAGTCTACGTATGCAAAGTGCAAGACTGTGGCAAATGTTTCAGTCGTGGCGAGCATTTAAAGAGGCACATCAGATCCATCCACACACACTGAGAAACGTAAGTCAGATCGTATCATCGCGTCTATCTTCAGCCAAAGCAAGCACTAATCGTTCCTGATCAGCCTTCAAGTGTCCTCACCCTTCGTGTGACAAACGTTTTAATCGCAATGATAACCTCCTCCAGCACTTGCGCGTACACAAGGGTGACAATTCATCTCAGACGTCCGTTGACTCGACTACAGGTCCTGCTGGCGAGGAGCCTACCGCCTGAAGAAGGTTCCTCGGCTCCTCAACGCGCCTCCTCGAAGGGTAGCAGCACACGTCGCGCCACCCGGCCCCTCCGGAAGACCAAATCTGCTGCATCGACGCCACCTATCCCAGCGGCCCGTTTAGCCGCGTCGCGAGTTTCAGGACGTAGCCTCCCTCCCCCTCTACCCCGGACATACTCAATGCCCCCTCTTCCCTCCCTTACTTCGACATACCACACTCCGGCCGTTGTCGGGTTCATGAACAACACTAATATTGCCGTCTCCTCTCTCCGCACCGCCATTGACGAAAGTGACGGCGAACCGGAAACTGATACGGATATGGAACCACGAGGTGTCCACGATATCCGTTCCTTGTACAGCTTCTCCCGTGAACTTGACAAACACTCATTCCGGGACTCGGCATGTGCCGCCCGGGAAGCTGGTCGGGCTGGTCAAATGAGCGGCGAAGTCGAAAACGAGAATGTCGGTCGCAGTGCTCGTGGTAAGCAAGGGATAAACGAAGAGGATACTCAAACAAAATCTGAAGTCTCGGGGTCTAGCCCAGAACCCGGCATTTCCCCAGCGGAAGAGGTTGGTGAACACCCGACTGATATACCATCTGCAGCGCCGTCGCCTCCTCCCTCTGCCGTGTCTGTTCATTAACAAGGCTGGTCAACCTATCCGACACCACCCTGGATAGATAATTAACTATTTTTTGAAAATGTTGATCATCTTCAATGTTGTCGAATTCCCTTCCGCTGTTGCGTGTGATTTATCCACGTCCGTCTGTCTCGCGTTGCCATTTCATCTGATCACGATCTCTCTCTAAAGGAAGGCTTGTTGCGTTTGTTGTTTGGGTAGTCTTTTCCCGCCTGTCAAGTTTTTGTGTGCATAGTAATTCTTCGACGTGTCAACCTTTTCTTTCAGGTGATACTCCTTGATATCGAATTTCCCAGCTTTCTTCACGTACTTACTCTTCGTCTAATCATGGGCGTAGACGGTTAGTCGATTGCCCGCCATCTTCTTGATCGGATATGGTCTGCGATACCTGGATTGTTGTAATACAGCTTATTCTGGACATTACCGCTCGGAAATTTGAGACCCATTCCTTCCTGACCCCCGTCCATGATCTCGTTCCCGGCGGGGAACCAGTTCGACAAGCTGGGCCAGATAACGAAATTTCAAAAGACGAGCTTCCATTCGAATCACCGCCAGACGTGTAATGAGATCGGAAATCGCTCTGGAACATGATGAAGGGCCAACGTCCCGCTAACAAGTTGACGTCGACAACGGGGACACGTCCAAAAATGCAAATTCATGATCTGTGTGACTAGGAAAGGCAGCTTGTTTTATCCCCATCAAAAATGTCATAGCCTACAAATATCCACTTAAAGGTCATACGAACGCATCAACGACTTCCATCAAGAACCGCGCCCACACGTGTTCCGACGGCTTGGAATGGTGGGGGTTTCATCGGATCTAGGCCCACTTGAAAATGTCATCCTTGGTTGGTCCTGCGGGGACATCGGACGCAGCGAGGTTGCATTGGTGGAAGGCGCGGACTTGGTCAGGCTTAAAGGCACCGACGACGGTATGCAAGAGTCCTCGGTTGTGGAAGAGGACGAGGTCTTTCTCTTGCCAATCGTGTGGGTACACAAGCTTTGGTGGCGTGGAACGGCGTGAGGGGACGCCATTTACCGGACATGGGAACTTGCCCCGCTTACCTGTGGCGCAATGGCCGGTCGCTGCATCTTGTACAGCAGCGCGCGGACCTTTGCGAGATCCTTGATGTGTGCGCCATCTGGGTATAGGGCCCCATCACGTTTCGCGCCTGCGGGGAGGGGCTCAACGATGAGTTCCTGAGCGCCGCACGGGTGCACTTCGAAGTGGAGGTCCCCCGTAACAGGGTTCTTCCACAGCTGCCAGGGTGGCGTTTTTCAGCGATCTCTCTCTCTCTCTTTCTGGCCGTGGATCGGCTTACCACAGGGAACGTCTTGATCTTGGACTCTTCCCAATCAGGGAGTTCTTCCGTGGGGAGCTCGAGATCTTCGCTTTCGATTCCCAAACCGGTTGGCAGGGCACGCGCTGGTGCCATCCAGACGTAAGGGTGTGGCGCATACCGCACCGAGGCTCTTACGGCGAGACTCTTGAGCTCTGGCGGCAGAATCTCGAACATGGTCTTGCCTGAGACGAACGCTGTGGTACCGAGGGGGACGGGTAACTCATCTTGGGTCCCATCGTCATACCTGACGGTCTGGCGGTCGCCTTTGGGTACTGTTATCCCATAAAGCGTGGTCACGCGAGGTGGATTAAAGTCGTATAAAGCTGCATCGATGTGCCATCTATAGAAACGCGTATAACCCTTGGCCTCATCCTCGTCGGAGACACGGGTTTTGTGAAAGGTGGTGTGGGAGGGGTGTTTGAGGGCAGCAGTAGCGAGGCCTTCATGATTGGTCACAGTACCATTACCGATGAGCTGAACCTGGGGCACGCGAGGGATGGTCTTCAGGTCCGGATGGAGAATGGACTTGGTTGTGGATTGAGTCTTGTTGTTGCCATGCCCATAGCTCTCGGATTGCGGATCGAAAGCCTGAAAGGTGGTGGTTAGGTGACAAGGAGAGAGAAGCCCATATAGAGAGAAGTGATTACCTTGGTGAGTGCGTATTGTTGTTCGGGCGTAAGAGCAACATTGCGGAACAAGAGGGCACCGTGCTGGTGGGGGAACGGACTTCAAAACGTGGAGCAGCGACGACGAGAATGGACAGCTAACCTTGTAGAGTGCGTCGTGGATCTCAGCAAACTGGGCTGGTGTGAGCTCGCCGGGGTTGGCGCCCTTGACCTCGCGACCAAAGTCGACAAAGTAAGATGGATCCGCGGAGGCAGGCAGTGGCAAAGGGGTTAATTCGATAGCCATCGCTAGAGTGGGATATGATTCGCAGCAGGAGAGTGCGTTTCGCTGGATAATGAACAAGGGCGTACAGGATACAGATAACCCCTTTGTCACACTGGGCGACTTGTCGGCAGGAACATGCCGGCGCCGGGATCCGGACGGTGGACACGATGAAGCTGTCTAGCAGCAGTTGGCTCAAATCGGCACTCCTGCTGGGCCCAAAAGAGAACCAATCGCAATCTCACCTCTCATCCGCAGCACAAAACGCGTGAATGAGGGACTGAATTCAACTTTGCCTGTTCGTAACGCCTTTTGGGAGCACACACAAAAGGAAACCCCGCTCGACTTCCTTTTCCGAGTTCATCATGGACAGTTCACTCCCAGTGCGAATGCGGCATAGGAAGCCACCGTCCGACGTCTCTCCGCCGGCTGATGCCAAAGATACCACAAATCCGCCTGCTTCTGTCCCTTCAATCCATCATTCCAATCAGACCCCGGCCCGGGGCATTCCATCCTGGACATTATTTTGCGGCTTAATCATCGTTGCAGCAGTATATGTCCTGTTTCAGGTATATGAAGCCCTGCAGCTGTGATGTACTCTGCGTCTCATATTACCTTAGCTCCCATTAAACAGAGTTCATACCAGCGAGACCCCGCTGCCCGGCGTCAGACTCGGCGTCGTTCCAACGTTCACAGCGGACGTCCAAAGACGTGATGCTGTGGTAGACGCGTTCAAGGTATGTATGCACCTCGGCACATTTACCTCCTTTTCATCTCCACATATAGCATGCTTGGTCGGCGTACGGTAAGTGTGATCGTTCGACGACTGTCCAAAATTGATCGTTTCAGAGCGAGATGCTATGGGTGATGACGAATACCACCCACTATCTCGCAGAGGCTCGAACTTGACAAAGGCTGGTGGCATCGGCTACACCGTCGCGGACGCCATAGACACGATGCTTATCATGGGATTGGATGGCGAGTATCAAAGGGCCAGAAAATGGGTGCAAAATCATTTGTCCTTTGAGCGTGATGCAGCCTTCAGCACATTCGAGGTACGCGTGATGATCTCCCAGAGGTGTGCATAGTGCATGAATGCCGTGTTTATGTTGTAGACAACAATACGCGTATTGGGTGGCCTGCTGGCTGCATATCACCTTTCGGAGGAGGATCCCATTTTCCTCGAGAAAGCACAAGAGCTCGGGAACCGTATCCTTCCTGCGTTTGAGACGCCTTCAGGCCTGCCACTTTCTTCAGTAAACCTGCTACGTCAAGAAGGTGTGCCCGATCACGATAATAACGGTCTAGTCAGTACTGCCGAAGCCGCGACCTTGCAACTCGAGTTCCGCTACCTTTCCCACCTCACTGGAGAGGACAGCTACTGGGAAAAGGCTGAGCAGGTACGACACTTCCTACTACAGTGGGTCTACCGTATCCATTATGACAGGTCATGGCCGTCCTCAAGGCAGCGAGACCCCCACATGGCCTTGTACCCATCTTTGTCGAGTACGTGTCATAGACGACTTTATGACGACCATCCTCATTTCCGTTTTCACCGTCAGCCCGGGAAGTGGTCGTTACCGGACTTCGTCTATTCGCCTTGGTTCTCGCGGAGATTCGTACTATGAATATTTACTGTCAGCCTTCTGTCTGGTCCTGCGTTCATTGTGGATCGCTGATCTTTCGCCCGCAGAAAACAATATCTGCAGACCGTGAGTTTTGGAAATTCATACCTATCGGCCGCTGAAGATCCTTTTCCAGAACCAAACTGAAGGAGTATACCACGAAGTGAGTTTCGGGATGCTCGTGCCAACCGGCGAACCGTATGGGATGTTCACATGACTGATAGCTGTATGGCCATGCGATGACGGGCATTCATGACCATCTCGTGCAGAAGAGTATTTCTGGCAAGTTGGTCTATACCGCTGAACTCATTCCGCAAGCTGGCCGTCAGGGTGAACCGTTCGTGGACAACTTGTACACTGATCTCTTCCGTTTCTCATTAGAACTAATTGGACAGGGGTTGGCAACTTGATCCCAAACAAGATCATCTTGTGTGCTTCCTGGGTGGTTCGCTCATGTTGGGCGCGACTACTGCCGGAGCACTTGTAGATCGTGTCTCTGTCCCTCCTTTGTCGCATGAGCTTTCTGAGCAAGCTAAGCGCGATTGGCTCACGGGTGCGGAGCTTGTCAAGACATGCATGGCAACGCATGATACCCAAACGTGTGTCCTCTCGTTTTCCCCTGTAGGCGATGTATGTGTTTCCCTAACTACTGGTCTCTGTAGTGGTCTTTCTGCAGAGATTGTTCATTTTCGGACTCCGGGAGACAACGTAAAGGACTGGTCTGGTCGGACGGACTGGTATATCAAGGGGTCTCAGTGAGGAGAATCCTCTGTTGAGGTTAACTGTCGGAGCTGATATGCACCCCGAAAATGTCGATAGGCCAGGAAAAATGCCATCGCTGGATGCAAGATACATTTTGCGGCGCGTTTCCTTTCGCCTGTCAGAAGCTGCAAATATTGATTTATCCCATCCAGTCCAGAAACGGTTGAATCTCTCTTCCTCGCCTTCCGCCTAACGGGCGACACGTTATACCGCGATCATGGGTGGGCAATCTTCCAAGCGATCGAAAAACATTGCCGCGTTGCCACTGGTGGATTCGCTAGTGTGAAAAATGTAGATCAGGTTCCTGTCGAACTAGAGGACAAGATGGAAACGTTCTTGATGGTAAGGTCCCTGGTTCCTGAAACAAGTCTGCGAGCCTAAATTCGTTCAAATTTGCAGAGTGAGACACTGAAATACCTGTATTTGCTATTCTCGGATGCTAGTGCCCTTCCATTGAACGGTACGTGCCTCGCTCCGAGCGTCGCTGTCGTGTGCCTGAGATCATCACCCTCCAGAATACGTCTTCAATACAGAGGTAGCCCCTTTTCTCCAACGTTTCTTAAGCGGTGACTTACAGGTTCCGTTAGGCACATCCCCTTCCGATCTTCGTGCCTGCAATCCGTACAGGCTTCGCGTGAACGATTGTCTCATTTCGCTCGCTCTTGTTTTCGCTCCGATGCTTGAAATATATATGCTTGTTGCCACTGGCACGATACACGGTAGCCCTCCCTTCTTTGGATAGGCCTTCTGAGGTGTGGGTGGTTGGGACTCCGTAGTTCCTTGCCAGATTCGAGGCTCAAGTTCAAACCGACTTGAAACTGACAGATAACATACAGGAACCGGACAATCGCAGGTTTTCGGTGTCCTCGCGCTCCCACCTTGCGCCGGTCGTTATCGGGAAGTTGAGAAACCCGGCATCCACACGACTCGGACCGATAAAACTAACGCAATCTAGATTAATGCTAAGCCAACCATCCAAACACTATAAAAAGCTAGATGAATTAGTGAAGTACCGAGGGAACCCGGCAATACAATCTGTTTATAAGGGAGCGTATCTAAAATCCGAAGGAGAGAAAAGTCGTCAAGTCATGACAAGCTGTTTGTGGTTATCCATAAATAGTCCAACGTCCGGGGACGACGCAGGCCCGCCCTACATCGCGCTGGCAACTGCTTGTGCATAGGACTTGCCTTTCCAGACAGATCCGTCGTTGAGGCTAGCACGGGTGATGTATTCCCATGGCTCGTCGGCTTCGGCGTCGTCCAACGCGATAACGGCCCGAATTGGAGGGATCACCTCGAAATCGAGCTCTGCAACGAAAACGTCGGGGAACGCCAACGACGATCAGCGACGCCAGAAAACACCGCGCAAGCACACTCACGTCTCGCCTTGGGTTTGCGCGGCTTCGAGATGAGATCGCCCAGCGTCAGCTCCGTGAACGAGCTCGTGCTGTCTCTAGGGCAGGGCGCCACGTCGCGCTCGTGCGCTGCAGTGACTGACCGCTGCTCCCGGGGTTCCTCCCCGTCCCAGCTCTCCATGCTGAGCCTCCGAACGAGCTTCGCCCCATGGATCACCTTGAGCCCCAACACTCGCACAGCAGCGACCTTCTCCTTGCGCTCCTTGGCGAGCGCGTACTCCCGTCGTTCCTTGGTGCGATGACGGGCGTGCTCATGAGCGCGCACGTCCTTGCCTTCGTTCAGACGGGCACTCGGCGCGTCATGAGGAGATGGGGTGGGCTTGGTGGATGAGGTAGTAGGCATGGGAGAAAGAGGAATCGATGTGTCACATTTATATAGGCTGCTTAGTGTGGCGTGACGAGTTCTTCTGGCTATGGCGCGGGAACAGGGCTGCGCGAGCCGAGCGGGATAGCCCGCCTGATGCCAAAGACATTACCAATGGGGGAGAGGATCATTCATCGGGAAATCAAAAGGGTTAGTGGGGGCGTTCCTTATCATTCCGAGTCATACACAGCACAAGGGCACTGCACCTTCACATGTCAGACAATTGAGCGCGACACGGACAGAGCGTGTTGTAACAGGCAACGGCTCAGGCACGTGATCGCTTGCGCTATCTTATCTCGCACGTTCAGAGTTCGCAAATACGCACGTTTGCATTCACTTTTCGACTGTAATATATCAGCGTACAACAAGCACAGCACCCATGTCTAGTGGATCGTACAACAACGCAGCTCAAACAATCTCAGTCTTCGGAGGAACTCGCCCCTTTTTTGAGGAGGGCCGGAGGTTCCGGGCCAGCAGACAACCCTTTTTCTCCAGCGTAAGTCGCACCCGTGCCCTGAAGTTCATCCCTGAAAAGCCAGTTGAATACAATGCAAACAAGGGGACCTGCCGAACATACTCAATGCGCAATAATGCGTTGTATTTGGCAACGCGCTCGCTTCGCGCAGGTGCGCCAGTCTTGATCTGACCGGTACCCAGGGCAACAACAAGGTCAGCAATGATGGTGTTTTCGGTCTCACCACTGCGGTGAGAGACCATGACACCCCATCCGTCAGACTGGGCAAGTTGTGCACTGAAAATAAGATATGTATGTATAGTATACAACAGGACAACTGAAACGTACGCCTGAATGGACTCGGAAATGGTACCAATCTGATTAATCTGATTTGAAGCAAGCCGTCAGCAATGCTGCACGCTGTTTGAACCACCGAACCACCAACCTTGAGAAGTAAGCCATTGCAGGCCTTCTTCTGAATAGCAGTCTTGATGCGCAGAGGGTTGGTGACGGTCAAGTCATCACCAACGATCTGAAGTTTGCTCCGCTTCGTGAAGTGAGACCATGCCTCCCAATCGTCTTGTTCGAAAGGATCTTCGATAGAGACAATGGGGTACTTGTCAACATAGCTGAGGTACAAGTCGGCAAGTTCAGTCCCGGATATCCATTTCTGGGGGTCAGAGTTGGGGTTCTTGAAATCCAGATCGTATTTGCCGTCTCTGTAGAACTCGGACGAGGCAACATCGAGGGCGATCTTAATTTTGCCCTCGTAGCCCGCCTCCTTGATGGCCTTGCTTAGAAGCTCGAGTGATTCTTCAGCACCACCCACGTTGGGGGCGAATCCTCCCTCGTCACCAACGTTGACAGCTAGCAGAGACAACTACAGCTCAGCAAAGATCAAATGAATTCGCACACTGTACTAACCGTCAATACCGTATTTGGCACTGATAACCTTCTTCAAGGTGTGGTATGTTTCCGTACCGATCTTCAAGGCCTCAGTGTAGTTAGAAGCACCAGTTGGAAGGAGCATAAACTCCTGGAATGCGAGTTTATTACCGGCATGCGAACCGCCGTTAATTACGTTCAAAGCCGGGCAGGGCAGCACATAGGGGGGCTTGACGCCGGCGAGCTCGGCCAGGTGCTGGTACACGGGAACACCCTTCTCGGCGGCGCCAGCCTCGACAACTGCGATAGAGACACCGAGAATAGCATTGGCACCGTACTTGCCCTTGTTGGGGGTACCGTCTAGCTTGATCAAGAAATCGTCTATCTCCTTTTGTTGAGTAACCTTGAGGCCAGACTTGATCAACTCGGGGCCGAGGACATTGTTAACGTTTGAAACAGCCTTGGAAACGCCTGTAAGAAACTGGTTAACTGCGTCGTTTGGGAATCTCGAATGAGCTCGACTCACCCTTTCCGACGTAGTTGGCTTTGTCACCATCACGAAGCTCGAGGGCCTCGTGAACACCGGTGGATGCACCAGAGGGTACAGCGGCTCGAAAACGTCCTGTCAAATCCATAAACTAGATTCGATCTATACATGTGGGTGATTGATCACCTTTCTCGGTGTAGAGGTCGACCTCGACGGTCGGGTTTCCACGAGAGTCGAATATCTGTAACAATGCCTCAGCAAAGCACTCGAATCAGCATATATCCAGGTCGGGTCTACCTGGCGCGCGTGAACTTTTGTGACGGACATGGGTGAGAAAGCAAAGGCACAATTTCAGCCAGGATCAGTCTTATAGGGAGTGCGCAATCGTCGTGGGAAATTGATTATCGTCCGTACCAAGTCCGAATGTCCAACTCGCCCGATAGATTCTCATGGAACAATCAGAAAGCCTGTGTTGTCAACCACACGCAATTTGATCGCAAATGGATTCTATATTCTTGTATATCACAGCTATATGCTTTTGATTTTAGTGCGATTACGGCAGTCCGATACAAACGAGGTCCAAAATGGTACAGCAGCACCGTTCGACGTGTACGGTGTCTCAGCGATGCTTCCGGCCCTGGCCTTTCTTGCCGACCGGTAATGACTTGAGTAACCCTGCCTTTCCGCGATTTTTGTTCTTCACATTCGCATTCGTGTAAAAGTTCTCGGCTCTTTTCTACAGCGGATGTAAACATCAGAAATCGGGGATAAGGTAGTGAAGTACTTTTCCTGTTTTTATTCGAGACTCTTTCTTGGGAGGCGCAGGCGACTCTCCATCCGACGACACATCCTCTACCAGAAGATAAGACCGACCAATCATGATAGCGCGTCGCATGACACCCTACCTTTAGCAGACTGCACGACTGCGTTGGAGACATTACCATCTGGACCCTCCTCTTCGAACACGTCGTTCCATGACAGCCCGAGGTCGCCATCAGCATCAGACGTATCTTCCAATGCCTGATGCTCCTCCTCGGGGGAACCCTTGTCCGATAAAGCCTCATCGCTAGCTCCGGCTTCACCGTTCAATGGTCTAATATCCTCGGCGAGGAAGTTGTTCTTCTGCATAATTGAGTTGAGGTTCTGCGTAATACTCACAACCTCCTTTTCTTTGCTTTCACCTGCCACTGCTTTGGCCTTTAACTTCGCTTCAGCCTTATTGAGCTCCTCGGGTCGTTCAGGAGGCGGAACGAAAAATGGTATGCGACCTCGGACCCAATCACTAAGTATGATTTTGGCAACACCATCCGCGTCTGGTTCTCCGCCTTTGAGTAGCCGTCCCTTCATCTTCGCTAGCGCATTCAAAAACTGTTCGGGGTCCCACCCGTGCGTCGGATCGTCCGGATCAGGGAGGGGAATATCATATGTTCTGGAGAGATAGAGTGGTTTAACGCGCTCCATTAGTGCAGGTATATGTTCAGAAGGCGTGGGTAAGGCCTCGACGCGCAGTACGCCCTTGAGAACTGTTGAAGTTTGCGAATCGTGCGCAGATGTGGGCACAATACCAGGACAGTCGATGAGATAAATCCGTCGAGTTAGTGTGATGTATTGCCAGACCTGAAGCGAAAAGATGTATGAAGTATTAGGCTGTGGCATTGAGGAGCAACAAACTTTAGTTTCTCCCGGCACTGGCGCGACGCGGCAAACCTTGCCACTTTTGAGGGTATTTATGACACTGCTTTTGCCAACGTTGGGGTATCCCACGAAACCTACGGAGATTTGCTTCTTATCCGAGTGAAGTTGTGAAAACTGGCGAAGAAGCTGAATGAGAGAACCCTTTCCGAAGGAGTGATTCGGTGATGCGTGGAAGGCAATTGTAGGGTATCTTGGAGTAAGGTGTTGTATATATCTTGCCTGTCAGAGTAGGGTTCACATTTCGAGTGCATGCCACACGTGCAAACACTTACAGTGACCCAGTTGGGCACCAAATCGCACTTGTTGATAACCAAGACAACTTGCTTGTGTGCTTTTTCCTTCTTTAAGTACTCCAATACCGACTCGCACATCGTCCCAAGTGGATCACGGGCATCCAAGACGTGCAAAATGACGTCTGAAGAGTCTATCACCTTGTACAGCTCTCCGTATATGCGCTTCGAGGTTCCTTTTGCATAGATTGGCTCGATATAATCGGCATGCACTGGTTGGAAATCCCCGACTTGTTGTGGATCCACTAAGGTTTCGTCAACAAAGAAAATAAGATATGGATAATGACTGTAATAATACCTGTTGATCCCTCCGCGAGGTCTTCAGTCCGTTCTGTCGCTGCTGCGCCAACTTTGCCAAGTTCCTCAAATGTTCCGACGTCCAGCCGCGGTCTCTTTCGCTGCGCTTTGGGACCGAATGTTTCACTGAATGGCTCAGTTTCCACAATATGTGACCGCTATATGTGGGCGAGGATTAAGGCGTGCAGATGAACCGTGGCGGGAGCTCACCTTTTGACTGTTTGGATTGGCAGCGTCATCCAAAAGTGCCATAGGAAGCTTATTGCGGCGCAAAAGGACGGAATACGGGTCATCCTTCTTGGTGGACAGACTCGTCCTAAAGTGATCGAGCGCAGTTTGTGATATCACTCTCGTATTGCCTAATAATTTTCACCCATCCGCCCTCAGGAATTCGATCACAAAACATTCTGGCACTCCAATACGCACCAAACCACCGCCGATCGGGCTGCACACGTCCAGGTTTGGTTTCACTTTCTCCCTTCTGGAAAGCGGCAGCCTTAATGATGTTTCCATCCTTGTCCCGAACTGCCTTTCCCCCCGTGAGCATCTTGGCCCGGGCGACTTGTTTTGCATTGCGATAAAAGTTCTCTCCTTTGACTTTTTTGAGCGATATGTCCTTGGAAGAGGAGGAGCGCATCTTGGGCGAGGACGCCGCTGCCCGCTTCTTTGTCGACACCATGATGTAGTAGAACGATGCGATCCACTCAGAAACCTGACGAAAGGCGATACTTTCCCACATACCGTATCAGGAAGCAGGCTAACTACATCATGATAAGGTTTCTAGTCACCGGTCATCGATTCATCTTTCACTTCAGCCCACCAGCCGCAGTCACTGTCTAAATAGAGGAGCACGTATCCATCCCAGCATCCTTGATAGTGGCGTATGCTTTTCCGACTCCGTGTCCTTCGCAAACCTTGAAGCGGTTTTCTATGAGATAATTACCGACGATGTAGCCACGAAACAGATGGGAACAAGAAGCCGTTTGACGATGGGAGCGTCAGCTGACCGAACATGCTGTTTAAAGAGAACGGTGGATTACTCAGTGAGAAATATGTATTATGGCCGAGGCTGCCCGGACTAGATGAGGTGTGCAGAATGACTCGTAGCAAGTCAGAGATTCCACAATGTTACCACTTGTCCTCTACGATACCCCCTCCAAGCTCCCAGGCACCAGGTGGTCGCCCAACCATGCAAGGCCAAGGTGCGAGCGCACCGCCCCAGCGTTACGTTCATTCACTGAACGTTCAGATTCGTTTTGGACTACAAGAACCTTGCCAAAGAGACTGTCTGGGTCGAATACCCTGACATCGCTCCCAAACTCAAAGAGATTAGCGCCTCACCAAACAAACGTCTAGATCATCGGGAGTGAACGATACACGGTACCTGCTCTCAGTGATCCCAACGCCGGAGCCCTCGTCACCAATTCTTGGGTGATTGCTGAGTACAAACGCCCGAAGGCCTGATCATGGCCTTTGATTCGAATTCCGCACTGGAGGCACTGGAGGCACTGGGATTTCCTTTAGTTTTAGTCTCCTGCGCACGTCACAGACCTTGAATGAGCGCAGCCAAAGATACTTCGTCTCTACCAGTGAAGTGGCCCTTGGAGACAAGGTTGATGGATGGTCCCCCGAAGGACCAAAGCGCGATGCTCACTGGTAGATCATCGAGAAGAGTTATTATGGTTCGGCGAAGACGTGGTACGACAAGCCTGAGGGAAAATGGGTAATAGGGAATTTTTTTCCTATGCAGATATTATTCTCGCAGCTCGTTCTCTTTGGGTTTATCGGGATGACGAGTGGAAGAGAACGAATGCACGTCTAGACATATCAGGATGTACAATTGGATTCAGACAATACTTCACTGTCTCCAAAAGTGATGGCGTGCAACGATGGTGTACCTCCGAAATCTGTGCTAAATCCAAGTGAACGGTGGCAAGCACGCAACCATAGATGGGTCAATGAATATGATTGATATATTCTGAGATACACAACGTAAAAACCCTGTAGACTAGAATCAAAAAGAGTATGTTCCAGGTTGATGTCGACATGCCGTGTCCTGCAGAGCGTCGAAACGACACTTCCTAAGCTGGTGGATATTCTCGAGAGATCAGGACTTGCAAAGGCAAGTCACTGGCACTGTCATCGACGGTGGAGTGGTCTACATCGCGCAGCGTGGCATTCTCCCTTGAGAAAAGAAGCGAAATCCCGCACGGAGGGTTTTTTATACTGTGTGTGGCAACTTTCTTTCCCACGGCAATAGAATACCCCGCCGAGTTTTGGTCGTTCATCGTTCCGCTGCTCCCCTTGACCGGCGCCATTCCATGTTCAGGTGTATCACCCAAGGTAAGCGATTTCAGTTGGATTACATGGAAGTCATCCTTATTTCGCGTCCAGCTTCGCGCTGTCTCGCGTCCTCCAGCCGGGCAGAACTGCACACCTCCGTCATTTGTCGAGCCAAACCCCAAGCTCCAAAGAAAACGGTCTCAAAGCTACAGGCCAAGGTAGATCGTAAACATGCTAAGGATGCAAGTCGTCTCTACGTCGTCCTCGGGTCCGAATACAACAAGGAAGACAAGTGGATAGGATGCGACCTTCAAAAAACCGTCTTGACTCCGGAGGACATCTATTCTCAAGACGCGGAACCTCAGGTTTTGCATCTTTCTGATGGGGAGGTGAAGATTCCGTCGCGTCTGAACTTTGGGATAGAGGGAGGGGAGGAGAAGAAACTGCTGTTTGAAGTTCTGCCTGCCTTGACGGTTGAGAGGGTTGTGACCACATTCGACGAAGATACGGTGGAGCGTACGACGGCAGCCATGAAAGAAGAACTCCAAAAGGCCAACATGTTCGCTCGACTGGCAGACCTCAGGAACGCAAATGCGAAGGGTCTCGCCTATGAGAATCGCAGACGTATCATCGCAGCATTTTCGACTCCCCAGCAACCAAATGACACCGGTCGGCCAGAGGTCCAAGGTACGAGTTTGAGCTCAACACCGTATGTCAACACTTACTCACTTTTGTGACAGCAGCACTACTGACGTCCCGCATCCGCAATTTGTGGTCGCATTTGCTCAAGTTCCGCAAGGATGTTGCAAACCGGAGAGCTTTGCGCCAACTCGTCCATGACCGAGCGAAGATTCTTCGGTATCTTAAGGGTCTAGATCAAGATCGTTACGAGGCAATTCTTCCACGATTAGGTCTTGACAAGGGTAGCGTAGAAGGGGAGTTGGTTATTTAGATTTTCGGTAATCCATCTTTTTCTCGCTCCCCACATTCCAAGCTTGTCTCAGTGCTTCGATTGAATGATTTGGAAAGCGTTGAAACTGAGCGCTGAGCATTATGTGCAACCATGCTACAAATCGTGTATCGACTAAGAGAGTTTTGTAACATAACGGCAGATTGTACAATACCAAAATATCGCGAATATAATTTACAATGAACTGCAAAGAGGGCACCACTCTGATCAGAAGAAATCATAATCATCAACATAATAATCATCGAATTCGTCTTCCGAGTACCCAAAGCACCATGGGTCATGGATGTGTCTTTCACCTGGAGCAGGGACATCGTCTGGTCTGTCCATAGTGAGGGTAATCTTCAGATGAGGAGTGCGTGCATTGCGACCCTGAAGAGCCTCGAAATCTTTATAATAATCTTGATTTTCTTGTGGCTCCGAAATCGAATGCCTAAAATATGCCGGGTCAAACCCTCCAGTAGATGCTACATAAACAATGCCGACATACGTCAGGCTTAGATGATTCTTCATCTTAGAAAGCTCCAAGCACTCTGCTTCGCTCGGAAGATCCAGACAGTGCGCACAGAGCCAGACCATTTCTTCGGGGGGACCAGCGTACACATCACCCAGCACGAAGCCTTGTAAGGTAAAGGCCGAAAGAATGGCTTGACCGGCCCTGTATTCTTCATCGACATCCACAACGTCCGGTGCGTCTTCATCGTCGAGCAACTTCCATTCGATGTTTGTTCTACCTGGGTGGGAACGACAGTTATGTGTGACCTGGTCAAGCGTCAATCTAGGAACAATAAACGGTCAAAGGAAACTCACTGCCGCGCGCCAATCGAAAACCGGTGCATCAGCTTGGTCCCACTCCTCATCTGACCACTCGAGGCATTCAAGACAGGCCAATTCATGGTTCAATTGGTCCATCTCACTAGCCGTCGTTGTCTCGGGATCCAAGCCACATGCCGTAACAACACTCGCAGCCATCTTGCCGGCCTTCTCATCCACCTGAAGCAGCTGACAGGCCCACCGCGTACGATTGCCCCTCGGGTAATCGAATTGCTTGGTAGGGTCCCCACTGGAATTATCCCAGTTAAACCCATGCTGCTTCGTCAGGCAATGATGTCCCAGGACCTTGGGAAAGAAAAGGGGGTTGGACCTCGGGCGCTGGCGGCGAGGGCTCAAACCGAAGCCCCAAGAATCGAGAAAGTCATCTTCTGACGAGGTAGAGTCGGTGTCAGGGCTGGAATCAGCATCGTAGAGACCATAGAAGATACCAAACCGGGGGTTGCAGCACTTGCAATTGAAGACAGTAGTGGCTAACGAGAGATCTTGAATGATCTGAGTGTCATCTGGAATAGGGGGCTCCACAACTTTGGCCTTCCCTTTGCCCGTGGGGTCCGTGGAGGACGAACTCGCCATCTTATCCATCAATGTGGAATCGGCGGTTTCGCTCAGACGATTGACTCGGGGCCTGTGAGAACATAGCGAATCCTTGACCTTCTGGACAAGTGACCCAAGAATTCGAGTACGCCATTCGCCAACGAGTTCATCCATCTTCTCTACAATTGGGGCAAATGTGTTTTCAGTCACTTCTGTCTCTGTGGGAAGCTCAAGAATATCTAAAACCTGGGACATGGCGCAAAAGTCCATCGGCTCAGGCATGACATCTGTTAAGGGGAGATGCGAAATCTTGTATGCGCGAAGTATGGATATCGCGATTCTCTTGCGTGAAATGACCAGGGCTTTACGATCGCGCTCGAGGCGTTGAGTTCTCATCTGTTCCATATAACTGACCATCTCGCCTTGGATATTGGCCCAGACTAGAGTGAATGAGATCAACGATGCTACTGAGAGCGGGGTGTAACCTACTACGAGGCGTCAAGCGAGTCGGTTGCTTGACAAGTCTGTGGTGAGACAAATCATCACGGTAAGGGATCTGCTCGATTTCAGATCCCCAGCCGAGTTCTGTCAACTTCTTGATAATCCTACGTGGCATATTTAGCCCGCTCTTCAAACAACGGCGCGGGAGACTTACGCTGTCTTTCTTTCGCGCCGAAGGTCATCGAGTTGCTCTGAACGATCCTTAGCCTGGTTAGCGGCCCAATTTTCGAGTAAAGCACCGTGCTGTTGGATATTCGTCATCGATACTAGCCTCACGAAAGCCGTGTGAGGCTACCATCACCTTTTCCATCTGAATGACCAAAGCTTGACGTTCCTTAACGAACCTGTCGCGCTCCTCATGGTCAGTAAAGGATGCCCTCTTTAACTGGAATTCATGTAGGTCTTTGGAATAGTAAAACGGGCGCCCTCGTTCTTGGGAAAAGTTGGTGAACGCAAATGAACGAGATTCAGTACTGTCACTTACTTCCGTATTTACTAGGGACTGCCTTGTACGAGTCGCCAACAAAGAGTGTGTAGTCTTCTACCATGCTGGACACCGACGTGGGCAGCGATACGCAGACGGGATGATATTATGCTTACCACTCCTTGGCGCATTTAGCACAGATTCGCCGCCCAATCCGCCAGTCAATTGATCGGATGTTCGGCGACGAACATTCCTGGAATGTGGTCAGGGGCCCTGATGGCAAGAGTGGAAAAGAGTGAATCTAACATGGCAATGGGTATCAAAAACGAGATTTGCAAATTGGGGCTCGCTCATGTAAGGGGGACAGTCCGGCAAGTCGGGCACGTTTTTGCGGGCGGCTATCCAGATCGATACGGAGGAACGATGCATGAGCAACTGTCTGAATTGCTTTGTCGTGCGCGCAAGACGCAACAGATCCAATGGCATGAGATGTCCAAATATCTAAGGCACGAATGGTTCGCGGCGCACACTATGAATAATAATCCGGGGCGCACCTCAAACAAGATGTCCATGGGCATCTCCATGAGGCCAGCGAGTCTGCCTACAATTCGACCCCAGTTGGGTCTCTTGGCTTTGGCTTGATCCACCTGAAAGTCAGCTTCATCGGGCCTATCCGAGATACGCTTCCTCTTCTTCGAGGTTGAGTTAGGGACACTGGCAGCGAGTCTGCGCTTCTTGACATTATCGCCTAGCGCTTGTGCGGCCCCAGCTGTCTGGGACTGGGCCAGTTTCCTGGGAGCCATTACAATCTGCGGATGTATCGCAGGAGTTCAGACTCTAATGATAGTAGTAGGAAAGAAGGGGTCCGAGCGGAATCCAATTTGTACTCGGACGCTGCTTCACTGAGTTTATTACCTTGCGGCAATTGCCGCCTCGAACGCGTCCTCACCAGCACGTGAGCGAGCGCAACACAACGAGCACATTGACCAGGACGAGCTGCCCATCAACGATGACGACGGTGAACATACAGCAGTTGTTGGTAGATACCCTCAGCACCGATTCCAACATTAGGATTTCAGCGGAGCTCAAGCTTTCTGAGGTACTCCAACACCCAGGCAAGTCCCCTCACCGCGACTGACACGCCACAGCATTGTATTCTGATGGCGTCTTGACGCGTTCTTAGAGGCAGGATTGGCGCTGTCTCAGCTCGCATTGGCCCAAAACGCGGATCTTTCTTTGAGACAGATAAGTTCTTTGGCCCATGACCACCGAGACCGCGTCTGACCCTCGCGCATCTTATACTCTGCGAGCATCATCCTCAGAAAATACGTGATCGAGCGATGGTCTCCTTATTTCCCCCAATTCAGAGGGAATGCGCCACCTGTCGAGGTGAATATATTTTCTTTACATCCGATCTCGATTGACGCCCGTGCAGACAAAGGTCCAGATCCGTCAAGCTGTCTTCAATGGGCTTTCCGATCCGGATCGCAAAATAAGATCACTAAGTGTTCGTAGCTGCAACGCTGTGTCTAGCCACGGATCTGACGCCGCTATGCAGGCCCACGTGTTGTCCTCGATCGCGTCTTGTGACTGGCCAGATGAATATCCAGACCTGCTCAAGGGCCTTATTGAACTAATTTCGTCCAGTTCTCCCAACTCCGTCCATGGTGCAATGCAAGTATTGACCGAGTTCATTAAGTCGGATCTCACAGAAGATCAAATTCTACCTGTTCTTCGTCAATTACTACCGGTCCTCCTTGCCATTCTGAATGATGCACAGGTGAATCTGTTTTTGTGTCCTAAATTTTACATTATCCAAGATCCCTTTAGCAACACAGCCCGTTGACCCGCTCGCGGGGTGTCTCTGTCTTCTGTCAGTGTGTTACTGCGCTCTATATGGTGAAGGAGCAGCATCCCCAAGCTGTGAAGGAGGCCACAGAGAACATCCTCCCCGTTTGGCTCGACACATTCAAGGAAATCCTAGGGCATCCCGTAACCGATCCGCTGAATCAGCCCACCTGGGATGGTTTGACTGTTCGGATTCAGATTTTCAAAGTGAGCCTACACACAAGTATGGAACCACGTAAACACTAACGTGTGCTCGAACTTGCAGGCTTTAGATATTATAAACACTGCATTCCCTCGTGGGTTGAGGCCCTACGTTGAATCATTCTTAGACTCTTCGCTCGCCCATCTGAAAGGCGTTTTCTCTGCCTACGAGACTTACTATATCAACGCGACTGAATCAATACCTGGGTCAAGTGAAGATGAGGCTGTCGAACTTCCGTATCTTATCTGTCCCTTGTTTGATCTCGTTTCCAATATTGTGCGCGGAGGAAGGGCGAAACAATGGCTTGACCCCCAAAACCAATTTCAAAACCTCACCAATCTGGTTGCTATCGTTTTCCGATTCACTCAAATGACTGCGGAAGACGTGCGTACTTCTTGTCTCTTTACTATTGGTATCAGCGTTAACGGAGCTCGCACAGGAAGACACTTGGGAAACCAATGCAAACGCTTTCGTTGCCCAAGAGGAGGATGAAACAGAAGCTTACGGCGTTCGGGTCGCTGGGTTTGGGTTGTTGAATGTATGAGACCAGCTTACTTCCACTGAACTGATACGATGATCTGTTTGCAGACGATCTTGGGTCGCTCACCAGCGGACGTTTGTGCCACATTCCGGGACAATTTGCAACAAATCATAAATACATGTCAAACCACTCGGGAAGCAGGGGTGCCATCTTGGAAAGTCTACTCTCTATAATTAGATAATTGGCTCATTCATGAGGACTGTAGGTGGAAGCCTTTAGAAGCCGGGCTCGCGGCCGTTGGTTCTCAAGCAGAGGACATTCTCGAATGCATTGAAGATGAGCAAGATTCTGGCCGTCAAAAACCCCTCGATGTTGAGCAGCTGCTTGCTAACATCATACCTTCCCTCCTTCAACTGACCGGTGAGTAGATCCGTATCAATCGCCTTCCTTTAACTCATGTTGTATGTAAGAGTTTCCTTTCTTGCAAGGCAGAGGGTTCGTTTTTGCGAGTCAGTTCGCCAAGATGTTGCCCCTGCAGATGGCTGGGCAATACCTTGAAGTAGCGATGCACGTAATTGAATCCAATTCTGCCAGCATTCCGGTCAAAGTCTCCGCAGTGAAAGCGGTACACAAGTAAAGCATTTACTGCGCTCGATTACTTATCAACCTCACGTGAAAAATTTCAAGCTTCTGTCAGGGGGCTGAAGATTCAGCTTTGAAACCATACGTGGCGCGGATCGCCCAGGACCTCGGGCCTTTCCTGCTTTTAACTACAGAAGACACGCTTTCATTAGTTCTGAGCACGATGTCGGTTGTGCTTGATGTCGACAAGGCATCGTGGCTTACAACTGACTTGGCGAACTCCCTTGTGCTCGCGACCTTGGAAGTGTGGACAAAGAACAACAAAGGTATGTCCAGGCAAACAAAGAAGTGGACAACCTGACGACTGACGACATCATGTTAGATCCCATCTTCCTTTCGATTTTCACTGACATCCTTGCCTCACTTGCGAAATCGTCCGCTCCAGGCGTGTATGAGACTGTTGTAAAACAAGCCTTGCCAACTCTTTGCACCTCGATTACGACCGCAAAGCCTGAGGAATCCTGGATTGCAGGTTCAGCGATTGATCTTGTTTCGGGTCTCATCCGCGGAGCTCCAGAGAGCGGTCTCGGAGACGGATTCTTTGCACTTCTTGCCCCGAATCTATTTAATTGCCTCGAAAATGCAGAAGACAGAGATGTGTTGCAGGTATGTGACTCCTGACTTATCTGACCAGCAAGTCACCCACAACCCGCGCAGAACGGTGTCATCTGTCTCACGCTGATTGTGCGGAAAGATTGTTCTCAGATTCTGTCATGGCATGATCCCTCTGGACAGTCCGGCCTCGGCCACGTCCTGAAGCTGATCGCCAAGCTCCTCCGAAATGAGGATGAGTCGGGTGGTCTCGTTATCGGTGATCTCATCATCCATGTCCTGCGCCGAGCGGGCGATTCTGTGCTCCCCGTGCTCCCTGAACTCCTCCGCGCAATGGTAGAGCGAATGCTCACTGCCAAGACGGCCACGTTCCTGCAGAGTCTAGTCATCCCGTTTGTGTTCTTGATACACAACCAGGCGGACACAGTGTTGGGTATGCTTGAATCGACAAGTGCGCAAGGTCGGACGGCCCTCGATATCCTAATTCAGACGTGGTGCGAGAACGCGGAGACCTTCCAAGGTTTCTGGCCAACACGGATCAGCACTCTTACGCTGTCTCAACTTTATGCGTCTGGCCGGCCCACCTTGCAGAATTTGTTGGTTAAAGGGGACATCATCATCAAGCCTGAAACAAAGAATGGTGAGTGCTTTTGCCTTGTCCTGTATCAGACCATAGGTTAGGTTTTAACGGTCGTTCATTGTGATCCTGCCGTGGCAGTGATTATGACGAGATCCCGAACAAAGACAAGTGCGTGTGGTTTTCATTCTGTAATTTTCATTTTCTTGTTGTGCGTTGTCCAAAATGCGGTTCTCATCTATCATTTTCGGTTTCTATAGACCCTCACGAATTCACATCTGTGGTATTCCCTGTCAAAGTACTCAAGTTACTGGTACATGACCTCCGTTCGAAATCTGAATCGGTCTCCTTCCCTGGTGGAGAGGGATTTGTAGACACCGACGATGAGGACGAAGAATGGACAGAGGAAGAGCAACAACACCAAGGGTTCAAGGAGGACGAATTCACCTTCCTCTCTGAGATGCTTGGTCCACGCGGCGCCAATTTCGACAGCGACGAGATCTTTGATGAAGGCGATGACGAAGACCTCAAGAATGATCCCATCTCACAGATTGATATGAAGGTAAATGACTACCCATCAGAGGGATAATGCTGACGCTGACGACGTGCAGGAGCATATAGTCACGTTTTTCAAAGACTGCGCAGCAAGAAACATCAACAATTTTGCTGCGAATATTGACCAGCTGTCTGCTGAGGAGATCCTCGTCGTGCGCCAGCTCGTAGGACAGTGATTCACCGTGTTCCACGAAGTACCTCCTCTGCGCCAGAGGGGACTAGAAGTCGAGCTTGTAGTACTCCATGTACATAGATTGTCCGAGCGGATAGACGCCGTCTATTCGTGGTTCGCTCTCATACCTGAAAAACGTTAGTCTCACCCAACAGCCTGGACATGACATCCACTGAGACTGGTACACGATGCGTCATGGAATAGCTTCTCGTAAGATAAAAGAGAATAAGAAAGCGAGTCAACCTTACAAAGGGTGCGGGTATACTGCAGGTTACAGTGTCTATACGCGACTCCTAGCTTACAACATTGAATGCGTCGAATGTTCGTACACAAATAAATAATCGTGAATCGTGATACATATATCCATCCCGTGGCCAAATCTCGAATGTCGAGCCATTGTGGAACGCCTATGGAATGCCTAGACGACGAGCTGTTTTGTCAAGGATCTGGCGGAACTCCTCTTTCGATCGCACCAGTGATGTACGACTCCTGGGTCTCGTTGGAGAGATCTTCGAGTGATTTTTGCTTCGTCTCTGGGAGGAGTAGCGTCGACAGGACGCCCGTCAACATGACAAAGGAAAGCACTTGCAAGCTGTGTTCAGAGTGCCATCAGAGGGGACCGCACGGGACAGCAACGGACCATCATGACTCACATGATCTGCAAAGCTTTGTCGTCGTTCAACAATGGCGGGCCAAGTGCAAGCTGTGCAACGATCGCACCGACCTTGCCAGAAGCTGCGGAAATGCCGTGCGCGGTGGTGCGATAGCGGGTGGGGAAGACTTCTCCCGGGATGATAAATGTAGTCGTGTTTGGGCCAAAATTCTGAAAGAAGTTTGCCAGACAGTACAGGAAGATGAAAGCGTGCTGGCCCGGAACCATGGAATTGAGGGGAACGTAAGCAAAGGCTACAGAACAGGGTGAACACCTGCAGAGATGCACAACATAAACCATACCCATGATCAAGAAGAGGACAGTCAGAACAGAGAAACCCATAAGTTGGATTGGCTTGCGACCCCATGAATCAATCAAGAAGAAAGACACCCAGAACCCAGGGAGGAAGCCAGCAACAGTCAGTACCAGGCTCCCACTGCAAATTCTGAAGAGACTCTCGTAGACATCGTTGGGACTATTGCCATTGACTTTGCCAAAGTTACTATACGTCAGAATGGTGGGGCTATTGAGGGCAAGACTGTAGAAGGGAATCTGAACGTATGTCAAGACATGCACGCAACCCTGACTCAGACTGAGCTTACATCAAGTGCGAACCAAGAGCATGCTGTACCGATAAGAATTTTCAGGTTTTTCCACTGGGAGAAATACATGAAAAAGTCCGCTAGGGATGCGCGAGGTGTTGTGACGAGTTTCTCCTCAACCATCTCCTTGGGTACAGTATGTCGACCGGCTGACAAAATTTTATTGATGTCACGAGTTGCTCGAGAAATGTTGCGCTCGATATCCATGGTAAAACGGGGTGTCTCCGGGATGGTGAAGCGGAAGTAAAACGCGAGTAGTCCAGGAATACACCCAAAGCCAACAAGGAGACGCCAGATATGGTCAACGGGGTCTCTGCAGGGGTAATCGGCGTCGCGAATCCCACTTCTATAAGCAACGACAGCGATCATCCCGACAAGACCGGCGGCTAGTAGATAGCGCGTTGAAAAATACTATCTGGAATAACCTAGTATGAGCGCACCGAGTTGGCCCCAGCCTTGACAGCTGAAGACCGCAGTCATGAGACGGCCGCGTGTTCGAGTTGGAGCAAACTCAGACATGATGACAGCACTTAGAGGGTAGTCACCCCCACAGCCGATGCCCATCTAGTAGGTTCATGACATGATCATGAGAGTCCCAAAAAGAAAGTCGAAGTGCTTACGATAAAACGCCAGAGGATTAGAACACTGATGATATCAACGGCATCCCCGGTGCCGGCAAGGGCTTGGCCAAATGTGGCGGAAACCATTAAGACGAGCGAAGCAGCGTCTTTAGTTGGATAATTGGGAAAGGAGTTGGGCAGGCAACTAGTTCAATACTCACAGATCCGCTTGCGACCAAGGATATCCGCAAGCCAACCAAGGAGCAGCTGCCCAACCAAATTGCCAACTAGGGTGGCAACTTTAAGACCCGTTGACTGCCAGGGACTGAGGTCACCTGGAGGGACAACATTAGAGTGCATGGAAGAAGACAGAAGCCTTTACCATTTTCATCTCCCCATACATAGCCCAACATAGAGACAATGATGCTGATAGCGAATATATCATAACTGGGAAGGATTCAGTGTAACCCACGGGTGGCGGGAATACGTGCACGAATGCACTCACGCATCGGTAAAGAAACCGATACCCGCGACAAAGCATATCTTTGCATGGATCCAGCTAGGGGAAAGATGAATGAGAGAGGAAGAGAAACGAATAGAATCACCGTACGAGAAATGGGTATTGTCGATCTCTCGCAAAGAAATGCGACGGCGCTCGTTGAGGTCAACTACGTGAGGATCCTGAGGCTGGGATCTCGAGTTACTCTCGAGAATCCACTCGGCGTCACTATCCATTCGAAATCAGACCTAGAAAAAAAGAAGGACGCATGAAGGACAAGCCACCAGGAAGCAGGGCCATGGGTGACGTGTCTTATAACCCGCAACTAGACTGCGACCGAGGGCGCTGCCACTTACCACGGACATGATTAATGATTGGTGTATATCCGCACATTCGTCGCTTTTGACTGCCAAGGAGACCTTCTTCCAGTATAGCCTGCGACTCGGAAGTGCCCTTTCCACATCACTTCAACTCGACAGCTTGTCATGAGCATGACGTGACGTTATTATTCAGGTACAGCGAAAGTTGACAGTGGCAGTTATCACTGCCCGGCACTGGCGTACGCGAGCTCTCTGATGTCTTAATCAATCGTGCTCAGCCATCGTGCGGACGTTGCCTGGAAATTTACGTGGTCAAATCGATCAAGCTCTAAGCTATCCCATTCGCAGGCGCTACGGCAAGCTGTGAGAATCCTACCCACTGGCCAGCATCTGAAAAGACGCTCTATAACGTTATTGTTTAATGACACTTTCGTAGGCCATCCGAGAGCCGTGATTGGACGACAGGTGGGCAAAAAAGGGAATCGAGGGCCCTTCCAAAGAAGAAACGAGCGTAGCTCATCCCTAAGCCTACTTCAGAAAACCGATCAGTGGCACGATAAGGTCCCTTATATATGTATCAGCTGTGGGATCGTTGGTTGATTGAACGTACATGCCGTTACATGTTAGCATCCGTTGTAGCCTCAGTCGTGGGCCACTTGGAGATCTGAACAAACACGGGCTATATGTCAGGCTTAAAACGATCACCATAGCCCATTTAATGTAAACAAATTCAGTCTTCAAAACAATCAAGTTCGGCTTGTAAATTAGTAGGCGGCAGCTTTGGCCCGTCCCAGCGGATGCGAACTTTTTATTCCGGATTCCATGCCAGCTGAAATCAAACATTGTCTAATGCTGCCTGCGGCAAATAAAAGGATTCACGCATGTCAGCCTTCGAATGGCTGGAACCGGAACTGTATTTCCTAAGAAAAGGACACGAAGGCGATTTTGACCGTCGTATCTGGATTGGCATGCAAATGAGGGTATACAATAGTTAGGAGTACAAGTGCAAATGAAGTGGAACGCGTCTAAAACCCCTCCTTTCCCAAATCCCACTCTCTGATACTCCCCTTCTTCTTATATTCGATTTCCATGACGCTATCACCCCCCTCGCTGTACTTGAGCTTTGGAGTCGGGATCTTCTTGTCACTCGTATGGAAGCCCAGCTTCTCTAACCTCTTCTTCTCTTCTTTGTCCTCTCGGCGTTGGCGTAAAAGTTCGAGCATAGCGTCCCAGGCTTCGTATTCTGAGTCATTGATAAGCCCTGTTTTGGGTACAGTGGGGATTGATAGGGGGGCAACGTCGAGACGAGGGTCGTACGAGTCCTCAAAGTATTTGTCCATTTTGGACGGGAGAGCCGTGGGAGGAAGTGGTGGTGGTGAGACCGAAGGAGAGCGAACAGACGTGGACGACGTGGGACGACCACGTGGACGACGGGGAGGAGGCGGAGGCGGAGGAGATAGTGAACGTACGCGTGGTGGGCCGACCGGTGATGAGACATCATCGATATCTCTTTCCTTGCCCCTTGATGGGTGGCGAGACTCGCTGATGACGTCCATTGTATCGTCTTCAATAGGTGTCTGTGAAGACTGCGAGGGAGGAGATATATTGCGCAGCGCGCTATCTCGAGCTCGCTTTTTGCTTCGTGTACCTTGGTCTTCTGAGAAGGATGCAGAGCAGCTGCGTTTGTGTGATGCTGTATGTTGCTCAGGATCTGGTGAGCGACTCGTCTGCCGTCGACGCTTGTGATTCTTCTCGTCATTTCTGCTCTCGCGTCGCCCGTGTTTTCGTCGGCTACGCTCACTACGGCGAGAGTCCACGTCCCTGTCCCGCTCTTCAGACGATATCGGCTTGTGGCCGCTCTTGTGTCTTCGATCTTGTTCGCGTTCACCGTCCTTCGACCTTGACCGCGAGCGGTGTCTCCGTCTACTCCGCCTGTTCCCCCACTCTCGTTCGAATCCGTCGTGATCCCACCGCCAATCGCTGTCCCAGACCCTTGAATGTGGCCGTGACCGCTCCCTATCTCTGGTCCTCCTTGTATCCCATTCGTCCGAGTCACAATTGTCCTGCCTCCTGCGTCGCCTCGACCGCTCCGCAGCGCTAGCCTCCTCCGCACGTGCCCTCCTTTCTCTCCGTTCCTGCTCCTCCCGTTCCCTTTTTATCTCTTGAGCTGCAAGCGCCTGTGTCCGCAGTATAGTCTTGTTATGATCATCGGTGCTCCGAATGATGGTTGAAAGAAATCGCTTGTTGGGGCGGGGTGCATTTGGGTCCGGGCTATAAAAATGTCATAAATCGTTCACGCAACACACGGTTTCAATGAAATGCGTACCCCGTTGGAAAGTAAGCCTTTATTCCCAGCTTGCTGTAACTCTCGGCCCTTTGTTTTGCTTCTTTGAGAATGAGGTCTGCAACATGTTTGTCGAGATCTTCGTCTGCGACCGCGGACGGTACGGAGGTGCCCACTGAGGCTCGCACCAGGGTTGATACGACGGAGGACAGTGTCGATTTGGGCATCAGTAGTGACGGCGATCTCAGCCTCGTCAGTGACGGTTTCAAGTTGGCGTGGAAAATTCGACTTTGATCTTGCTTGCTAAGCTTGCTGTCGCTAGTCAAGTCACGCTCTGACTTCATGTGCTCAAAGCAAACGTTCAAGGTCGACCAATGAAACTCACGCCATACAATCAGAACAATGGACTCATTCCCTAGAGGATCTTATCTTTCCCTTCATCCGAGTTTGGCACTTGACGCTAACTTATCCGACTCGGCATTCGTTTGTTTCTCCGGGAGTCTATTGTTTACAGCCCCGAGACTCGTCAGGGTACCCGGGCCCCTCAGATTGGGCTTTCACTCGTCCATTGTTCTTTCCAAGGTTAGGATTCTGCGATCACATGGAAGACGCACGGTGGGGTGGGATAATTATCCCGCTTTGCTTCGTCCGCGGTGATGGCACCCTGCAGAGCAGAGGCCAGGCTCAGGCTCAGGGCATCATCCCCATACGGTCCTGCATGCGGGTTCGATCGCCCAGGTACCTTCTGCTTCACAAGACTGTCAGGTGTGGTCTCACTTAGCGGGTACCTCCTGGAAAAAATATCTTTGTACTAGGCACGTGCCAACTGCACCTTTCAAACGTGCTAGTGAACATGCCTGAGTGCTCGGGCGAGTATGTCTAGCATGTCGGTGGTTGCTGTTCGCGGCCTGCTCCGGATGACGCACCGCCGCACTTGCTCCGCTCATGTTCCGGGTGACCTCACCTCAAGTCTTAGCGTACTATGAGGGATCTCCCGAGCCCCACCGCGTCGTGATTTACCAATCTAAGACTGGCCTTTTGTGTTCGCTGCTCAGTGATAGATCGGCGGCATTCACTTCTTCCCCAATTATCTCGATCTCAGTCTTTTTCGGTAAGCAATGAATGACCCGTCATATAACCGCTCATGTCAAATTTTGTATTGTAGACGTTGAATTCTGGTGCCGGCCGGAGTACATGTGAATTTATCGGCATTAGATCGTGACAGTGAGAGCTTTTCATCGTGAGGTGGGTCGCTTGTGAATGCCTACATTCTCAGTAAAGCTCATGTTTCTAGGCGGGTTATCAGCCAATCGGGGCGTGTCTGTGAGAAGTCTTGGATTGGAAATGCGTGGGCGCATATAAAAAGGGCAGTGCATTATTTGTTGGAGTTGCCCCTTGGGCTACTGACTTGGCCACGATCATTGCGGAAGTGTGCGACGTTGACAAGGCCGGGCTGAGTTTCCTTGGTATGGCCAATCACAATTCGGCGTTCGTTCCGTAACGAAGACAAGTTACCACACCATTGGGCATGTGGTGACATTTTGAGTCAGGAGCTCATATTCCTGGGAGCTCTGTTGAACGCGTGGTGAAACAACTGGCGCTGAAGAACCGAAGTTCCAAGTCTGGACGAACCGAAGACTATGCTATGCCGGAGGATATACCATCACAAAGAGTGTCTGAATCAGCAAACTCGAGATGCTCGGACGACCAATTACGCGAAATCGCCGTGTCCGCTCCGTCGATGCGTATCGCCGACATATAAAGTGAACTCGGTCTCCCGATCGATGGATACCTTCCCTGACTTCGAACGCGTCTGGGACGGCGTTCATTCATACTTCTGCTCCGATTCACATCTCATACTATCTTCCTTATAATCAACGACCCTTTACGATACCCATGGGCCTATTCAACTTTTTACGATTCTGGATGCGTTCTCCAAGAGTGAGTCCTGCTATCCCGTCTACTCGGCGTGCCTAACGCGTCCCAAGGCTGAGCCTCAGCAGGTGTCCTTTGATTTAGCCGTCGCACCTCTTCCTCCCAAGTTTCCCGCCAGTTCCCAAGCACCCCGCGTCCCCGCACGTGGTATTCCACTTGAGGTCGTGCTGGACATTCTTGAGGCTGTGTGCTTTGAGGATGGCACTATCGATGCGGAGTCCCTCGGAACTTGCTCAATGGTCTGCAAGTCATGGTCGCTCCCTGCGCAAAAGCTCCTCTTTAGCAGAATTCATCTTTGCTCGCAGGCTGCGTACAACTCGTTTGTCTACGCTGTAGACCGCTCCACGGCGCGCGGTAGAATACTTGGAGACTCGGTCGTCCAGATGCGCGTCGTTTTGGACAACAACCAGCCTGGTCCCCTCGAACAAGCTTGCTTTGCCCGCGCTGTCACCCTTTGCCCCAACCTCCACGAGCTCAGCCTCGCTCTTTATGGTTGCGGGGAACCCGGAAATGACATTGTCGGTAGTCCCGCTCTTGAACGAATGCGTCGACCGGCACCGTCCTTCGAACTCGGTACCTTGGAACTTCTTCGGACTGGTCCACCAATCACATCATTACACTTTAGCAACTGGTCGGATAACGACCAATCTATAGTTCAACTTCTTGACATCTGGCCATCCCTCGAGTCGCTCTCAATCACTGGAAAGACCCCTCACCTCTCACCAGGGTTGACCCACCCGCCGTTTGCGTGTGCACTTGCCAGGCTGAGAATGAATTGCCAGCTTGAACCCTCGCTCGACTTCCTCGAGTGGCTTCTTCATACGTCCTCGCAAGCGAACAGCTTGTGCGCAATCGAACTGGACCGTGAGCCGAGTTTCTACTTGCTGGATTACCTAACCAGAAACCACGTGGAGAGCTTGCAAGAACTCGCCATCCCTTCCTGTGCAACGCTTGAACATGCCACGGCCATCGTCCGATGCCGTTCTCTTCGTCGACTGCGGACGGAGCGCCCTTCCACGTCCACAATACCCGTTGTCTTCCGGCAACTTCCAATGGGAATCCAGCACCTCGCTTTCGGCATGGATCGGGATACCCCGTTACAGACTCTCGTAGAAGCGGTCAAGACTCAGGATGGGCTGGAAAGCATCACGGTCAACTTGTGGGACAAGGGTGACAGTCACCGACAGCTCTCGGCGTTGAAGATGGCATGCGCGTTTCGCGGTGTAGACCTCCGTATTACAAATGATGTCCGCGTTCACCGCGCCATGGTGGTAAGTGCACGTTTATCAAGGGACATCGGTTTTTAACTGTTGTTTTCTGTGTATAGCGCAGTAGAGCGATTGCTAATTTGTCGTGTTAGCAACCAATCTCCACTCTCGCCCCTCGAAAGCGGCCGCATCTCCTGACCGCGATCCATACAATTCACTCCAGCTTTGTACATTTTACCTTTCACTAATGCAAATGTTGTAGCTTTTACATAGGTTCGTTCGTTCGTTCCAGCACTGGGAGTCCATGATGGGACTTTGCTAGCTAGTTATTTATCCTACCATTACACTTCGTGACACGCTCTATAGTTGGCTTTGTATCGCTACTTCGCTACCATTTTGATGGACATTCTATTCGGACTTATTTAACTTTTGGCGGCGATGTGACCGGACGTTTCAAGTTCGTTGCACCAACTATCTACCGGCAGCGTCCCTTTCTTGTTGGACCAAAGTTGCAGAGATATCCCAGTGTTGACACTGCCATGACGACTGACGGCGAGGCCACGACTCTGCTCGAACTTTTCCCGCCCTCCCCCATCCTGACAGACCATCCTGAAAATGCATCGTATCTCAGCGGACTAGCTTCTCTCCCGTTGTCCGACCTGTTGGCAGCCCCGACAACGCTTTCCACCCAATCGCATACGCTAACCGCCTCTTTGAACGCCCTAGCCCATACATCCTATCCAACAATCCTCTCCTTGCACCACACATCCTCCGCGCTTCTCGATTCCCTCTCGTCACTCGATGCCTCGCTCAATACCCTACTGGATACAGCTCTCCCCGCGCTCGACGATGTGGCACGCACATTCCGCGAGAAGAGCGGTCCTACCGTGATCGAAGAACGGCAACGTACACGCGTCGTTCTCGAACAATACGACAAACTTCGTGATCTGCTCGACGTCCCTGTCCTAATGGACACTTGCGTCCGCAACGGCCTTTACGCCGAGGCGCTGGCGCTGGCCGGACACGCCACCACGGCACTCTCTGCGTTGTCTACCATCCGATCAGAGGGCGGCGGCGGCGGCGTCAAACTGCCCGAGTCTGACGGCCATACACCCCCGCTTCCGCTCGTGAGCGCGTTGCAAGCGGAGATTGCGTCCTCGTTACACGCGATGCGATTGCTTCTCCTTGGTACGCTACATGAGCCTGGACGGAAACTGCCCGCGTTCTGGAAGGCGGTTCAGTTTCTCCGCAGGACCCAAGTCATGCCTGAAAGCGAACTCGCGCTGGCGTTTGTGAGCGCGCGCATTGACTGTCTTCAAAACGCACTCCAAGCGGTCGAACGGGATGCTGGCGTATCGGTCACTGCGTTCAGCGGTGACACCATCACGGGGAACAATACCGCGGATCGCGAGAAAGAGATGGACAGGCGCGCGGAGGACGCGGCGAGGTTCCTCAAGAAGTACATTGACGTTTGGCGCGAAGGTGCTTATGACCTCGTTACGCAGTATACGACCATATTTCTCGAGCGGTCATCATCGCACGGGCATGCTTCGACGTCTTACCTGCCAGCTACGACGCCTCTCCCCGATTCAGTGATCAAACAGACGCTTCCATCAACGTTGCTCGACTTGCTGCTTCCAACGGTCAAGACCCACCTTGGACGTGCTTATCCACATCTTGCCCCGCTCGCAACTCAGCTCGCGTACTGCAGTTCAGCCATGGCGCGGATCGGAATGGTACGTGTACTCTGCCGACAATGTCAACAGCTCATGTCAATCCTTGATTCCTACAGGACTTTCGTCTACTCTTATCTCCGATCATCACACACGCCGTCATCGACGGCTTTGCGCGCGACATCCACACAGGCGCTGAACGCGAATGGTTGACCACGCTCGCCAAGCATGCGTCTTCCTTGTCCACTTCGTCTGGAAGCAAAGCGACACCGCCGAGCAAGTGGTTTGTCTCTTCAACTCAACCCCTGCATGCGCTGTCCGCGATATCCATTGCGCCGTCGAGCGCAGCACACGCGCCACCCCAGATATTGACCGCATTTACCCCGCTCGCGGTGACGTTGAACAGCTACCTGCGGGCGCTCAATCGGCTACGCGCCCTCGCACCGATGGGTGCACTGGACGGCGTGCTCGACGCGCTCGAGTCGGGTCTGGCGCGGAACGGGGAGGCGTTGTTGGGGTACGCACAGGGAGTGGCGGTGCGACGCTGCCGAGAATGGGGTTATGCGCGTTGTCGGGGCGGCGTATGTCCGCGTCCTCGTACCTTTTCTTCGGCGGGCGGTTGTCGAAGGTATATTTGGCCTCGCATCTAATCCGGATGTGCCAAGGAAGGGTGTTGGACAGGTCAGCAGGGCGAGCTTGCTAAGGGACATGATCAGGAACTGGGAAAGCTTGCTGTCAGAGACTTCCTAGTGTCAATGAGACGTCATATCCTGGACCAGCTTCACTGTGATGTTTGGTATCCATGGCACTCAAACACGAAGACATCACGTAGCATGCGTGATTCGTCTGTAAATTTCTGAGATACGTGAACTCGCAAACCGAACTCGTACATCTCCGAGATCGTCTCGTCCAAATTAAAAAAAAAAGTGTGAAACCGATCAACGAATGACACGATTTCAAGCTGAGAGTCATCACCAACACCCCCATGGTCAACCAACCCTTTGAGCCACGTCCTCGGATCTCGAGTCGCGCTTCTCGTGCATGTAGTGGCGATAATGCTTCTTGCTTGGTTTCCATCAAGCCGGGGTGCTAGACCGGTGCAGTTCGTCCACCTGTAGTAGGGGTGAGTGGGAGTGAATACCTCTTCCAACCTTCATCTCGGGGATGAAAAAGTAGACGTAAGAGACCGACGGCGAACATACAAAAGAAGACGAGCATGATCAAGGGACCGATCATACTAGCCCAAATACGTTCGGCCGTCTGCTTCTCGTGCGTAAAAAATGAAGAAAAAAAGAGGGTGGGCTAGAAGACGCACGTGGGGAGAAGGACGACATAACGTTCCAGAGCCAGTCCTGATGCACGCCGCCCATCAGCACACCGCGCGTTTCGAAAGTATAGCTCACTCGAAGCACTTCCGAGTTGGGTCGGACACAGAGCAGGGTGTTGGACCCCATGAATACCTGAAGGGTCACGAGTGCGGGAAGCGTCCCTACCACCGATACTACGCCCAAAGTTGTCTGAATGATAAAAGGTGAAAGACTGCGAGCTAGAGCGAAAATGTATCCAGGACATAGACAACAGTTTTCGCTCACCCAAGCACCAATATTCTCGAAGAATGTGTCCTCGTAATGGTCTATCGGACACCAGAAAGAAATTAGATACGAGACGCAGCCCAAGGACATCTGACGCACAATTAAACTGCAGCATCACTCCGTTTATCATACGGCGCCGCACGGCGTTTTTCCTAGAGAAATATTCAAGCCAGGTTGCCTGCCGCCCTCGTTCTCGGCTTTGATAGAAAAGTCGAGCTCTTCGACGACCTCGATAAACAGGGCGCCGTCCTTGGGAAGATTCTTTAGTTCCGCGACGTGATGACGCGTCTTGCTTCTTCACCTCTGCCAGTTCCAAGCAAGTGACGACTGGGGGACCTCCCTATTAAAGTGGACCAAGAGGGAGGGCGCGGGTGACTCCGGTAGGAAGGTCATGCCAGAGAGTAGGATCAATCCCCAGACCATCTGCACTCCAACTGGGGTGCGCCATGAGCCCGAGTCGTTGGAAATCCTACCCAAGAGGTCTAACTCCCATTCCGTCCTTGACAGCAAAAAGCTGAGCGCATATAAGCCCTCGGTTCGTGAGATTCGTTGTACCGGTAAACGTCATCACACTCACCGAACGCGATGAAGATGATGTAACACTGTCCTGCAGTGCTTGTTGGTACGCCCATGTCTAAGAAAAGGTTGACGGGATTTGGGCCATCTCCGCTTCTTCAACGTATATGAACCCCCCTGACCATAAAGTTGGCGCGCGGCCTGGTTCTCCCGAACATCAGACGACCTTCTTCGTTGTGTAACACCTCGCTGACTACGGTCATCAGTTGTTACACCATAGTACGGTGTCATGCGGTCGGAGATAGGGATTGCTTAGCGGCGACCCGGAAGACCGAACTTGCCTCTGACTGCCCTGGGGGTGTGTAGCTCTGATACTATAGATCCTGAACAAAATGGTGCCGTTGATGTCGCTGCAGAGCCACGAGACCCTGTCACGGTGGACTTGTCAGCCTTGCCCGATGTAGGCGCAGATATAGAAGCGACTGATTTCGGAATGGCTTTCACGGTCGTCGCAACAGTAGTCGCGGGGTCCGACTCCTTGTCACCGACTTATAAACGAGTAACCCAGCGACCCCTTGCAATGCCCCAGATCTCGCGGATTGCAATTCTTCACGGGCGAACTTTAGCACCACTTCGATCCAAGGATTGCACGGGTGCAAACTCTGTTCCGATTTTTGGGGGTGACTGAACCCGAGAAAGATTTCGAGGGCTTGTCGCTCTTGCGAGGTCGCGACTACAATGTTTGGTGGTGCTTTGCACTTCGGGCGTGTCGACTTCCTCACCTGCTGTGTAGTCTCAGTCAAAGATAAGTTGACCCTCAGCCTAGGTGTTGCAGTCCGACAGCATCGTGAGTTCTCGTTTACCTTTTTGCTGTTCCGGAATACAGTAACACGTCCATCAGCAAATCGCGCTTTTCGTCATCCCGTATGTGGTCACCTTCCCCAATTTGCCGTGCTATCCGTGCTTACTTACATTCCCCCAATACAGGTTTATCGTCACCTTGGCGTGGATACTCGATAAGCTGCTCACACTCCCCTTTGACCCTTTCCAGTCTATCGTCTCGTTCCTTTCAGGCATGTCCCTTATTTCCCCTTTACTGATCTATAACCCGCAACGACACATGCAGTGCTTACTGTCAACTACGTCGTCCAAGATGGCCAGTCGAACTGGCTCGAGGGGATGATCTTGATTTGTACGTATTTTATCGCTCCTTCACGGTTAGGTCTGTACTGACCACGCATGTTTACTAGGCCTTACCTTATTCTTTGTGTCGCGTTTTGGTATTACCCTGGTATGTCACCGTTGAGGGCAGATATGGTTCTGGTACCCGCTGGCATGTTCAATGTTGTCCTGATACACACGCACCTTTCAGGTACCGAGCCTGTGTTGCAGTGTTAGAAGGCACCCTCGTGGAAGCAAACGTCAGGCTCGGTCAATGTAGCACTACGCGAGTGTGCGCGTCCATGCCCCTTTACTCCAATCATTTACTCTTTCTTCATATGATGAATTCGCCATGAAGATGTAGATAGTTCCCAATGATTTTTTGTCATCGGTCACTCGGGGACAATCCTTGATCCTAAGTGGAACGTATAAGGGAGCTTTGAGGCAAAGTGTTGCAGGTATGCTTCACGATCCAAAATCCGTAGATGCGACTCCCTCTGGTTTCGCGGTCGTAACACGTCAGTAAGTTGGAATGTTTCGTATAATCTTTTCGGGTCGCAGCGACGAGCGCATCACCTAGCTTGAGCACCTGTTACTAAGCACGAAGTGGAATGCTCACAACCGGTAACATTACGTAACCTTTAAACGCTGAACAGTTCTGACCCGGCACCACCATTCTTTCCGAGAATTGTTCCTTGTATGTCGGCACAGGACGGTTCAGACCGTCAAAAACTGTCGTCTCTCGACGCTGATGGCAGATCTGACGGCGGGTATCTCGTCGATTGCGGTCTCTCCTGGTATCGTCCACAGAACCTTCACCGATCTCCGGCTCCATCTTCCCAGCAACTTGGACGTGTCGACTCCACCCTGGCCCCATCATGCTACCAGATGACATTTTCCTCCCATCCTCTCGGCTGTTGTAAAGCGGATTTGCACCTCTTTTGCAAGTACACGTTTAAAATTATTCGGTTTGTTCGCAGCTGTGTTTGTATTCATTTATCTCCCTACGAACGCCTGTCCGGGGCCACATCGATTGCACTGTGAAGTGAAGTGACCGAGTGTCTTAGGAATATCCGGTGGTTAGGCTCTCAACAATACTCGGATCTCCAACTAGAACGTGTAGAGGCATCATACGCGGGGCTACACTGATCACTCGAGATGACCCTTGGCTCTCTGTCGGTAGGATTTTACCCGTCGAGAATTCCCATCATTCACCGTGGTCAAAATAGCCCAGCCCGTCCCACCAGTGGGACCGTATCACACCTAGTTGGTGTGAGTGGCAGCCCTGCCAGTATGCCGAGTTGTTATTGAATGATTTATGGGGTGCTTCTGTAGAAGGAAACTGCCGATGTTCTCCTGTCACTGGCACCCATGCTCTGGGGATTGAGGTCAGCCAGTACCAGGATGTGCTGCATCTACTCTGTTAAGACGGTTTGAAGTTATACCGTTTATACGTCTGGCCGACGGGTGTCCCCGGCTTCGGTTGCTTCGGCAGATAAACGGTGCAAGACTCCTAATGTTAAACGGGTCATATTCCCTTGATTTCCCCGTGCAATTGACCAGGTAGTAGCGGGAAAAACTTCACACGAAATTCGCCATGGCGAGTCATGGTCATACCATCATGATTCATGTATTATTCCCTGAACTATCCTGCGAAAGGCATCGACTTGTTTAACGGTGCAAGCCCTTCGGAGGGTGCTTCTCAAAAGACAACTAAAGTGTTTGCAAGGAATAACTCTATCCTGCTCGCAATCAGGAACTCGGGTCTACGCAGAATGAGGGAGAATGTACATAGGTCCAGTCATCACGAAACCAGTCAACCGTGGTCGGCGCTAGCCAGTGTCTGACAAGCCCTCCTGGGGTTATTCCTCCATGTTCACATCCACACCCCCAATATCCTTACCTTCCTCCTCCATACCACACCAGGATCTCCAGTGTGCGCCGGCCATGGCACCCCAGGGTACATTGACCTGCGAATGTTCGTCAGTTTCTCACGATTCTCTCTCTTTCGCGCTGCGCCCATGTTCTAAATAGATCTCTCGCCAACCACATGCCAGTGACACATCCAAAAGTCCCTTCCAAACAGTGTCTCCTTCAACTCCTACAGGATGAAGAATTTTGGAAGAAAGACCAGCGATCCAGAAATTGAACGTATCTGGAGGCAGCTTTGGGGTATCGACGACGACCAAACAATCGCGCTTTGCGGCAGGGGCAAAGAAAAGCTGGGTGGTCGGGGTGTTGGATAGTCGATCGAGGGACATCCCCTTGGAATTGTCGTTGAGCACACGCTGCCGAGGTCATGGTCAAGCTGTTTGCGGCCCGCAGGGATAACATCACGGCACGAGCAAGAGTACATCTCTGTATCACTGTTATTTACAATGGTTATTATACTAGGACGCCGTCGGGCTAATCGGACCACACATACCACTCAGAAATACATCTAGGGACGAAAAATTCGTTTCAGCGCAGAACAGAGGATAATTTAGGTCCATATCACAGAACTGACTGGGAGTGGTCGACCGTGATCGATGCTAGCCAAAGTGTCTGACGAGCCTTCCTAGGCCCATCCCTCCATATCCGTATTCTCATCCACCACATCCATATCCACCTCCCCCTCCCCCTCCCCCTCCTCCCTCTCCTCCTCCTCCTCCTCCTCCCCCTCCTCCCCCTCCTCCTCCTCCTCCTCCATATCACACCAGGATCTCCAGTGTGCGTCGGCCGTGGCACCCCCGGGGTACATTGACCTGCGAATGTTCGTCAGTTTCTCACGATTCTCTTTCTCTTTCACCCTGCGCCCATGTTCTATATAGATCTCTTTCCAACCATACGACGCATCCAAAAGTCCCTTCCAAACAGCATCTCCTTCAGCTCGTATAGGACGAAGAATTCCCGAAGAAAGACCAGCGATCCAGAAATTGAACGTATCTGAAGGCAAGCATGGCATATTGACGACGGTTAAACAACTGCGCTTAGCAGCGAGGGCAAAGAAAAGTCGAAGGCTCGGGATGTTGGATAATCCTTTGATGGACATCTGTCTGAATTTGTCCGGTTTGGGATCGGCGTTGTAGGTCTGGTCGTTTTTCACTTGAACCAGGATTACCCCCAGATCTTTCGCCGTTAATCCACCATGAGTGAATGGAATAACGAGATCCACGCCCTTTTGGCCATTTGCACAGAGGATCGCAGCACCCCGGGTCATCAGGCGTGTGATATATTTGGTGTTCAACATCTTGTGCTCGTGAACTTTGACGAAATGGTTGAAATATAGCTTGCCGTCCCCTAAGACCACCTCCATCACTGGCTGCCTATCTCCAATGGCATCTGTCCAGGCAGACTCGACGAAAAGGCTCGAGAGGAAAGCTCTGACGCTGCAGTAACGCAATCCACTTTCAGGAACACCAAAGTCGACAGGGGGGCCAACTGCATTGTCACGGGCGATTGTGAGCAGAAGCATGACAAGAAGCTCTCCACGGTCCCCTCGGTCCACAGAGAATCCACCCAAGATGCGCTTGAGTGCTGTGGCTGGTTTGAATTGTCGAGCGTTCATCACCCAGTAGGCAGCTTCGGATAAGATAGGTTCCGACGGAGTCGTAGTGATCATCGTCTCCAGGTTGTTAACAACACGGATAACGACACGCAAGTGAGACTGCACTTGCACAGTCTGAGGATTTGCAAGGCTCGAGCTGTATGATGATGACAGAAACTCGATCGGCAACCGCTGGGCGAGGCAGCCGAGCTGATGAGGCAACTCCAATGACGCTAGACCCCAAGGATCGATCCCACCCAGCAACTTCGACGCTGCAAACTCGATGATATCGGCTTGTACGGATGTGTCTCCTTCATTATAACGAGTCGCCCACCTAGCACTTAAGTTAGTTGGGATGAAAGGTCAATGCGGCGTGTAGACGTACAGTGGCCTGCCAAACTTTACTAACTGAGCAGTACTCGAAACGTGAGCGAGAATGTCGTCAGTCTCCATGGCATCCTGACCACCCGCTAGATTGGTATGCTTGGCAAAATGGTCAAAGCCAAGCTCTGAGAACGGTGGAATCACCCATCCCCCTCTGACCATTCTAGCTGAAGGGTCCACGGTCGGATTGCGGATGGTGTTGTACATATGTCCAGCGGTGGAGAGAAAGAGTGAAAACACGGGCTGTCGTATTAGCGCGCGCAACGCACGACGAAATTCGAGATAATTGTCTTTCAAAATATCCATCTCGTCGAAGGAGAGGATTACGAATGACGACGGATCCCGAAATACTTTGAGGGCCTTCAAAAGCGCCTCGCACTTCGTACTCAACAAGAAGGAAGGTTTCTTGATCTCGCTGTCTACTTTGAGACCCGCTGAGTCTGAATTGGTGGGTATCTTTTTCTGGTATGCCTCTAAGACCTATCTTCCCAGAGTGAGGATGGTCAGACAGCCGATGCTTGCGATACGCACCGCATCCGCCTTCTTAATAACCCTATCATAAAACTTCTCGCGGAACTCGCCATGGCGAGTCATAGTCATACCATGGTTCATGTATTCCCTGAACTGTCTTGCGAAAGGCATTGACTTGTTTAACGGTGCAAGCCCTTCGGAGGGAGCTTCTGTGCTCTCCGCCACTTCGGCCAGTATGACAAACGATGCATCCAAGAATGCAAGCACCCGTTGGAACACCCCAGGTTTAGAGTCTGCGAGATAATTTCGGATGCTTGGATCAGCAGGGGGATATCCTGCAGAAATGATTGGTCACAGTTCAACTCAGATTTCGATCACGAGAATACAGAGTCGTACCAGTTGAATCATGTGGCCGAAGGACCATAGGAATGACGAGCTCGCCCTTCGCGATTTCGTCGACGGCACGTGATTTTCCCATGCCAGACGACTGAATTATCGCCGTGTATCGTGCATACAGGCTTCTGGCAGAAGAGGGGCTATAGTCGCGCTTAGGGCCGGGTAAGGATTTCTTGATACGATCGAGCAGGACAGTGGCAACATCTCCAACGTAATCCACATTCCAGGCCCGTTCCGTGGCTGAGAGGAAGAGAAGACGAAAGTGAGTGTCAATTTCTGATCTGGATCAGCCCACCAACCAAATGCTTCGTCTGATGTTTCTGGACGATAGGCGATGATTGGATAATGATACACTGGAAGAGGATATGGGCGTACCTTGCCTTAGAGGTGGTGGTGGGGGGGGCTTCGATATCCAAAGATAGTCTGTCAGATAGCCGTCAAACACACATTGAAACCGCTGTACACCATTATCTTGCCGATAGCCCTAATCGAATGGTACTCCTTTGCATCCCAAGCTGTGACGAGTTTCTCTCTTAACGAGGGCCCTTTTTCTGGGTCGCGCAATTTCTCCCTCAGAAAGCGCGTGTCCCTGTTAAGTTCCCCAGATGAATGGTCGGCGATTCCCTGCAGAAGAGTATAAATATCCCCATCGGAATCAAGCTTGCGAGGGAGAAAATTCTGCAGCTCTTTGTTAACCTCGTCGTCGAGCCTGGCCATGATCGCGATGTGGCAAGAAGTGGTCGCTGCGAGTTCGTCCCACCGTGCGGTCACGTCGTGGTGCACATCTATAATATTAAGTAAGCTGGAGTTCGCGGGAGCCTTCATTTGGAGCGGCGCGTGTTGCAGGTGCGGTGGATGCCGGGCGCGGCAAGTGGAGTGCGTCGATGCGGCTGCGCCGCTCGATCGATCGTGCCTCCTTTTCGTTATGCTCTCCTCTCTTGTGCTGCTTTTCCATTCTCCCCCACCATGGCGACTTCCTGCAACGTCGTGGGCATCATCGGCGTCCGTAATGGACGGGCGTACAATTAGTTCTATACTTTTGGTCATGATACGGCGCCCCTCGAAGAGGGCATCTACTGTGGTGTTGCGCGAGTGGTGATGTCGATCCTTTCAGACACGGACAACTGTACACCGCACTCTCGAGGGTAAGAAGAGGAGAAGATACATTACTCATGTTAGCAAACGAAGAGAAATCGAGCGCGAATATCGTTTACCGCGCTCTGTTACTACATTAGCTCCGTAGCCCACACGTTTCATAACCCCCACGTTTCGTCCGAAGGGTTCACTTGTTTATTGTAATCGCACTGCACGTGAGCAATTCACGCCGTGTTGTATGCCGCGATCACAAGTAATTTATTCCCGCTACGATTAGTAGTGGGTTCTTACGTCAAGCTGTGCTCCCCCCCCCCTTTCGATCAGTTTTGGCGGGTACTTGCACGCTCCGACCCACGCTGTTTGAGTTTATTTGTTCGTGAATGTATATCTTTACTCTCGTGCTCACTGGGGATTGCCGCCTTCGTTGGCAATGACCTTGCTTGGCAGACAATAGAGGTCCCCGCTGTGTCCGTTTTTAAGTACATTCCGGTCCTTAGTGCCGCCTCTGTCGGCAAGGACCAGATCGTCAGTGCTCGTAGATGAACTCCAACATATGCCCAGACCAAACTGGCAGGATGTTCTACAATCATCTCTGTGAGTACATGCCCCACCCCACCTCTGTGCCCTGACACTCCCGGGTCCGTAATCATTATTGTCGAAGGGAACGTCTGTCAGGTCGACATATATCTTTCCGGCGAGAGTTGACTCAAGCTGGGCTGGTGAGCTTGGGGTCCAGGTGACCGCTGACCAGGCACGAGCGTTGCGGTGGGTTTGGATGTTGAGGACTGCGAGTCGGTCTGCCGCCGGATAGTATCAGTGAAACAGAATTCTAGAGCTTCCCTTGATGATGACGAGTCGAGAGTTCACACACAGCGGTTTATGTCTAACTACATTCCAAAATCAATCCTAAGGCGTCCTCGCCTGTCGACAGTAAATGCAAACTCCTCGAGAGCACGTTCGCCCACTTCCTTTCCAAGTCCGTGTGACCCTCTGACGTGAGGAAAGACCTTCCAAGCAAGGTAATTATCTCTGGTGTGAGACTCCTGTCGTCTTTCTTCAAACCTCCCTGTATCACATAGTCAGTGAGCAATTTTATCTTTTACAGTAATGAACGTTTTCGATGGTTCGTCGGATTATCCACGACTTCACGGCAATTGCCATTCTCACCGTAGCGGGTACTGCCACGGATGTGGCCATTCATACTTATATCAAACTGACTTATTTAGAGGGACTCGGGAATCAGAGGCGTAGTATAATTGGTAGCTACACGTCGTCAGTTACTTAAAGGAATCAAGGTTGCGATTGAGGAACCCTCGGAGGAATAGGACATGTATCATCCTGCAGAACTCATACAACTCGGTTGTCAATTCAACATTTCCAAACTGTTCAAACGTGGATTCAGGCCCCTTCTCGACACCCCACTCAAACAGGTCAGCAAGGTGCACCGTCTGGAAATGGGTAATGGTGTGTTCATTGCATTGGTGTACGCTAAATTGTTACTCGACGAGCACTCCCACATCATTGCCAGTGAGGAACCGGTGATCCTCACCCACGCAGTTGATTGCCAAGACCCGATCGCATGTCAGGAGGACTGGCAGTGTCTGGTGGAACGGAATGGGTCGCTTCTTACCGGCCGAGTCAACCTGCACAGAATCTGAACAACCCATCCTTGACCCATCCCATCCCCTTCACCCCGTTCCACCATTCCCTTGCCTCCAGCATCGCCCTGTCCTGCGTTTGCAGCCTCTCCACACTCAGCCACGTCCTTCCCGCACACTCTACAACCAACGATCTCGTCTCGCGTGAATAATAGGCGGTGCCTGGACATTCAGTTTCGGAAAGCGTCACAGGAGCCGCGGGTCGAAGTTCGATCGGGATCACTCGCAAGCCCGCGATCGCTACTCCTCGTCCGTCAGGGAGAGCTGCTGCAACCGCAAGACTACGTTGATGCCCGATCGCGCGTTCCATGCGGGTGATCATAAGGGCTGACTGAGTTGCAAAGTGGGTGGCCGAGTCTCGGGCGGTGATAAGAGGTGCATGGGCAGTGCTTGATGCTACTGCCTCCTGAGGTCTGCTCTGAGCCTGACGTTGACAGTTTCACGAGGTTAGCGTCCGAGCGCGAACAAGGGAAAATAAGACCTCACTCTTCCTAAAAGCATGTCACGCAGGACTTTGACCAGAAGCTTCCCACCCAATGCAGAGAGAGCCTGCTGCATGTGAAGGAAATTGGCATCTTCGGGCACGTGCTATCAAGGTACACGCTGTGGTGTCATCAAACAAAGCCGACGAATCATTCACTGCTCACCACGCGTTCAACAGCCCAGAGACCCCCTGCGTCCACTAGTTTGCCTGCTCTCCGACTCACCTCACCCATCTCAATGACACACACACCTGTTTCTCGTTCACCAGCCATCAACGCGCGCTGGATTGGTGCAGGTCCACGGTATGCCGGAAGCAGACTCGGGTGGACATTCAACCGTTGGGTATCGGGGAAAAGGCGAAGAATAGATGCAGGGAGGATACGGCCAAATGAAGCTGTAATGAGAAGGTGAGAGGAATTTTGGAAGCTGGAGCTGTCGGAATATGGAGTAAAAGGAGGTGGAGGCTGTTATAAGGAAGAAAAAGACATCTGTAAAGCACGCGTATACAATGCGTGGTGCATAAAAACATACGAGCCACTTTCTGAATGCAACTTTATCTTCCGGTATCATATGCACCGGCACACGCAGCGTTTCTCCGGCCACCTTGAGTGGTGCTGCGATCGGTAAGGCACGAGACTACAAAGAAATGTAAGAACAGAACCTACATATGTCTAGTCGTGAACCTCTGCGTCCAGTCTTGATATCAGGGCTCGTGACTACGTGTAAACTGTCCCAAACATCTGTTTGTACGGAACGTCAGCTGAATCCCTGGCCCAACTGCTAGGTGTCATGTAAGCTGCGTCATCTCAGCAGTTCAGCATTCCAAAGAGTGAATAACTTTAGGGTCTACCGAAGACGTGGCATGCACACGGATCCACGTTTTACGCGTCCCCGGAGAGCCTGGACTTGGAAAAAAAAAAACTCACCTTTTGCGTTGTAAACTTCGTTGAATACCGCACACGAGAACAAGTCGCGCCCACAAAAGAGGATTGTAAATGGATCCCTGACGAATGATTGTACATTTGGAGAAGCAGAAGCCGGATGTGCAACTACACTGCAGCTGCGTCCAGCACTGGAAGGTTGGAAGGCCCGTCCTTGCGTTTGATTTGATGCACTCCGACAAGAGTGCGTGTTGGTTGGCGTTCTATTAGAGGATTGCTGTCGCCGTGCTCTCTGGTTCAGCAACAGCACAGGGCCGAAGGACGAACTAGAAAATCTAAGCCGGTGGAACGGGCCGAAAGCTGGGTACCAGTAATAACTATGGGGATGTAGCATGTTCAGTCGACCGTCTGTTAGGTGTTCCTGGGTTTAGATGAGAGCGCCAAGTCCAAGTAGTAGGAGTGGATGAAGTAACCAACTTGAAGAATGATAACCATGCATAATTAAACCAGTGGTGTACAGGTACAAGTCTACAGGAATGACCTCGTGCCCGAGCCTTGGGAGAACCATAATCTGGGAAACGGCCCATCGCGCCTGGCCCGAGTCCCTCCCCGAATAGCACCAACCAACGTACGGCCGAATTCTAGGCAACGGCTCTATCATGCCCCCCATCACTACTGACCGAAAACGGATGCCTACCGAACAAGCACCGCATACTAATCTCTGAATCTGCCCATCTCATATGGGTCATACGACGTGAGAAGGTAATCTCTGAGCGAACCCACACCATCAAAGAAATAGAAACCCGGTGGTTAGACAAAATGAACTCAAGACTAAACATTGACTGCAGACGGGCCACCCTCCCCAACCGACCATCACTCCCACAGCACCAAATTAAACTAACCTGGCAACCCATGCTACCCGGCGCGACGCGCCTGCCTATAGATTGGGTTACGAACCAAGAGGTTTTAGTGGGTATTAGGCTGCCCAGGCCCTCTGACTAGACCGAGGTCACCAGACAGCCCACTGATTCCTACACCCCCTACACAACTGTAGGGCGTGCATAAACGCATTCTTCCTCGGACCAACAGTCACCGACCGCCACTATAGTGTATTGTGTAGGACTAATTTAGACCGTAGATACACCACGGGGGTTCTGGGGCAACTGTCTCGGGCTCGTCGCCAGCTTCCGACGCTGGTCTAGTTATGATATTGCGCATCTTCGTGGGTCGAAAATAGTGTTTGCCAGAGCGGCGAAACCCAGTGGTGGCACCAGGAGATAACGATAGCGAACCTCTAAACTGCTGGCGTCAATAGAAGCAAGGCTGATAGAACAAAGGGAGACGAACGCAGGTTTGCGATTCCGAACTCGTAGATTGCAGGTGAAGCCATGCTAGGGTCCGTTCAGAGTTCAGGCCATGGGCGCAACCCCGTTCTGGGGGACGAAGGGCAGCCCGAGGCGGCACCCGCCATCCTCAGCGAAACTAGGTGTGACCAATCTAGTTCGGGTGGTCCGGAGGCGAACAATGTATTGGGTGAGAGGGACGGCAGAATGTGGAGCGGATCAGAAGCCTCTGCGGGGTATCCTAAACATAGACCGTCTTATGATAGTGGCTCAGGCGGGGGGTATAAGGACAGGAAGTTACATGAAACCTCCAGGACAGACCATTGCAAACTCGAAATGAACCTGACCATCAGGTTAGCCGTCGCTGGCCCGCGGTGGGACTTCTGCCGGTGGAGGATTTCGAGACAAGAATATGATTGCTTGGCTTGAAAATGTATACGTGATTGATTACGATTTGAAGCAAAGTGTACGTCACGGGTCATCAAATGGCTTGAATCCCGAGTCTACCAACTCTCGCAACCAAGGCTGCTCACCACCTCCATTGACCGTATGTACCGTGCAAATCAGTCAGGTAGACGAAGACACGTCCATCATAGCAGTGCAGTGAATGTGGCGAGGTCTGTGAAACGTAAAAGCTGCAAGAAACTAGTAAGAGACGCGTAACGAGAGCATATTATACCACGAATGTCGCGGCGATACAGCGTCTCAATCAAAGCCATTAAAAAAAATGCGACATCAGGATGAGGAACGTAATAATCTACCTTAGTACGTATGTGCGATGTCCCATGCAAGTCCGTTCGAAATGTCTATGAAAAATCCCCAAGACGAGATGTACAAGCGAAAAAAAGGGAAGGGCACGCCTAGTCCCAGACTCTGCGCAGCGTGGTGAACCCTGAGAGGAAAACGACAAGCAAGGTGGTGAGGAGAGCGATTGACGCGGGATGAGCCTTGAATTGTTCGAGTGCACCTCCACAACCCGCACACTGCCAGCCTGAAGAGGGAACAAATCGGTCGGATGGGAGGGAGGGCAGGATAAAAGTGACATACCGCTTGCTAGTGGTGTGTACGGCTGCGGGGTATACAGCGCAAACCGAAGTTGGCTGTTTGGTGCAAGGTACCCAGGAGTTGCAGCCGCGCTGGGACCGCCTGGACCGAATACGAGGAGGGTATAGTCTGCCTGTGCGAGGGGCAGGTTGGGGTTGGCGGTCTGGTAACCATATGGATACCACACGACGCTTTGTGCGTTGCCTGCAATGACGCCGTTCGATGGGCCTACAGGATATGTGTTTCCGTTTTCGCAGGCGGCGGATACGGTTATGGCGCTGGGAGCGACCGCGAGGTAGCTGAAGTTCCAGCCAAAGGTGACATATTCACCGGGTGCAATCTTGTAGTAGGAGGTGGATTGGAGTGGGGGTTGGGTGAAGACAATCTCTCCTGGGTTTCCATTGGCAGCGACGGTGGAGACGGCAGTTGCGTTTGGGTTATACCCGGGGCCACCTGTGATGCCAAAGACCTGGGATGCAGAGCCGGTAGCGGAAGCAGTGGTGGCGGCATTTGAGGCTGAGGAGACGGACGCAACAGTGGTCTGTTGTTGTCTGCGGTCGATGGCCATGGGGGGGATAAGGAGGGGACGACGAGGACGTGGATGGAACCGACTCGGCTGTCAGCCTCACTGTCACACTCTCTTTTTGGGGGTCACGCAACAACGCCGCGCCAAACGCCGAAAACCACGCTTCGCTTCTGCCCCACAACAAATGGACGATTTGATCGTGGAGGAAGACAAGAGACGCCTCGAACCCGAGGCAACCCACGAGGAGGATACACAACCTGATCCTGACGAGGAACTCATGCTAGACAGGGGGAACGGGAGAGTTTGGTTAGTCAAGGTGGGCATTCATCCTGAACACAAAGCCTCGAAACCTCGTTATCTCGCCACGCGTCTTACGCATTTCAAAAGATACCTAAGCATTTGATGGCACGATGGGCAGCTATTGACAAAGAGGACGTCCACCTTGCCACAATACGTATCTATCAAAATGCTGTCAGCTCCACGGGACGGTCACCGCGCATTTTCCTCTTTCTGCCACCTGATCCCAACGACCCGACCCCCCGTGCGGCAGATCTACCTTCTTTTCCCCCGGATGCCGCATACATACCTGCTGGAGAGAACGGTGTCCATGTGGATAAATATGAGTTGGATATGGTGAATGAAGCTGTAGAAAACCAACTCGTTGTTGCCGAGCGTCCCAAGGACCCTGCTCCTCCTCCGCCAGGAACAGCCGCAGCGCATACATATAATCCTCGCGCACGGACAACAATTCTGACAGGTCGTATCAAGCACGAGTGCGGTTTGAGGCCACTTTTCAACGAATCATACAGGCGTCAAATGCGGGAGAGAAGTCGTGCATATAACACCCCACGAAGACAAATTCGCATGATTGAAGAGGCGGGCCTCAGCGGTGGCCGTGGCGGAATTAACAGGCTGAGCAGTGGTGTGGCCACGGGCTCGTTTGCTGATATGATTGTTAGCGTCCGTTTTCACGGCATAGGGAAACAACTCACGATTCTGATCAGAAAACAAAACCAAAACCCGTCAAAGGTACCTTCGAACGCATGGCCCGTCTACCGCGGAATCAGTTGCTGGATTTGTTGTTTCAACTTTTCCGCGAGCAACCGCGTTGGAGTTTTAAACCTCTGAGGGAGCGGACCCAGCAGCCCGAGGTTTACCTTAAAGAGGTACTGAACGAGATCGCCATCCTCCATCGCAGCGGAGAGCACAATGGTATGTGGGAACTTTCGGAAATCTTTGCCAGGGAAGGGGTTCGTGTAGTAATGCATCATATCTTTGTTCTTCTGCTGAGTTATCCGTTACTCTAGATCAAAGCAGAAAATGTTCCTGGTCCGAGCTCTGAGGCGAATGGTGACGTGGCAATGGAGGATTATGACGAGGATGAAGATGATGATGACGACGACATGGAGGAAGTTTCATAACTTCACAAGTGGTATGACATTGTATTGTGCGTAGTATCCATCTTTGACGAGTCCGCTGCGTCAAGATGTCTAGGTCGCTCACAAGAGAAGTGACCGAAATTCTGCACACACCGCCAGTTGACTGGGCCATCAGCCGTCATGGACTCGTTTTGACGTCTACTATACTCGCTCTGTTTGCGGGCAGTATACGTACGGTATGTACTTTACGTGTGGCTTTCCTTGCTTTTCGGATCTGACCCTGTGCCGTGTAAATACTGAGTGGTGTACATAGAATATGCGATGCCAACATGTCTCTACGTGCACTGGTGACTGTAGAGCGTCTGGGAAACATCACCTGGAACCCGACGAGTAGAAGATTTTGACAAGTATGGATGAGCCCCTATTCCCATGCACAACATCCCCTATTACTTTGGTTCCGAATCGTTGACAGTGTCGTAAAACTCTTTTGCGATACGAAGCTGTGCTTGTCTCCCCGTCTCGTTCGGCAGATCAGGAATGCCTCTAATGACGAGGTACTTGCGACCCGTCAGGATCTCGGACGTGACTTTGAATGGATCCACGTCCGCGCCTGCCGTGTTCAACGTAGCGTGCGAGCCCGTCACGACACCCCCGGCCTCCTGGGCAATGACTATCCCAGCCTGTACCAAGTCTGATCAGCAGGATATAAGCAACCTAACCACCCTTACTCACGCATACGTCCCACGGCCTAGGTCGGTCGATCCATCAGCAACGACCATCTCGCTCAAACCAGAAAAACGTGCTCACCAGCATCCAATCTCCCTAAATGACGCCCCATATCAGCATCCAAATGACAGACGACCGACAGAAGAGCCTCACCAGTACATGTCCAGCGCACCCTGCGCCACCATCGAAAAGTTGAGCGCAGCACTCCCCATCGAACGGAGAGACTGAACCATCCTTCCCCCCGGAATCGAACCGTCCCCGGCGAGCTTGAGAAACGAACCTACTTTGTCGTTGATAACAGGGGTTCCTCGGTCGGAACCCCACTCGACGGCTGGGACGATCGGTCAGGTGGATTGAAAGCCTAGTGATGGTGGGAGACGGTACCAATTTGGGCCTTGGATAGGGAGGGGAGGGGCTTTGGGGATGCAAGCGGGAGCTTTTGAGGTTGACCGGTGCCTCGCGTGAGGTACGAGCCCTGGCCATCGATCCCCGTGTACTGCAGGTGCATCAACTCCCTGATCGTAACAAAAGTGGAGCACGGAGAGCGTCTCACCAGATACTCAATGAATGGATTGTACACGACGCCGAGGACTGGGCGTTTTTGGTAGATCAGACCGAGAGAGATGCAGCAGAACGGAAAGCCGTGCACGAAATTCGTAGTGCCGTCTGTGATGCAGATGAGATCGACGCCGTGTAGTGAGCGGTAGAGTGTACGTACCGATGGGATCCACGCAAAACGTCGGTTCATCAGTTATCACCGGGTGCGATCCACCGGAAAAGGACTCTTCGCCGATGCTATCATCGAGCATGTAAAGTGCATTCGCGAACGCCAGAAAAGTCACGTACAACTTGAAGGCGGGATAGGCTTTCTTGATCTCGCCCATGACCAAATTCTCGACGGCGACGTCGTACTGCGTTACCAGATCGACCGAGTTCTTTTTCTCATTGACATCGGAGGAAGCCTGGATCGCCTGGGATCCTTCAAGAATTAGTGTACCTGCGGTGCGTGCGAGGCTGACGGTGAAGGCGAGGATCGAGCGCAGCTCAGCGGGTTCCAAAGTGGTCGACATGGTGGACGATAAGAGAGATCGATTATCCGCGGGAAAGGGTAGTCATCCGACACCGCTCGAACGTCGTTCGTTTGATGGCACCTCATGAACGTGCGGGCCATCCTACTCCAACTCACAGTATCAGCCTTGTTTCCTGGGAAATGGTATCTAGAGTGTCTCCTCTATCGCCGCCTTCAGCCACGCAACATCGGGGTCGTATTCCCAACCGTCTCGTAAAACTCCTTGGCGAGACGTAACTGTGTTTCCCTGCCACTCTCACATTGCGTCGCCGGGATGGCTCTAACGACCAGGAACTCACGGCCCATCAAAACATCCGCCGTCAACATGAACGGATCAGCGTGTCGGCGTTCCGACGCGAGGAGAGAACGGGACGTCACACCGCCACCCGCTTCTTGTATGATCACAATAGCGGCCTGGACAGCATTCAAACATCGCAGCATGTAGACACGTCGTACACTCACACAGACATCCCAGGGCCTAAGTCGTCACCCCATTCAGCCGTTGATTGCACAACCTCGCTGACGAATGCTTGCTTACCAACATCCGATCTCCCTGGTTCACGCATTAGTTGAAGCGGAATGGATGTTGACAAGGGGCGCTCACCAACAAACGTCGATCGCGCCCTGGGCAACCAGGCAAAAGTTGAGCGCGCCACTTCCCGTCGTCCGAAGCGAGTGTGCCATCCGTCCACGGTCCACAATAGCAGGATCTGCTACCAGGCGTAGATACGCATCGCATTTCAGCTCGATCATGGGTGTGGCCCGGTCGGAGCCCCATTCGATGTCTAGAACCTTCGAGATATACAATGTAATATACGATGGATGGGAAAAGTACCGATGAGCGCTTTCGACAGAGAAGGAAGTGGTTTCGGAGCGGCCAGCGGCAGTTTCATTGGCTGACCAGAACCACGGGTGAGATAGGATCCCTGGCCTTCAACCGCTGTATACTGCACAGACGTTGCCGTGGGCTGGATGGACCAGCAAGATCACGCACCAAGTAGTCCAAGAATGGGTTGTGGACGACACCCAGGACAGCACGTTTCTTATGGATGAGGCCGAGTGAGATGCAACAGAACGGGAACCCGTGGACGAAATTGGTGGTGCCATCTAGAGATGCTCGACGTCTGAACGTTAACTTCCGCACAAGCAAGGAGCGTCTCACCAATGGGATCAACGCAGAACGTGGGGTCATCCGTCAGTGCTGTACGCATCCCAGAAGCGTACGACTCTTCCCCGATGCTGAGAGCAACACGACGCGCAGACGCAAAATGTCGTAGAATCGCCTTGCACCTCGAAACGGAGCACTCACAATCGGAAGTTCGGGTACGCGTTCTTGATCTCGGTCATGACGAGGTTCTCCACGGCGACGTCGTACTCTGTCACCAGATCTGCAGAATTTTTCTTCTCATCGATGAAGGAAGCGGATTGGATGGCTTTGGAGCCTTCCAAAATGATGGTCCCGGCAAGCCGTGCTAGATTGACCGTGAAGACAAGGATCGAACGCAGTTCAGCTGGTGTAGTAGCCATGGCACAAGATGAGTGCGTAAAAGGAAGGTTCTTCCCATCACCCAACCACGACGCGCGTCGAGATGGCGGCGTGCAAGCTACCTTCAACATGTTCTTGACGCGCTCAGAGTACGGTAAGAGAACCGCACGCCACACACCCACATCGATCACCTCACCGCGTACCCCCTTCTAGATCGCGGTGTAAACACCTTCTCTCCTGAAGGCCGATTGTTCCAGGGTAAGCGTCCTCTTCACGACACACCCGCTCTAACCAAAGATCCAGTCGAATATGCCATCGAGGCTATCAAAGTAAGCAGTCCCCATCCCTCTATCGTCGCCCATACTGACATCCCCACCCTGCAGCTCGGCTCGACCACCGTCGGCGTCTGCACCCCCGAAGGCGTCGTCCTCGCCGTCGAGAAACGCGTCCAATCCCCGCTCCTCGAATCCAGCTCCATCGAAAAAATCATGGAAATCGACTGTCACCTCGGATGTGCCATGTCCGGCCTCACCGCCGACGCACGCACCATGATCGACCACGCACGCGTCACCGCACAAAACCACACCTTCACGTATGACGAACGGATCAAGGTCGAGAGCGTCACGCAGGCCGTGTGTGACCTCGCGCTCAGGTTCGGTGAGAGCGTGCACGACGAGGAGGCTATGATGAGTCGACCATTTGGCGTGGCGTTGTTGATTGCGGGTATTGACGAGGCCGGACCGCAATTGTGAGTGCCGAGCGCGATGTGTCTTTTTAGGGTGGGGTGATGTTGATCGGATATGCGTGCCCTTACTAGATACCACACGGATCCTTCGGGGACGTTTATGCGATACGATGCAAAAGCGATTGGCTCTGGTTCAGAGGCTGCACAAAGCGAGCTTCAGGACAAGTGGTACAAGGTAGTCGTCCCGCTGCATTAACATGTTGCTTAGCTGACATCGCCCTAGCAAATCACCCTTCTGGAGGCCCAAAAGCTGACGCTGCAGGTACTGAAGCAAGTAATGGAGGAGAAGCTTGAACATCACAACGTCCAGCTCGCACAAGTCACACCTGGAAAAGGGTTTGAGATCTTAGACGAGGTGAAGCTGAAGGAAATAATCGACGCAATGTAACAGTATCAATGGAATGTATATTCTACCTTGTGCTCATTATCCTCATTCACGGCGCCTCGTCAAGAAGTTCTATGGGGCATCAGGGAATTACTGATACTCCAGTGTCTATGTAATGCATGGCCATCGGAACAAGGAATTATCAACTAATAGATAGGTATACATATGGATGGCCAAAATGAGCGAGTGGGCAACACATTAAAAAAGACAGTGTAAGTCGTTTCGTTTGAATGAAGAAGTGCATGAAATATATACGAGCCCAGAGAAACAAATTATAGTATATCGTGTTATAAGATGCAAAAACCACGGTTACGAATGAGTCCGACAATGGTGAAATGAAGCGGGATACGAGGTTTTACATGAGCTGCACGCTCTTTAGGTTGGCTGTGATGATGATTTCTCGTACTGCACACATCTCATTGTCAGCACAACGAGTGGTGGGCCCCCCGTACTCACCTCTTTGCATGATCGTAGCAGTCCGTCTGGTATCTGTGACAGAGGTAAAGTGTACTGAGGTGCTATCAGACAGAAGGTGTACGGGTGATAGTGTGACCTCACTCTTGAGTTCTCTAGACTTGCTCACAGAAAATTCTTGGTGTATAACCGAAAACTTATTCTGAAAGTCTAAAAAAATGTGAATGTGTTGCCGTGGTAGAAGAAGCAACGACTCACATCTCGACACGCTCTCGAAGTCGTTAGGCCTATCGCCATATTGGATTAAGTGGTCTTTAAGGCGGACACCAGCCTTCAGTTTTGCCTGGGAACAAATGTCCATCAGCTGTGAGATGTGAGATCTGGAAATAATTACCTGTAAAAGATCGATTTTATTTAGGAAAAGTATGATGCTGACGTCCATCAATAGCTTGTTGGAAACAAGAGATCTCCACAGCAGAAACGAATCTTCTAGCCGATTCACTTTGGGATCCTACACGCGAGGTACCGTAAGTAGGAGGGAACACCCAAAGGTGTTCTACCCTACCTCTACAAGGACCTGATCGAATGCCGAGATTGGCGCCAAAAATATGATCGCGTTCACTGATCGTAGATAAGATCAGAAGGTAAAAATTACGTTGTTCCATGGCCTACCGTCCTCGAAATATGGCGCCCAGGCATGGCGTTGATTGCGCGCGCCACCGACATCATATACTTTCCAGTCAACGTTGACCCGTGGAGGATCGGGAATTGAAAAGGTATATTCAACAACACCCAGAGTTTTCAAGCGGGCCTTCAAAACGTCCTCTGAGGGACAGCTGAGTCTCGCTACATGGTCATTTTTCGAAAAGAGGCACGCACGGTCGGTCGGGAAGTATCTCAGAGCAGTTATGCGGGTGATCTCATCCAAGAAACTGATGAAATGAAATTAGTGGGCGCCAGACAATGAAAATGCAGACGGTATCACTTACAAGCCACCACTTTCTTCTACTCTTAGCTCCTTTTCACGTAGTCGTTGCTTGACGCTGGTATCTTTCCAAAGAGCTAGCATTGCTTGGGCACATGCATTGAGTACATGAACAGGATCTGATGGGTCGTCCCACCATCCCTCGATCTCGTTTGTATGGGCACTTTTGGGGCTTTTGATTTTATTACCGAGAGAAAAGGCCTTCTTCCAATTAGACCTATAGTGAACGCTGACTTCGGACTGCTTCGATTTGGAAGAGCCGTTGCTCGAGGCTCCGGGGGACGATGTGGGTGACACGGGAGAAAGAGGGAAAGAGGGCTGACGAGGAGGGATGGTGATGACAGGAGCTGGACGCCCGTTCTTGGTGACCGTACCTTGACTGGCGGTTGTATTGCTCCAGTCAGGTCTCGCAGGAGGCGTTCGTGTCGGTTCGTCTTCATCTGGCGAAGAGAGCATTCGTATTAGGCGTTCCTCCAGCTCCTTGAGAGGCTCAAGTGCCCGTCGGTACTGTTCGTATTCGGCAACCCGGGTACTCTGACGTCTATGTCTCGGACGCGGCGTGCAATCAAGTTCATCGCGGTCATCATCCTCACTGTCTGGGGATATGGCGTCCAAAATTCTAAAGGGATATCAATAAGTGAACAGATAAAGCGAGGGGTGTACCTGCCTGCGAACGGAACGGACGAGATTCAGGTATATTACAGCACGCCACGCTATACGATCAGCATGGAATGCGGCTGGGGCATGCATTAATTGAAATTCTGCATCTGTCGTGAGCATCCGTCTCACAGGAGATGAGGTGGAGAAGACAAAAGGGCAACGATATCATGAATCCAAAAAAGGAAGTATTTCTCGCTCATAGGGCCGTTTGGGCGCAGTCTCAGCTCTGTTCTCCGGGTTCGGCGCTCACATGCCACGGGCCAGCTGACAGAGACCAAGTAACCGGAACAAGGAGCGTGTTATACAAGGGAAATACAGCGGAAGTGTGAAAGGAGCCAAGTTCCAGAGGTACTCACGCTTGAGCGTTGTGCTCTTGCCGCTCTCGCTCTGACCGAGGAGCAGTATCTTGATCTCTTGTTTCATCCGCTTCTCCTTCTTCTCCTGTCTGAGCATTTCGTCGATGCCATCGCTAACACGCTTTGCTTCGAACTCGGCGACGAGCCTGCGGTCGCGATCTGCGGGAGACTCGTTTGGGGGAGGCTGAAGCACGGCCCAGAAGGGATCGGACATGGATCTGCGGCGGTTCGGGACGAGGGGGACGTTCATCATCGTTGGCGACAGTGAGCACGAGGAGGAGAGGGAGGGGGAGCAAGACGCTCTTGGGTGGGGTTGGGAAGACGGGGAGGGGAAATAAGGCAGCTGAGAAACAGTCCAAACTGGGATATCATCCACTCACGTGCCACCTCCAATTCAATGAGTGTCCTTGGACTGCGCCGCGACTGCCATCGTGCTTGCGTGGCATATTCATATGTATTCTGTTCGCCACTGTTCCAACGCTTAATTCCGGCTATTGTCTTCCCGACACATCCTCTACGTTCAGTTCACGGGCTGCTCATGTCGCAGCTGCCAGTGTTCCGACATCTCAATGGGCGTCCTACTCCGACTCGGACGTACATTTCCGTGACTACTTCCGGGCGATCGCGTGCGTCGCCATGTGTCAGCTCACCTTTCCTTCCAGGCAGATACCTTTTTCTCGAACAAGCGCTCGCAAACAGATACACTCAGGAGTCAGTCCAGGAATGGTCTGCGGGGCCGGCACGGCCATCTGGGCAGGTACAGGTCGATATGCGCACAGCTGCACAGCGAGTATCCGGCGACTTGAAACGTTTTTTTCAAGTTTCTCCTCACGCGCAAGTATGTCTAGTGACGACGCTCTGAAACTCGCTTAACAGGTAACGTTACCAGTACCGTTCCTGGTCATTGAAGGACACTGCAATCAGTCTAGTCAATTTTAGGTGCGAACGTTATTGTTCTTACGTTGCTTCTAGTCGTCCGACTCGACACCCCTGGGTGCAGCATCTTGGACGGCGGAGTTGAAGTACGTGTGTCAGATCGAAACCCTGGCATATCGGACAAGCTCAAAAGGGTCCCCACGCTTCCCAACGAATGCCGTGCATCAAGGTTCATCGAGACTTCCAATCTCCTACGATTAGGTATAATTGTATGGTCCATCTGAGTGGCTTACGACTGACCTTATGTCATGGAACACCTCTTCATGCACCGCGGGACGAGAGAGGCATTAGTTTAGTGTTGTGCCTTGTATCACTGTTTCAGCCTTTCAGGTGTCCTGGGCCGACTTGAATCACATGTCTCAACGGAAGTTGGCACATGATCATCGTAATCCGTGTACCGTTCATGCGGCATGTGTGCGGGGCTCCAGAACGGGCCCAGACTAAAGGCGGCGATCATACGTGGAAGTATTTTGACAACCCACACTATCCTAAATTATCATGGTTGTCCAGCGTTGACCATGACCTCAATGCCCCGGATTCATCGTTGGTTGAAAATCCTATCGTCGATTCAAGGTCGGCGCACTCTGATCACAGGACAAGTTATGAAACTCGACCTGGTTGGGCTCTGGGAGTATCCTGCATTCTATCGCAGTACACAAAGCACATGACCGGGGTATATGGTTCTTCCGCGGCTTTTATAATGCTCCCTTCCAAGCCCGGCCCGCCCACTGACCTCAGTCCCTGTTGTGATATGAACATGTGGTCAGACTTTCCATGCCCATATAGGGCGATAGCTAAGGTGGAGAATTGCCTTGCCTTCTGATTCCCCCGCTCACCTTGCCTTCGCACCAAGGTGTCAGAGTAGCAGATCTGTTATGGCGGAAACAAGTCACGTCCCGACTAATCGGCGAGCTATACTGCTTGCTATTTTCATCGCGTTCGGTATGTTCTAGAGAGACACACGAGGGTCGCGTGGGTGTTCATACTTGACTCATTTCTCAGGAGGTGATTACTTTCCGCTCATCGTCCAGCATTTGTGAGTCATATCTACCTTGTTGACAACGATGTATGATGCGATGTATTCACCTTCCTAGACTGAGTTCTCCGACAAGGTTTCCTTTTTGGTTACGACATTGGTGTGATCTCAGTAAGGCTCCTTTCGACTTCGTTTAATCTGAGCGTGTGTTCACTCCTTCCAAGGGAATCCTGATCATGCCTGACTTCATACGGCGCTTCGGCCAAGTGAGCTCGGACGGGACATATTACTTGTCCAGTTCACGCCAGAGTATCATAACGTCGCTTCTGTCTGCTGGGTGAGTTTTGTTTGTATGTGCGGAACCCTCTGTTCTTTAGTCTCCTGCTCGTATAGGACATTCGTGTAAGAGTTTGCCCCCAGTGTTCCTGCCGTTCGTAGTTTGATGGCGTAATTATGATCCTAGCGGCTCTCTTGGACAAGCATTCACGACAGACAGTATGGGACGACGAGGGTCCATCTTGTTATGGACTGCTATATTCACCATCGGCGTGGCGATCCAAACAGCAACTACGTACTCGATCGTTCAAATTACGATAGGACGGTTCATCGCCGGCCTCGGTGTCGGTGCATTGTCCGGTTTGTCCCCCCCTTGTCCTAAGATCTCACGTTCATTGATCATCCAAAGCCATCGTGCCCCTTTACAACGGCGAGACTGCACCGAAAACTATTCGTGGAATGATGCTCGTGCTATATCAGCTTCAGATCATCTTTGGTTTATTCCTGAGTTACATCATCGATCTTGGAACACATACCATTACCAACTCGGCTTCTTGGCGTATCCCCGTCGGTTTGCAAATGATATGGGGGTTCATTCTGCTCTCGGGTATCTTCTTTCTGCCCGAATCGCCGTGGGTGGTTTTCTCGCTCTCCTGTATTGCACCATATGACACGCATGTTTGGCGATCGGTGATCTATGAATAGGCGTCATTTATTAGGCACGGATCGGGCTGAAGAGGCGCGCGCTGTGATCGCAGAGCTTAATTCTGTCCCGGTTGACTCCGACGTGGTGGAAGCACACGTTGCTGAACTTGCGGAAGCGATCAGGGCCGAGAACGAAGGCGGCAAGGCAACGTGGGCAGAGTGTTTCTCGACCCGCAATGCCTTGTGGAAGCGGACGGGGAACGGCATGATGTTGCAGTTCATCCAGCAGCTCAATGGACAAAACTTTTATTGTACGTGTTCCAATTGGATATGTTTCGATCGTCTTTAGGGTGATTGATCCTGACTGGGGATGATAAGATTACTACGGAGACACGTTCTTCCAAAGTGCGGGTACTGAGTAAGTCGTTGTAGCGTGTTGCTTTTCCATATTTGTTGACACGTTACAGGCTCTCCCCGTACGTGATACAGACTATTCTTGGGGCTGTCTCGGTCGTCGGAACGATACCGGCTCTCATCCTGATCGAAACATGGGGCCGCCGTCGCGTATGTATCTACCCATCTCAGCACCCACATCCAACCCTCACTGACACCGCTTCAGTCCCTCTTGACTGGCGCTGTCTGGGAAGCCATCTGCGCGCTCATCGCCGGGCTTGTCGGCCACTACACCCTCGCCCCCACCGGTACGCCTGCCGCAGACCTTACGCAGCGAAACAAGAGCGGCGGAGACACGCTCATCGCATTCGCGGTCCTTCACGTGTTTGGGTTCTCAATGTTTTGGGGTCCGACGCCGTGGGTGTACCTCGGGGAGAGCTTCCCGTTGCGCGTCCGGGCCAAGTGCATCGCGCTGGGTAGTGCTACGAGTGCGTCGCTCGTCCGTTTGGTTTTGGGACGTGCGTGCGCTGATGGGCCATCATTTGCATCCTAGATTGGTTATGGAACTTTTTGCTCTCTTTCTTTGCCCCTCGCATTGCGGAGAAGTGCGTGTTTTTTTCTCTATGCAGGGCACTCTCGCTCTTTCGATTATCGGGTAGTCAACCCCGTACTGATCATCCCTCTCTTCTCTTGCTGACAGAATCGGGCCCTTGATTTTACTGATATTCTTCGGGATGCTCGTCTTTGGTTACGTATACGTCTACTTTGCGATCCCCGAGACAAAGGGATTGAGTTTAGAAGAGGTCGGTACTTTGGATCACTCCATCGTAGAATGCGATCTGACTGAACCGAACGGCGTAGGTCGACGAAATGTACCGTGCCGGCGTCAAACCCTGGCAATCATCCGGCTGGCAGCCAAGCCAGAAACACCAGTACCCTACCGGGCACGAAAAGGAGGTTCATGACAAGGCGGACGGGATGGCGTAAAGAGGCACATGAGCAGTGAGCCACAGGGGTAATGTGATGATCGTACGACGCATTTTTTGACGTGCATGCGGGAACGGGTTGATTGCCGTTCGCCTGCAGATCCGTTTACATTAATTCAACCAGGTCCAACGGTTCGTCCTTGATCTTCGGGCTTGTCCACATACAACTTCGTATCCGAGCCAGACAGAAAAATATGATTCACTTTTTAGTATTAGGCTAACGTTGTCCCTACGAAAGCGACGTGTAGTACATAATGTAAACGGTTCAGGTGGTGCCTTGAGTTGTTTCGGCATGATCCCAGCGAGTGGCCAGCCCCTAAGTGATGTCGCATCCATTACTTACTGTAAATCTATCAAGACGCAACGCGTGCGCGTCACGAGAGGCGCCCCGTAGAGAACAGAATTGCAATGTACATTTGACTGGCCAAACCAACATACCTAGTAGTAAGCACATGGCAATCCAGGGTATACGAAGCCTCCTGGGGTGCCACACGAAAGAACTGGACCACGCTCTATACAGGGACTACGATCATACATGTGACTGTATGCCAGTGGGGTTTACATAGTAGTTTTCACAGGAATATTGTAATGGCAAGTCTGAATCATTGCATGCAAAGACGAAAAGTAAACTCAACTAGCCCAACCTCATTCCCACTGTAAGTACTTCAATGTCTTGTTCAAGACCCGGATATCATCTTCTTTGGTAATCTTCAGATCGGTGCTGTCTCGTCCGGTTGTCAGATCAGGGTTAAGCTGACTGATTGGGTAAGACGCCTCTCCAAGTTTTCCACCCCAGTCAAAATCAATTACCACCACCCCTTGGTTATTGCAGACAATGTTCGGGGACCGTAAGTCGCCATGGACAAGACCCTCACCATGGAAAGAAGCAACAAGGGCCTTCAACTGCTTCCCCAATTCTCCACGCTTTTCATCATGCGGCGAAACGATTTGAACCAACTCCATCGCTATGCCGAAGAAGCCCCCAGGGAATCTTTCAAAGCCCAGGAGGGCTGGCGCACGTCCTTGTTCCGCACAAAAGATGTGCAGTTCATCTGAGTAACGGCGTGTAAATTTGACAACGATTTCTTCCTTATAGTCACCGCCAGTCCTCTTGGCAGTGTAAAGGTGCCGGCCGGGAACAACTGTGCCAGGGAAAGGTGCGAGAATCTCGAACTCGATGCGGGTGTCAGAAAAGGGGGATTTTAGACTTGAAATAGGAGGTAATTCGCGTCGGTTCTCTTGGATGTGGAGTGGGGTCACATGCCATCTCCATGCTGGCTCGATCGTGGATGTGAGCAAGGAGGACACTAGCTGCTGTGAAGGCATTGTACAGTGCGATCCGGTCGTCACCGTCACCTGAAGCACGAATGCACGACAGCCCGGGCGTGAGGGCAACTACCCGCCATTCCCCGAAATAGATCACAGCATAAAAGGTAACATAGTGGCCTATTGCAGTACATGATCGTCAGCTGCGCGTGAAATCCGAACATAATGTGCAACGTACCGACGATGGTTAGCCCGAGGCATGGAAAGTTCCAATGGCGAATCAGCGCTGTGGGCGCAGCTTGTTTAATTGCTTCACCGACCGAGTGGGCAAAATAGCCAGTCAGTTCCACATACGGAATACTAGTGACATTGGCCGGCTCGTTTTTGAAGTCTGCAACGCAGGACGCTGCAAGGTGTGGTCCGCAGATAACGCCGTTTGAGGTGGCTTTGCCATTGACACTCTTTGCCACTAACATCCAATGGGGGTCCTCGGTACGTGCGCGAAATATGTCGGTCAGAGCGGTTAAACCTTTGTCCCTTCTTGAAAGTTCATCGGGGTAGATAAGTGACATCTCCTCTGCAAAGTGATCGACAGCTAATAGTAAAGCTGCAGATGACACGTGCTGTATCCCGGGAACGTCCTTCTTGCCACGGAAGATGTCGAGGAAGTGGCCAAATCCTTCATACTGAAGTGAGATGGGAGGAACGCAACGTTCGGCGTCAGGAGAGAGATAAAAACGACGGTGGTCGAGGAATTCCCTCGAGGTTCTGTGCCAGTTTCGGTAACTTTGCGGATGCGCCACACTCGATGGTGAGTCGGTCGCGATTTTTGCGCGCTTCACCCGATCCGCCAAATCCTCATCAGCCGCTTCGAGAACATGTTTCCCTTCAAGACATCAGGAGGGCATTGTCAAAGACACCATAAGTCAACTTACTGGTGCTGCTGATATCTTCTACAACAACAAGGAAAGGGTCGAGAACTGGCATCCCCAGGAAATTGGGCAGCAGAGGGCCATCGAGTGGGTTACCGTCACCTATTCTGTTAAGACTCTGCTGGATTTCATCGTTGTCTCCTGATATCCTGTATAAGCGTATATAGTCGCTGTCTACGTTTTTAAGCATCGGTTTCGCCTCCTTGACGCAGTCTTTAAGTTGGCTCGTGGTTGCATTCGCTCGAATTGAAATGTCAAACCTGGTGTCGAGAGTTCTGCCTCGTAACCAGCAAGCGATCATCAAGTATGGCACATCTGGAGAACAAGAATCAGAATCGACTGCAAGGGTAACGCCTAAGCTACATACCCACTATGATATGGATGTGGGGCTCGGGTGGTTGTTCTGGGAACACCTCTGATAACTTATCAACCGTCTGCAAGAGTTCCCCATCCTCAGACAGGTTGATTTTGCTAAGATTATCTTCAAAGGGTCTGGGGAGGGGATTTCTGGGCTTGTAAAGACGGAGAGTATGCGCATCCAGCTCATGAAGAGTCGCTAGCGTCTTGTTCTTAATGGCCTCTTTGAGGGTTGCGACATCCTCCGTCTTTGAAATCTTAACCTTGAAGATCTCCCCAGTATCTGATCCACGGATCCAACAATAGAGCGTGAATACTTCCGTGTTGTGACACTTGGTTTATGGACGGACACGGAATTCTGTGATGAGTGGTTGTCTGAAAAGAACAAGAATAAGAACGACTATTTTCCTACTTAGGGGGCTGCCTACCGCGAGAAAAGCACAACTGTCTCGGACGAGTTGCTGTGGTACGTGCGCTCCACCTGGACCATACAATCGGCAGTCCCCGACTCCCACGATAGTGGGGAGGGTTTTCTCACACCTGAGACAAGAACAAAAAAACCTGCGGAACAGGGTGTCGGCCCAAACCTTGCTTTGTTGTGTGGTTTTTATTGGATATATATACAAGATTATCCCGCCCGGAATACATTTTCCGAACGAGAAAGAACAGGGCGGAAGGGTGAATCATGAACAGAGGAACAATAATATCGGTATGCGCGTTTTCGTGACACGAACAATAGATTTGTTAGGTTGTCGTGTTATCGTGTCGATCAGTTCCAATGATTGAGCAATAAATAAATAAGTTCTCCTGACCAAAGAGTTGGGCCGTCCGATTTCTACACCCTGCTCCAAATCCCCCCAGATGCATCTCCAAACGACATCAAGCATCGTACCCTCTTACGTCTCCATCCCGACAAACAGTCTCGCCCACGTCATCATGGCGTCGTTGTCGTGAACGCGACTGCAGATCCATCGCTCGAGGAAGGGTTGGTCGACGTGGCGTTGAGGCGGAAAGAGCACGCTCGCTCGAGCGGTCCGAGACCGGCGCAGGTCGTCTCTCTCGAGGAGTTTACCACTATGGAGACCGTCGAGACAGGATCGCCGCGGGCATGGCAAACGCGGCGCAGGAATGGTGGCATAGATGTCGGTGTGGTGGTACGTACCTCATCATGCATGGCGATTTGGAGAATGGGACGCATCTCGTCGGTTGTGAGAACTGTTCAGAGGTGATCTGGGTTGGGTACGAGGAGGCACCGGTGACGGAGGACGAGGAGGAACAGTGATTCCGGGTGTGTAAGCCTTTAAGAACTTCTTTTTGACCATTCGCTTTCAAGTTACTGAACGGCTACCTGTGGCTTACTGAATGCTAGGATCGCCGATTACAACCATTGCCGCTATGTATCGACATATCCCTCAATCAACTTCCATAGCTTCGTCATCTGCAAATTCCTCATCCGTAGATTCATCAGTGATCGGGTTCCTTTTCACCCAATCCTTGAGAGTGTCTCACGAAATTCGCGTGCGATCGCTGTCGAGACTAGCCATGGGACGACGTTCCCGATCTGTCGGTGCATCTAGTCAGAATGAGCTTGCACGCCGGCCGTTCGCCAGGCTGCAGATTAATTCAACCAGGTCCAACGGTTCGTCCTTGATCTTCGGGCTTGTCCACATACAACTTCTATGATATTCGAGCCAGACAGAAAAATATGATTCACCTCTTAGTATTAGCCATAACGTTGTCCCTACGAAAGAAAGTAACGAGTCGCCTTTAGTACGGTTGTGCCTTGAGTTGTTTCGGCATGATCCCAGCGAGTGGCCAGCCCCTAAGTGATGTCGCATCCATTAATTTACAAACAACGTTGAAGGGCGGAACAAGAGCCGAATTTCAAATCCCCCTATTGTCCGGTTCCATCGCGTGCCAATATTGTTCCTCCGAAAAAGCCCGCGTCAAGACGGGTAGAAGCCTTGTCTTTGCGGGCACACTAGACAGCATCATGACGACGAAAGTGACGATAGCATGACGGAGATACTAAAAAAAAAATACATAGATTATAATGACGCTTCCGAAGGTGGCGGCTCTGAACTCGACAGCCGAGGACTTGGGCTTGGACTATGCGCACGTCCACCTGCATCTGCGTCTGCCTGCGGGTGATCCGCCGTCTGCGGAGTATCACCGTCGTTCACACAGACAGTAGACAACGAGAGGCGGCTCGCATGGGATATGGACTCCGCAGATGGCTTCGTATCTGACAGCTGCGAGCTATGTCGGCGCCCATCGGTGGATGAGTGGTTCCCAAACCAATTCGGCAGACTGTAGTTCATGAGGGACCCCGACGGCGAGATCTGACTCGCTTTGGTCATGGGAGTCGAAAACGAACCCTGTAGCGTGTTTGACGAAGGCACGTCTGACGACCCACTCTGGGTATCCAACGACAACGTGCTCTGGCCCATCTCGATTTGCGACGTGAGCTGTAACGTCCCTCTCCAGGTGCTGCCCTCCTCTTGCTCTCTATCGTCTCTCGGTAGTTTTTCATGATTCACGATGATCCTACCGATCTGACCAATGTTGAGATGGGGAATTCGTTTAACGATACCTAAAGACCTACAGATATCCAGAGGACGCATACCAACCAGCTGTTCATGAAAATGGTCAGATACGATGAAAGTACTCTCGAACGCTCCACTCACTAATACGTAATATTGCCACTCATGGTCGGCTTGATCACCTGGAAGGAACAAAGCGTCAAAAATAACATGATCACTAACCAATCGATATCAGTATCGCAACAACAACAACGACCATTACCAGAGGCCAGCACTTCTCACCTGATATCGCGCTCAACGACAACGCCGAATCCCGCATGACAACTCGCCCAACGCCCTGACGTGTCCATTTCGTCGGTAATCGTAAATACCTCCAGAAGGTCATGAAGAAAATGATCATGTTGGTCGTGACCGTCGTTGCGCTACACCCTCAAGGATGAATACAGAGAACGGTTGCGCGAGAATCAGGGAGAGCTTACCTGAAAAAGGCATTTCCAGGGTTGCTCCTCAATAGCAAACACGTTTCTGTGTGTCTATTCGATGGAATTGATAAACCCGCGCTGACACCCATGGAAGCCACTTGGCCGACAGCAAACGATATCAATATTACCAAGATAAGTCGATCGTGCAAGAAGAGGGCGTAGACTAGACTTTGTGGATGAGCGAGGCTCTGAGGAATAGATTGAAGGAGAGCGTACGACGATGCATGAGTAAACCTTCCACAAATGCAAGAAGAAACTGGATGACGATCGTTTGGAACGTAAACCAGGCGAGGCATCCAGCGGAGGAAGTATATACGCCGAGATACATCCGCACAGTAAAGCAGATGTTAAATCTATCAAGACGCAACGCGTACGTGTCACGAGAGGCGCTCCGTAGAGAACAATATCGCACGCACATTTGACTTGCCAAACCGACATACCTAGTAAGCACATAAATCCTGGCAATCCAGGATGTACGAAGCCTCCTGGGGTGCCGATGCGTCCATCAGTGCACACTGCACATGTAACGGGACGACTCACGGCCATACGTACTTAGCTTCATCGCGTATAAGCCATACGAAATCCACGATCATGATTGCGAAGGATGTCGCTTTGCGAATAGGGTGAGAAATGGAACTAACTTAACAACTTCTCGAGATTGGGGTGCTCACAAGCAGAAATAGCGACCTTGAGTGCTGCAGCCTCATCATGCGCATCGCGGCGGGCAAGCATTTCAGCCTGAAGCCCAGCACTGTTGGATAGAAATGAAGGACAAGAGCCGGATCAAGATTGGTCAAGGAAAAAATAGTCAGAAAACAAGAAAAAGGACCTTCAGATCTGTCGGGGAATCGGAAGGGATAATCCGCTCCTGCGACCAGAGTGAGATAGTTATGGGTCAGGTCGACCGTCCCAGGGATCATGTTGCGTCGCAACATATATAGTTCGGTGGCAATTCTGAATATTTCACCCAATAGCTAAGAAAGTCAGTTCCGAGATGTGGTATTTGTCAAGCACCTCACCGTTCCCGGAGGCTCGATCGTCGTTTCCAACAAGTACTTGTTTGTCTCGGCGCAAGTTATTAAGCGCCGATCGGACAGGATTGGAAACAGCGAGTGATCCGTGTGAATTTCATGGCGACTCTGAGTCGCTCGAAGTGGGCAAATGTTATCGTGTTCACCAGAAATACACTGGCGTGCTCGCCGACATCATAACTAACGACGATCATCGTTCGCTGTGTTGTTAGATATGGCCTTACTTGACAGTTCAAGACCATGAACTGTGCGTTTCATAATTGTCGATAGCATCGTGTGCTCAGTGCTGACATCGACTCATCAGGCATTAGATTTGTACAAATTTTACCTCTAACCTGCTATGCTATGCACCAGAGTACGTCACTTTTATTGGCGTTACCAGACACGCGGACTCACCTTTTGTATGGCACTGGTACCTAACTGCGTGTCTAGGTAATTGTTGATTCAATACAAATCTGTTACGCTGCTGTGTTGAGAGTAGTACCTGACAGCATGTTCTAATTCCTACAGAACTCAATACTTCGCACTAATTATTTATCGTCGATTCAAGGTCGGTGCTCTCTGATCAAGGGAGATACCACGAAACCCAACCTGGCTGGGCCATTTGGTAGTATCCTGCGTTCTACCGCAGTATACATGACCAGAGTTTACTTTTTATAATGCTCTCTTCCAAGAACGGCTCGCCACGGCCAGGGTCGATTGCTGCTGTCATATGAACATATGGTCACACTTTGTTCATATAGAGCAGTGGCCCAGGGGGAGGGCCCATTTTCCCTCCGATCCTTCACCTTACCCTCCCACCAAGATATCGGAAAAGCTGGTCAGTTATGGCGGGGACAAGTCACGTTCCGACTAATCGGCGAGCCATACTGCTTGCTATTTTCGTCGCATTCGGTATGTTCTAGGAATACACACCGAAAGGTTGTATGGCGTGTTCACGCTTCGACTTAATTTTCAGGAGGTGAACCTACTCCGCTCATCATCCAGCATTTGTGAGTCATATCTACACTGTTGGACAGCAATGTATGATGCGATACATTCACCTTTCTAGACTGAATTTTTTGGAAAGGTTTCCTGTTTGGTTACGAGATTGGTTTGATCTCGGTATAGCTACCTTTTGACTTCGTTTAATCTGAGCGAGTGTTCACGCTCCTTCCAAGGGAATCTTGATCATGCCTGACTTCATACGGCGCTTCGGCCAAGTGAGCTCGGACGGGACATATTACTTATCTAGTTCGCGCCAGAGTATCATAACGTCAATTCTGTCTGCTGGGTGGGTTTTGTTTGTATGTGCAGAACTGCCTAACTTCTAACCTCCTGCTTGTGCAGGACATTCGTGTAAGAAGTTGCCCCCAGTGTTCCTGTCGTTCGTAGTTTGATGGCGTAATTATGATCCTAGCGGCTCTCTTGGACAAGCATTCACGACAGACAGCATGGGACGACGAGGGTCCATCTTGTTATGGACTGCTATATTTACCATCGGCGCAGTGATCCAAACAGCGACCACGTACTCGATTGTTCAAATTACAATAGGACGGTTCATCACTGGCCTCGGTGTCGGTGCATTGTCCGGTTTGTCCGCCCTTATCCTAAAATCTCACATCCATTGATCATCCAAAGCCATCGTGCCTCTTTGCAACGGCGAGACTGCACCGAAATCTATTCGTGGGATGATGCTCGTGCTATATCAACTTCAGATGGTCGTTGGTATATTCATGAGTTTCATCATCGATCTCGGAACACATGCCATCCCCAACTCAGCCTCTTGGCGTATCCCCATCGGATTGCAGATGATGTGGGGGCTCATTCTGCTCTCGGGCACCTTTTTTCTGCCTGAATCGCCGTGAGTTGGTTTCTCTTCTTCCCCCGTGTTGCATTATCTGATACCCATGTTTGGCGATCGGTAATCTACGAATAGGCGTCATTTATTAGGCACGGGTCGGGCTGAAGAGGCGCGCGCTGTGATCGCAGAGCTTAATTCTGTCCCGGTTGACTCCGACGCGGTGGAAGCACACGTTGCTGAACTTGCGGAAGCGATCAGGGCCGAGAACGAAGGCGGCAAGGCAACGTGGGCAGAGTGTTTCTCGACCCGCAATGCCTTGTGGAAGCGGACGGGGAACGGCATGATGTTGCAGTTCATCCAGCAGCTCAACGGACAAAACTTTTATTGTGCGTGTTCGAATTGGATATGTTTCGACCGCCTTTAGGGTGATTGATCCTGACTGGGGATGATAAGATTACTACGGAGACACGTTCTTCCAAAGTGCGGGTACTGAGTAAGTCGTTGTAGCGTGTTGCTTTTCCATATTTGTTGACACGTTACAGGCTCTCCCCGTACGTGATACAGACTATTCTTGGGGCTGTCTCGGTCGTCGGAACGATACCGGCTCTCATCCTGATCGAAACATGGGGCCGCCGTCGCGTATGTATCTACCCATCTCAGCACCCACATCCAATCCTCACTGACACCGCTTCAGTCCCTCTTGATTGGCGCTGTCTGGGAAGCCATCTGCGCGCTCATCGCCGGGCTTGTCGGCCACTACACCCTCGCCCCCACCGGTACGCCTGCCGCAGACCTTACGCAGCGAAGCAAGAGCGGCGGAGACACGCTCATCGCGTTTGCGATCCTTCACGTGTTTGGGTTCTCAATGTTTTGGGGTCCGACGCCGTGGGTGTACCTCGGGGAGAGCTTCCCGTTGCGCGTCCGGGCCAAGTGCAGTCGCGCTGGGTAGTGCTACGAGTGCGCCGCTCACTCGCTCGCTCGGCTTTGGGACGTGCGTGCGTTGATGGGCCATCATTTGCATCCTAGATTGGTTATGGAACTTTTTGCTCTCTTTCTTTGCCCCTCGCATTGCGGAGAAGTGCGTGTTTTTTTCTCTATGCAGGGCACTCTCGCTCTTTCGATTATCGGGTAGTCAACCCCGTACTGATCGTCCCTCTCTTCTCTTGCTGACAGAATCGGGCCCTTGATTTTACTGATATTCTTCGGGATGCTCGTCTTTGGCTACGTATACGTCTACTTTGCGATCCCCGAGACAAAGGGATTGAGTTTAGAAGAGGTCGGTACTTTGGATCACTCCATCGTAGAATGCGATCTGACTGAACCGAACGGCGTAGGTCGACGAAATGTACCGTGCCGGCGTCAAACCCTGGCAATCATCCGGCTGGCAGCCAAGCCAGAAACACCAGTACCCTACCAGGGCACGAAAAGGAGGTTCATGACAAGGCGGACGGGATGGCGTAAAGAGGCACATGAGCAATGAACCACAGGGGTAATTTGGTGATTGTATGAGGCGTTTTTGACGTGTATGCGGGAACGGGTTGATTGCCGGTCGCCTGCGGATTCATTCGACCAGGTACAACGTCAGATCCGAGACAGACAGTAAATTTTGATTCACCCCTTGTTAGCGTCCCGCGCCCTGTGTGTATGTAGTATATGTAACCAATCAACGATATGTGCCTGAAACCAGGTACAGCGTCCCCACAGGACGTCACGATCGACGAGGCGAAACAGCTCTGGGGGTGGGTGATGGCGTTATCGCGTCACTCCCAGTGATGACTGCGGGCAACGGCATACGTAACAGTGTGCTAGGACCCAACGGCGCCCACAACGAAGGGAGTTCTGGATTCGGACGCTCAGACGGCGTCGAGACGGGTCGCAACTCCTCTTCCAACGCATCCTCCGCCTCGCTCTCGAGCGTCCCGTTCTTCGCGGACGCTGCATCGAGATCCGCCGGTAAATCATCGACCGTGAGGAGTCTCGGTCGACGTGTCTGGATGGCAGAGACAATATCCGCCAAGTCCTTCTCGCCGGTCCATTCTCCGACGAGTTCGGTAAGATCGTCGTATCCTTTTGCGGTGACGATGTGGGTTTTGAATCGGTGCGCTTCGGTTTTGGAGCGTTCGGTGCGAGGGGCTTTGAATTGGCTGACACAAAACTTGGTGAGCGCCCAGTGGTTATCTAGGTATCTTGACTGCGGGTGCATGAGATGGGGGAGAACGTGCGCGTTGGAGCATTGGCTTACCAGTCGTAAATACGATGGTATGAGCGTGGTTTCTACGTCGATGAGAGGTGTCGAGGAAAAGCACGTTGGATTTGACTCGGCAGCAGTGGCGATCATCACGGACGATGCGCCTGGAGAAACGGTCAGACGAGGATGCATCCAGGCATCGCACCTACCCGTCAGCCTCTTTACCCGCTTCGCGTCCTCCCACCCTTTACAGTCCCCATTCTCTATGACGGCAATGTCCACGCCGAGTCCTTGTACGAACTGGACGATTTCGCCAAGCCTATTCACGACGGCCGCCTCTCGTTGTCGCATGTTCCTCGTGCGGCAATGCACCGTCAACGCACTCACGCCAGTCCTGATGATCCTCTCGACGAGCTTTTTCGTTTCCTCTTGGGTCGGCAGCAGACGAATCTTTGCAGATACGGTGATCTGAGGTGGAAGCTCCCTCCGCAACGCCGTCAAAATGGCGCACAAGAGGTCTGGATTGGTGAGCAAAGCCGCGCCCATGCCCGAATGGGTACTGAACGGTTTCGGACAACCGCAGTTGAGATCAATACCTGAGACGTCCTGTGCGACGGTCTTGGCTGCTTGGACGGCGAGTTCGGGGGATGCGGAACCGATTTGGTATATGAGATGGGGTTTCTCGATCGGATGGGTGGTGAAGATGGCGCGCGTCTTGCCGTGGTAGGAGACGACGCCGGTGTGCGCTGGATAGGCGTGAGTGGGAGGACGGGCCGAGGGTAGAGTACGTACGGTCGACGACGCGTTCTGTGTGCAGTATGGCCTTGTCTACGATTTCGGGGCCCCAGACGAGGGACGCGCCGTGTTTGAGTGCGGTCAAACGGGTGGGTACTGGAGTGATTCAGTGAACGGCGTTGCGGGGGCAACTGGGCTGGCGTACAGGCACCCGAGCGGACCATTGGGGCGAGAAAGACGCCATTCTTGAACGATTCGGGCGTGAGATGGCCGAGTTTCTGGCGTTTTGGTGCGCGTTCGCCTTGGGGCACCGGGGACGTGGATATGTCGCGGCGGGACATTCTTAAGAACGGTGGCAAGAGACGGCGAGACATGGTTGACTGGGAATTCTCACCATGCTCGCTCGATCAGTCACGCGCACGTCTGCCAGGACAATGTCGACACACCCCGCCCTCAAGCCCGTCTCGACCCCGGGTATGTCCTCCAAACACGCCGTCTCCTCGGCCTGATCCCCTCCAGCTGCCCCGTCTGCAATCGGTCCCTACTCCCAGGCAATCAAAGCCGGCGGCCTCGTCTTCGTCTCCGGCTGCATCCCACTCGTCCCCTCCACCGCACAGATCGTCGACGGCGGCATCGGCCCACAAACCGAACAGGCACTCGCCAACCTCAAAGCCGTCCTCGACGCCAGCGGATCCGACCCCGCCTGCGTCGTCAAAACGACCGTGGGTCATCCGTGATGAGTCGTTTTTGGCGCTGACGCATTACGTGTCACAGGTGTTTTTGAAGGACATGAACGACTTTGGCAAGGTCAACGACATTTACGCCAATTTCTTTGGCGACCACAAGCCTGCCCGTTCCGCCGTCGAGGTGTCACGCCTCCCCAAGGACGTTCTCTTTGAGATCGAATGCATCGCAAGGTATGTGAACCCTTTCGTGTGTCGAATCATTAATCCATTCGCACTCGCAACAGTCTGAAAGACTGATTCGTCCTTTGAACTGCGTTTCTTGGATTCTTGGTATTAAAAAGAACTCATCGACGGACATTGTAACTGCAGATAGTACAAGTGGAACCCAGATAATACGTGTGCCATGCTCGTGCACAAGTTACACCAGGCATCCCAACACGTTGCACCCAGTGCCACGAGCGGCGTTCGCGAGGAAAATCAATATGACGTACTCTATGTGTGCTGAATCGCTATGCGTGGAGTAGATCACCAACAGTGTAGGCTGGTTCGTCGGGTCAGACCCTCGAGAAGGGTATGGGGAGAAGGTGGACAAAGCAAAGGAAGGTCATAAATAAGGGTGACGTAGGGTCAAAGAGAATGCGTGCGTTTAAGTGTGGGGCAAAAAATAATGGAATCAGATGGCAAACACTTCTATGTCTGTGTCCGTGGCTAGATGAAACCAAACCAGAGTCCATGCCAGCGTGCAGTAGACGGAGATTAAACGTGCCCACTAAAACGTGTAGCGCAAAGTTGTCGACTTCACATGATGATACAGTCCTTGTTGGCACCATTCTTTCCGTCCGAGCCGTCCGCACGCAGGACGACGGACTCCGTGCGACTAACAGGATTACCCTTGAGCCGTTGTTGCGCACGTTTGTCACCCAGTTCAGCTGCCTTCTTGTAATAGGACGTGGACCTGTTTACTCCCTATAGATCAGTCCGGACAAATGTGGGTAGAACACGCACCCCTGCGGATCTGGCGGCGTGCCGATTCCGACCTCGAGAAAATATCCAACGGCGTACATCGCCTTGGCAAGTCCGGCATCCGCAGCTCTCTTTGCCCACAGGTAGGCTTCAGTGTCCGATTGCGGAAGCACCCCCGGTGAACCAACGAGATACCATGCTGTGAGAGCAAAGCATGCATCACGGTGGTTCTGTTGCGCGGCAATGTTCTGGGTGCCGTGTCAATACACAACACAAATGGCTGACCCGGGCTCACGTAATAGTGGATGGAGAGCGCAGGGTCTTGAGGGCAACCCAGCTTGCCATACTCGTAGAATTCCCCTAATCGATATGCCGATGGCGCATAGCCGAGCTCCGATGCCTGAGCGAGAAGCTCGATGGCGTATTCTGTGTCCACAAAGACCACGTTGTAGATGCCTTTCTCGTGCAAGAGAGACAGCTCGTGGAGCGCTTGCGGGAACTCGGCTGTGGCATGCTCAGCAGAGCGTTTGAGCCACTTGACGCCCTCTCTGGGTCGCTTGGCAAGGCCAAGTTCGCCATTGAGTTCTGCTGTCCCGAGGCGGTACATGGCGCCCGGGTGGAGTGCGGCGGCGGCCTTGCGATAGAACTGGAGCGCCTTGGGTGATTCGCGCCTGCAGCCCCAGCCATTCTCGCAACACGTGCCAGCACGGTAAGCTGCGTCTGCGTGGTTGTGTTTTGCAGCAAGGACGAACAAGGGATAGGCACGATCAAAGTCCTGCTTTCCCTTGTATGTACCGATACCATTGGCGTAGCAGTCTGCAAGAAAGTATTGGGAGGCTGGATGGCCACGATCGGCGAGACGCTTGAGGAGCGCAAGCGCCTCTGTGATGAGGTTCTCCCTCTTTTCGATTGCCTTCTCAATGTCCATGACGTTGCCTGGGGTAGGCTCCGGTATAGGGTATGTCTTTGAGGCGTCGATCATGAACACGGCAAACTCGAACTGGAGATCGGGATCCTGAGTTTTCTTTGCATTGGCGCGGTAGAGTTCGAGTGTGCGGTCGTGTGAGAGGAGCGATGCCTGGTTGCCTGGACGGAGATGGGAGTGATCGAGGAGGGGGCCGTTTAGCTGTGAGGGCGGTGATGGCGCGCGGACGGAGTGGGATGCCGGGATGCGACGGCTGGGAGTCAGGTCGATGGGCTGCGGTGCGTAAAAGTCGTCTGGGTCGAGCAGGCCGAGGGGGACGTCGTCGGGGTCGTAGACGGCGTCGGCGGGCTGTTGCGGGGGCGAGGTGGACGTGCGGGACTGGCGTGGCCGCGGGGCTGCACCAAACTCGGGCGCGTAGAACGAGTTTGGGCGGGAGTGGTCTTGGGCGTACATGTGGGGCAGAGACAAGCGGCGCCACAGCTTTGCCCTTGCCAACATGCAGTCCCTCCGCTCGCGACGTCCCTCGGAATCACGTCCACTAAAACGCCATGGCTCAAAGCTCGCAAAGGCACCCTCGACCAGGCAGAATGCACGCAAGTCCACCGTGGACGACAAGATGAAGAAGCGCATGTCCCTCAGATATGCAGAGATATCCCACCCGACAGACCCCTCCGTGCCTGCCCTCCCAACCGTCCCGCTCGGGCTCAGACCCGGCCCACAGCGCGACCAGGACGAGATCGTCAAGCACGTCGCCCACGTCAAGGAAGACCCCCGTGTCCTCGACCAGCGTCTCCTCGACAAGGGGGACTTTGATCCAGACGACTGTGCGTCTCGATCAATTCACGCCAAACCTGCCATTCACCAGCGCGATCACCAGACCTCAAGGCGAAACTCGCCAACTCCACCGAGGCGGAGCTCAAGTCCCTCCAGTCCTCGCTGCGTTCCCTCAAAGACGACACCGCCGTCGAGTTGCAGCGCAACGTCTTCAAAAAGTCAGTACGGCCCATCCCTGCACTCCCCACACTAACCACCCAAATGACGTAGCTATGCCGAATTCGTCCTCATCTCAAAGGAGATCAGCGTCCTTGAGAACGAGATGCTCGAACTCAAGGAATGTCTCCAGGAATGGAAAACCATGCCTTCTCTCCTGCACATCGACGAATCCGCCTCCGTGGCAGGTCGGTCTCTCTCTTCCATCCCTTTCACAGACTGATCCCCTCCCAGAACGCAGGCGCGCGGCACGTTCCTCCGTCGTCGATCTTCGCATCCTCTATGCCTCACAGATGCAAACACTCCATTCGCAGATATCCGGTTCTGCCAAGTTTGCGCCCGCCACCTCAGGCAGGCACGTCGTCGCCGAAATGGACGGTATCTGGGAATTGAACGCCGCCACCTACAAGGTCATCAGCATGGTTCGATTCGTCATATTGGACGACGCCGTCCTGGTAGCCAGGAGAAGAAGGGGTGGTGCACCCACGCCTGGGGGCAGCAACCCCACCGAAACTGCAGGCAAGCTCGTCGCAGAGAGGTGCTGGCCCTTGAATGAGATGTTGGTCCTTGATACCAAAGATACCCCCAGTGCGTCGTCTCGGATCGCTATTTCATCTTCTGACCCCACTTAGGCATGACCAATGTCTTCAAAGTTCGTCACGGAAAAGAGACGCATGTATATCGCACCGACGCTCCAACTGACAAAAAGACACTGCTTGGGCAGTTCCGCCAAGTGGCGGAGGAACTGGCAGTTCGAAAGCGCAAGGAGCGTGAGGGCGAGCACGAGCGCAGAAAAAGCTTGTGGGCAGGTGCTAATTCAGGGGGTGACGTACGTCAGTCCTCTCCTCCAGATTAACCCCATGTTCATATCCATAAAGCAGCGCGCGTCTGCGGTCTTCAACCTCGACAAGCTTCCCCCACTTTCAGATTGGATGACGGAGTTGGCGCGCGCTGCGAATGCTTCAACGCCTGCCACCGCAGAGGCTTCCGCCAGGGCCAACAGTGACCGTAATGCGCATGCACTCTCGGAGCTCTCAGATGACCTGACGGTTGCTATCGTCCTTCGTGCGTGGCCTCGCGCTGTCAAGCTGGCCGAGTCCGCGCGAGTTCATCCAAGTCTGTCACCGCTTGTTGCGGCACTGACGTCTGCCCTGTTGGACGCGCTTGCACGCCCAAAGAACTCCAAGTCCACGTGCGTTGAGCTTGTCGGTCATTTATTGCGTCTTGGCGCTGTCGCTCGGGCCCGAGAGACGTTCCTAGCTGCCAGAGGAGCGGCGATCGAGGGCTATGTCCGCGCCATCACATTCGAGGGGCATGTCGGCCTCTACGTACACAATCTCGCAGTGGTCGTGTTTACCGCGATCAAGCACACTGCAGATTGGTTCCTTGCTGGATTCGTGGAGCATGAAATGACCTCTGGTGCGGGATTACTTGGGTGCAGGGAGACGTTACTCATGACGTAAGCTAGGTTTCATCGACTGGGCGAAAAAGCAGATCGAGTTGTATGCTGCAATGTTCAGGAAACAAGTGTATAGTTCGGACGTGGAGCAATCAACTATCGATGAGGCGCTCAAGATTACGCATTCCCAGAGCCGAAAGGTCTGAGCCTTTTACATACCTAGCATCCTTCCGCTGACAACCATACAGCTATTACAAGAGTTTGGCCTCGACTTTCGTTATCTCCTTGATGATCTCTTGGCGCAGCACCCCAAGGTATCGTCGACGCCCACCCCCCAGAACATGCCTACTCGGCTTACGATCCCAGCTCCATCGCATTCTCGAGCCTCGAATTCACCTAGTTCACCCTCACCCTCACCCTCACTCGCCAATCGTCCCTCGACGCCGATATCCCGTCTACGGCCGTCGCTCCCTAGAGGTGATTCGAGTAGCATCCCATCCACCCCAGTGAGACCACTACTTCCAAGATCCCACAGCAGTGCGAGGGCGGCGGGCCCGCCACCGCCACGCTCGACGAATAGGCCGAGTGGTCCAGCTGTCATGCATTCGGCACATGTGGCCGTTCCTGACCGGGAAGGGATGATCTGATTCCATCGCGCCCCCCATAAGTGGGTCTTTAGTTTAGTCGATGACATCGCTCCGTGACCGGGATGGATATTTTCTTCGTCACACGTTGCGCGTGGTGAGCGCTTACTTCCCTCATAGGGGACGTCCCCCCTTTACCGATGTCACTGGCGTGTGTGTTGATGGCCGCTGGTGAAGTCAACCCAGGGAGCGGTGTAGCTAGTAATTTGAATCAACACTACGCCACACCCGTACTATTCGTGCACTTGGCCACGCGACTTATCTACAACAGCCTATACATCTCGTATGTGTTGTCCACAAAGAAAGTATAGAGTTCCATCTTACAAGTGCAGGGCACTTAACATGCCTTGGCCAAACTGGATCTTGAAACAGTTTACCACTATTCCCGGTGGTGTGAATAGTGTTACTCAGAAACCTTTGCGTTGCGCAGCCCTGGTCATCAGTCTATCGTACTACAAGTAAGTCCGAGAAATAAATGCTTGCCACTTGGAGTGCGATCGGTTCGGACATGATTGATTATGTAACTACTGATTGTTAGGGGCCAGACTGTCAGGAGTGCGAGTACAACAACTCGTCCGGGGCTTTTCTCGTCAAAGTTGTTTTGCTTCCAAACCGCTGAGGTAGGCAGCCCCCTAGGTAGGAAGTCAGTCGTTCTTATTCTTGCTGGTGGTCTTTTCAGACAACCACTCATCACGGAATTCCATGTCCGTTCAACCAACATGGAAGTATTCACACTCAACTGTTGGATCCGTGGATCAGATGCTGGGGAGATCTTCCATGTCAAGATTTCAAAGACGGAGGATGTCGCTACCCTCAAAGAGGCCATTAAGAACGAGGCGCCAGTGACTTTTCGTGAGGTGGATGCGCATACTCTCCATCTTTACAAGCCCAGAAATCCCCTCCCCAGACCCTATGAAGATAATCTTAGCAAAATCATCCTGTCTGAGGATGGGGAACTCTTGGAGATGGTTGATAAGTTATCAGAGGTGTTCCCAGAACAGCCACCCAAGCGCCACATCCATATCATAGTGGGTATGTAGCTAAGGCGTTACCCTTGCAGTCGATTCTGATTCTTGTTCTCTAGATGCGCCATACTTGATGATCGATTGCTGGTTACGAGGCAGAACTTTCGACACCAGGTTTGAAATTTCAACTCGAGCGAATGCAACCACGAGCCAACTTAAAGACCGCGTCAGGGAGGCGAAACCGATGCTTAAAAATGTAGACAGCGACTATATACGCTTATACAGGATATCAGGAGACGACGATGAAATCCGGCAGAGTCTTAACAGAATAGGTGATGGTAACCCATTCCATGGCCCTCTGCTGCCCATTTTCCTGGGGATGCCAGTTCTCGACCCTTTCCTTGTTGTTGCCGAAGTTACCAGCAGCACCAGTAAGTTGACTTGTGGTGTCTCTGACAATGCCCTCCTGATGTCTCAAAGCAGGGAAACATGTTCTCGAAGCAGCTGATGAGTGGATTGTGGATCGGGTGAAGCGCTCAAAAATCGCGACTGAGTCACCATCGATTCTGGCGCTTCCGCAAGTTTACCGAGACTGGAAAAGAGACCCGGAGGAATGCATCCTCGATCACTGCCGTTTGTCTGACTCTCCTGGCGAACTTTACCTTCCTCCCATCTCAATTCAGTATGAAGGATTTGGTCACTTTCTCGACATCTTCCGTGGCAAGAAGGACGTTCCGGGCATACAGCACGTGTCATCCGCAGCCTTACTATTAGCTGTCGATCACTTTGCAGAGGAGATGTCACTTGTCTACCCCGATGAACTTTCAAGAAGGGACAAAGGTTTAACCGCTCTGACCGACATATTTCGCGCACGTACCGAGGACCCCCATTGGATGTTAGTGGCAAAGAGCGTCAGTGGCAAAGCCACCTCAGACGGCGTTATCTGCGGACCACACCTTGCAGCGTCCTGCGTTGCAGACTTCAAAAACGAGCTGGCCAATGTCACTGGTATTCCGTATGTGGAAATGACTAGCTATTTTGCCCACTCGGTCGGTGAATCAATTAAACATGCTGCGCCTGCATTGCTGATTCGCCAATGGAACTTTCCATGCCTCGGGCTAACCATTGTCGGTACGTTGCACATTATGTTCGGATTTCACGCGCAGCTGACGATCATGTACTGCAATAGGCCACTATGTTACTTTTTATGCTGTGATCTATTTCGGGGAATGGCGGGTAGTTGCCCTCACGCCCGGGCTGTCGTGCATTCGTGCTTCAGGTGACGGTGACGACCGGATCGCACTGTACAATGCCTTCACAGCAGCTAGTGTCCTCATTGCTCACATCCACGATCGAGCCAGCATGGAGATGGCATGTGACCCCACTCTCCACATCCAAGAGAACCGACGCGAATTACCTCCTATTTCAAGTCTAAAATCCCCCTTTTCTGACACCCGCATCGAGTTCGAGATTCTCGCACCTTTCCCTGGCACAGTTGTTCCCGGCCGGCACCTTTACACTGCCAAGAGGACTGGCGGTGACTATAAGGAAGAAATCATTGTCAAGTTTGCACGCCGTTACTCAGATGAACTGCACATGTTTTGTGCGAAACAAAGACGTGCACCAGCCCTCTTGGGCTTCGAGAGACTCCCTGGGGGCTTTTTCGGCATAGCAATGGAGTTGGTTCAATCTGTTTCGCCGCATGATGAAAAATGTAGAGATTTGGGGAAGCAGTTGAAGGCTCTTGTTACTTCTTTCCATAATGAGGGTCTTGTCCATGGCGACTTACGGTCCCCGAACATTGTCTGCAATGATCAAGGGGTAATGGTAGTTGACTTTGACTGGGGTGGGAAACTTGGGGAGGCATCCTACCCAATCAGTCAGCTTAACCCTGATCTGACAGAAGGACGAGACAGCGCTGATCTGAAGATCACCAACGATGATGATATGCGGGTCTTGAACAAGACGTTGAAGTACTTAGAGTGGGAATGAAGCTGGGCTAGTTGTGTTTTCCAACGTACATCTGCAACAGATCCCCGAGCGTACGCGTCACCGCCCCCATGTTCGTGTTTGATGTTCGTCTGCATCCACAAGCTCAGACTTTGGGATCTTTGTGATAGTTCGTGCTTGATGAGCGGGATGATCTATAAGGGTAGTGTAGCATACAAAGACGAGGAAATGTACAAATGCGAGATGGGACCAAGTGGACGGGCTTGATAATGTTGCGGGGCTCCGATGCAAAACGTCCACGATAAACCGTGGGCTGCCGGCACCTCGAACCCGACACGGGTCATGATGGTGTAGGTCCTTCGGACATGATGACCTGGGAGCAACCGGGGTCAGTGCTTGGTACTCGGATCGTTCGTGTGTCTAACCCGTGCGCGCCGTCGTCCAGAGTCATCGCTGAGAATTTCCGTGAGGTCCTCGATATGCTTCAAGTTGGTCGGAATGGTTAACCTCGGACCATTATTGACACCGTTCAATCACTGGGACGGTCTACTAGAACAGGTCTACGACAATAATTTGGCGCGTCCGTCACGCGTGACTAAGTGCGTCTTGCGCGAGTGTTCTCACCTGACAGTACTTCAGTCCAGGCGACGATGACCACACCCATCGAACCAAACCCACCGCGATGGAGTCCATCCACAGACCCTACATCCATCATCGTTCCAGGACTCGACACAAACGCACCCATAAACGACCAGGTTGACCAGATCGAACAGCTGATCACCATTAAACTACAGGTGAGCATGGGTCCCATGGCGCCATGTCCCAGCAGCGAATGATCGGGGAAGAACACAGATGCAAACTTCTCGAGGATCCAGCATCTCATGGCGACAAGGTTTCTGCCAGCTGTGAAGCGCTATGCACTCGGCACCGAACCTGTTCGTGAAGCGGCCAAGGTAGGTATGGCTTCATCTGGCATCAGGACATACTCACCGCCTCAACTATGTTTTTTCGTGTGTCTAGTTTTGGACGTCGTTTTACGAGCAGGCTGCGCAAGTGCATATACCAACGCTCGACGACGATGATCTCATGCATGACGAGCACACGCAACCATCTGTTGTTACCTCCGAATCAGCGTCCGTCTCCCAGCGCGAGGATTTGGATGTGTCGCACTCGCGCACGCCTTCTGAGATCACGTATGACGTGACTGCGTCCGAGAGCTCGTTCATGCCCGCAAACGCGGTCTCGTCGACCCCAGCACGTCCTGGGCATGCGCCTGATCAAACTGCAGACGACCATCCCTCCTGGAGTGCTTCTCTCGAGTTGCCGATGGTCCGTCTCAAGAGTGAACTCCAAAGCTTTGCGCGCGAAGAGGAGGAAGAAGTTTCTGCGCGACAGGACACGTCATCTCTTACAGACAGCCTGATGGATGAAGAGGATAACACTATCCAACAGTTCCCATCGTTTACTCGAGAGAAGACGGAGAAGAATGCCGATCGTGACGAACCCAGAGCCAGGGTCCAGCCTTCACACATCCCTCAAAGTGTATTGCCGACCCCTCGTGCAAACGTGACAACTGCGTATGTCTCACCACTCAAGGTCAAGCCAAAGACGTTCAGTAACTTGAAAGCGAATGGTCAAAAAGAAGTTCTTAAAGGCTTACATACCCGGAATCACTGTTCCTCCTCGTCCTCCGTCACCGGTGCCTCCTCGTACCCAACCCAGATCACCTCTGAACAGCTCTCACAACCGACGAGATGCGTCCCATTCTCCAAATCGCCATGCATGATGAGGTACGTACCACCACACCGACATCTATGCCACCATTCCTGCGCCGCGTTTGCCATGCCCGCGGCGATCCTGTCTCGACGGTCTCCATAGTGGTAAACTCCTTGAGAGAGACGACCTGCGTCGGTCTCGGACCGCCCGAGCGAGCGTGCTCTTTCCGCCTCAACGCCACGTCAACCAACCCTTCCTCGAGCGATGGATCTGCAGTCGCGTTCACGACAACGACGCCATGATGACGTGGGCGAGACTGTTTGTCGGGATGGAGACGTAAGAGGGTACGATGGTAGGCGAGCTTGATGTCGTTTGGAGATGCATCTGGGGGGATTTGGAACAGGGTGTAGAAATCGGACGGCCCAACTCTTTGGTCAGGAGAACTTATTTATTGCTCAATCATTGGAACTGATCGACACAATAACACGACAGCCTAACAAATCTATGTTTCGTGTCACGAAGACGCGCATACCGATACAGTCGACTTTCTCATAACGTATACTTGCGGGAGCCACAAATCCTAATACATTCTGAGATATATACAATAGTAAAAAATTCCCACGAAGACAGGAGTCAACCTAATTAGGAAAGGCCCGTTGGGCCGCGAGCGCACTCATAATAATCAAGTATCTTTGACGAAACCGCGACTAACCAACTTCGACTGTTTCACAGTTTTCGCCTGGTTGCGACGAAGCTCAGCACGGAATGCACAAAGATGAAGAAAATCTGGTGAAGAATCCACACCTACTCGTGACACATATCCAGCCTCAAGCTTCTCAGCTAGTGCAATCAGCTCAGATGTCACCATCATCTCTGGGTCGTCCGAGTCTTCGTTATCTGAATCCACTTCGATAGCATCTCTGCTTCGAACTGCCTCCCGTCAATGAACTTCAGCAATGATTGCAGCATCATCCTCAAAGGTTTTCTTGCTTCTTGATGGAAAGTAGGGTGCCGAAAATGTGGTTCTTGTCCTTGAGGATTTTTATGGAGCCTGTCAGTTTAGACGTGGTTGGCGCTTCGGAATGATCGCCACGAAGGTGGGGGGATAGTAACAACTTGAAAATTTCTCTGGCCACTCCATTAATTTCTCTGGGTCTAGCATCACTGGGATCCCAGTTCTTGGATAGAAAATATGAATTTCCCACGTGCAGAGATTCGTTGTGAAGTGGTTATATTGTGCGATAATCTAATATAATGGTCACAACCATCTTTTAGACCTTATAATAGGTTGAAGGGTCTATATGATCTGACATCAGATTTATATACATCCTATGCCCCCCATGTATGTTATAGTATGAGTATAAGATGTGTTGAGCAAATGCCATTGTGATATTGGTTTGCAATACCCACTTATAGATATGAATAACCCTAATCCTTGTGCGTCCTAGTAACATCAGTAATAATGTCTCTGTTTTCTCGAAATATATTCTTTGATCATTGCTGTCAGATCGTGATGAGCTTGTCGAATGATGGTCATATGTATCTTACAATCAAATATAGGCCTACGAAAGAAGTGTCATTCCCATCCATGTGCACGGTCACCAAGCAGCCATTGGGTCAAGAAATTACAGGAGATGACAATGGCAGAAACAGGCGCATCTAGACCTCATTCTCACTGCCTTCAGAAGCTACGCTCTCTGCATCCTCACTCTCCTCGCTGTCATTCTCTTCTTCCATATCCTCATTCTCGTCCTTGTCAACATGTTCATCACAGAAATTCAGACCTTCATCAGCTTCCTGCATCACTATGCTATCACTGTCACCATCACCTTCGCCATCATTACTGTCATCCATTTCATCCTGGTTGAGATCAAGTGCTGGTACATGATCTCCTGTCCCCAGAATGAGATGCCCAACTCCTATCCCCACAAACCGGTGACCTGCACCAAACTGTTTGGATGCGGATACATAGTTATTGTATATGTGATGTTAGACATTTGACCCGAGATTTGAGTTTTTACTATATTCCCACGGTCCAAATGCTTAGCTAATTGAGGGACATATGGACCATACTGTCTAGTATGTATCCCTATTTTTTTTTCTTATTTGTTCATTCACATGTTGTGGAGAAACAAAATGATTTCTCCCAACATACTTTTATTACTACCTACAACTACTTAGCAAACCATTTTCTTAATATCTCTTTTATCCTTGAGTACTTAGCCAAGTGTCAGAGAAGCAATTGGAGCATGTGACCTCAGTTGCGAATCACCTGACTCAGATCATGTGACCTTGCACAGCATGAGTCATAATGAGTCAATATGAGTCAAAGTGAGCCAGATGAGGACTAGCCAAAGCACTGCCCCTAGACTAGCAGAATGATCATGTGACCTGCACAGCATGAGTCATAATGAGTCATAATGAGTCAGCATGAGTCAGTATGAGTCATTGCCAAGCCAAAGGCTATTTTTAGCTCATTGCAAGTCATTTTCTGACAGGTTGAGTCAAAGTGAGTCAGTATGAGTCAGTATGAGTCATATCTTGGCACAGCCACCTCGGAACCGAAGGTAGCACAGCCACATGTAAACTACTATATAAGGAGCGCGATTCAGCCCCATTTGGCAGGTTCCCTCTTTTAGGAAAAAGGTTCCTACTTGAGTAAATCTCAACCAACGAGTGCTCACAAGTGCACCCCTCTACAAACAAACAGTGAGGCTGTGTAGAGTAATTCCCACGCTATAAATAGAACTACTTAGACCCAAGTTAGGAGTATACTGTATCCCTTAGGATAGGGACAGTTAGGACACCTTTAGGGAGAAAGCCCCAGAGCGGGCAACTAAAGGGAATAGATCTCCAGCTAGTAGGGAGACCTAATAGTTCATTAGTACCCTGGGAAAGGGTCGAGTCGAGCACATTTAAGCTGATTGCCAACTCCTTAGTACATAATAGATTCAGTTTAGGAAAAGCTGTTCTGTGTGACTAAGTGACGTGTGTAAATTAGTAAGCGAAAGTGAAGCATATTTACGCTACCTACCCAATTGAGCATTCCTAATCAACTGGAGCTAATTGGCATCTTAGGGAAGTAACCCTAGTCACTACAGAGTACCCTTCTAGCAACCCAAGAAGTTGTCTAGACCATTCCCCCAACTATCCAGTGTACAATTTGTACACCACCCCAGCTGAAATCCAGACCCTCAACAGTTTGCTGAACCCCCAATCACCCTCAACCTCATTGACGATTGACGAACAAACCACGTGCCTGATAGTCAACCCCTTTCTACGAGATTGATACTTATTTCTAGTACCAACTCGACCAGGGAAGAGTACTCTCTTCACCTTGCTAAAGGTTTACTACCCGTGGAGATAAGATTGGTTGTCTGGTAAGCGTTTTCTTAGCGTTTCTACTGATCTTATCTAGAAGAAGACAACTGGAGCCCACTGCGAGGGGCTTTCAGCAAGCATACATTACAACAAGTCCTATAGGGAATACGCAACTTACCCTTAAACTCACAACAAGAAACTACGAGTCATGGTAGGCACAGGAACAGCACCTACTACAGCACCTACTACATTACCTAGCCACAGAAGCCGAGATGCCCCTGACAAGTTTAAAGGGCACTACTCTAAAGTCAGACGCTTCTTACGGCAATATGAGCGATTGCTCACCCAGTACAACATCACTACCGATCAAGAGAAATGCGAAGGGATCACCAACTACTGTAGCAGTAGTGTTGGACGACTGATCAAATCCCTTGATGAATACGAGAAAGACGATTGGGATGGAATGAAAGCCAAGATCCTCCATCTCTACGATGCTGAGCGAGTAGACGCTCGGTACAGAAAGAGTGACCTTAGGAAGCTCACTCAGAAGTATGCCAAGAAGAGCTTGGACAAGATGTCACAATGGAAGGCCTACCAGCGCAAGTTTACAGTAGTTGTGCAATGGCTAAAGGCCGCAAAGGTAATTCAGGACGAAGAATATTGCACCTACTTTTGGAAAGGAATCCCTAAGTACATGCGAGAGAAGGTGCAAATACATCTACTTGCCGGTAATACTGGCGTAGATATGAGTAAGCCCTTCCAGATTAGTGAAGTCAGTCGAGTCGTAAGCCAGTTACTACATCGATACAAGTTCGATGAGGATGGAACTGACTCTGACACCGAGAGCTCCTCTGAAGAGAGTAGCACTGATTCTGACTCTACTACAGACTCATCTGATGAAAGTTCAGATGATGAGTCTAGTGACGATGAATGTCGAAGGAGGAAGAAGAAATCCTCAAAGAAACACAAGGACAAGGGATCGAAGAAGACCCCTGAGAAACAGGCAAAGAAGAAGCCTGAACCGAAGAAAGAACCCAAGAAGTCCTCAGATGATGTAGATTCACTCATAGATCGTATGAGTAAACTTAAGCTTGATGATCCTGCCTATGCAAGAGCTTACATCAAGGCCCTCAAGGTGGAACCTTTGATAGCAGACATCCTGGAAAAACCTAGGTTAAAGTCTGTAACATTCAAGGAACCTTCAAGTAGTGTACAGAATAATAATACTACTACTACAAGGGAAGTGCTACAAAGAGGAAGTAATGGTAGGAATAGATCACTACCTAATACCCGCCCACCCTTTAAATGTTTCGGGTGTAACAGTCACGACCATCGCCTAAGCGATTGTCCCCGCGTTGACCTGCACGAAACCAGTTTCATGCATGCACATAGCAAAGCAGTGACCCGAGAAGTGGAATCCACACAGCTTCCTGTGGACAATACCCCTTGATACCATAGGGAACGATAGCCCCTATCATGAGCTACATACTCCTATTTTTCCAGATTTTTCCACCTACTGGTTATTGAGATATTCATTAATCTCTCTAGTCAAATCCTTACACTTACACATTTGTACATAGCGAACTATTTCCTTGATTTCTCTTTATTTATCTGATTACTTAGCTAAGTGCCAGTGAGACGAAGTGATCATGTGACCATTAGCTACCATGTGACCTTGTCCCCATTAGTCTGTACAGCCCTGCACAGCATAGCCAGCCTCTTTGGCAGAGCATTCCAAATTTGGACTCCTTTGCTCAAAGTGCTTCCCCTTAGTGTGCCTGGGTTTGACAGCTTGTGCCTGGCATTAGTAAGTCAATGTGCCTTAATTTATAAGCCACCAAGCCCTCTGATTGGCTAGCATAGCCTCCTGTATTTATGTATATAAAGGGGAGCATTCTGGCCTGCAGAGAGCATCTCATCTTCTACCTCAGATAATATCATCTGATAAGAGATCCCCTGGGAAGCCTAATAAGACCTAATAAGGCAAGGTACCCCAGAGTGAAGTAAATAGGGCTTTAGAACTACTACTAGGCTATTAGAACTTGTACCTAAATAAAGGACAAGTATCTAAGACTATCCTTTTGGGAGAAACCCCTTTTTGGGCAACAAAAGGCATCTGGTCCCTATTAGTAAGCAACCTAAGCGTCCTGTAGTACCAAATAAGGGCTACACTTCACCTCTCTAAGCCAAACTTGCTACCCCTTAGTTGAGACAATAAGATTGAGTTATAGTAACCCTTCTAAGTCCACTAAGTGTATCGTCAAGTTAGCTACCAACCAGCGACTGAGCATCTTGCCATCACTAGGACAACCTACCTATAGGACTCCTACCACTATCTTGTCTAGACTTACTATCCTAAGGGATCAGCCTAAGTCTACACCTCCAACCTTTAGTTTAGCTCCTTAGTACACAAGAAGACCGAGTTTGCTATAACCGGCTGAGTGACTAAGCGACCTGACACGACCATCTGCTTACCTAAGCACCACTTCTGGACGCAATATTCCCAGGAGTTTCCTACACTGGATCCATTAGCATTAGGTGAGACCTAGGCCAAGTTGCTAAATCGCCCACCTCTCGTACTATCAAAGTACAACTTTCCACAGGTTACTAGGCAACCTATTGCCATTAACTTGAGCCCATTAGGTGTGTAATTCACCTAGAATCCCCTTTACTAACCAGACTTTAGGCTGAAACGATCTTTAACAACCAATCTGTAAACTTACGTGGAGGATTGGCGAACAAACCACGGCTCCTGGTACACTAAATTTCCCCCTTTTCTATTTGGACTATATCCATTACTCCTAACCCCGCCAAGGGTAGACTACTCATACCTCCCTTGAGCAAAGTGTTCTAGCCCGTGGAGATAAGACACGTTGTCTGGGGACCACCGATTTTTGGTTGGTTCTTTGTCGTCTTGTCTAGAAGGAAGACAACTGGAGCCCACCGCGAGGGGGTGTTGAAGACAATCTCAGCTCTCCTACTCTAACTCACACAGTCAGAATCACATCACATTACCAACACATCCAACATCTACCATTTCCCTACCATGGTTACAGGAGGACCTTCACATCCTGGACCACATATGTTACCTAGCAGACGTAGCAGAGATGCACCTGAGACCTTTAAAGGTCACTATACCCATGTCAAAGACTTCCTCCGCCAATACGACCGGGTACTCACTCAATGTCAAATTACCTCAGATCAAGAGAAATGTGAAGGAATCACTAACTATTGCTCTACCTCTGTCACTCGCCTAATCGAGTCCCTTGATGAATACAAGGCCAATGATTGGAGTGCACTTAGAAAGCAGATACTTACTCTATACGATGCAGAGCGAGACGAAGCTTGCTATTGCCTTGAGGATCTACGAAGATTGGTCAGAAAGTCTGCCCATAAGGAACTCAAGACCCTAGAACATTGGAAGTCTTACATTCGTCACTATACTGTCATGGCACAATGGTTGAAAGCCAAGAGAGTCATTACTGACAATGACTACAATACATACTTCTGGTTAGGCATTCCAGAACCCTTCCAGACCAAGCTAGAGACATACCTCTTAGCCAGGACCCCAAACAAGGACCTATCCAAACCCTATACAGTGAAAGAAGTCAACACTGTAGTAGATCAGTTGCTGCACCGTAACCGCTTCGATAAGCCATTACGTGGAGCGAAACATAGATCTAGGATTGTTAGCTCAAGCTCAGAAAGTGAGAGTGAAAGCAAAACTAACAGTAGCAGCTCAAGCGAAGACTCTGACTATGACTACAAACCCAAGAGAGAGAAGATCTCCTCTCATAGTAAACCTAGCAAAGAGAAGGAAAGGTCAGGTAGTGACCTATTTACAAGCAAGACCAAGGATCAGAAGAAGGTACTCACCCCTAAGAAGCCCCAGCAAGACTTGGATGCACTTGTCAATGACTTGAGTAGACTAAGTATCAGTGATCCAGCATATGCTAGAACCTACTTCAAAGCCTTAGCACTAGACCCCCTAGTCGCACAGGTGTTTGACAAGCCCTCTAGGACTTATGGATTGTCTAGGAACACTCCTACTCCTCCAAGGGACTCAAGGGAAAATAATATTACCAGTACTACACCTAGGCCTATACTACAGAGAAGTAATGACAATCCTACCTCAAGACAAGCAAGGCCCCCTGCCATGCCATCCTACATCTGCTATGGATGTGGAAGTCACAACCATAGTCTAAGGGATTGCCCTCCTATAATAGAACTCCTGGAACAAAGGAAGTTAATATATGACAATGGTGGAAGACTATCCTTACCTGATGGACCTCTGAGAAGAGAGAGAGGAGACTCTCTATTAGACAGCTATTACAGAATGGCTAGTCAGCAAACATCTAATACCCAAGTCAGAACTTCCCACCTGGTTATGGTTGAGCCGGCAGAGTACCAGCGCGGATCGGCCAACTATGTGGTACCGATGATGAGCGATCGAGAAGAAGAGTATAACGAAGAAGAAACTTGGTACATACCTGAAGAGGTTCTTGACGATCAAAATGATCGCGAGATTTACGCCGCCGAACGGACGCCGAAAGGGACGACTGCCGTGCGCAAGCAGACCATGGACGGAGTAGTTATACCCCGAACGCGCCCAACGGGAGCGCAACCTGTGGGGAAAGGACAAAATGAGGTTGTAATAAACGAAGCACTTACTAAGGATAATCCCCCGCGCAAAAGTGCACCGACGGTCCCGCACGAGAGTCGACAAACTTGGAGAAATGACTCTAAGACAGGAAATAACAACGTTAGTAACGATCGGATGCGATCGGGACCACCTCCCAATCACAATCAACAAAGGAATAACTTACCTGACGAAGTACCCAACCCGTTGGGTGCACGATTTGAACGTGCACCCAATAATGCCAATACATGGCGACTAAGTAATCAGAACGTGCAGAGCAATAAAGAAACACTTACCTCACGACAAAGTCCCCCAACGATGGGAGGGACTGGCCAACAGTCGCGCACGATACGCAGCAACCGTCCCGTGAACGATCGGGACGGGGATGTACCTATGGGAGACGATACGAGAAGGCAGAACGCCAGCGGAAGTAAAGGGAATGACACGACGCACCAGAAGCTTAAAGGGGACAGCCGAGGTGACATTGAAAGTCCGCGAGAAGGCACCAAGCCACTAGGCACGCGGCGAACCGAGCTGTCAACGCTGACAAATACGAAAGACGTGCTTACTAAGATCCTGGGAACAACTGTCAACCTGACAGCTGGTGAGATTTTCGGCACATCCCGAGAGCTGTGTTCGGCGCTGTCAGACCAAATAAGGATTAGGAACGTGCCACAAGTAACACACATGGCATCACACCATGTGACAGCAACCCAAAACCACGGGCCGCTTGTCAAAGTGCCTGTCAATATTGGACAGGAGAGCGTGTTAGCAATAGTAGATTCTGGAAGCGAAATAAACATAGTACGAAGAGACATATGGGAACGACTACGAGTACCTATGGACACGAACGCGAGTATGACACTTCGGGACGCAAGCGGCGGAACTAGCACCTTAAGGGGACTAATTCCCAAAATGGAAATAACGATCGGAGCTTTGACAACAATGAGTAACTTCTGGGTGTCAGACGATTGCCCGCCGGCTATTCTACTTGGCCGTCCCTGGCAACGAGAAAACCTAGTGTCTATTGAAGAGAAACCTAAGGGAACCTATCTACGTTTTGTCTACGAAAAGGACGGCGAAACGGGCGAAATGGTGATATTAGCACTTCCGGGCGATGCCGACGTTACTAAGCCAATGGGTGGCTTAGTCACACAGCATGCCACTAATGCAACATACCTAGGAACGGTCGTAGTGGAAGTGCCACGAGATTTACCCAAAGAGGTAACCGAGTGTCACCTGTCACAAATAATGAGTCGCGCCACATCTACAGTAAGAGTGCGGGCCACAGAAAGAATGATACAGAGGACGACATAGAGTACGAGCAGTATAAATTAGAAGGGAACATGGTCATTCTAGTGCAGAAAACAATGACCTCGACAAAGAGTCCTCTCGAGGACGCCTACTTCCAATTATTCCAACCCGATCCTGCTATTACTAAGTACGGCACCGCCACTCCTTCATATGATAACACTCACCTCGCCCCTATCTCTTCACTCGTTCATGCTGCGATAGGCAATTGCCACGCCGATCTCATTGCACTTAATTCGGCGCAGTATGCTACCATTCTACCAGTAATCGACTACGTTGAGGCCGCTATCGATGTGGCCTACATAATTCCCACGTCACTGCCACCTGTCAACCGTCAAGTTGACGTCCCTCGCCTAATTTTGCCGACGTCACAATTACTGGATGACGGGCGTAAGATTCGATCGCCCTTACCTTTTATGGTATTCGCGAGACGTGAAGTAAAGAAACCATTCCTCCCGTATTACTACCAAAACCTCGAGGAGTTACTTCGCTCCTCGAAGGATACAATCCCCTTCCCCACTCCTCCTCCCACTGCCAATGGCATAACCACAGCCCCTGCCCAAAGCCTGGGCGAACTCCAACAACACACCGCCCTACTCAGGGAAGCAAATCAGGTGAAACAAGAAGAGAGCGATGGTAAGATACCCGCTCCCTCTCTTACCCTGGCGACCTACGAATATCCCCTCACAGCACCTCCCTCGCCAACCCTCGTGATCGACGGAGAACGGCGCAAAGTACAGCCCGGCGCTGTCACTCTGCCCCAGTTCGGGCGAAAAACGTATGTACCCCCGCTCCCCCCTCCCGATCTGATCGCTGCCAAGAAATCGGCAGGCGACGACGACTCCAGCGACGGCTGGACCAGCTCCGAGGACGAGTACGCTTCGTGCTACTCGTCCGATTCTGAATATCCTCCCATGCACACAAATCCCGAGGAGATCGAGCGAACCACCCAGAGGCAGCGCACCTTTAATCTAGGGCATGTTCACGACTTTAATCCTAGCGAGATGCGAGGCTGCGCCGCCTCCCGGTTCCTCTCCCTCCCCTTCCTCAGCGAGAAGAATTATTTTGATGGGACGGGCTGCTACCAGCTGCCCCACGTGTTTACCACCCGACTCCCCGCTCCTCTCGAGCTGTTAATCGACTACGTCCCCCCTCCCTTTAACGGGACATTCCGAAATTTATATCTCAACGCCGCTCTATTTCTCGCCTCCGCGGTCTACGGAGATCTCACGGCCCTCCAGCGCAAGCTGTGCGACACAGGAGGAGTAATTCGGAGCGAAAACTTGTCTCGCTTCCCACTTAGTATATATTTCGGCAGGCTCGCAGCTTACGAGCTGCACGTTTACCGTGCCGAGGGAGATTATCGCCAGCGCCTGCCCGAGCTCAGGCGGCTCCGCCACGACCTCCAAAGTCTCCTCCACACCATCCACGCAGTATTACCTCCCCAACTCGCCGCGGAGTGCAATTCGCCTGAGGTATTAGTTTTTCTACTCGACGGGACGACAGTGACCCCCGCATATGTGACGCGGGGTAGTTTTTTCCAGCACCGCGCTCCCTCCGCCAATCCCCTCCTCACAATCGAGGAGACGGGATTTTTACGCAGCGCCAGCGGTCTTATTCGCTACCACGGCGAACCCCGTCTTGCCGCTCTGATCGACGGCATTTTACAGATCCCACTTCCTGACGAGGATCTCGTCACGCAGCTACTCGCTGGCTTGCACCTCGAGGACCCGAAGTGCTGGAGAGCCCCCGCCTCGTCTGAGCGCCGCACTATTTACCACAAGGCCGAACACCTCCGCCTCAAGCAGGAATCCTTTTTCGGGAAGTATGGTAATCATATCACCATCACTCCGCCTTTCGTCCCGTGCGCTTCAATCCCGCAGATCGCCATTTAAGTTTACTTCCTCGGACCTGATTCACTTATTCGTTATCTATTTGACTTGACTTACTAACTACCGTCTCGAACTAACCTTTTGTTTTCTATCCCCATCCCAATTTTTGGAAAAACCCGATGCTTCGTGCATCAAACCTTTTGTTCGCTGACGAATATCTTCCCGCCTCATACCTGTACGATACAACGTAGTTACATACGAACTACCCCGTCGTGATATTTATACTTACCAATGTGCCGCTACCCTTTTTATTTATTACCTCCATTCTTACTTCTTCCTTACTTCTCCGTACGAAATACTTACCGCGCTGTTGAGCGCAACTATACCAATACCCACGTACTTATATGTGTTGTTCCAAATGAATGTAGTGCCGGTTATCCTCTTCCTTACGGCTCAAAATAAGTACCTAGAGGGAAAATTAGAGCAAGCTAGAGGATACTACCAATGATGGCCTACTAAATACTAACCCGGTGTTTTAACTAGAAACCCATCGCTCCCAGAGGACTAACAAGTGTCCAAGAGCATGCCTACCTGTCAGATCTAACCCGATCTCAATGTAACATAATTTTCTTATCCCCTGGTTACTAAATGCGACCATGAGAAGATCCCGTGTCCAAATCCAGCAATGACATTGTGCCCTTGTCAAAGCTGCGAATCAGCGGTTCCAAATCAGGAAAAACTTGCCAATACCATGCACGACTTCATTTCGCTTAGCACTCGCTTAATGCTTGCGCCCTAGTTCGCTACGCACATGAGGCAGGTCATGTGCAAAGCTTAGAACCCATGACTAACAAAGTATATAAACCGTGCCCATACACAATGGCTCTTCGGGTGGACCCCACCCCTACCATCGTGAATACACTGGCACTGACGTTTCCCAAGGCCATGAGCAAGCCTTGGTGAGCGACCTACCAGAGTATGACCCCAGACAGCCCTTGCGTTACTGAGACTACCCAATACCTCACGATGGTAGTCTTCCGGAGTCCACCCCCCCCCCATCTTCTACTATACAAATTGGCTATGAAGCACCCCCCCCCCTTGATTCTGCATACCTATACTCTACCATACCCCACGTGTATCCATAGAGCCCCCCCCCCCTTGTTTTTCTTTGTTACTTGACGAATGATGGAGATATCAGAGACCAACATGGTGTGACGCAAACGACTCAACACCACTAAGGAATTTTCCGTTCTCTGCGGAAATACCTAGGTAACCACGACCTGACAACTACAACGATCCGACCTCTCTTTAACTAGAAGAAGGTCAAGTATTCTCTTGCTACGAATGCAAGACTAGACCGGTCCCTAGGCTACTACAGTGCGAGCGAAACCTCGATTAAACTAGGCCAGTACCTATACCATATATGATTCTGTGCCTCAGCTTGGCATCAGCGCGAGGCTGTTGTAAGACCAATTGCTGATTGCCAACTACGCTACTACGTACTACGATTAGTGCAGTCCTAGAGCTCACGAAAAGCTTGCTGCAACCCTACGACGAATAAGCCTGCTACCGAACAGCAGCACCTGACCAGCTAATTGCCTTGGCATTCCCGTGTGACTGTAAGACCAATATAGGCATAGCTACAGTTCCTACCGAAGTGTCATCTGACGTAAAGATCACACACACGCCACGCCACTCACGTATCAAGGCAACCAATAAGCCTACCCATCCCGTAAGTCTGCAACCGGACGCAGCAGGATAGCCACTACTAGAAGCCATGGTGATCATACGTGATTATCCAATTAGGCCCTACTATACACTCCCCCGTAATCTAGATTCCAGAACAATAGGACACTTAACCCAATCAGCTGAGCATTGTAAGGCCGAAATCTATGGTGCTTACAAGCGAGTTGATAAGCGAATCAAGCCTGTGTCACAACCCATTTCACCTGAGTTCAAAGTCACACGTACTATACCTCGTGATCCCCTATCCACTCTGAAACCCCTTGATGTTCACTTTCCCAATCCCACGTCGACAGTTAAGTTTACTCAGGAACGCATTGACAAGCTTGTCAAGCAGTTCGAAACCCATGAATTCTTGTTGCCTGAGGAACAGCAACTATTTATCCACGTTCTCATCCAAAATGAAGCAGCTATCGCTTTCATTGATGAGGAGCGAGGAACTTTAAAGGAATCGTACTTTAGCCCTTACAAGATACCATTTGTTCCACACCAACCATGGCAAGAAAGAGGCATACCTATTGTACCTGCCTTTCGAGAAAGAGTCATAGAACTACTCCAACTTAAGATGAGAGCTGATGTCTATGAACCTTGCCAATCACCTTACCGATCCAAGTGGTTCACCACATGGGACCCTGTCAAAGACAAACTACGAATTGTCCATGACCTACAACCCTTGAATGCTATCACCATTAAAGAGACATCCCTTCCGCCAAACTTGGACCAATTCATAGATCAATTCCTGGGAGGAAAATGCTTTACAGTATTGGATCTATATTGGGGATTTGACGCCAGGAAGATGGATGAAGCCAGCCGTGACATGACAGCATTTCACAGCCCCCTTGGACTACTACGAATTACCTCATTACCCACAGGATTTACCAATGCCCCCTCTGAATTCCAAGAGTGTATGGTATTCATCTTTCAAGATGAAATTGTAAAACAGGTAATGAATGTTTTTATCGATGATGCCCCAATATGAGGACCCACCACTACATACCCTGATGAACATGGCAACCCTACTGTCTTACCTGAAAGGCCTGGTATTCGACAATATATTTGGGAACATGCAGTCGACCTGAATCGAATCCTTCACCGCTTAGCTGAAGCAGGAGGAACTTTTTCAGGAAAGAAGCTACAGATATGTCAACCCACAGTCACAATTCTAGGGCAGGAAGTAGGAGTTGAAGGACGTAAACCTGACAAAGGAAGAGTCAAGACAATTAAAGATTGGCCTGCCCCTCGGAATGTTAAGGAAGCCCGCCAGTTTATGGGATTATGTGGAACTGTCCGCATATGGATCCCCAACTACTCACAGATTGCATCTAGTATAACCTGCCTATGGCGAAAAGATGCAGAGTTTTTCTGGGGAAAAGACCAACAAGATGCTTTTGATACTTTGAAACACTACATCACCACCGCCCCTGTGCTGCTACCTATTGACTATACTTGTGGTAGAGCCATCATCCTGTCAGTAGACTCAAGCTACATGGGGGTGGGAATGATTCTATCCCAATTAGATGAGCAAGGCAAACGCCGACCATCACGCTATGGATCACTTCCTTTTACGAAAACAGAAGCCACCTACTCTCAGCCGAAATTGGAACTATGTATATGGGTTATTCCGAGCCCTACGAGAGTTCCGCCTGTACATTATTGGTGTCAAGAACCTTATTGTGGAGGTTGATGCCAAATATATTCGTGGAATGCTAAATGCACCAGAGCTCCAACCAAATGCAGTAATCAATAGATGGATTCAAGGAATTCTTCTGTTTGACTTTACTCTAGTCCATTTGATCCCGCTGACCTGCACCAAACTGTTTGGATGCGGATACATAGTTATTGTATATGTGATGCTAGACATTTGACCCGAGATTTGAGTTTTTACTATATTCCCACGGTCCAAATGCTTAGCTAATTGAGGGACATATAGACCATAGTGTCTAGTATGTATCCCTATTTTTCCTTATTTGTTCATTCACAGGTTGTGGAGAAACAAAATGTTTTCTCCCAACATACTTTTATTACTACCTACAACTACTTAGCAAACCATTTTCTTAATATCTCTTTTATCCTTGAGTACTTAGCCAAGTGTCAGAGGAGCAATTGGAGCATGTGACCTCAGTTGCGAATCACCTGACTCAGATCATGTGACCTTGCACAGCATGAGTCATAATGAGTCAATATGAGTCAAAGTGAGTCAAATGAGGACTAGCCAAAGCACTGCCCCTAGACTAGCAGAATGATCATGTGACCTGCACAGCATGAGTCATAATGAGTCATAATGAGTCGGCATGAGTCAGTATGAGTCATTGCCAAGCCAAAGGCTATTTTTAGCTCATTGCAAGTCATTTTCTGACAGGTTGAGTCAAAGTGAGTCAGTATGAGTCAGTATGAGTCATATCTTGGCACAGCCACCTCGGAACCGAAGGTAGCACAGCCACATGTAAACTACTATATAAGGAGCGCGATTCAGCCCCATTTGGCAGGTTCCCTCTTTTAGGAAAAAGGTTCCTACTTGAGTAAATCTCAACCAACGAGTGCTCACAAGAGTACCCCTCTACAAACAAACAGAGAGGCTGTGTAGAGAAGTTTCCCACGCTATAAATAGAACTACTTAGACCCAAGTTAGGAGTATACTGCATCCCTTAGGATAGGGACAGTTAGGACACCTTTAGGGAGAAAACCCCAGAGCGGGCAACTAAAGGGAATAGATCCCCAGCTAGTAGGGAGACCTAATAGTTCATTAGTACCCTGGGAAAGGGTCGACTCGAGCACATTTAAGCTGATTGCCAACTCCTTAGTGCATAATAGATTCAGTTTAGGAAAAGCTGTTCTGTGTGACTAAGTGACGTGTGTGAATCAGCAAGCGAAAGTGAAGCGTATTTACGCTACCTACCCAATTGAGCATTCCTAATCGACTGGAGCTAATTGGCATCTTAGGGAAGTAACCCTAGTCACTACCGAGTACCCTTTTAGCAACCCGAGAAGTTGTCTAGACCATTCCCCCAACTATCCAGTGTACAATTTGTACACCACCCCAGCTGAAATCCAGACCCTCAACAGTTTGCTGAACCCCCAATCACCCTCAACCTCGTTGACGATTGACGAACAAACCACGTACCTGATAGTCAACCCCTTTCTACGAGATTGATACTTATTTCTAGTACCAACTCGACCAGGGAAGAGTACTCTCTTCACCTCGCTAAAGGTTTACTACCCGTGGAGATAAGATTGGTTGTCTGGTAAGCGTTTCTTAGCGTTTCTACTGATCTTATCTAGAAGAAGACAACGGGGTGGGGCAAGAAGTCAGGATAAGACCGGCGAGGAAGGACAACTTCGCAGTACTCGAGAAATGCGTAGATGTCGAGGAAATACCGTTGGGCCTGTGCGACGCAGACGACGATGTCGCGGTAAGGGAGAGGATAGGAATCAAGGAGTGTGCACGTATGTTCAAGGCTCTGAAGGACCTTGCTAGCGATGTCGGTCTTATCGCCTCGTGGCTTCTTCCATATGTCGTACCGCAACTTGACGATTTCATATAACTTGAGAATAGCGGTTGTCTTGTCAGCCTCGAGCTTCCCAATGGCGAAGGGGGAGGTGTGAATGACATGGAAGTCAGCTTCCACGGGCGTGTACCAAGTAGAGGCAATCGCATCCGGTTGTTCGTGGTGCTCCTTGCAGGGAACGCACACAGCGTACTCGTACTGGTGGGCCCATTCTTGAGGCCACTGAAAATAGTCCGCGACACCGAAATGTCCATTGGCTCTGGTGCGAAGGGCCTCATTCCCATTATGGGGTTCGGGGACGAAGGTCATGTTGGGAGTCGTAATCGCCATGTCGCCGCTGGTGTTACACGCGATTGCCTTGGTGTCCAGGGCTTTCAGCGAGGCTGTCGACAACAGTTGAGTTGGGAGGTCTTCACAGCGAAGATGATGAAGTAGCTTACCATCATTTCGGCGCGTTTGCACTTTGAACCGAGATCAAGCAGATACCATGGCTAGATGAGTACAGTGTGATCAGAGGAGTGAGAGGGTGACCAAGCATCAAGGACGCACCTAGAGATATATGGGAGGCTCAGAACCAATCCGGGGGTAGGGGAGGTTATGGGAGAGCAAGTGGGCACAGGGACGGGGGTAAAATCGTGATAGAGGTAACGCTCCGGGAGTCTTCAACCCCACTGTCGCGTGAATCGTGTTGGCGATGGGGCGACTCGATGGACGCAAAGTCCAAGAGCGTCCCCAGCTGGGACGATGCAAAGTCAGTCCTCTGAGGGGAAAGTCGAGCGGCGCAAAGCCAACTCCAAGGTGTGGGGATGAGGGGGGCGCGTCTCGGCCTGGGGCGCGATGGAGGAGCTGAGTTGAGTTGAGCAGTCACGCGTCACGCGTCATGAATGCAGGACATGTGGCACTTGACTCGTGACTCGAGTGTGTCAACAGGAACCAATACAAGACACGTACTTATGTAACGTTGTATCCGAGTCGCCAAACGCACCACATATGTTGTCATGATTTCGCTACCAGTAGAGCGGAGTTGTTCGGTAATAAACGTAAGTGTGATATCACTGCCGACTCACCGAGCAGCGGCGAGGTTCGCATTCAACTTGAGGTTTGTCTCCTGCTCCTGACCCTGTCGGATCACAAACCCAAGGGGGCGTCGAAAGGTGCAGGAATGGGGCTAGCATAAGTTATGTACTTGAAATCATAGGATCGGTCAAAAACTAATGAATCGATTCAGAATTCGTTGAAACTCGTCTCCCCATCCATGCCTCAGAGACGAAACCCCCCGTGGATGCTGCCAGGTGACCCCGGATGGAAGTCTGGCTCACCAACCCCTTCGGATGCCTCCTATGACGATTGGGGTCAACCTGGGTGGGGAGGTTTTGGTCAAGGTGCGCCTCTTGACGAGAATGGGTGGTACATTTACAGCCAAATGGGCATGCCCATCATTGCCACATCTTCTCCGAGCCCGAGTGTCGAAGTTGGCCCCCAGGCCGATGAGGTAGGTTACACCCTTCAATCGTTTACCTTTGCTTAAGTTGAACATTGACGACAGAACTTGAACTCTCCTCGTCACCGAGATCATGCCGATGGTGCCATCCCTCCGAGTCCGAGCGCCGAAGTTGGTCCCCACATTGATGAGGTAGGTTACACTCTTCACTTCTTTACCTTTGCTTAAGTTGAACGTTGGCAACAGAACTCTCCTCGTGACCGAGATCATACCGATGGTGCCATCCCTTTGAGTCCGAGCGCTGGAGTTGGTCCCCAGGCCGATGAGGTAGGCCACACTCTTGTTTTCCTTTGCTTGAGTTGAACATCGACGATAGATCTCTTCTTGTCACGGTGATCACACCGATGATGCCATCGTCGTGATCAATCGAACGAGCTTGAAGAGAAGGCTCGATGATGTTTTCAATGATTCACCGCCCCAGGTACTAGTATTATACGCACGTTATTCACTTGTTTTGCTGAGTACATCACAGACCCCGAGGCACTTCGGAAGCTCGTTGGACAATACTCCAACTCTTGCAAGAACCATGGGATCAGTTCCACTACCTCCCGTCCACAAGCGACGTCGCCTTCGAGCTCCATTCAACATTCATGGTGGCTTAAAGGGTTCTGATGTGGGGGGTTTGGAAAAGGCAATCCAAGAGATGCATCAAGTTGTAAGTACTTCGTTAGCGAAGCAAACGGAGATTTTGGTGGAGATCCTGAAGGTGGTACAAGAACACAACCCAATTGACTCAAATTGATCATGTACGACAGTGTCTGTAAAATGCTTGTATTGAAATGGAGAATATACAAATGAAGGGTATGTTGATTTAATACTAATTGCTGTCTTCGTTAGTTTCTCCGTCAAGTGAGCATAAGACAGTGCCACGAGTGACGACACGACGACACACGCATCCTTGTCGTCGAGTCAATGCAACGAAACGGCGGCAATGGGGGGAGGAGAGACAAGAGCCTAAGTCGTGTCTCACGGACTGTTTCGGAAGGCAGGATGCATACATGTGACATGATATGTCATTGTACATCGGTAGTCTGAAGCGGGCTTCGGGATGAGCTGTGCTTGTTTCTTTTTTGGAAGGACCCTTACTGTAGTTTTCGGCTAGCTTGGCAGCGTGAGAATTTTAGTAAAAATTCGACACCCATCTTCCTACCGTCATAGTGCCCCAACGCTTCACCGAAATTCGACGAAAAGGATACCAATCGACTCGGAACACTCCAGAGAATGCATCCCTCTTGGACCGGTGAAGAGATAACGATATTTCGGTATTTCGATTTTGGGGGATCGCCGGGATCTTGCGGTATGTGTTATAGAGCTTGTACGAAGGATCCAGCTATAGATAACACCTCCTGTAGGATCAGAACACTGGGTTCTTCTTCCCGACATAACCCCTTCTCTTGCAGTCCATCATCTGGCTGCAATATTTGAAACTTCGGTTGACCTACCACCGCCTGCAGATTCCGGTACTGTTGCCGTGCTCCGCTCGCAAATCGCTCAGGCAGAGCATATTGCAAAAGGAAAGGCTCTCATGTTGCAGGAGCTCGAGGAGTAACTTTATGCTGCAGGGCAGTGTCGAATCAGAGAGACGGACGAGCTTGCCAGGCAAATCTCTGTTCTCGAGCAGCAACTGTGTATCAGCATAGAGACGAGGGAGTGGGTGGACGAGGAACAGGCTGTGTCTACAGTATCGCTCAGGATGAGCTGAAGCAGGTGCAAGCGCAGTATGACGAAGCCGCACCCAGAGGCACAGAGGAAAGTCATGGATAGCACGCAATGTCATGGCCCAATTCAGATACACCACCAATACTTGTCACGGTCATGTTCTCGGATCCACCAATTTGTTGTAGGAACATGCGTGAACACGAATGCTTTTGTGCGTTCAAGTTCATGAGGTTGAGTACTCAGAGGCTGCTTCGCGACAAATCATATGATGTATTGAACGAGACGCAATGATCAAAAACAAACAATCTACTCGTCATCAAAAGTTCCAAAACTAGGGAGTACCAAAGTACCTGCCCTTGCCGCCTCAAGATCATCCTCAGCATACTCAAAGATATTGATCGCTGTGCCAATTTCGATGTCAAGCCAATCCTGGAGTTCTGATAATTGTATATACTTGCAGCTGAGGTGATTCAGGCGATAAAAGCCTTTCGCCCTCAGAACAGGTCCGAATCGTGAGTAAACAACTCTATCTTTATTCCTCCCACCGTGAGTGTCAAGATATGAGAACCATTCGATGAGATCGGGAACAGGCTTGAGTAGACCCAGAGCAGGTGAAACCGAGCGCACGTTCTGGGATGTTGGCGCACTAAACCCTGATTGAGCAGACAGCTGACCTGGAAATCCAGTGCCCTGTGGACCTGCTCCCCATTGTGGTAAAACAAAGATGGGGGGGGGACAGCCAGGGTATCCGTATCCAACTGGGAAGCTAGGCTGTCCCATTGGTGCATCGTTCTGCTGGTTGGACGAGGACCTGGCATGTGGCGCGTTCTCAAGAGCAAGGCAAACTGGTTTTTCGTCGATCGTCGCTAGACCTTCCATCTGATCAATACACCCAGGCCATATCAGTAAAGTAAGCTTGAATCGTAGTAGAAGGAGAATACGTACGATTTGTATAGCCCAGAAAGATAAGTTGCTGATTGTCAGCGTTTGACATACATTACCGCCACTCGGACTGTAGCACCACCTGTCAGTGCCCTTCGAGTGAATATTGCACTTCCATCATTCTTGGAGCTTCTTTATCAGCTTGAGACGGCGACCAGCTCCATCCAGCTCTGGGTCAACAGACTCAGACGCTGTCTTCTGCTTGCTAGCAACGCCAGATGTCGTGTTAGAACCTTTTGCACCCTGAAAATAAAAATGTCATTGGAGTCATGAGAATAGAAAATAAAGCCTACTTACACCTTTGCCAGGGTGGGAGAAGCCACTGTTTCCAAGGGAGGCTGCATCTTCAAATTGGACGACTGGATTCTTGGGTGCGCGAGTCGACTTACGCCCACTAGGTAGACGTCCGGGTACGATGAGATCCTGTAAGCGTCCTATGAATATATCCAGTTCATCACTTGAATGGATCGAGGTTGATGCCTGCTTTGCTTTGTCAGAGTCCAGATGATACTGGAGGCGAACCGCCTTGGGGTGTCGTTCCATCTTCTCAGCGACGATGTCACGGAGCGCAGTAAGTGTGATGGTGGACAGTATCTTGAATGGAGCGTGTATACCGTCTGGACGAGGGGCTGAACACTGAATGGTAAAGGCTAAAAAGGCTAAAAGTGAATAAAATGATGAGGGGAAACCTTTCGACAGAACAAGTGCCACTTACCGTCATCATCATCGGAGGTGGCGGCTGTCTTAGCAGTTTGCTGCTTGTGTTTTCGGCGTGCCTGGGGTGCTGCAGCTGCCACAGGTTTAGAAGGGCGGCGTTGATGAAGAAGGTTGTCGAGTGCAATGTCAGAGTCCTCATCGTTAGATGAGCCCTGTACGTCATCAAGATTGAAGTTCTCGCTTGACATCTCGCTCTGGCCTTCGTCGTCGAGATCCATACACTCGGGTTCACTCGTCCCTGTGGTCATGACACTCAAGAGTTGGTCTGCACTCCTGATCGCCTCCGCAGGGAACATGGGAATGTTTATGTCTTCATCGTCTTCGTTGAAAGTCGTGGGACCGTAAGCTTCATTGTCTTCATTGAAAGTTGTGGGACCGTAAGCTTCATCAAGTTCAGCGATAGAATCCAAATAGGCATTTTGAGTATCGTCTAAGGTTGATAGGATCGTGGATCGTTTCTGTCCAGATGGGGCTACTAGTACTACAGGCGAGGCACCCGTATTCTCCGGTATACACTGGTCCTTGGTTGAAACTTTGGGCTGGGACTCGGCTGAGGTATGAGCGTTGCGCTGGGAGGTAGGGGGAACGCTGGACCGAGAAGTACTAGACGCACGGGAACGGTGCTTGCCCTGTGTGACCCGAGGCTCACTCGGGAGTGCGCTGGTCTTCGTAGAGCAAGCAGTGGTCTCATTGAGCCCACATATGTCAGAGAGCCCGCTCTGTTCGCATCTGCAGCAGACTTTGGTCCCAGGAAGTACTTCGCACTTTACTTTGTGTGCTCGACACCGCGCACAAGCCCCGACCCGCTTTCTCTTGCCTAAAAAGCAATGGACTGAGTAGTGCACTTCAGATAGAATAGAACTTACCTGTGTCAGCCTGAGAGGCTTGTGCTTGGCCAGCGAGTGAGTCGCCCCCAATAGTGAGACTGGTGGCTCTCTGTCTTGGGGGCATGGTATTGGACAGGTCGTGGTCTGGGTAAAACGAATGGGAGGGTACGGACCATCGTATTTACGTGCTGCCTGAGTGGCGGCTGTGGCCGCTTGCCTTGCCTTGTGTTCGATGCGGTCCTTCATTAGTGGAGTAATCAGTCATCGCTACGAGATCCAGACCTTGTTTTTACATACCAAGACTCGGATAGCATGAAGACGCTAATCGATGAGGTATATCGTGAGCCACGTAGTGCACAGTGGCAGCGCATTGGAACTTTGAACCAACCGTCGTCGAGGCGAGACATGAGTACCAAATGAAGTATCCGATGAATCAAGATGTTCATACAACAACCATGACAATTCAAAAACAAAGACTACGTCGACAACAGATCATATGTAACCACAATGTACATACCATCCTCGAATGTCTGCAGGTGTGATGGTGTAGAGCGCTTTCATAAGAGTAATGTAAATATCCTCATCCGACATTTCCGTCATCGCCATTCGAGCATATTCACCATTTCTCCGCAGGTGATACTTCATTGCAGAGAATGTCAGTTCGATCGGGTTGAAGTCAGGGGAATAAGGTGGTAGAAACTCGCAGTGCATGCCTCTGCAAAAATCAGTGTAACATTAGTTCGCGTTCACATATCCGTGTTATAAAATCTCGTACCTAGCTTGAATCAGATTCTGGATGTCTGGATGCTTGTGAATCTGGCAATTATCCATTACAATAATGGAACTTGTGCCAGGAAATGGCTGCATGTTGTCGAGTAATCGCTCAATGAATCGTTTGAACATGTCAGCACGGAATAAGCCTTCAACTATGTCACAATGCAAGATACCATCATGGAGCGAAATAGCAGGTAGAATGGAGAAGCTACGAATTGTTAGTGATGATTACAAACTTGAAATATGGACCTACCGCCGACCGTGCACAAAGAAAGCCTTCTGCTGTGCTTTTGTGCCCCAAATTGACCAAGCGCGGCCACGATAAGTCGTACGATGGTCCACAGAGCTTTCGTCAACAAATACCAACTGTTCAGGCCGGTACAAACCAATTCGCGCATGATAGTCAAGTCATTTTTCTGCAGACCTTTCTGCCGCAACCCGTGTAATCTAGAAGGATAAAAATTATGTACAGAAGATAGTAGGTCAGTCGCTCACCTTTTTCATGGTAAATCCCTTCCTGCAAAGGGTTCTCCAAACAGTGGAGCGCGAGATCTGAACACCGGTTGATACAGCCAACATCTCTTGGAGTTCGTCCAAGTATAAATCTGGGGCTTTCTCGATGGTACCTAGAAGAAACTGTAGTAGTTTGAATGTCTTTAGCAATCAAACAATCAATTGGCGTCTTAGATGTGACATACCTCAACGTCGATGTCTCGAAGATGTCGGTTATTGGATCGGTCTCGTTTGCCTGGTTGGTTGTCTTCATTCGGTACTGTCCCGTAAGCGTGAAAGTGAGCAAGAACTCGCTGGACAGTTCGAGTTGATACATTGAGTCCTGTAGCGATGTGTTCTTGATCCAACATTCGGGAGAGCCGTATGATAGCCCATTGAATTTCAGCACACGTTTGTCGACCTTGAGGCATGTCTCCTACACGTTTTTCGATGACCAGATCCTACATGCGAGCTCAATACACACATACCACAAGATCCCGGCGATCCCAAAAATCGAAACACTGAAAAGTCGTTATCTCTTCACCAGTCCAAGAAGGATGTGTTCTCTGGGGTGTTCCGAGTCGATTGGTATCCTTTTCGTCGAATTTCAGTGAAGCATTGGGGTGCTATGACGGTAGGAAGATGGGTGTCGAATTTTTACTAAAATTCTCACGCCGCCAAGCTAGCCGAAAACTACAGTAATTCCCTTTTTTGCCCACATGTCATCCAATCACGGCTCTCGAATGGCCTATGAAACTGTTGTCAAACAGTAACGTTATAGGATGTCTTTGCAGATGTAATCTCTCGACCCCCAAAAGCTATGTGCCAGCGACCCCCTTTTAGTATAGAAGATGTACGTTTACTCCTATTACTAACCCTGGCACAGATTTAGGTTCAGAGCTCCAGCTACCTGGAACTAGCTGTAAGCGCCATCATATCATTGATGCCACAGCACGATTCAATCCTGATCAGTTCAAAAATGGTCCCTCAACCGATTGGACCGCACAAAGTTTCCCGGCGTTTAGCTAGGTTCAAGACAGCCAGATCATGCAACGATGTGGCACGCACATTGATTGCGTGAATATTCAAGTTCACTCAGTTGGAGTGGTAGGTGCACTACTGTATTGATTAGCGATGATCAGGGAGGACGGAGAATGAAGCCTGAGGTAATACATTGAATCTCCTTTTAGGAAACAGATCCGAGCCCAATACTCAAATCGATGGGTTCGAATATCAGCCAAGTACGGCCGACGCAACATTATGTACTTCCCCGAGTGGATCCCAGATTCGGCGGCTAAAACAGTCAGTGTCACCATCGACACCAAAGCCCGTTCGAAACTTGTTGACACCACCCGCTACCTTGAGATGATCAACAACTTACGGCCAAAGTTGAAGGACACTCTTGGTGGGATTGATTACGCCGAGAAGATTCTGCAGAGAGGCTGCATCGACCTCACTTCTCCCATTCACTCTCAAACATTGGTCATCTCTACATGAATTTCGTTCCTGTCATTAACCACCCATGCACTATTTGCTGTAGGCCCACGTCAATGTGGTGCAGTCGCTGCCAAGCTGCCTGGTATTGCACACCAGAACACCTCTCGGATGTGAGCATCCTTCTTCATCCCATGCGACTGTCGTATAGAGCTCACGTTATGTTCTCTACTCTTTGCAGGACTGGTCGTGCCATCGCGAAGAGTGTATCCCCGTGCCAGTGGACCGCGCGCAAAACTACAACATCATTGATATACCGGCCGCAGCTGAGCAACAGCTGATCATGGTCTTTGCTATACTTTTTTCCCCGGAGGAAGATCAGTCTCCATTCCTGACCCGTCATTTGCTTGTACATTAATATCATTGCGAATTGTTTCCCCTGCAGAGCGTCCAAGGATCATTTCGATCAAATGCCGACCATCACAAATTCCGTCACAGGGCATTTGCCCACAGCCTCTGGTCGCCAGCCACTTCACTGATGGCCCCGCACAGAGCATCGTCTTGACGCGAGGCTTGAACGCTGAACCCCTTAGATTCCCCCTTCACCTCTGGTACTCTCCAACCGCGTTGTCGCACAGTGCGCCCGTCAACCGTGCCATCTATTGTATCACGTCCAGTGCAACCACCAAGGCATGGAGTGGCACTGTCGTCGTCCTCAAGTTCAATGGGTCTCGTAGGCAAGGATACTCTAATGCCGGCTCAAACAATCTCCCAGCCCTCTTTGCATACTTCCTAGCCCACAAGTAAATGTGTAACGTATCGTATTTTATATGTAATCAGTGTCGAGATGCGAGCCTGCTTTCTATCTAATTACATGCTAATAGAGAAGTGGGCATGCAAAATTGAGTGTGGACTCGGAAGCATGATATTTTACAATGTATGATAGTACTTTCTGAAGGTGTGGCTGTGATGTGTCTTGCCATGTCGTTCCACTTCGCTGCCACCATCCTCGTCCCAGTCATCGCCCCGCCTGCTCCTGGCCTACCAACCATCCTCACCATCCACCGCTCACCCCTGCTTTATCTCTGGTTGGCTTTGCGCCGCTCTACCTTCCCCCTCAGAGGACGACTTTGCGCTGTCCCTGGGGATGCTCTTGGATTTTGCGTCCATCGAGTCGCCCCGTTGCCATCGCGGTTCGTGCGACAATGGGGTTGAAGACTCCCGGAGTGTTAACCATCCGCATGGCATATGTAGCACGCTCGCCAGCCTCAGGTAAGATATCATACATCTATTCTTAAGAACTCAATGTTTGTTGTTACATGGTATCCTAACAGGTTTAACAGGTGGGAACATAGTGGTTCCAAGGCCTCGGATTCCCTGCCCACTCGGAACTGGCGAGAGGATCGTCTGTTATCGGGTGAGTACGAAACTGACTGCTTCCCAACTTACTAGACTTACCTGGGTTCTGTTCGCACCAAGCAATAACCTTCTCAGCCCGCCTCCAGAATCCCCCATCCTCCAGTTCATAGCTCTTCCTAGCCCAATAATAGAAAAGGACAACCCGTCTACCCCCAATTCCCGCGTTGCGAAGCGCTCGCTCAATCACCGTGGTGAACTCTAATCTGGTCAACCAAAGGATGACCACCCGCGTTGACTCTTTCTTCAAGAAGGCCTGCACGGCCTGAGCACAAGATCGTTTCGCTGTGAGGAGGCTGAAAGGCAAGGATAGGTGCGTCAATCTGGGGAGCTCGGCAAAGCCGATGGGAGAACCCTTCCATACAGCCCGGAGTGAGAGGTGTAGATGGGTTAGGCGGCGGAAGACCTCGAAGATGGGTAAGGGAAATGTAGCGTATTCTGAGTAGGCTGCTAAGCTGATATACATGTGCGTCAGGTTCATGAGGCCGTCCAGAGGATCCAAGAGAGGATTCGTCTCAGGGTTGCTTTGAGGGTAGTAAGAGGATCGCACCTCCAGCGAGGTGAGTGCCTGGCACTGATCCAGGATATTCGCGAGCATGGGCATTCTAACCGTCCTTCCCACAATTAACTTCTTTACTTGGTGCCTACGATGCTCTAGGCCACCTTGCAACCAATGGAGGAACCCAAGGGCCTGTATTTCTCCATGTAGCTCCACTATGTGATACATGTACGGCACGAGCCTAGCAGCACGACCAAGGTAAGTCAATACAAGCTTGACGTCAGAACCCCCATGCTCACCAGTCATAGAAGTGCTTCGCGACCAGGGCATACCTGACTGTGTTTGGATCGTCCTTCAAATACATTATAATTTCCCACTGGAGTTCAACGGGGAAAGGTTTTGGGAGTGCAAGCCACATAGGGGGGGCGAGACACATGACGACTACTGGTGAATCTAACATCACAACACCACGTACTTGTACCATCCGATTTTGACCAAAGTTTGGTCGCAGGGAATGACGGCGACGGCATACCATCGATCAGGGTGTCTCAGCACGTAGGTTCCTATTCAATACTTGGTTTTTTGAATTTCATACTCACGATAATGGTGCTCCTAGCAGCACCAATGTGGAGAATCTCGGCAGTGACATCCAAATCAGTCAACGTTGGTCGCAAGGAGCGGCGGTGACCGCATACCATCAGTGTCAGCACATAGGTTTTTTTTTTTTTCCTGCTTAGTACACCGCACCGACACGTCACATGAGCATCTCGATCACCAAGCCCACCTCCCTAGCGGCACCGATCCAGCAGGCCCCGTGTATCTTTCGTAAATTCCGCAACTCGTAAGTTCGGAAGGATCATGGCCCCAACGTTAACCCTACTTACGGAGCCTTTCAGGGTGGTTCGGGCACTTTGTTCCGCGATGAAGGTCGGTTCTTTTCTTTTGTCAAAGTTTCTTTAGAGGACCACCTGTCGTACTGACAGGTCAGCTCAGACCGCGAGCTAGTCCACCCTGGCAGCGCATGCCCGGAATGGCCAAGTCCCAGGCGGAATGAGATGATATCAGTCTTATTCATTTCTTTCTCTCTGTTGTGCATATAATTGGTCAGTACACTGCTGCAGTGCGAGTCACTTTCGCGCCATCTCCACCATTCGTTTGGCTGACATCTCGTCTGCACCAGCACTCTTCTGCACATATGCCAGATTCACCCTCCAGCCAGGCTCCTGTGCGCGCCCTTGACACGGTGTCAACTGATCGCTCAGCGAACGGATCACCTCCGGGTCCTCCAGGCAACGTGCTAGCCGTGCAACTAGATGTCGCAGCCTTGCGCTCGGAGCTTCGTGCCCTCAAAGCGTTGAATGCTGGGAAAGCGAAGAGGGACGCAGTGTGAGTCTGTCAGTCGCCATGCATCAACCACTAATCAACACGGGCCTTCCATTTGCAGAGCAATTGACTGGCGCAAGCGCGGCAGAACTCTGAGACGCCTTGTAACTATGTTTGATAGTGTGGACGACTTGATAAGGGAGGCCCATCGTCGAGATTCCAGGGACAGTACAGCAAGCCTCGCTCACACTGGCAGCGAGTAAGTAGGTTTTTGTCCAGTGTCATATCCCCGAACAGACTCAACTTTCAAAGGCCAGCTGCACAGACCGCCGCCGAACGCCAGGAGTCAGTAACTACCAAATCTTTGTCTTAGCCCACACTGACCCCCATGTACGAAGGCAAAGCCGACTCTACCGGTGCTACCAACAACTTAGGGAATGGGTCCCCGAGCTCATTGAATGGCTCGGGCAGGACCCAGACATCGACCTGTACCATGAGGTGATCTGCAAAGTAGGTGGTTGAACACAGTAGATGAAACCGGGTAACACTTATTATTGCAGCTCACCTTAGGAGCCGATGGAGCTCGAGCAGACAACACCAACACTTTGAAAAGCACTGTGGTGACCTGGCTCAATTACCCGGATGCCGCTATCCCTCGACTTCGCCCCAGGGACAAGGCTGGCCGAGGGTTCCACAACTATGTCACAGGCCGTTTACTGTGCCCAGTCGAGTATGACTGGGACAATGCCGAGTAAGTCTCAAAGTTGATTGCACATCTCTCTGATCTTGCTTATCATTGGACCAGGGTTCATAAGATGATTCAGCAGTGGCATAGGGACGTCCCCATTACTGCCTACTCTTGGCCTCGCTTTCTGTTCCCCACAGGAGGGTATGATCCTGCCGATGCAAACAAAGGTCTTTTTAGAGGCGAATTACTAGTCAAGGTAACTAAATTTTCTGTCGTATGAGTGGTCCTGCATTGTCACCTTTACCTTCACCTGGCCAGGCATACAAGCTTGTATTCATGGGGCCATCCTCAGTTGAATCAACAGAGGACGTCCCCTCCGAGATAGCAGGAAACAAACGTCAACGTGTCGATGCAAGCACGTGCTGGCACAATGCGCAATTGGCCGGGATGAAGCAAGTAACTCCACAATCCATTGCCTATATAGCTGTCCAGGTGCGTGCTCTCACTTGGGTGAAAGCATAGCTGATTTTCCCCTTAGTTACGCTTTGCACTCTCGAGCTGCGGCGCCTGGAGACTGGACGACGACTTGTTCAGTCTCGCCGTCTTTTACAACATGATCATCAAATGGTTCGAAATGATGTATCAGGACGATAAAGAACTTGTTGACAATCTCATATGGTGGTGGAACAAGTAAGTCACTATAACCCACTCGTCCCCAGACACTGACATGTTCCAGGGAAGTTTTCGGTCCCCGTGTGGGGCTGACTCATTGCCAGCTGCCCATCGAGATGGGCTCCGTTGCTGCTTCGTTCAAGAGGCATCGCACATAGGCAGTGTCGCGCCAAGGTTGAGCGTTTCCTCAACAGCACGGGTAAGCGTCATTTTCCGTGTCTTGCTTGTGCTATCATGGTTTATGCCAGGCCAACAGGTCGAGGGGGAATCCCGCATCCCTGAATTCAAGCAAAATTATCTTTTCGTGCTCTTTTTGATTGTCAAGGTATACATCTCTGTTAGCGATTGCAAGATAATATGTAATGTACATGAAATGAGAAACATTGCGTGTCTTATATCAATGTATGATATATTCTCCTGCATGCACAGAATCAGAAAACTCGTCGTGACTGCTTTCTTTTCGAAGTGTTGTCATCCATCCCCCACTTTCCGAGAAGTCACAAGAGTACTGACTTTTGAAAGTGTCGGAATGGTGGCTGCAATGACAAAGGTATGCCAACACTAGCCATTTCGCCATTACAAGCATTTCCGAGACCAACTCGCGGTAGATCCTAAAAATATGGACTTTTTGAAGTGTAGGAATGGTGAGCGCAATGACAGAGCAATGGCAACGCTAGTCAATTTGCCGTTACAAGCATTTCCAAGACCAATTCCCAATAGGTAAACAGAGCCTCAATGTGGGTACAAAGGATATAGTGTACATAGCTACCCAATGCTTAACTAGATTGCAAACATCTGTACGTATCATGATAGTTATACTCCTTGCCCAATAAATGCACCGCCATAAGGATTTATGAGATCCCGACAAATTTTTAAACCATTCCCAACAACCAGCAGTGTGACATACACTAACAATCAAAGGGTCATTCCCTACTGTCGATGAGTATTTGTAAGATTTCTGCATGTGCCTGACAAGTCTCGCTGTGATGGACTTTGCGAGTAAACTACGTTCTTACTAAGCTTGACCCTTTGTAGTATGTTTCTACCACTCTCCAACACCCGATGGAATCATACCTGTGGCGCATAATGCGTATCGATATAAACGGTTTATAAAGCTTATGGTTATGGTTTGGTTGATAAGGGTTTATAAGGAGCTTACAAGAAAATTTGGATTCGTGCGATGTGATAGCACAAGTTGAAGAACTGAAGTCGAAGTATTTACCTTTGTTTACTTATACCACTGCCTAGTACATCTGGATCTGCCTCTTCTCTCAGGTCTCATCGGTAATCGATCTTTACCAGTATCCCAAGTCTCAACTACCTGATTAGGTTAGTTAAAATTCCACTGGAACGAAACCACATTGGCAAGAAACCTGTCACAAGGTGGGAACCATGTCCCTTGAACATCTCGTGAAGGAATGGCTCAGATTAGACCCAGTACGTTTCCTTCGTTTCTCCCATCTAATCTAATGACCGATAGCACCCGATCCTAGAATGAGAAAACGAGAAGAGAGGTTCAAGTGTTATGGGACACCCGAAACATAGATGAATTGGAGAAAAGGATGAGGTACTTTCCAGCAGAACTAGATGATATTGAGCCACGTCTAACGTTCACTACGACGGTTGTATTCCATTCTCTCATCGGAAGGACGCGCATAGAGTTTGGGACTGCAGGTAAGTTCACTGTCGGCGTCCATCGTCGCTACCAACCCCTGGTTCCGAGGACTCCGAGGCAAAATGGAGGCTGGGTGGGCGAGGATGAACGACTTGATCATCATCCAGACATCACAGGCAAGCACTTATGAGTTTCACGAGGTTATGAAGTTTAAAGTGGGCTTTGTTAGGGACTTGGCGCGTACTTGTTGGAGAATGTCGCCGATGCTAGCGAGCGTGGTATCGTAATCGGTCACGACCATCGACATAATTCGGCAGACTGGGCACGCCTTACAGCCGCGGTGTTCCTTTCCAACAAAATCAAAGTTTTTCTTCTAAGAGGCTTGGTCCATACGCCACTGTGAGCCCCTCTTTTGTCTTTCTTTCGGGAGATATGACGCTCTTATAAGTGTACCCTTTTCGGTAAAAAGACTGAATGCGGCTTGCGGGGTAATGATCACTGGTGTGTGGTTTACGTTCTTTCTAGCCCTCTAATTTTAATGATTCTGTAGCGAGTCACAACCCGAAGGTATTCTTTACATCATGATGTTCTGCCAAGTTTACGACCTAGTCTCTCAAGGATGACAATGGCTTCAAGGTACGTGTTCTAATACTCATAGCTTTACTTTCGTTACCGTGCCCGCAGGTCTATTGGGAAAATGCCGTCCAGGTAGGCTGGTCCAGGTCAATGTTACGCGCATAAATCAGGCACCCTACAGATTATCGGACCTCATGATACCGGTATAGCTCAAGCTATTCTGGATAATCTAGAACCAAGAATACAGCACGGACCCGATGTTTATGCATCTTCGCTTTGTTATGACCCCACAGAAGAGATGAAAGAAAGTTATTTTACTCTGATCCGCGGTATGGCAAACCCCAGGTTCGTGGTCGAATACTGCTGTTCCGTTCGAGTAGTTATAGCGCACACAGGATTCATGTCGACGATACTCCCATCAAGTTTGTCAATACCTCAATGCATGGCGTCAGCGATGCCTTCGTATCCGAAGTGTTCAAGCGTGCTGGCTTTAAACCGTATATTGCTGTAGAAGAGCAGAAAGTCCCAGATCCTAACTTTCCGACAGTTCGATTTCCAAATCCAGAGGAAAAAGGTATGGAATGCATAGGCTTTGATGAATTTATGACAGAGGTATTGTAGGGGCTTTGGTGAGCTTATACCAGGCTCTTCATTTCCCTCCGAGTCCGTGACGCCGTATTAGGAATGCGCGATTTTAACAGCTATCCGCTCGAGTGCAGACTATGTGCTAGCGCAGGATCCTGATTCTGATCGATTTTCAGCTACTGAGAGAGGGTGAGCCTCCGTCTCGGAATTGTGGCTAGATATTTATATGACAGCCCAGTTCCGACGGGAGCTTCAAGACATTCACCGGCGATCAGTTAGGAACGTTGTTTGCCAGCCGTGTGTTGGCAAGGTATAAAGAATCTGGAAAACCATTGAGTAGGTTGCTTTATTTTGTCTACACACCTCCTTGGAATATTTGCTGCGTTCCAGACAAACTAGCGATGGTAGCCTCTACGGTAAGTTCTAAAATGATCGAGGCAATGGCACATCGCGAGGGTTTCAAGTTTGTGGATTGTCTGACCGGTAGGCCTCACAAATGTAACACCTAGGATTTACCTCAGCGTAATCTACCAGGATTCAAATTTATTGGAAATACTGCACTGGACCTTGAGCGAGCCGGTTATGAGGTTCCGTTTGGATACGAGGAAGCTATCGGTTTCATGTTCGGCTCCGAGATACGTGACAAGGATGGAATAGCTGCTACGGTGAGCCCAAGTGCACCAATGAAGCACCACAGCTCATGGAGATGGAAAGTTGACGTTTGCAGAGATGGCGACTGAGCTACATGGACAAGGTTCGACGGTTCAAAGCTATCTAACGGGCCTCTACGAAAAGTGTGCAATTCTTTTGTCTCACCTCTTCGCCAGTTCATAATAACTCCCTAGATACGGTTATTTCGAGGTGCGTCGTTGCCCACAGTTTAAGCGCTGGGATGACGGGTCGGCTGTAGACTAGAAATGCTTATTTCATTTGTCTGGATACAGTCAAGATAGACAAGATCTTCGGGGAGCTTCGCAACTTCGAGAAAACGGTGCGCCTCTTAGCTAACGTCGCCGGTGCCACGAAGTGACACTCATTCGCAGTCGCACCCCCTCACAAAGCGCTACCCCCACTCGATCGCCCAGCTGACTGTTGACAGTGTCACCGATCTGACAGTTGGCCATGGATACGATAGTAGAAACCCTCCGACTTACGCACCGAGGCTGCCACTATCCTCAGGGCACATGGTTCAATTCAGGGCAAAGTCCACGGATGTTAACATCGTACTGACCATAAGGTTCGTTCCACGCGTTACTTTGAGTATCCCCTGATTTTGTTTCAGAACGAGCGGAACCGAACCGAAGGTATACCTAATCACTGAACGGTACCGACAAAAGGTGCTGAATCTGCGTTTCTTTTCAGATAAAATACTACTTGGAAGGTTGTGGCAGCGACCCAGAACAGGTGTCGGGTATTCTACCCCGTGTTGTAGAGCATCTGGCAACCGAGTGGATGAAAGCGCCCGAAAATGGTCTCAGTCACCCTTGAATGTTTGACCCTTGGACATTGTAAAGAAACGGAGCTACTTGCCTAATACTATCATGTCCCGTGACTCCCGTTGACAGACTGCTTTTGACTTGTTGAAATTGTACAATGCCAGTGTGTATAAGCGAGCTCTTCTTCATCAAGCTGACTCGAGGTCGCACCGTCAGGTTCACCATCACCCCACTAGTACGTCGCCTACCCCACAGATGATCTGGTCACCAGCCCATTGATTAGTGATCATAAACGTTTCAGGTTGGCTTCCACATGCATTTCTCAGGGATGGAATGAATATCATCCGAGTTCTTGCTGACTGCTTTGGTCAACGAGTGCAGCCCCATGGATATATGTGTCATAGGTGCACTCGGTAATCAATGACGATAAGGAAATGTTGGTGCAGAGAAAAGGGAGGTTCGTCAATTCATTGCCAGCTCATTCACGCGGACCTAGCACACGTGTCGTGCTTCAGATCATGTGTTCATGGACTGCGGAACAGCCGTATCTCAGGGTGGAACAGGTATAAAGGCAGGTACAGGTAGGTACCTGGTGATGTGTGCCAAGTACGTATGTTCTGCCATTTACCGAGTTGAGCTGGAGTGCGATTCCCCGGAACATTATGACAGGCTGGGGCAAGACGCGAGCGGCCCGGAAAGAAATACCCCTAACTAAGAGTCAAACCGCGTTGTTAAGATAACTTTCCCTCATCACTTGACCCCGCCGTAACTGACTACCACACTGCATAGACCGCAATTATGCCTTCGGCCCGCGAAACTCGCTAACATGAGTTTCTGTCGCTACCATGACGAGGATTTGCAATACTACCCCTTCAAACAGCCCCACAACTCCCTGAATCTCATCACAGGTTCTGCATGACACTGGCTGCAACATGCGGTCATAACCTCGGAAGAACTCCACTCGCGAACCACGGGTTTTTTGTCGAGGTATTTAAGCACGTTGATGTTCATGTTCCAAGACACTGCTTCATTCACAATGGTCTCTTCGTCTGCGTTGCTTTTGCTCCTCCCCCTTGTCTCCGCCTCTGCGCTTCAGCGTCGGGCCACACAGGTCTGCGGAACGTTTGATACGGTCCCAGCCGGCTCATACTCCCTGTTGACCGACCTATGGGGTAAAACCGATAAAACCCCTGGTTCGCAGTGTTCTACACTCGAGTCTGTCAATGGCGACACCGTGGCATGGTCCACAACGTGGAACTGGAGCGGTGATGGTATCAAGAGCTTCTCCAACATTCAGCTCAACAATGGGATCAACAAACAACTCAGTGCGATCACTAAGATGCCGGTGCGTTTCCTGTAACGTACCTTATATTAAGCTTTGGTCACTAGACTCGATGTTGTAGTCGACATGGCACTGGTCCCAGAGTAACACTGCGGTCTCAGCTGATGTTTCCTATGATTTATTTACCTCCGGCACTCCGGGCGGAAAAGCTGCGAATGAGATCATGGTCTGGCTCGCTAACTTCAACTCTGGGCCTATCTCTTTCCACTACGACAGCAACGGCCATGCAATCCCTGTTGCGACCAACGTCGCTATCGCTGGTCACACCTGGTGAGTCACTGCCGGGATGGGTCTGGTAGCAAACTGAAGCAAACTGTGTCGCAGGAACGTTTACTCGGGCAACAACAATGCTAACAATGTTTTTTCGTTCATTCCTAGCGGTACTGTAACCTCCTTCAGCGGTGACATACGCCTATTCATCACCGTAAGACTTCCTCATTCCACGTGTATTGACCCACTTTTTTGATGCTCGGATCACATAGTACCTACTTGACCATGGTTATTTCGCTTCCTCGCAATACCTCACGACCGCTCAGGCCGGGACAGAGGCGACCTCTGGAAGTGCCACTTTCACGACGTGCGTCATGTTATGCTCTAACCGTTCATTCCGACTCATGCGTCTCTCCTCTTTTTAGCTTCGGCCTATAGCTTGTCTATCAACTGAGGAACTCGGTGTGCACTTCGGGAACTTTCATGAAAAGAGTTCTCGTTGGGTACAATAATGCCGGAAATTGGACTTGTGTATCATTTGAATATTTCGATGTACCCCACTTTCATAGTTTATCATCGTTGAAGGTATCTTGTTTTATGTTTTGGGTTGCTTATTTCACGCTTTACAATTAATCCAATCTTCCAATTTGTGGAGAGTTCGGGACATATTACACCATGATGGCCGCGTGAGCACGACCTCAATCGGGCCGAGTTCGTTGCAGTCAGTTGCAAGAGGGTTGTCACATGGGTGATCTTTGCGAGTCGCTCTGACGTTGGGAGATATGTACCTCACGTTCACTGTCCAGGCCTATAGGAGATCCATCTGTCCTACAGATTCAAGTTGGTCCTATTCTCTTGAATTCGGCGGCGTACCGACTCCGAGTCGGTGCCGCATCAGTGTTTCCCCCCCCGACAAGGTCCGAAATCAAAGGAATAGATGGAAGCACTTCCAGCGGTGTTTATCCGGATTAGTGACAAGAATGGACATAAAGAAAGAAGGCAGCTTGTCGGAAATCAGAATTTCCATGCCATCCTCATGTATGTATTTCCTACTCTCCACAACGTTAGCGAGGTGTACCAAGACTAAATCTCAGTTTGGGTTCGCTTCTGCACCCGAGCCCGCCGCGCTCCTTATCGTAGATTCAACACCCTTTGACGCGTCTCAGGAGACCAGGCAGTTATTGTTATTACATTGATAAAAGGGACTATGGAACAGCATCCGCAACGACGAGCTCGCCTATTCCTACACGTGCATCATATATTGCTGACGAACGCGACCTAATTCAAGGGGCCATGAGAGTAGCCTGAAGAAGCATGATGAGCTACATCCAATACCATACAGCTGTGGTAATTACCCTCATGAATTCTTCGTAGCTGAACCGGGCCCAGCCATCGTTGTCGGTGTCGACCCTTCGCGAGGACATTAGCTACTTAAAATTATGAAGGTGAAAGAGTAAACCTTTGGAAGGCTTCGGTAAGTGTCTTGATTGCAACACACGCTCTGACAAATCGATCGAACGTGATTCCGGGGATTGGTCCATATGCAGCGGTTGTTGCACCCGAAGCTGGAGATGAGTAACATGAATCGATTTAATCGGATGGGAGTCGACCATGCGAATTACCATATTTACGTTCGAGTAGGCTGAGGAGAGCAGGAGAAAGAGTGTATCCGAAGTTCCGCAAGGCATCCGCTAACTCTCGCCTCTCGATGGTTCCTGAATGATCTCTGTCAAAGTGCTTGAAGACACGTTGCCAGTCCGCAATGTATTGCCACAATCGAGAAAACTCTGTCAACAATGAGAATCTGTGGATGAAATCATAAATGCAAAAACGGTTACCATTAAATCCAATGGTGCCGTTGCGCTCGGTATCCTGAAATAACTTGATCTAATCCCAATCAAGATTTCGCTCAACACATCAACTTACAAACATGTTCATAAGCATCTTGACCGTATCCAGATCAAACTCTGAGAAAAAAGGTGTAAGAAGTCAGGTAGGGCAGGGGACGATCAAGTTACTAGACCAGTTTCCTGATTCGATAGGACACGCGATCAGCTAGATTTGGGAATAATGGAATGATCCATACCGTTAACGAGGGCATTCTGCAACTCGACAGTGCTCAGAACACCAGATCTGTTGGTATCTACCGCAGAAAAATATTGCCACAGCTGGGGGTCAGCTCCAACGGGCGGGTTCGGAAGGTACCCCGGACCATGCTGGTGAGAATGGGAGTGGGAATGGGAGTGGGAACGATGGACGTAGTTGGAGTCACCGTAGTAGGCCATCTCTTGTGATGATCAGACGAAGACGACGGTGATGGATAAGGATCAAAGAGGTGCCTGAGAAAAGGGGAATTTAAAGACGGTCCAAGTGGCTGTGTGTCCTGCAAATGGCCTGGGCGTGGGCTTAAAGAAGAACCGTGGCGTGGGCCGCAGTGGTCTGAGGAGATCCGACAGTCGGATTCGTCCGGGGGAAGTGAAACAGCGGCCGGGCGGTGGATGTCACTCCTTGCAATGTGTCTTAGTACTGGCAACTTGGCTAGTATGCCTGCCGATGATGGCCACATGCCAATTCACCCTGGCAGTCAAGTTATTCTTCCACTAGGTTCCCCCGTGCGTTTCCATTGTGCTAATGAGTCAACTCACCCTGCCAGTATCGGCGAGTTACTTGACAAGACATTGTAGTAATGGTCACGGCGAGTCGGCGACAGTGTTGCCAAGTTTGTGTTGGTATTCTGTTACTGGCAAAGTCTGGTGGGGCATGCCAACTGGCACACTAGCCCTCATACCTTCACCTGGGCGTTGAGAGGCACGATCTTGACCTTATAAACAGCGCGCCCAACGTTGCAGCCACTCCCAGCAGACTGTTTATCACAATCGAGCGTATTCGTATAATCTGGCTCGATGGCCGCCATGCCCATGTCACAGGGTCTTGGGGCACGACAAGCAAGTATCGACTATCACCTCGAAATGGCCCAAAGATGTCTCTCGTTGTCCATTTCCCAGCGCCCGCTGTTGACGTTGAGCGATGACCTTTACCCACCTCAGTGCCTTGAAGAAGTCGTATCGCAACCTCAACACGGCAGTCGTATCGCAGCCAAGATCATACATCTCCGAAACCTGATCGCTACTCTCACCCCTGTCCCTGCTACGACCGAAGCTGATCAGTGCTCGGTGTTGGACCGCCTCCGTGCAGGTGTCGAGACACTTTGGAGTGATAGACGCGAACAGGGCTCACGGGATCGAATGGACGCGCAATCTCGTCTGGTTCAAGCTCATGTAGACCCACCACTGTCCCGTCGTTCTCTGGAATTTTCGTCCGCTTCAACACCCCGGCATCGCAGAGCAGGTTCTTCGAGAATTTAGATCACAAGAACCCGTATTTTTAAGGAAAGCTAGCGGGCATTGGAAGGTAGGTCACCGTAGCATGCTGGAGCGTAGAGCCGGAGTCCGTTTTCGGTGAAATCACTTATCCAGTTGATGTCAACAGAAACTCATAATTCAAACCCACCGTTGAAAGCTTGTGGATGTCGATGCATCAACCGCGGTCTAGGGAAAGAGTCGGGAGCTCTTATCACAAGGATGTAGATCAAAGAGGTGCCACCCCAGAATGCTAAATGAAATTAGAGTAAACATGACTGCGGCACAGCCCGAGGTTCGGACTCGTCCGCCACCGCCAAGCAAGTGCCTGGAATGCTTCAGACTCCGACAACGTAACCCACCGCCCCGTGAGAACACCTAGGCAACACTCCTCTCCTCATACTCTTCGCACTCACAGTCTATGGACTTTATCTGTGAGCTGTAACGTCCTTGGTTTTTGGCATAACGTTCTCAACGCCATGTTCTTAGTTTGTATCCCCATCGCATGTCAGTTGTAATTGCACCCACCCCCACCTCCACAGTCGTCTGACGAGCTTCGGAATCCTCAGTTGGCTGTCCGACTAAAGTATCGCCGAGTGGAGACCAAGGCTCAAGAATCTGTCCGAGATGCCACAATGGTGAGCGCTGCTTCGCGCTTTCGAAGTTCGAGCGTGTTGCTTAATTGGGACGCACCAGCCTCCATGTTCGCCGCCAAGTCGCGCAAGTGGTTCGAGTTCTGTTTCGTGCCCTTGATTCCATTGAAATCTAAACATATCTGGATGTGTGGGATATGTCAGCTCCAGACCGAGATGCAACCGGGGTAAGTAGTTCCTGCAGTTCATCACACTAGTGGACGATCAAGTTGTTTTCCGATGTGGCTCTGTCCGCTCTTTCCTCGAACTAGGTGGGAACCTCCTCTGGCCCAGGCAGGATATCAGCTCCCTAGTGTACAGAACCAATATGCGTCTCCAGTCGGTGGATCACAGCATTACGGCAAGGGCTATCAGCCAGGATACACTTAAAGTGGATAAGCTATCGTTTCTTTTTATCTGTATGACTGTATCGATTCAGGACTGTAATTCCGTGTCGTAGTGGCCGTAGTGCCATAATGTATTGCCGTCACCACCTGACGGTCGCCCTTCTCGATCTCCTTCCAACCTTGTACCACACCACAACCACCAATCCTCCAAGCAGAAATCCGCCGACCGCCGACACTGCACTAGCAATCTTCGCATATTTTGTCCACTGAACTGAGGAATTGCTATTAGGAACGGACGGTGGTGGCGCAGGATCCAGTCCGCGGACGCTTTGGAAGTCCATTAGTGCCGTTTGGGGGTCAGTAAGACTCAACAGTCCAATGAGTGGAGGTTGTGAAGACGTCGTGCCCCGGTGAACGACGTATACGTTCTGAACAAAATATCATGGGACGTGGTCAGAGTGCGCCGGGATGGCACAGCGCGTCATGACTTACCCTCAGGAACACGTCGCCAAGTAGCCAGTCCCCAGAATTCACCTGCCAAATATCGTGAGCTACGTCGAACAGTCCGATGATGTGCACCCCATCAACACACCCTGTCATTGACTTGCACACCCCCCATGCACCATCCGTCCCCCTGCCTACCCTCTGCCCAGCTGATGTCTTCGGGATGCATTGCGTACTCTCTTCCTTCATCACCTTGCCCAAATGCGAAGCGAACATCGACAGCGCGGTCACATCGTACTTCCCACAGATTCGTTTGTGCATTGTACCTCGTCGATCCCCCGGTCCCGACACTGTCCCAAAACGCTTTGACATCCGGGGTGGGTCCGAGAATGAGCGTCGTACCCGTGTCGAGAACCCCGATTGCAGAAGGTGCACCGGGTACGAGCGAAGGAGACAGAGGCAAAAGGAGGCCGTTGACGGTCAAATTGTGTATGGGGAGCTTCCAGTAGTCGTACGGGCTCGAGTACGTTTTGAACACGGGGAAATACGTTATCTGAGTAGTTTTGCTTAGAGTGTCTACAACGGATGGATCAAGCTCGCCGATGGTGAACGACGAGTTGACGGCGCTCGGGTCGCTGAGATTGCTGTTTCGGCCAAGCTTGAAAGCGAAGAAACGGTTAGATTCGTCCAAGTGGGAGAAAATGTTGTCAAGGACAGTCGTCCCCACTGTTGGTCGGATTGCAGCTGCAGGCGGAAACGAGAGACCTAGAATCCCCGAGTTTCCGGTGGTTCCGAGGTAGAGTCCATTCGTTTCATTGGCTAGTGCTGTAGGAGCGACAGTGAGCATCGACGGTGACGAGCTGGATTGAACGATTACTGTACCAAATGTCTGAGAGACTATCTGGATGGTACCGAGAGTGACAAGTTCAGTGGCTACAGTACCCTGCACGGAACCGAGGAGATAAAACAGCCTGAACAGTATACCAGACAGGTGAAGAGTGGGGGATGCCGGCGGAGAGTACATTGGGACTCCTTGGCAGTCTGCGTCTGTGCAATCCGAAGAGACGACCCACTTAACAGAGGCGCAGTAAGCAGATGTCTGCATGGTCAGGAACGAAACTACCAAATCTGACGAGCCAGTGTCGAAGGTAAGCCAGAAGTCTTGACCTCCGACGCTTGGAGAAGATGAAGTCAACGTAGTGCATCCAGGCGAGACTACTCACTCTACATTTACCAGATAGGCACTGCGACGGAGTGCGTCTATAGCATGCGTCGATTAACACATACACGTCGACTTACAATTCCTCGCTGTCAAAAACCGACACTCCACTGTCATCAACGAGGGTCTTCACTCTTCGAGGAGCGCGGCGTAAGGAAAGTTGCGTTCCCTGGGTGATGAGAGGGGCTTTCCCGTTCATTCTTGAGCCCTGTTGAAAGTGAGCGACAGTGAGTCGACGTCCAGCAGAATCTCCAATGTAAGGATTCGCAAGTCGTCTGTTTTTGAATACGACGATATGTGACGTTTCAATTCGGGCGGGTGATACAGAGAGGCAGTCCGAGACAGATGATGTTTATTGTGTACATTAGTTTCCATGAACCTATTGATAGCGCAAGTCATTGGTGAGTGACTAGGTTCTATGCGCTCCATCTTATTGTCATACTCACCCTACACTATATTAACGTGCCTGCCTCCGGCTATCGAGCTCTTTGGCTTGTTCCCATACATCGGTCGTTACCTCATCCTGCAACCGGGATGCAGCAAGAAGCCTTGATGTTGCGGGCATTAATATATGTGCGACAGGGGTTGCCGGGGAGAGGGTGCTGACCTCGCAACCTTCATAAGGTGTACAAGTTCATTTGGAGTCACCGATTTGTCTTGTTGACGCCGACGGACAAAGTCGTCTTGGATATGCTGTGTGCGCGTGAGAGGTTGTGCAGCGTACCGGATAGATAACCACTACCTTGGAGGTCTCTTCAGTTACCTGCACCTTGTCGCTCGCCGCTTTGCACGCAGCAATGTATGCGCGGTAGATTGCCAATTTCTCCGCTGAAGGTAAAGAAATCTCATCTTTTGGTTTGTATAAGCTAGGAGTGGTGGGAGAGCATCGAAGGGGGAGGTTAACGCTAGTCTGCATGCATGTATAAGATCAAGAAATCAAGGATAGCGAGGCAGTGGAGCTCTTATACCCTACCTGAAATAATGTACTCTTCCTTCCTTCGCTCACTACGATCATGGAGAGATCAGTGTGAAAGGTGAATTTACTTGAGAATGGAAATATGTAATCCACTGTCTGCGAACTTATTACATCCTGAATTGCCCGGACATTGGTGACGCCTGTCGTTGAGTACCGTTATTGATCGTGAAATAGAGCAGAGAGTTATCACACACCTCTCTCGAGCAATTTACCCTCTTGTATCCCACTCTCAGTCAAAAGTATAGTTGTCCCGAGGGGAAGCTGTAGGTATCCAGAGTGTAAGTCCTCTTCTTTGCATTCGGGAAGGAAGGAGGCCTTGTTCAGGAGATCCAATGAAAGAGGAATAAGGAGGTGCTGCGGCAGAAGCTCTACAAGGATGTGTGAGAGTGTCGGAATGAGCTCGGTTGAGGAAGGCTGAGGAAAACGCGATAGCGTCAGGGAAGGGGGGAGAAGCGGGATTGCACGAGTGTGTCTATGACGAAGATTAACATCGAATCAAAGAATATATTTCCATACAAACACTCGTGATGCCAGCTGAAGAATAAGCCATTCTGCTGCATCGTTGTCGCCACCCAAGGCCATCGCTGGATATCCAATCTATGAGATCTGCGCGAACGCCGGGATCGACGTTTGTGAGAATTGGACTTGAAGAGGCCAGCTGATAACAGAGAACATGCAATACAGGAACTTCTGGTGAAGAATCGTCCTCTATGCTGAGGCTAAGAAGATAACATGTCAACAGGCTCAGGGTCACGGAGCCGGTTCGTCATCACATACGGCTCTGATGAAGCAATCCCAACGAAAGTAACTACATCAGTCGAATGCAGGTTTTCTACGTCAGCAGTGTCATATATCTCGTATGCGTCAGCGAAGCACGCAACCGGAAATTGGAGTATGGCACCTTGACCCGAACGCCGATGTGAGGTACCCCTGGAACGGGGAACTTGTGGGGCAGAGAGGACTGATGTACGGGGAAGCTTGCTAGCACAGCTGGTCAACTGGTGAGCGCGCAGAAGCAACGCATGCGCACTTGAATCTAGCTGAGAAATTTCAGCGGCTCGCCAGGGGGACTCGGCGGGTACAGACACCGCCCAAAAGATAGAGGCGGTTCCCAGACAATCAGGGTCAAGGGTATCCGAGTCGTAATCGTCATGTGGATGTTGTATTCCCCAACCTCCACACCTATCGTTGAGCCTCGCAAGATACATTTCGTTTTGAAGGGAGGTGTCCTGGATCATGGCGCGGAAGCGCACAAGCGTGCCACGCGTGTACGATTCTGGAGGATGAGATACATCGAGTGACAGGAGCTACACGAACAAGATTAGCATGAAGCTGGGGAGTAGCAGTGACGTTGGCAACCTGGTCTAACGCGTGGGGATCGCTCGCACTGAGGAACAAATCAGAAAAGTGCCTGGTCACTGCAGATGGAAGACGGTGGACGCGTTGTGCATCGAGACGGCCGTCGTCGCCGTCGTCGTAGATGCGCTGTATGACTTTTCTTGGGTTTGCTATTTCGTCGATGGCTTGCACCGCGACCATGGTCAGCAAGAGTCTTTCTGCTTACTAAGACAGTGCCGAGCTCATCACCGTGGCTATGTTATCCACCGCAGTTTGTCTACGACCACAACCACGACAATGGGCCTTTTCAGTCGTAAAAAGCAGCGCAGCGACGACACGGACGACCAGAACAGCGAGCGTAAGAAAGAGAAGGGAAGCTGGAGACGCCCCGCAAGTAAGTCTTACCGACCTGTCGTTCTTTGCTAGTCTCTGACCGCGGCAATCCTCCAGATACCGCTTTCAAGCAACAGCGTCTGAAGGCATGGCAGCCTATTCTTACCCCAAAGACCGTCCTGCCTACACTTTTTATCACTGGCATCATATTCGCCCCAATAGGCGGTCTGCTCGTGTGGGGAAGCAGCTTGGTATGCCGTTCCATTCATTCCCGATTCATCTGCTTTACATTTCTGCACCCACGCATGCCCATCATCCCCCTACTGCATGTCTTTCGTAAACTAATAGGTGTCTGAAATGACTTTCGATTATACGGATTGCTGGAATTTGCAAACCTCCACGTCCATGGACGATCTCGCCTGGTCCCAGATGCCTTCGTATTCATACAACCTTCGCTCCTCTGATAGCAGAAAATCCGTTACCCCACCATCATATGCGTATTTCTACGACGCATCAGCTCCTCCCAATCAATCCCACACCTGCGTCATCAAATTCGAGATCGTAGCAGACCTACAAGCGCCCGTACTTCAATATTACAAGCTAACCAACTTTTATCAAAACAATCGAGGATACGCACAGAGTCTTGACACCACCCAGCTTCAGGGTCAGTATGTGGATGCCAATTCGCTTAGCGGCAGCAACTGCAAGCCACTGGCGGTGACGAGCGACGGAAAGGCTATCTACCCGTGCGGTTTAATCGCAAACTCATTATTTAACGGTAGGTTCTTGGCCCCTTTGAGTATTCGACCATTCACTGACTGGTTGTCGATGCGCAGACACGATTTCTGGCTTTCGTCCAGACTCTGATCCGTCTGGCGCGTCAGACTATAACTTTACCCAGAATGGGATTGCTTGGCCTGGCGAAGCCAAGAAATATAGTGCAACATCCGGTTATGTTGGAAAGCTCGATGAGATCGTACCTCCCCCCAACTGGGCCCTCAGATACCCAAATAACTACTCGGACGATAGCCCACCCCCAGATCTCACACAGGATGAACACTTCCAAAACTGGATGAGAACAGCAGGTCTGCCCACGTTTTCGAAACTGTACGGGAGGAACGACACGACTACATTGCCTGCGGGAAATTACCAAGTTCAGATCTATTACAGTGAGTTGGTGGATGGGGATATCTTCAATGTGGCTCATAATTCGTGTTTAAGACTATCCAGTACAAGGCTTCAAAGGAACCAAGTCACTCGTGATCTCCACGGTTTCTTGGATAGGCGGCAAGAACCCTTTCTTGGGATGGGCGTATGTGGCAGCGGCATGCGTATTCGTACTTCTCGCGCTCGCGGGCACCATTCGTCACCTCTTCAAACCTAGGTATGTTTTTGCTTCCACCCAATTTGTTTCCTTCCGCTGATTGTGTTGTAGACGTTTGGGAGACATGTCGCGTCTCTCTTGGAATCGATAGTAGGTCACGAGTGACCGCTGTACATGAAGCCCGCGCGGACGGAACGCAGCTCTACTCTACATTGGATTTCGTTCTCCTGTGTAATACAGCGCTCCGACCTACGGACTGTTGCACTTTTAATTGTAATATTTATTGTGGGAGGTTCACGGTGCAAGGTATCAAGGTACTAGTAGATCTTGTATTGCTGACTGGGCTGAGCTGGGACGAATCCAATCCCCTGACAAGTAATGATTGCACTCCCTGGCGTGTTTTCATTGAGATGAAACTGGGCTCCTGTCATTCGTTGGGCTATATGGATTGCAGTTCTGCTGCACATCTCAGCCAATGCTGAAGCGCACGACGAGAATCAACATACCGGGTATGATCTGTCACTGGACCTGCTTTGACGGTCGAGGTTCCCTTGGCAAGAGCAAGGAAGACGATTATCTGGTCCTGCAAATACTCGTCTACACATCCCCCATGGTCCAAATTCCTCACGAGCTCCCTTGCAGCCTCCTCCCCAACCGTCTCCGGTTCCTTTTTATTCGTGCTCACCGCAGACCCACCAATCAAACACCCACCGTCCGTCTCGGCCCACAACAGAATCCCTCCTCCAGCGCCGACAACATCCTCATCGCGTTCCCTCACAGACGTGATGGATATCTTTGTAGACGCAATCCCACTCTTCAAAAGCACACGGTGAGCCCCTGACGCCATGCGCTCCGCGATCCGCAGGGGTAACCCGCCCACGCGGGCGCCTCCCCGGACCGCGTTCACCTGCCCACGCTCCGTCAGAACGACTGGAGGAAGTGGCCCTGAGATGGAGGGTACTGTGCAATGAACAGAGCCTCCCCCTTTAGGGTAGTACCCTCGTCGCTTGACGGTGAGGGTCGGCGAGATGCCGAAATGTTTGGAGATGAACGGGAAGAGGACGGTCTGCGTGTAATCGATTTGCGGGGCGAGCGAGGCGTTGGTGCCACCACAAAGCGTGAGGGCGGACGTACTAGGGGCTTCGTGGGGGGGCCCAGATTGAGAGGCTGGATTCCCTGACGGAGAGAACAGGAGGCAAGGAAGGGCTACCTGGAGGAGCAGCGTCGTCGAGCCTGCAGTCCCTGGGTCTGCAGTCAGCATTTTGGGCAGCTGGATTGGACCAGGACGGAAGTCGACCGTCGTGGAGCCTACCTCCACTCCCTCGGTTTCTGCAGAACAAATCGACGCTGCAAGGTTTATTCCTGCGCGTTCACGGGCCGAAGTTGAGAGAGGAAAATCTGAGTCTCAAAGGAGGGAAGAGAACGCGCGTACCGGCTTCATGCTGTCTTCGTAGGCCCGGAGGTTGGCGGTTTCGTCGGACGTTTGAGATGGAAATTGACTTGGAGAGGAGGGTAGACAATGTCACAGCGTTTCGCAGGAGCTGACCCCCGCCTTCGCAGAAGTTCCCGTCGATCTGAAGGATGGTCTGCGGTGCGATGCTTGGAGCCATCCCAGACAACTCGGCATGTTGGGACTGGCCGTAGACACCCATCGACATCATGATGATTAACGGTACTTTCCTGCCAGACAGTTCGTCAGCGTGACTCCGAGTCCGGACGCTGTACTGAGCACACGCACGTTGACAATCACATTCGAGTCTCCCGAAGTGATTTACACCAATCACCACTGTTCACACCAGACCCCGCTCCCGAGTCATTACAACACGCAAAGCGCCAGTATCCGTGGCAACCCCCGGTACGGCGACGTCCGGCCTAGTCAGAGCAGGGCCGCCACTGCCTACTAGTCCCTAGGCTACTTTATGCGACGGTTACGGTTCTCAAGTCTACTACTGACTGTACTTACTCGCGCGCTGGCAATCATCAGGGCTCTTGATCCTGTACATCTTGCACAGGTTCTTCTCGACTTTGCATCTGTCGTTGGCTCGCAGTTCTGGGATGGAAGACGAACAGGGCCAGATTTCATCTCTCCTTTGGCTAGTCTCACCAAACGACAATCAGGACATCTCGCAAAGCTTGTTCTCCAACACAGCAAGGGTCTACAAAAATTCGAGCTTGACTGTACCGACACATCTCACCAGGTTGGTGACCCTCGGGCTGTCGCGGAGGCCGTTCCCGCCAGCTCTTCTCACGCTGGTACCATGATCCCAGAGCATCAGGCAGTTCACCCTCAGGCCGTCGCAGTTTTAGACCTCGACAACGTTCCGCATCGTCGTCTTGAGTCGCAGTACACCACACTGGCGGATGTTGATCTCATGGTGGTCGTACCCATGCTCCTGAGCTTGCTCGTGATCTTGAGGACCCACCAGTGGTCCCCTTCCTCCGAGTTCATCGTAATCGATTTTGTAGCGGCTCTCATACTCGGACCAGGCACTCTCACACTCATTCGGAGGACGGCAGTGCACCCTACGGAGTCGGACCCGGGTCCCGGATGCGCGGTGCTCATGGACGACGACTTCACAGTGGTGATCCAGGCCCGCCAGAGAATTGTCGAGGCAGTTACCGAAGGTGGCTTCTATCTCTCTTTTGCAGATCCCCGACCCACGCAAGGTGTAATCCCCATGACAGAGGGGTGGCAAGAAAGACAAGTTGTCTCTGATGTCCTATACGGAACGCTGGAAGGGGGGTGTCGTGGAGTATGCGCGGCCATAGTAATGCGATTTTTGCATTTATACGCTGCTATCCCCAACCTCAAAGAAATGGCATGCGTGGTAATCTTCGGGCGCATGATGGGCAAGGCATGCTGGTGGGGACTAAAGGCATCGACCAGCGATTCCATACCACCACACGCCGGAAGTAACACCACTGCGATCAGTGGCAAGGTTAACAGGGTGAATTTCTGGGACTCCTGATAGTAGTGGCGTGCATTGCATCAGCATCTTCCGCCACGATATTACTCCACGGTGTGTCGTTCTTCGTCCAATCCACCTACTTTGGGTTGTTCGCAAGGCTCGTCTTGCAATCCCAGAATTACCGTATTCGGACGGAGCGATATCTCGACGCGCTGGGTCGTCCATTGATAAGGAAGTGGCCGTTCCGTACGCGCGCTTCGGCAGCAACCTTCGTATGTCTCGTTCTCTGCCGGGATATTCCCCGACCTGTCAGGAACATCAACGTTCTTGGCGTTTTGGACACCCTGATACCTAATCAACGCGATATCTGGAGAGTGTGGAAGGAAAGGGTAGCTGATCGCATCGTCCACGAAGAACGGATTACTTTTGCGCCAACTATACCTATTTTTTCTGACTGGCGCCAAGAGCGTCTCAAACATCTTTTGGACGAAGCTCAATTTGCTTTCGACAACTTTCGCTTTTATTACCCTGACACCTCTGCGCATAGCAATGTCTGATGTTCTGTGTGCCTTTTATGCACGTTTTCTTTTTCGTAGTTCGCGCCGGCTGTTGGAATAGCTCTAGTGTATTAGTTTTCGCAAACCACGTTGTCCCCCGCCGGGGGCTTCAAGTTCCGGACAATCTGGCAACTTAAGAGACGAACACTTAACCAGGATGTGGTTAGAACTTTAAGTGAGGATTGGGATTCTACTTCAAGTTGGTACAAAGCATCAGCTAACACCTAAATCTCACAGGAATGTCTTGGTATCATATGGAGTCGACAGAAATAATTAGTCCTTGATGCGAATAAGATAAGAATAACGTGAAATGAACGCCACAGAGGAGCTCTATCCGACCATTGCCGTTCATATCTTCGCTAGCACTGCATCAATTGGAGAAGAGACAGGCTTGGGCTCGTCGTCCAAGATGTTATGCAACCGACCCTGTTTCATCGCTTCCATGCGATCCCGAATGACTTTGGCCATCAAACCTGTCTTGTGGAGACCTTGAGTATGGTCCGGTTTCCAACCATCGGGAAGACGTTCATGTCTCACCCAAAGGCGGAGGACCTCAAGGTCAAGACCATTCTTGTCCGCGCTCTTGCCGCCCAAAACGCCAATTGCAATTGCCATCTCCCCCCGTGCAATCTCTGCCTGCCACCACCGCAACGGTTTCTCAAGTGCCGCCTCGCGCTGCACGCGAATGTTGGCAACGTCCTCCAGCGTCATGCGACCAGGGAGATACCGGCCACCTTGATGCAGCGCACACTTCATCAAGGAATTGCTGACTGCACACGGTGCGTACTCTTCCCTCTTGTGCGCGTCGCTATGGAAGAGGGATGCATCGTGCTCGATGCAATTGTGACGGGACAAGTCCCAAAGGGATACTTTGCGTAACTGTCCGAGGATGACCCATCCACCAAAGGCGAGGATGAAGGCCAAAATCATTGACAAGTGGTATCCTTCCCTGAGCGCCCGGTATATTTTGACTGGGCCGATCTTATTCCCGTCCCTTGGTCTGTTTATGGCACGAAATTACATGATGATGAACGTCATGTTCAAATCTCGATATTCTGGATCTTGACTTACAGAAAGCCATGGTTGGCAAGAGTGTTCAGGGCGGGACATGGCGACCTCTTGTCACCGGGCTGGGGTGGGCAGTAGGCATGGTTGAACCCCCTGACTGGGCAAACCGCAGCGGCACGGGAGTGATCATGGGCGGGAACGGGGGAAGCGAGCAATGGGGAAATTGGAGTCTCCATAACAGTTCGGGTCGTGGTGTCGGCACGAGCGGGAGCGCGGAGCATGACTGTATTGGTGAGTGGGCGTCGGAGAGAAGGGGGCGACAAAAATCAGATTCAAGGTACTCCTCTCATATACTGCACTTCTCAAGGGGTCGACGAACGATTAGATTCAGGAAGCTATAATCGATCAAAGCCTGGGTGACGAAACTGCACAGGGTTCCTGGCGATACGCTGCAAGGCTGTGGATGTCGCATTACATACAAGTGCCAGGGTAATTTGCACAATGAATTTCCTCCGTGACAGCGTCGACACTGCCATTCAGCGAAAACGATAAGAGCGATGAGGCGCTCGGAGCTAGCTTGTATCATAAAACCTGGGCGGTGAGATCTTGAGAGTGCTGACTGTGCATAGCGGGCGCACAAGGCTTCTGCGAAGGAGTTTGTCGCCGCCTTCTCCGAGTCAAAAGTCATGGCAACTTGAAGGACCACCAAGTTCAAATTACATAGCGACATTGCTCATGGACCGGCGTGCCGAATTGCTCCTATTCGTGCGAATTCAGTGTATCCACAGGATTTCGCCCTAACAACGAGCTTGCTCAACAACTATGTACCAAATTTTCTGACCCTGTAAGCACGATCTCCAGCAGTGCACTGAGGATCGGCATTTGCCAAGTGATGCGCTCAGGTAAACCATTCAAACGTTCACCGCCCGCCGATTGGTTCCTGAAGCGAATTAGATTCATTTATCTATTCCCGAGCAGTAGTATTTCAGTGCTCGGGTATCTCCCTCCCGGTTCCCCAGTCACTGGCTTGCTCCACCGCAGGACGCAGAAGGTACGATCAAATTTCAAGACCGGTTTTGGGAGCTTCAAAGAAATGATAACGCAGTGCACATGTCAAATTTGACGGTAGTGGCACTTCGCCGAGGCAATTTACCGTTACGATACCCCGATGCGAAAGCAAATTTTGTGGAAGCCTGCTTGTGGCCGACGGCGGGGGGCACTGAGACGAGCAGACGAGCGTAGGGCTGTCAACCGTAGACCGTACGAGCCGTATGTACTATCACTGCACCGGTGTTGCAAACACTTTTGGTGTGAAGTCTATAGTTCGCCAAACTCAACACATCGAGACTTGAAAAGTATATGGAAATGTGGGGAAAAACCCTGCCTTGAATCCACAAGAAGAATGCAAGGGTCCGCCAAAAAGCTTTGTGTGCCAGAGAGATGCCGGTGTGAAAAGCACGAAATGGCATAGAGATGCAAAATTTCTCCGAGCGACTTTGGAGGGATGTCACACCTTGTCACACGACTTTTTGGATCTCCGCTGATCGTCAGACAGCCGCGTCGTCGTCATTCCTCACCCAGCTGTCGGTTCCCCAAGCTTGTCTTGAATTTTAATGATTGTGCCGACAAGCCGACATTAAGGTTTCATGCCCCGACAGGTCCTGTCACGCTGGTGCTCTCATCTTGCCTTCGAGATCATCTTGTCAATTGTAACAGATCCACAACCTGTAGGTCCTCGGAAAAATGTTCCAGACAGTCTAACATACCTCTAGTACATCCAAAATGAAAAACAGAATTTTAAACCCAATACTTGTCTTTCCTGAGTACCTGCAATGCTCAGATTTGGCTATCCATCCTATGAAAGGTCTGATAGACTCGTGGCTCGTGCATTTTTTGTCAAACAAAATAGACCAGGATCTTAATGACACTTAGACTAGCCTAGAGGTAACATAAGAAGCCTCCTGTGTCATTGTTGCGTATGCTACAATACTGTTTGCATCTCTGTGTCAATTTGCAACTCTGGTGGAGTGATAGTACATCCGACCCGGGTGGGTCAAGCAAATGCCTCCGAGTCGTTTCGCGAGTTGTTTGCATCGTTCCTCTATGTATACTAAATCAAATGTATCATACATCGTACAAACACATATTCGGTGATCGCATAATGATCAGCATTATTGAAAGGGTATGTAATGTGATATCTCCACGAACGAAAGATAGTACATACTTGAAAATAGAAAACGAGTGTACTTCTGGACAACTGACACTACCGATGTAGGACGTGTCCGAGCTGTGGTACGGATACACACAACCTTCAGCACGACGCAAGTCAGATGTCATCGGCGCAAACTCACGTTCTTTCGTTGTTGTCCTAACCACGCACTGGGTTCTGGCCTTCCTTTCGATGTAGGCTGGGCGTATGAACTCCAGAGGCGGTGCATGCCAGTGTGATGAATAACGCCACCCATGTGGTAAAACTCGAATTGGTATCGCTTCTCCAGGTCCAGGCAACGTGTCTGTAAAATGTCCTTCATCAGTAATCAGTAGAGTCGTGATTTGCAAGGTACAAACGTGGGCACGAGCGAGCTCCTCTTTCAAGTCTTTAATTTGGGCCTGGGTGCTGCTTTCCGCCTCCTCAGAAATGTTCTGCTTTGTGTGACAGTTAGACGAGGGGAAGAAACAACAAAATGTGTATTTACGGTTGTCATGGTGGCCAGCTTCGCTTGTTCTTCTTTGAAGAGTTTGTCTTGAGACTTGATGAACTTGAAGGAGTGAGTACGAGATGGAATACCTCAATAAAGCGACGGGTTACCGTCTTGGCCTTGGCAAGCTTCTCTTGGGCGGCCTTCAGTTGCTCTTTGACATTCAGATTGTCTTCATGAAGGGCAAGTAATCTGGACTTGACATCTTCAGGTATATCCTTGCCTGATAAGGATGCACGGAGGTCACTTGGTGTGCGTTCTCAGTGGCACACACAGCACAAGGAAAGCAAGGGCAAACCCAATATCTCGCTCGCGCTGCAGCATCTTCTCTCTTTGTCCAATACCCTCACTCTGGAGATTAACCTTTTCAAGCAAAAGAACGTTGACTTGTTCAAGTTGCATCCTGTTTTTCTCGCCAAGTTCTTTAATTTGTTGCTTTAGACGTTCTGCCTCGGCCTCGAGGTACGCCTTGTCTTCGTTGACTGACTCCCGCAGTGAGGCAAGTATTTCCACCTGGTCTTTGTTGATGAGGTTCACTAATGGGTTGCGAGTTAGCAAAGGGTACATATAATGTAGATGACACGGACAGTCCGACTTAGCAATAGTAAGCTCTCGCTTCTGGGTATCGAATTGGACTTCAAGATCCGCGTGCTCTCTTCGTAGCGCGTCCAGTTGGTCAACTGTTTCGTTCAAACGCTGGCGAAGAGCAATGGCTGCCTCGGCGCTGTAAGAAGGACTCGATCAGTCACTGTCGCGGACGACATGCGTTGTGTGTACCCATCACCCGATGCCTTGCCACTACGAATCTCTTCCAAGTCACGCTGTAGAACGAGTTTTTCCCTGTGCGCTGCAAGATAATCAGCTTCGTAACGTGATTTCATGCGATTTGCGTCCTCCAAGAGATTCTCCAACACCAAAACACGGCTGCCGTCGGCTTCATTCTTCTTAACTGCTGAAAGCTCTCTCTGGAGCTTCTTGATCTGTAGCTTCAGGTCAGTCATAGTCGTCCCTGAGAGAGCATCGTCAAGCTCGTTGTTGAGCCCAAAGGATTCTTCGCCCATCAGTTCCTCTTCAGTCATTGTAGTCATGCTTCCCCGGGAGTCTTCTCGATCGCTCGACTTGGTGGTTGATGGAGCCCGGTGAGAGGTGAGCTCTAACTCGCGCATTCTCTCCTGGTATAATTCAAGCATCTCTGAATCCTTCCCACGTTCTTCTGTCGCAATGCGAAGTTTCGTGCGCGTTTGTTCGAGCTCGAATTTGACTGTTTCCATTTCCTGTGACCGCGAAGCTACCTTGGCTTCTAGCTCAGCGATTTGATTCTTATAAGACTCCATAAGGGGTTTGAACGCCGCCACCTTGCGATATTCTTCTTCCAATGACGCGTTCTTGTCGACGAGATCTGCGTTTTGGCGTTCAAGGGACTGTTCGTGAATTTCGCGCATGAGAGACGGTTGAGACGGAGCACGGGCGGACTGACTTTAACATGCTGTCGTAGGTCAGCACCTTCTTGGAGTTTCTTTTTGTATTTCTCCATGACATTCTCAGTCTTCTGGAGTTTGTCTGCTGCATGACGATATCTAAAAGGCGTCAAGCCAGTTACTCCAAAACAAATAACCCCAACATACTCATCTACTTGGTCCTTGAGGCGCGCAGCCAGGTCGGTCGTTGCTTGAAGTTCGTCTGCTTTGCGTGTGAGTTCACTAACTAGTCCACTCTGTCTGTCGAGTTCAGCTTCAGTCATGGCGAGATTATCCTCGCTCTTCTGGCTAGCATCTCCCAAGGTGTTAGACGGTGCTTCAGTGATCTCCTCGACAGAGCTGAGACTCACAGCTGCGACCGAAGCCTATCGATCTCCGCGCGCATCATGACGTCAGCCTTGTCGTTTCGTTTGTTCTCGAGATCTCGCTGCATTTCGCGAAGGCGAGCAAGGGCATCGTCTTTCTCGGAAACGGCATCATCAAAGTTGGTCTGGAGGACGCGGTGATCCTCCAAGAGGGCTTGGTAGACCTTCTCGATGGTCTCCTTCTCTGCCAGGATGTGGCGACGTTCAGACTGTATCCGGTAGTAATGATCGTCTCTGTCCGGAATTCGCGACGTGATATGCAGACGACGTGCAGAAAAAAAAAACGCACTCGGTCATAACTTCTCCGATGTCATGGTCGCTCTGCGACACACTGATCTTCACCATGACCTGTTCCGCGCGAAGACGGTGTATACCCCCTAAACACACCGTACTAAACCCACACCCTGAGAACACACCTGTTCGATGGCTTTCATTAGTTGATGCTGTGCACTCTCGTTCAGTTTCTGAATCTTTTCGATGATCTCCTTGTTTTTTTCGGACTGCACCGCGATCGCGATCGTCATACGACACAGTACAAGTGTCGCACTAATGTTGTAGTCTTTGGCGATTGCTTGGAGATCGGGCACCTCAAGCCCGCTGGTTGGTTTTTGAAGTACATCGGTGAAGTATTGGGTGAGTAGACGGTAGAGCCTCTTGAGGGTGCTAAAACGCAGGATCCAGTTGTCGGAAAGCTGGGTTGTCCTGGTTCGACTGGATTGTATGAAGTAGTCTGCGTCTCTGTGGGTGCGAGTGCTGAGATCCCACCAGGTTTGACCCCGGCCGTGAAAACGGACTTACACTAGTGAGAGGATTTCGAAGAGGGCGGCCCCGTCGCTGAGGTCTGAAATGGTGGAAACTGGGCGTGCGAGGTCAAATGTCGTAAAGAAAGTAAAGAAAGCGTTGAGCTCCTTGGTCTCTTGGTCGGACATGGCTTCGCGGTGTGTACGAGGCCAACGCGAAACCAGTTCTCAATTATTACGACACACGGTTCGCAACGCGTCCAACATCATATCCCATTATGTAACGCGACTAGTCGCCTGCTAGCGCTCAACCGTTTAACGCTTCAACCCCTGTATAACCTCAAAAAGAATGACGTGGAACAGAACAAGACCGCTGCGAACACGTAGAACACCCTTCCTTCCTTCATTGGATCTCCCTGTGCAAGCAGGTTCCTCACTTGAAGGAAAACGAGGCCGATGAAAAAGTTTGTGATCCCTATGTCAAGGGTGAGAGAGTCACACGGTAGTCAGAATGGGTGACTTACAGTTCAGGGACAGCCCAACCGACGATATCGCAGAAACGGCCTATGAGAATGGAATGAATAAGATAGGAGTTGGTTCTGCAACCATGAACACACACGTGGAAAGGCGCAACTTCTGGAATGATGACGAACGGGATCGGTCCAAGTCCAATGGCAAACGACCTGCCAAAAAGTCAAGAGGAGAAGTCGAATATCAATAAGCACCCACATGACAAAGGTAGTTATCGCGATGCTCGTGACGGTGACCCATCCTGAGTCGAGACCATAGCCCACGGCTAGATGGGAAATGAGGGCCCCACCAACAGACCAGCGAAAGAGCTGCCTTCTTCCAACACGCTAGAATATCGCGTCAGTGCAATGCCCATGATATTCGCCAAGTCGTGCACCTCAATCAGGAATATTGGGGGAAAGGTCATGAGAAAGTTGACGACTGAGATTCCTAGCGATACGTATGCTGCAAACTCCGGAAGTGATTTTGAGAGGATATTGTTGCTATAGTAAAGAACTAGGATTTGGTGAACCTATTAGGGACAGGCGTGTTGGTGACTATCTTACCAGCATTGATGCCTGCGCTTGATCCGTCAGACAGGAAGGCTCATAGAGCGGAGCGGATCCATACCGGATAATTGTTGGGATATCGTCGCAAATGCGATCGTGAGGAGAGGTCTTCGGAGCTCGGGGGAAGCGAGAAGTTCAGGGATCGTAACCGCTGCTGCTGATGCTGCGGCTTGATCCGCGAGAGGGACATCAGCCTCGTTGCTTGATGCAAGGAGCGGCTCCTCGCCAAGATCCTCAGCTGAGCGAGGAAGTGAGCATGGACTGAGGGGTGCGTGTGCGACTTACGATCGGGACGGGCGTCCCCAGATTGGTGTCCCCACAAAGATCGAATGACAGCCTTGCGTTCAACGGTGAGGCCTTTCCGAAAGAGGTAAGCAGGGGATTCTGCAATCGCCGGCGCGAGGAGGTATTGGGTTGCGGATATGGCGGAAGAAATGAGGAGGACCAGACGCCACTGAGTAGGAGTGGCTAGACCAAAACCCATTATCTGCGTCACCATGATTCCAACGACGATAGCCAATTGCGTCAGAACGCCTAAGTGAAATCATGGAGCGTCGGAGAGGACAAGTATGGGAGCGAGATTACCTAGTCTCCCTTTGATTTCGGGTGGTGCGATCTCAGAAAGGTAAATGGGACCAACACAAATACCGATGCCAGCGGCAACACCCACGAGGAATCTAGGAAGCAGAGTGGTCAAGCCACATCTTATTGAAATTGGGGAAGAAATCGAACCTTCCTAGAGCCATCAGGGTAACTGAAGGGGCAAGGCTGGAAATAACTGCGCCAACAGTGTTGAACATGGCACTGAAGCAGCTTGCGCCTTTCCGACCATAACGGTCCATAGCAAGGTTAGCGGAGAGACTGCCAAGAAGGCCGCCGACGGTAAACATGGACGTGACGAGGGAGAATGTCGCATCAGACATCGGGATGCATGTGGGAAGACCGTGGGATGTTTCAGGGACAGAGCGCTGGCAGGTGAGGACCGCCTGGAGTTGATTCAGTGCGGAGACGTGGTAGCCATACTGGTAGGACGAAATGAGAGAAAGACAGAAGGAGAATGAGAGTAAACTTGCCTGGAAGGAGAGAATGAGGACCCAGAGGACAACGAAGCCGCCGTAGCGGGTGAGTGACGAATTGGCAGGAGGAGACATGGATATGGAGGTGGCTGTGGCGTATGTGCCAAAGACGACAGGATTTGACCCAGCTGACCTGGCGTGTCCTCGACCGCCCCAATGGCGCCGTCAAGGATTGGAATATTAATATCGATCCCCCGTCTGTCCTCGCGAGTCGCCCCCCCATGAACCATGTCGCTCGTTTTATTGTGTCTGCTTTTACAGCTACTGCCGCTCGCTCTCGCCGCAACGGCCACCGACTGGAGGGGCCGCTCTATTTACCAGTACTGCCCTTCCCAGAGCCGCTGGTCGTCATCTGATTCCTTCTCTAGGATTATTGTAGACCGTTATGCCTTGCCGCACGGTGCAGACCCGACGCGCTGTGATGCGGGCAAGCGTACTTGGTGTGGCGGTACTTGGACCACGTGAGTCTATTTCCCCGGGCCGAGCGCTCCGTTTCTCAACGCACATCAGTGTTCGTGAAAACCTGGATTATATCCAGGACGCTGGCTTCACTGCAGGTACGTCAACCCTGTCCCCTCCTTCCCGATGTTTCATTTCCGCGCCTTCCACAGTTTGGATCAGTCCCGTGTCCCAGAATTATAATGGGCCCACCACCCCCTACGGTGATCCATATCATGGTTACTGGATCGCCGACGCGACCGTGCTAAACGACAGATTCGGTACCCCCGACGACTTAAAGTCCCTCTCACGTGAACTGCACAACCGTGGAATGTCCGTCACCTCACTCTGCTTTGGTACCGCTCACTGCATGATCATGTTCAAGGTACCTCATGGTAGACATCGTCGTCAACGACGTCATGGCTACCTCGATCAACCCAGACTTGTCTACCTACATGTTCAAGGACGAGGTCAGAAGCATACACGATCAAGTTCCTTGCATCCTCACTTGCACGTCTGTATAGTCGCAATTCCATCCCTACTGTCCTATGGACCAGAACAACGCCACAAGCGTCGAACGCTGCTGGCTAGGCGATACAACAGTTCCTCTGCCAGACATAAACACAGAAGATGCCACCGTGATTTCCGCACTCCAGGACTGGATTCGGTCCCTTGTACGTGAATACGCTATCGACGGTCTTCGCATTGACGGTCCGTTCTCTCATTGCACGTCCTCTTGTCAGAGTCTTACACCCATTTAGCTGCCAAGTAAGTCTTCTTACCTGGTTCTGCGGACCATTCTTCATGGACGATAGACACGTCAACGTTGACTTCTGGCCGGGCTTCTGTGCTGCAGCTGGGGTATTTTGCATCGGCGAGGTTTTCGATAAGAATGTCGAGTACGGACTCCATCACTACGCCTATCTTTTCTGACGTTCCCCTAGAGCGGTTGCTATGTTCCAAGGACCCAATGCGCTGGATTCAGTCCTGAATTATCCCATGTATAACGCCCTTGTCAATGCGTTCGCTATCCCTGGCCAGCAAAATACGAGTGCCTTGGCGGACACGATAGCTCTGTCGAAGCAGAAATTCACGGTGATCGAGACAATCCTTATCCGCCCGCCTGTCTAACGAGCGCTACCCAGGACTGCGGACTACTTGGGAATTTCGTTGAGAACCAGGATGTCCCGCGCTGGCACAATCTGTCTGTTGACCCTCAAAGTCTTTAGTAAGAAGCAACAGTCCATGGTTTTCCTCACTGCCTGACATGACTAGTAATGCAATGATTTTTAATTTCATGTCAGACGGGTAAGTCATTCCAACTGCCTCTCCTTTTCTTTCTGACATCTATCCCAGTATACCAATTGTGTACTATGGTCAGGAACAGAGTTTCAGTGGAAGTGGGGATCCGGTAAATCAGTCCTTGTGCCCTCCTGTGACACGGACTCAATACATTCCAAGTGGAATCGTGAACCGCTGTGGACGTCTGGATATGCCAATACCACTACATACCAGCTAATATCGACGATGAACCAGGTAACACACCAGTTGTCCGCGAACTTGACTCTGATCAACTTCCTTTCAGTTTCGCAATTTCTTAGTCAACAAGACTAACTGGGTGGATTCCTCCATGCAAGTCCTCACTACCACGAGCGAGGGCATTGCCATCGTGAAAGGCAACGTGACTTCAGTTTTGACGAATATCGGATCTCCGGTATGTCGACGAAGATCACGATGATGCTGCGAATCCGAATTTTGAGGCATTATTACGCCAGCCCAAGAACACTAGTATTCCGGTGTACACGCATTACCCAACGAATACACCTCTCATCAAGTGAGTCCTGCTTGGCGCAACTCCTATGTACTGATAACGATCATCGTACAGCATTCTTACCTGCACCCAGTGGCCCGTGGGTAGCAACGGCACGGTTGATGTAGCGTACGGGCTGGGTGGTGTTCCAGCCGTCTTTATCCCGATGAACGACCTCGAAGGTTCTGGTTTGTGTGGGTATAATACTCTCACATCGGGTTACTATATTTCGGGGGAACAGGCATCGCATCGTCCCTTGTTTGGTTCTCAAGGATTGTTGCTGTCATTCGTTTTGGCCAACTCACTGTTCATCATGTGGTGATTAGCTTTGTGTAATTGTTCCAGGAACCTTTCCTTGTCACTCCCTCGTACACATCGTTGGATAACCTGCACGGAACCAAGAGCACAGATGTAGCAGCATCGGGGTAACGCACACTCGGATCAATTCATTCTGCTGTGAAGAATCATTGACCCCACCGACCCATGCTTCCAAGAAATTGACCAATGGATTCACGAATACCAGCACATCGGGGGCTGGCTGCGCGTATCTCGTACGCTTCAGGAACGAGTTCTTCAAGGTGCTGCACGATGAAACTCTCATATCCGTCTGACAACAAGGCATACGTCCTCGCTCACCTTGATGCGACGCTCTGGAACCGGGTGTGTGCGTAGGAACTCAAAGTTAGGACCCATACCACCGCTCTCGCTGGCTTTGGCTAAGCGCATATGCATCCTGCAATCGGACGTGAAGAGACTGTCAAGCAAAGTTGAAGAAGAAATTCACTCCACTGCAGACTGAGGGTTGTAACACGCTCTCGCAGCGATGCGCATGCCGAGTGTATCAGCTGTTAGTCCCAGTTAGTCCGACAAGTTGGACCACCCATTAGAAACACCGTTCTTGCCTTCCAATTCCTGCGTTCTCGAGTTGGGGAGTTTGAATAGGAGATAGTTCAACATCCTAGCCACGCCGTAGTCGATGCCGACTGCTTGTAGCAAGATTGCCAAGAATATGAGTATCTTGGCGGATGAATAGCGCTCAGATGCGTGACGTGCAACTGAAAACACATCAATTTCGTTCACGGGAGGACGGAGAACATGGTACCAGCGTGCCCTATTTCTGGACCAAAATTAGGTTCCAAGAACGTGGAAAAACAGGGACACGTACCATGGCCAATAACAGCTGCTAATCCTTGTTCATCTTTACAAATGGGTAGAATGCCAGTGAAAACGACGATGGTACCTGAAGAAACGGGTGTCTGGTGAGCGTGATGGTACCACTTTACATCACGCACCAAAACTAGCCAAAGCGTTGACCATTGTGGGGTCGTTGATGACGAGTAAATTCCATTCTTTTCCACTTCTATCTGGAGAAGTGTGATGGTCGTGAGAGCGTGCGGCGACGAAAGGATCATCGTGCCAAAAGCTGTCGTCATCTGCGGGGGACTTCGGAGGGTTGCTAGAGCGAAGGATACCGAGGTCGGAAGCATCCAAGAGGTTGGAGACGACCCGGTGTACATGACGTGTTATGGGGTGGTTCGCGGGGAGAATCTTGCCTTCGAATTCCGATAGCAGTGACGTATAGGAGGCGTTCTCTAGTTTGGCCTCAAACCTTGGACTTATGTCCATAAACCTCCATCGGCCCGTTTCTGGAACTTGCTCGAGACTATTGGAGATGGAATTCGTAAACAGCACGAGCGTGAGGCCGCGTTGACATACTGCGCGACATAATACACGGCGCCTGCGGCGGTGATGAATACGAGTACCTTTGTGACCTTTTCCCGATCCGGGCGACGGCCATGATAAGTATACCCATTAGAGAAACGCGTATACTGGGCCTGCAGAGGAGATGATGCAGAGAACTGCCGTTGACCCGACTGAGGCCGCGACAAAGGCGAGCGAAACAGCACCGACGCGCGCAATGGATGCACAGTGGTGTAAGAGGGAATAGAAAATACAGAGCGGTTGAACTGAAGACGCGACCGCGCTAGTGCGGGAATTGGTCTACGAGGACGGATGGTGAACGTTTGAAGATGATGGTGCATTCTAAGTGGCGCAACGCTATGTGGATTGCCAAACAAAGACATCAGATCTATCAGACCGTTCTCTTCACTGACCGAATCGATGGGTTTAGAGTCCTGGCAACATATCACCGTCCTTTGCAGATTTGAATTATGATGGGTACTTACTCTCAAGTTAACCGTCCTGATGGGACCCTCCACTTTCCCAGGTCCACCCAAAGTCCACTAGCCTCATGGCCGTTCGTACCCGAACGGTCCGGTTTGACCCTGACAGGAAATATCAACTTACGTTCACACAACCCAGACAACCATCGTTGAACTTGTACTACTACTCACTACTCCACTCATAGGAAAAGATGTCGTGCAAGAACGACTTCCTAGCCATCCGACCCCGCAAGCAGCGCTGTCTGCTTGATTCTTCCTCTACCCAACGCGCCGGTCCTTCGACACGGACACGGCACCCCAGGATCGGTAGTTCAACTTCGCTGCCACCGTATAGTTATTCCCCGCAAGCCGATCCTGACAACGACTTGGATGATATCCGAACTCTCGACAGTGGCCTGGATCAACGTAGCGCATCATCTGCAACACTCCTCTCTCATCGTGTCTCTTCATCACTATCCACGAACCAGCTCCTGACAGATGCCGGTAGCGCATCTTCAGCATTTGACTCTCCCGCTCAGTCGCGTCAATCTCGCTCTCTCTATCCGCCACACGAGCCCGGCCATAGGACTGCTCAGCACACACGGAGACTTCGGGCTCGTACTGCGGCTATAATTATGTCATTGCCTGCTACTTCTGAGGAAGTCGTTGACATAGACGAACACGAGCTTCGCAAACCCGTTGAAGCTCCACCAGAAGTTCAACCGCACAAGTTAAGACGCGTTTCAGGCGTCAGAGACCTTCGCCGTTCTTTCCGTGATGGTGATCACGGGCCGATGCATTTCGCTTCCATCTCCTCGTTAGGGGCTTTAAAGGTCTGTATCGAAGCCTCTGGTCGGTTTGACATGCACTCAACGGTTTTTTTCAAGGATTCATATGAGCTCGGCATCCTTACCCCGCCACCGTTATCCCACTTGACCCCTCGTTCTTCACTCCGCACTCTAGTGGACTCGGGGAATACCCGGCCGAGTTCCAGCGACCTGAAAACGCTATGCGGGTCAACCTTCAGCTCTATATCTATTGCGTCCATATTTGCCACCAAAGTCCATTCTACCTTCCCTTTGTCACGGCCATCGCATACGCGCTTGCCCACTGACACATCACACCCAATATTCCCCAAATACCCTCTTCATAGTCCATCGACACCACGATCTTGTCGTCACACGTCACTACAGCTGGATACCCGCGCATCTCGGCTACCCGGAGAAGCGATCTGGTCGTGTGCCAAGATTTCTCAGTCTTCGATCAAGCGGGCCGCTCGACGCGGCCATCCCGCAAGACGGGTTTTCAGTAATCCGATAGCTGCGCTATCACCCTGAAGGCGATTTTTTATTCTCTCCTCCAGGCTTATGATTGTATACGAACGTTATCATCCGCCGTGGTTTGGCGACCTCGACGCTCCCTGGATGCGAACGTGGTGATAGAACGTCCTTGGTATATTCGTTCGAGATTTCATTTTGTATCCATTAGCCTCAAATTAGCCTGATAGTATATGCGGCAGGAACTGTCATGCCAATGGCAGACAGAAATCATCGTAGTTTGGTCGGACCGGATTCTTATACCTGGAAATTGCTACTCATCATATCGTCGGACGAAATACCAATACCTATAGCTAGCAATTTTTTAAATTCATTCTGATACCTGGCAAAGCACACGTGTTGATGGCGAGAAACTTTCAAACACGGAGCGTGACCAGTCAGTGACTGATTGATCCGAGGAATGAACAACTTGGCCGACCGGAAGTGACTGTAATCTCCAGTTGCTAAGGTATAGATAGCCACGCAGCACGTGAGAGACGCATGGCCTTGGCAAGCGTGCCACTGCGCAGCTTGCCGTCTGAAGCCCCCCCTGAAACTCATCGATATATCCTTTAATCGACATGACGGGCGTGACAGCCGCAGCACAAGTACGCAGTGTGTGCTCTTTGAGACACAATACAGCTCATGCCAAGATACTTATTTCCGTAGGAAGACGCATGGAAACTAAAGGAACGAGGGGAAGAAGCGAGGTACGCGTGCGAAAAGGTAACTTTCTCATCAAGTTCCTCATTGCAGTGACCCCGCTGACCTAGACACATAGGAGCAGGCCCAACTGTCTGCCATTCGTGCCCAGAAAGAGGGTGCAAAGAATATGCCTTCAGGTTCCGAGCGTGAGCGTGATTTTGAAGGTGGCTTCGGCGGGCAGGAAGATCTCGAGGATCGCTACGCCACTACGAGCGGGGAGCACTGAACCCCATAACTTGAGGTTGGTCGTCCGACAACTAAGTACTTGCTCGTGGTACCTGCTAATTGCTTTGCATCCCTGGGTCATAAAGATACATCGGGATCTACTCAGGTATAGATATACCGTATTAGAGAGGGTAGTAACAGTCCAAGAGTCCGTGATGTATCAGAGGAAGAGTAGAGGAAACCCCAAGAAAAAATTCTTGAAAACAAATGACGGTCAACCAACCAACAAAATCTACACAATAAATGTCCAGAGTCGAATACCTTGAGGTGTCATAGCACTTTGGGGGCAGGAGTGATCATAGACCTGCGAACAGCGCGGGCAGCGCTTCCACTCTTGCACAAAGGTGAAGGAGGAGCTGCACTTGGGCCAATCCATGGATCAAGATAGTTGCAAGTCGCAATGGCAACCATCTCTCCGGCGGTGTCAGAGGGGTTCTGCCATCCTTTCCCTGCGTTCGCGGTTGTGACAGACCCGCCAGAGCTGACGGAGAAAGTAGGGGGTGGCAACGTGGCGACAGTGCCAGTGGGTGTGTAAGAGGGGAGTTTAGTCACCGCTCCGCCATTGCTGATGGTGGCAGGTGGCCAGGCGTACTCCTGGCTGACGGAGGCCGGGATTTGACCAGCACCTGTTCCACCCGTTTGCCAGGGTTTAAGTGGTGGACTCCATATACCTTTATCTGCACAAACTCCGGAAGCTGTGCGAGGGTCACTTGGCATCCACCCATTTTGTAAACCAAGGGAATACGACCATTGCGGCGATTCGACGACACCAGTAGTCGAAGAAGCACCGATCTTCCAAGTCCAAAAGAACCAATTCTGTCATGCGTAGATTGTGACGGAGTCACGCGAGCAGAAGAAGAAAGCACGTACCTGGAGAGCATCCATACTTGCCATCGCGAAGTCCATGATACCCGTCTTCATCGTGGTGTTCCAATTTTGCCAGTCAGTCCAGGGAGTGCAACTGCCTATGACGGGCCAGGTGCCGGTGTAAGTACCCTCGTAGCGTGTGCCGAGGCCTACACCATTCACCCACAGTCCGCAATCCGTGACTGCGTTGCTAAATTCGCCAGCGGTCGAGAGGCCGAAAGCCCCCATTGACGTGTTGAAAGTCGAAGCCCAGGTGTCACAAGGAGTCTGAGCGTATGACGACATTGGGGAATCAGACTGACCACCGAAACAAACATAAGGATGTTCATCGAGAGCGGTGCGGTCGGCATTAGGCATGAAACCGGCCCATTGCGAAAACCCGAAGAAGCCATCATGGAAAGATACATAGGCACCCTTTCCCTCCCCCACGCCAGACGCCATCCGGACGTTCTGGTACGCCTGGAAATAGCTATAAAAACATCAGTCACACAAACTTATGATATTCAGAGGAACAAGACACCAACAATCTGGATAGCGCATCTTGGCCAACCATGGTTCCTTGGGGCTCGTTGGTTATTCCGAACATAACTACAACATCACGGTACTCGGGCTGGGAGATGAATTCGGCAATTATCCGGATATAGTCCAAGGAGCGCTGTGCATTTGCCAACCCCATTGGTCCGTTCAGCACATTGACAGAACCGAGCTTCCCAGAGTGGTTCCAGCCATTCTGACTGCCAGGGAGGGCATGGAAGTCAAGATTGATGCGAATGCCATACTTACGAGCCCATTGAATCGCCTTCAGGAAGTATCTTTTATCTGTCAGCCCAAGAAAAGCGTGCTTCTTTGCGAAACTTACTTCCAAGAGGTTTGGGCGAGGAAGGGTTCACCAGAACGTGTCTCAATGGCCCAATACGGCAGAGGGATTCTCACGAAGTTGAGTCCAGCACCGGCGATTTCCGCAAAATCCTGCTCTGTCTAATCAAGAGGATAAGAAACGATGAAACACGCATATCGAGAGATGACGTCGCACAATGAACGTTTGATAGTGAGTCTCTAACTGATTGAGACCACCGTTGGCAGTATCAGCTGCCATGGCTTCACTCAAGGTCCATTCGTCAACGGCCTGAGGTGTCGTGGTTTGGTACTTTTCATAGAGGGCGGGCGAACTGTGCCAATGGCGTAAATGTGCAAGGGTAAATTAGATTCAAAGGGAAACTTGCATGAACTGCGGACAAGGAATTAGCCAGAACCGCACCGTGGATACCGAGGACTTACTGGTTCCGTAGTGAGCCAACCACCGAGGTTGACACTGCAGTGGCAAACACGTGTTAGAAGAGGAAAATGGGGTTGTCGAAGGTGACAAACCCGAAGATCTTGTCTGTACCGAATTGAAATGTCTGATTGAGAGGAGGTGTCCAGGAATTCGGTTGGGCATTATTGTTAAATGGGTCATTCGGGTCCCAGTACCATGTACCACCGAATTCATTGATATAAGTGAAGGTGGTTCCGTTTTCGGTAGTAACAGTGCTGCCGTTTCCTCCTGTGACCACAGCTGTAGAGGGATTGCCAGTTCCAGTTCCCGTTGATGTAGGGTTCGGGGGATTTGCTTTGACGTTGTTGTTTGTCTTTGGCTTGATGACGGTCAAATAAACGGGCACGACGACTGCAACGATGACGATGGCCAGTGCGGCGATAGATCCGAAAATAATGATAGCACGTTTTGACTTTGAACGGGGTGGGGAATAAGCCGACCGTTTCTCCTCAAGGTAACGGGGGGAGTCGGAAGGGTCTGTTGTGTCCAAGCCCGGGTCATCTCGGTACCCGGTGGATTCTACGGCGGCTGAATCAGGTCGGAGGGCGTAGACAGAGGAGCCGACAGCGGAGGGAGGGGTTTGGAACGTGTTTTGCGACAGGAAAGAGTCGCGGTACTCGCTGCCGTCTTCGAGATGTTGCGCGGCGGGGAGAAAACGTGGCGATGCAGTGCCTGACATGAAGCTGGTGAGTTCGACGGGGGGTGTGCCAAAGCCTGAAGTGTTAGGAGAAGGGGGATCGAAGTAGACAGTGCTCCGCTCATCCTGTGAGGGGGGAAGCGGGTCATAAGGAATGTGGGGGGAGTGTGTCCCAGGACTGTGAGACATGTTGTGCGGCGTTGGATGAATCTAAAATTTGACGGAACTAGCGACGACGGTGAGTATTAATTACGGAGGGCGTGCGAGACGGGGACGTTGGGTGGCAGCCTTGTTGAAGGGGAGTGTCCAAGCTGCCGAAATTTGGTTAGCAGAATGTATGGGGTATATCGGGGATCAAGAAAGACATGGGAACAGTCGCCGTGACGTGAATACAAAAACACGCCCAGAAAAATCACGTTCTTGGCGGCCCGTCAGTCACACGCATCCCACGTGATCGTGGCACGCACATGATCGAGACGCGACGCGCCGCGCTTGCACCATGACCCGCTCCTCCTCGAATCAGAAGCGCACCTCCCACGTCCCCAGGAAGCGTCCCACCCCGTCCAAACCACGCCCGTCTCTCACCCAGCTCCACCTCGCACTCGATGTCTCAGTCCTGAGGACATGTTCCCACTGCGGCCTTTCCTACACAAAAGGAGCCCCAGACGACGAGGCCCTACACCGCGCCCACTGCAGCCGGGTGCAGAGAGGCATGGAGTGGGGGAGAGAAGAGGAACGCGACGCTTTCAGAGCCAGCGTGGACGAAGTCGCCGCCGGAGTCAAGCTCAGAGACGGCACCAAGGGCCGGATCGTCTGCTTCGCTGCGACCGTGGGTGGAAAAATCGGAACAAAGGTTCGCTCGTGACAGCATTCAGGACCCCCCTGTTGATGAGATCCCAGCTCGCCCATTTACTGGAAACAATTAATCTAGCTCTTGCGTCCCCCCCGCTGACAGACGCGACCCTCAAGTCCTCCAAAGCATACCTCTTCCTCGTCCCTGCACCGTCAAATCCACACCGGGAAAAGATCGTGGGCTGCGTTGTTGCTCAGCGCATCGCGACCGCCATGGCGATCGCAACACGAGAAGCCACCATCCCGGCCGACGTACAACACGGTCGTGACAACCCCAAACTCTCTCTCTCCCGAACGCAATCCCTTGTAGCCGTCGATACGAGTTCCGGCCTGTTTTGTCACCCCACCCCGCTACCCACTCCACTGGGAATAACGCGACTATTTGTCCCCTCGGCGCATCGACGACAAGGCATCGCAACTCAGTTACTATCTGCTGCTGCCGCTACTTTTATACATGCGTGTCCGCTTGACCCAACCAAGGGCCAGGTCGCCTTCACACAGCCAACGGAGGGAGGGTGTGCCGTGATGGAAAAGTGGGGCAAAGGTTTTGTTCGCATCTACGAAGAATAGAGCGTGGTATATGTCTAACGCATTGCGTGATCTAGTTGTGCACATACACGAATGTTTATCGTTTTTATTGCTAATGCTGACAGTTATGGGTCTTGGTCTACGAACAATGCATGTATGCGTTAAATCGCCGTGTTGGATGAACCTGGCCACTAATAATATCCCATCAAACTCGAATGGTACACTTGGACAATACTGAGATTACTGGTCCAGGGTCGAATGTTACTATACTACAAACAACGATCGGTAAAGTAAATAATCAAAAACCAGTATCTGCTTTGATCGGCTCTCAACCCAACGACCTCTAGATGACGCCAGCCCCGCACATCGATCGTGCAATCTCTCGACCAGCACTGCTCATTCGACCTTCGAACTCTGGGGTAACTTGCTCGGAGGTGGCACGAACGTCTGTTTGCCAAACCATCAGCAACGTTCACAACGCGCGAGTCTGATGTATACTTACCCTAGCTTTGATACCACCGGCACTGGGCAACCGAGTGGACCCATTGCTGAGCCAGGCATCCACTTCAGCAGCAGCCCCACGGCCCTCGCTAGAGATATTCATCCTTAGTACCTGGAACCTATGCCACTCGAAACCACTCACTTGATACCCCAGACAATAAGAGATTGTCCACGGCGACAGTCCCCAGCGGCAAAAACGCCCTCAATGTTTGTTGAATACTTCTAAAGGGGAAGTTAGTTCTAATCAAATTACGTGGTGGTCGGACATATCGGACATACTTTGTTGGGGGTCTGGATATTCGAGCGTCCGTCCTGTTTCACACCAAGCGCGTTGATGACTTCGGACTGAGGTCCGAGGAAACCGAGCGCAAGGAAGACTAGCTGCGCCGGGAAATATTTCTCCGAACCAGGAACTTCCTCCATCTTCCAGCGACCTCCAGAATCTTTGGTCCACTCAACGCGAACTGACGCAACCACAGGTTAGTGAAACGACTACCAGATCCCTGCGAGATACGCACCAGTATTCAATCCCTTCAACTTCCCAGCGCCATCCACGACAAACTCTTTGGTAGAAATACAGTATTCACGGGGATCTGAAGACAGATGAGTTGCGAATATGCAGTAGTGCATATCACTCACCATTGCCGAAATGGGCTGCAACTTCGGTGTGTCCATAATCGGTCCTGAATATCCTGCATTCCACACACATAATGAGCATCGCGCACCTCCAAGGGCCTATACAACTCACCGAGGCCATTGTGGCCATGGGTTGTCCCTTCCTCGGGAACCGGGTGGCTCGGGCAACAGCTCGAAGTTTGTCACAGACTTCGCACCATGGCGCATGGATGTACCAATACAATCATTACCCGTATCACCGCCGCCAATCACGATGACGTCTTTTCCTCTGGCATCAATGTAAGCACCGTTTTGCAACTGAGAGTCCAAAAGGGATTTTGTATTCAGCTGAAAAAAATCAGCAAGGGAATGATCGTAACGCAAATAAGCCTACCTGGAGAAATTCCATTGCAAAGTGGATACCGTCGACGTTTCGGTTGGGAATCTTCAGGTCTCGTGGCCAAGTCGCACCAGTGCAGACGACGACAGCATCGTTCTCTTCATGCAGGTCAGCCGCGTCGACATTGACGCCAACATGAGCATTTGGCACGAAGGTCTTATATGGTATCAGTGGCAGCGAGGGGAATCATATTCGGGGTGCTTACGATACCCTCAGCGGCCATGAGATCCAGCCGCCGCTGTACAACTGCCTTGTCAAGCTTCATGCTAAAGCTAGCTCAGCGGTGCAAAAGAACGCAAATCGAAGCCACTTACTTAGGGATACCATACATCAGAAGGCCACCCATGCGATCATTGCGGTCATATACAGTAACGAAATGACCGGCCTTGTTCAGTTGATCAGCGCAAGCAAGGCCTGCGGGCCCAGATCCAATGATGGCAATATTCTTGCCAGTGCGGAACGACGGTGGGTTAGGGTCCATCCATCCCATTTCAAAGCCCTGGATTGCGAAGTTCAGCGCGCAACCAAATCGTCCATGTTCAAGGCGACCTCACCTTGTCGATGATAGCACACTCGATGCTTTTGATGCCAACAGGTTGCTCATTAATTCCCAAGACACATGCACCCTCGCATGGAGCAGGGCAGACGCGTCCCGTGAACTCCGGGAAGTTGTTCGTCAAGAGAAGTCGATTCAGTGCGTCTCTCCACTGGCCCTTGAAGACTAGATCGTTCCACTTGGGAATGACATTAGAAATCGGACACCCGGTGTCTGACTGACAGAATGGGACGCCGCAATCCATGCATCGTGCAGATTGATACTTGAGTTCGCTTTCCGTAAGGCGGGTGGAGATCTCCTTCCAGTCCTTAACCCGCTTTCGCGGAGGTCTGTACGCCTCATTGAGTCGCTTATACTTCATGAACCCGCGGGCTTTGTCCAATTTATGAAGTCGTTGCTTGGTGGTTGATTCGTCAACGAGGGAATCCTCTATGTCACCGACGGAAGGTTCATGGCGTTTGAAGGGGGTAGGAACGTTCGGAATAGGTTCCTTAGGGAGTAAAATATCCTCGAGACCCTCCGAAGCGAGGTCGACCTGGCTAGCTGTTCGGGAAGGAACGAGATCAATAACGTTCAAGCGCATTTTCTCTTCCTTCTCTTTTGCAGTCTGCTCTTCCAAGACGCGCTTGTAATCCAAAGGCATAACCCGGACGAAAAGGGGAAGAAGATGGTGGAAATCGTTCAGAACGCGGTTAGCGACCTCTGAGCCGGTATAGTGACGATGGTCCTCGATAAGACTACGGAGAGTAGCGATCTCTTTGGGATCTGCAACTTTGCCAAGTTCTACCATCTCCATGTTAACCTTGGAAGCGAATGTGTGAGCCATGTCGAGAACGTAAGCTATTCCTCCACTCATTCCTGCAGCAAAGTTACGGCCAGTGATACCAAGAACCACAACTCGTCCGCCAGTCATATACTCGCAGCCGTGATCCCCAGTGCCTTCGACAACGGCGCTCGCACCAGAGTTTCTAACGGCAAAACGCTCTGCAGCGATACCTCGAATGAATGCTTCACCCGACGTCGCGCCGTACAAACAGACATTGCCAACAATAATGTTTTCCTCTGCTTTGAACGTCGACTGTTTGGGAGGGTACACGATGAGGCGTCCCCCGGACAGGCCTTTTCCAACGTAATCATTGGCGTCGCCTTCCAGCTCGATCGTGATGCCAGGAGCGAGGAATGCACCACAGGATTGACCAGCAGACCCGCGCATGCGAATATGAATAGTATCCTTTGGCAAGCCATCTTCGCCGTACAATTTGGAGACACGATGGGACAGAGAGGTGCCCAGAGCACGGTCGGTGTTCTTCACTTCGCAATCGATATGAACAGGGAGACCCTTGGTAAGTGCAGGCTCCGACTCGTCGATAAACTTGTTGTCGAGGCGAATGTAAAGCTTGTGGTCTTGTTGACGAACACGATACGTGGCTGCGCCAGGGCGCATCTGCCATGCGGGTTTGAGCACGGCTGAAAGATCAAGGTGAGCAGTCTTGACTGTGCGGAGTTTTTCATCGACTTTCAGCATGTCAGCGCGGCCAACCATCTCATTAATGGTGCGGAACCCGAGCTTCGCCATGATTGCACGAAGTTCCTCCGCTAGGTAGTAGAAGAAGTTGATAACTTGCTCAGGCTGACCGGCGAATTTCGTCCGGAGTTGAGGATCCTGGGTGGCGATACCAACAGGACAGGTATTCACTTGAGCACAGCTGTCAGTGAAAGTGCTGAATTCAGTAAAAAGAAGACTTACGGTGACACTTGCGCATCATTATGCAACCCATTGCAATGAGAGGTGTCGTGGCAAAGCCCCACTCCTCTGCACCAAGCAAACAAGCAATTGCTATATCGCGACCAGTCCGGATCTGACCATCCGTTTGAACGGTTACGCGACCCCGGAGGTCGTTCAGAACGAGAGTTTGGTGTGTTTCTGCGAGGCCGAGTTCCCAAGGTAAACCAGCATACTTGATACCAGTCCACCGAGAGGCACCGGTACCACCATCGTGACCAGAGATCAGGATATGGTCTGCTTTGGCCTTTGCGACGCCACTGGCGACGATGCCCACGCCAACTTCCGATACAAGTTTCACTGAGACACGAGCGCGAGGATTGGAGCACTTCAGATCGTAAATAAGCTGTTTGAGGTCCTCGATAGAGTATATATCATGATGGGGAGGGGGTGAGATTAGGCCAACACCAGCGGTCGAGTGACGAGTGCGAGCAATCGAAGTCGAAACCTTGTGACCCGGGAGCTCACCACCTTCGCCAGGCTTTGCACCTTGCGCCATCTTGATTTGCAGTTCGTCTGCATCAGCTAGATAGTTCGACGTAACGCCGAAGCGACCTGAAGCAACCTGTTTGATTGCGGACCTCATCGTATCTCCGTTAGGGAGGACTTGCGACCTTTCGGCATCCTCTCCACCTTCACCAGTATTCGACTTGCCGCCAAGTCGATTCATAGCGACGGCTAGGGTAGAGTGGGCCTCCATCGAGATCGATCCGTAAGACATAGCTCCCGTAACAAAACGTCGGACAATCTCATTCCAGGGCTCAACTTGTTCAACAGGAATTGGTGTCGCGTTTTCTAGCCGGAAATCGAGTAGGCCGCGCAAGTGGATGCACTTCGCTTGCTCGTTGGCGTTGCGAGCATACGCATCGTACGCACCCTGGTTCTTCTCCCTGACGGCGTCTTGCAAATTGGCGATGCCTGAAGGATCGTTGATGTGGGCCTCCCCACCATCCCTCCAGTGGTACTCGCCTGATTCGGGCATACCAGGTGGTAAAATGGTCTCTCGGGAAGGCCAGCCACGTTCATGGAGCTCGAAGGCGTCGAGTGCTAGTAAATCAAACGTCACGCCCTGAACTCTGGACGCAGTCCCAGTGAAGCAACGTTCCACCACTTCGCTGTGCAGGCCGAGGGCTTCAAAAATTTGGGCTCCCTTATACGACTGGAGAGTGGAAATACCCATTTTGGACATGACTTTGAGCATTCCATTGTCGACGGAACTTCGATAATTGGTGATCAAATCCATGACAGACTTGTCACCACCCTTGATGCTGCAAAAATGCATCAACTCCCGCTGAAACACAAAACTTGTGCTTTGTTAACTTACAGCCCTTCTCGACCAACTTTATGTATCGTTTCAAGCATCAACCAAGGGCAAACGGCATCCGCCCCATACCCAACGAGAACGCAAATGTGGTGCACTTCGCGAGCCTCGGCTGTCTCGACCATTAATGCAACTTTGGCACGCTTCTTTTGCAGGACGAGGTGATGATGAACGCCACCACATGCAACCAGCGCGGACAGAGGCACACGAGAGGACCCAGTGGCGCGATCAGACAAAATGATGACCTTCATACCATCCTCGATGGCCTGTGCTGCCTCACTGTAGACACGCTGCAGCGCTAGCTGATACCCGGGGATGCCTTCTTCCTTCTGGAACGTAATGTCGATTGTGATCGAAGGCCAGGTAACGTAGGCAGCCTTCAGGTTTTTCATTGCATTCATTTCCTCAAGAGATATTAATGGGGAAGGAAGAAGAATCCGGTGGCACTGTTCTGGCTTCATCTCCAAAAGATTGCCCTCGGGCCCGACGTATGCTTCAAGTGACATGACGATGTTCTCTCGTATAGGATCAATGGGTGGGTTGGTGACTTGTGCGAATAGCTGACGGAAATAGTCATAAATGATACGAGGTTGGGTGGCCATTGCTGCGATGGGTGCGTCATTCCCCATAGATCCTAATGCTTCCTTGCCGCTGTCGACCATTGGAAGCACAAGAAGATTGAGCTGTTCGACTGTATAACCGAACGCGAGGAGTTTAGGATCGCTGCTAAGCGGTGCATCATCGATGACGGGATCGATCGAGACATTGCTGCGAATTACACGTTTAATGATGTTTGGAACACGGAGAATGTGAGTTTCGACCCATGATGCGAAGTTTTGCTTGGAAGCTGTGTTCCGTTTGAGCTCCTTGTCATCTACAATCCTTCCTTCGAGTGTGTCGACGAGGAGCATGCGACCAGGCTTTAGACGACCTTTCTGCACAATATTCTCCGGAGGGATGAAAACCGCACCAACTTCTGAGGCACACACCATGATATCCTCATTGCTGACGACGAAACGACACGGCCGCAAACCATTGCGGTCGAGATTAGCACCGCAATAGCGACCATCGCTGAAAGTAAATAGGGCAGGACCGTCCCAAGGTTCTTGAAGGCAAGCAGCCCAGTTATAGAATGCTCGCTTTTCGGGCTCCATGTGCTCGTTCCCTTGCCACGCTTCGGGGATGAGCATCATGACGGCTTCCGGCAACGTGACGACACCATTTACGACAAGGAGTTCGAGTACGTTATCGAAGGCAGCGGAGTCAGATCCCCCGGTTTCGATGATGGGGTAGAGAAGGTCGAGCTGATCACCGAAGCTCGTTGAAGAAAGTACACCTTCACGAGCCCTCATCCAATTTCTGTTGCCACGAACGGTGTTAATCTCGCCTATAATGGTGCGTTAGATTGTACCCGAGATTTCAGGTATGATATATACTAACCGTTGTGAGCGGCCCACCTCATTGGCTGGGCACGATCCCATGAGGGGAAGGTATTTGTAGAGAATCGCGAATGCACCAAAGTAAAGTGGGAACGATAGAGAACGTGATTGAGGTCATGATAGTAGTTGAATACTTGGGGAGGTGAAAGCTGCCCTTTATACACAATGTTTTTCGAGGATAGTGAACAGACGTAGAAGCCCTTGGCAACCGTACTTTATATACAGGAAAGCGGGAGCATTGAGCGAAGCTGATTACTCTGAATGAATGAGAGAGGACAAACATAGTATGGGTGGCATGCTTGCGCAGTACGTAAAGTTGTCGCTCAAACAGTTTGGCATCGAAAGAGCCATTCTGACATGTAGCACCGTCACCATAGTGATCGCGAAGAACAACGAAGGGTTGGAAAATCGCTGGTTCCTTGCTGCTGGCAGCAGGACCTAGGATGGTGCCGTCTGTCGGAACTGCGCGCCAACCGAGCACACGAAGACCCAACCCACTGGCGATGTTGGAAAAGATTGCTTGAAAGGTCTGAAGTTGGATGGGATCGTTGGCCCTAAAGAAAACGTTGCCGACAGCATACTCGCCCGACTCGGGCAGAACACAGCCTATGTCCGTTTCAGCCTCTCGTTTGAAGAAGAGGTGCGGGATGCCGGTCATGACGCCAGCACCGTCCCCATCGCGGCTGTCGGCCCCAGTGGCGCCGCGGTGGGTCATGGCGCAGAGTAGTTGACGGGCATCTGAGACGATTTTGTGGCTCTGCTCGCCTTTAATATGACAGATAAAGCCTACCCCGCAAGCGTCTTTCTCGTAGTCTGCGAGATAAAGACCTTGATCTGCGGGAAGAGATTGATCCCAAGAATCAGGATTGCGTTGGACAGCATGGAAGCCGTTATCTGTGAGGGAAGATGGCTCCAAAGCCATAGGAAGCTGATGCAAGACGTCCGGGTATGTCATAGAAAAAAAGGAGGGCGACTCGGAGGAAAAAGCTTCCAGCAAAGGGATGATAAACCGAAATTGTAACCAATGCTCCGGCCGATTGCGGGTTAGGTATGCCCCTGGCAAAGGTCCGTCAAATCCCGGCGGACCTCCGCCCAACCATTTTGAGTACATTCGATCATTATATAATCATCCGCAACGAATGGTGTGGCTGGAATTTCACAGCATGCGAGACCATGTGTAGTGAATCACAGTCATCTCATTGGTGGAGATGCAAAATTCACAGCATCACTACCTAAATGGAGACAAATATACATACATGTAGGAAGAGATCAGTGATGCCTGACGGAGTCGAACAATATTATGGGAACTTCTCACTTTTCGGGATGACAGATTGGCACACTCGGCCGAAATCCCTGTCATTATGTCACTGTTGGATGCGACGAAACTAATTGGTGGGCAAAAATGCCCAGTGTCCATCGTCTGAGGGCGGAAATCTCAAGAGAGGACGCCAATTAGCGCAAGCAGTAAGCCCGAGGACTGCTGAGAAAAAAAGGACATTCACCGCGCCAACCCGCTTAATGCTCCGAGTCCGTCTTCTCAGAGGGCGGAAATTACAAGTACCGCAAGGGGCGCCATAGTATTGTGCTGTACACAGGACTCCCCGGAATTCCACATGTAGTAACGCGAGAGAAGACCCTATAGCCTTGCAGTGGAGGCGCGTTCCCCACGAGAGTAGCACTGCCCAGCGGCATGGACAATTCCCATGCCGAACTTCGTGCCCGAAGGCCCGTTTTGAGTCTCCAGCGCCGTGGTGTAAATCTGACTCGGCCCTCGGAACCGGAAAACAGTGCTGCCATCACACGGCTGCACGACATGGGACAACCGTGTGATGCTCATGCGACGATGAGCCAAGGGATTGGCCAGTGCGTTTTACACCAACTAGTGTGACAGTCGCGTGACCGTGAGCAAAGACGCTAACGTTGCTGTCATTCGGTCGCCACACTCGGCCCATCCTTGAGGCTTAGGTTCGCATGCTTGTCAGTCTGGAGTGGCAGGATCAGGCACTAACAGAACTTACCGGCGTTGCATCTCGCAGTACAGTTGACCACACTGTAACTGTTGGAGACAGGATAGACTATAATAGACGATGTTTCAAACGAGAGCGAGATGAATGAGGCTGCCACCATAGCACGCAGCAACCTACCACACCGCGGAAAGCCGGTCAAACCCCCAAGAAGCCAACCGCGGATGAAAATATGACGGAAGTCTCCGTAGTGCTTTGCTTGTCACGTCAGTGCAACATTCAGCTGTCCATCAGATCAGCAGACAGCCATCAGAACTCAAGTAGATTAATTCAACCTATACCGCATAAGTAATGACATGCACAGCACATTCATAATCTCGGCCTCGTCATGGAGAGATAACCTGGCGGGGGCACTCAGGTCAGGGGGGTGTTCCTTGCTAGAAACGAGTACTTACACCCAACTCACCAACGAGGTCGCCAAATTTGATACTTTTGCCATGGCGTGCGAAGTTTGTCATGCAAATTTCATTTGTAAGATGTGACAACGACAACACTTCGGATCTCGTTGTCCAGAGATAAGACAATGCATCGTGAAAATGACGCAAACATGCTATTCGGAGTTTGAGGGACCAGATCAAGGTTCCAATGTATGGAGTCATCGACTTCTGCCTGTAAATTTACTAAACCTCGGAGGGTAGTTGCCTTACTGGACGCAATAGACCGAGGAGGCGGATGTGATCCATTAAGAGACACCTGTCTCTAGATCCGGGCCTTTGTTCTGATAAAATTGACAATTTCCAATCGACCTGACGTGCTATCTACTTTCCGGCATTCATGTTCAATGAGGCGAGACGTATCGATGCTCAACTTTCTGCCAACATAACCAACTCATCATTCCAACTGAGGGAGTAGATTTTCAACTACAATCGAGTGCTTTCCAATCAGAACACCTGTAAGGTGGCTCGTTAATTCCATGGAACTGGAGGGTCGATACAGAGATCATGGACTAGTGCAAGTTCGAACCGAAAAACCGAAGAACCATTCGGGTCGAACCGACGTTTCGCACATGGTACATAACTTCTCAAGGCGATTGCCGAGATGACTTCATTCACGTTGGAACACCAATTTATCTGATCATCAGAGTCCTCAAGCCAAGAAAACGTGTCCGTACCCCTCGTCATGAAATCAGCCTGCACCATCGTGGAGCGCACAACACACTGCAGCTGGATAAAATGTCTCAGTGAAGGGATCGTTTGGTAACAAGAGCCTGACATACCCTTGTGATGTCCATTGTATTGTCGAACAGTCTCTCCCGAAGCCATCTCCCAGAGTCGAGCAGTGTGATCCGAGGATGCTATTGACCAGTGTGCACCAGAAATTAATTGTTAAGTCACGTATCAGCTCCTCACCTGTCACCAGATATGCAGAGTCCGCACTAAAAGCACAGTCCCACACCCACCGCTGATGCCCTTGAAGTACTTTCTCTTGCTTCAATTCATAACTCTGAGATATAGACCATATCTTGACCGTGGTGTCCGCAGAACATGTGGCGAGATACCTAATGTATCTGCATGAGCTCCGAACAAACGCAGAAAAGTAATTCAGATATATAACTATAACTTACCTAACATCAGGACTGAGAAGAACGCGAGTTATGTACTTTTTATGTGCGCTGAACTTGGTTACGGCCTGGTATCTTGGGAGTTCAGATTTCTCTTCGTTAATCTTCCAGACATAGCATTTGCCCTAATTACGGAAGGCTGAGCGCTAACTCAACGCAACCATTGGACCCATGCCTTATTATTGCCAGCAACCAAACAAGATCCATCAGAAGCTAGAGTAACTGACCTGATGGGCACATCGCCGGCTGGGGTCTTGTGCTTGTATGTTAAGAAATCGAAGGAGTAGTGATGAAATAGGCGTACCAGTTCATGTGAACAGAGATTTTCAGATAGGTCCCATTGTTTGATGCATCCAGCCTGATCGCAGGAGATGAGTTCTCCTTGATTAGGGTGGACACAAACATCATTAACTGAATATGTATGGTTTAGCATCATCGGAGGAGAGCCATATAATAAGATGAGGTACCAGGGGCGCCATTATCGTATGTGCGATGCACTTGTGTGCTCCTAAGTGAAAAATGAAAAAAACCGAACTAATGGACTTGGAAGTGGATGAGTACCTGAGGTCCCATATCCTGATAGTGCCGTCTTCACTGCCGGTAACTAACCATTTCCCTTCACTGTGGAAGGAAACGGAGGTGACATTCATGGTGTGAGCATCGAGACATGTCAGCTACCAATTTGCATACTTCAATACGTGGACTACGGAGATGGGGGAAACCAACCGGGGTAGAGGAAGTGCTAGCGATTTCGTAAATGTACACTTTCTTGTGGATTGCCGCAGCCAACAGACGCTTGCTAAGAGCCGGAACGTGAACGGACCCTCCACAAGAAGAAACAAGTTGAATTACTCAGGAGAGATAGCGAGACGATTTACTTGCTAAGGACGAAAGCAAGTATGACCTGATCTGCACAGGGTGATTGAACGAACAGTGCTCACACCAGATTCCCCCGACCGTGCGATGGTGCGGGAGCAAATTCCACTCCAAGCTTCCCAAAATCTGATTTCGTGGTCGTACGAGCCCGTCACTAGAATGACCGACATTCTGCGTCAGAGTTGTAGTCCGATGGACCTTCCAATACAGATTTTCGACGAATTATTTACTTAAGTAATCGAGTTTTCTGAGCTCCGCTGTTTTCCCATGCCTCTGACAATTACCTAGGCCCTTCATTTGAGAACCACGCATTTTTTCAGAAAGCTGTACATGTATGTACATGATCCTCACCTTCACTGGGCTTTTGAGATCCACCTTCAGCTGAGGTCCGTTCATTTCTCTCTAGAAGTTCCGCTCAGATGAAATGTTTCTGGGACCACGCCGAGGATCAGGTCCGGCCCTGATGAAGGATGGCAACGTGTGCGTGACTGCCACGCGTCATTCAATGAAAGGTCATTTGCTTCGTCGCGGGGTGGGCTCATGAGTGCTTGGGGACCTCAAGCACTTTTACGTCCCTTCTATGATGCCGTTCTGTCTCGACCTTCACGAGTTCATACATTTTCGTAACTCACAGCTACAGTGTTGCATTTGATTTACCAGGACCTCAAACGCGTACTAAGTTAGTCGCACGACGAGCCGTTGTCCGTGAATTAATTGAGTTCGGCTATTGCAATTGCTCGCTGGCTAGTAATGTGTCGTTACAGGTAAGTTCTTCACAGACCCAATAAGCGACATTCTTAGAATTCCACACCAAACATCCGGGCCTTCCAGGTTGCAAGAACCAATTAGGCATGCCCGTGGTAGGTCCTATCCCCGACTGCTCCCCGCTCGGACTTGGAATGATCTCGATTTCGAAGGAGGACAGATCTCACTCGCCATTGATCCCAGAGCTCTATAAAGAGGGCACAACCCACAGTCCAATGGCCCCCATCGACCTTCAGAGCCTGCCGTTCATTTCCTACGATTCTGGCTATGAACGCGTACCCTGTAAGTCGCCACTTCACTCATCATAACGTTGTTGACCTGGAGCTTAGAACGGCACACGAGTTTTCTTCTGGAGCGCCTGTGGCGAAATCAAATATGGTACCATACAATCTACAAGCCGCCTTGCCGATGTAAGGATTTTTCCCTAATGTGCGCTGTACTTGTATCTAACACTCGGTAGGGGACGCAAATCGTTGTTGTAGAATTGGATAACGGCGAAGGTCATCGCAGTCTGCCGTAAGCAGCTTGACAGTGTCCTTCGAAGCCCGAACACAGGTGCTGACGCCAACTAATAGTGTTTCCAGCCTCTCAAAAATGAACTAAGCCGAGTTGTTAAACATGCGCTATGATACTTCATCTGGATTGTAGATCTCATTTGATTCGCTAGAGCTATTGCATGGACTTCACATCTCCACACTGTATCGTATCACTCTGTTTCCCATTGGACATATAGCTATTTATTCGCCCATCGTGTCTCCAAACCGCATCGTGTCAGTTACCAGGGTTCCGGGAATCGGTACATAAATCCGGATTACACGTTTTGCCGTTCTGCCCCGTAGACCCGCGCTTGCCGATCCCTCTGTTGTCGACAGGACAAAATGGGGCGAGGAATCCAAGCGAGAATTTGACGTCGAGTTCTAGACCGTTGAGTGCGCATGTGTGAGATCGGGGTTATTACTCTCAGTTTTCTGCCGCATCACTGATTCACAGGCAACACTTGCTGAAGCGTGCTTGCTCGATCGCGGCGCCTGTGTGTATTGAATCCCCTCGTTCTCGAGGGTTGGTGCCCCAGACGTCGGCAACTGCAACGTCATTAGCATTGGGGTTGATGGGCCATGATGCGGCAACACCCTTGGACCACTACATGACTTAGTAACTTAGAAGCACCCCATTTGTGCGCTTACACGCGTCAGTGACTCTCCTCACATCATGTCCGCGCTCTTCTTTATGCGGGAAAACGATGGGTAGATAGAACGTCATTGACCAAACAGAACCCAAAAAAAAGTCGTTTCATGTGCGATCCTGCAGCAAAATTTTTGGTTTCATAGGTTGAAACCGAACCTGAGGTCGTTCCGTACGCGCCGATACCATCATACTATCATAATATTACTGTATATATGCTGTGGTCAAGAGAGCCCGAGTGTCACAGTATGCCATCCCCGAATGCGTTGAAACAAAAACTTCAGTCAGGGTTGAGATATGATGGGGCACTCCCATCCGCGAATCGGTTTCATCGGGCTACCACATTTCAATTACTCAGTCAAGTGGCTTGTATTCATGTATACCGACTTCCCCCTTCCCTGTTTCATCTCCCCGGCAATCCTAGCTGGAATTAAGAAGAAGTAAACCATCAGGAATCATGCACGTACTCTGACCATTATACTGATACGTTGCTGGCACTCAGCGTCCTCCCCATCTGTTGAGGGCAGAATTGCGTGCCTCCAATGGTAGCGGATATCGTCTCTGTAAAAATATTCAGCATAGGGATTCGGCATGGATGCATTATATGTTACCTCTGTAGATAAACGCTACCAGACGGAAGCGGTACATCAAAGCTCTCTGACTCTGCAGAGCTTGGGGGTTCCATCCTTAATATCCTAGTTGCCCCTAGGCTCACTCCTAAGATCCATTTACCACTCGCAGAAGTGTTATCAATGTGAGGAAGGATTTCCCCAGACGAAGCCAGGTGTAACAAGTGGGTCTGCGTATTTCTCGAAGGATAGATAGCTCGCAAGCGGTCCAATACGGGAGTCAGGCCATGAAATTCAGATTCCGGCCAGGAAGCGAGGCACATTTCGCGGTAATTCCGAATAACATTGTCGTAGTGGCCCTTGAGGAATGAACAGTCGAAAATGGAAGGGTGGCAGACTATGTACTCACCTCGTGAAAAGTGTAGTGGCGGTCTGGCAAGAATAAATCCCCTACAAGAGCATTGTCCAAGATCGGATTCCTAGCGCGATAATCAATTTGAAGTCTGCGAACACGAATGCTTTCAGCGGCGTCGAGTCGGCTCAAGGCTGCAGTCAGCAGTAATCGCTGCTCGCGAGTGTCAAAGAACTTTGAGAGAAAGGTAAAACCATCTGGTAGCAACTTGTTGGATGATCTGATGTGTCTAACAAAATGCCCCATAGGATGTTACTAAGCGGTCGGCGCGACCATTCCGTGTTTGCCAGACTCGGGACTGCCGAGACTTGACTTCAGACTTTAGTATATGTGAGCCCTTACCCCCACCACACACCATAAAGCGCTACAAAGGTATTGCTCTTCCGACATTTCATCGGAAAGCCAATTAACAGTCGCAGAGAGACCATCAACGATTCGCTCCATGGCCATTCGTGGTGAACCCATAGTTCCACCTACCAGTCAGGATCGCCGTGGTAGTTCCCTCTATGCTGCGTTAGCTCGGACGACCACGCGGGCTATTACTGTGTATTTCTCCCGTCCAGTGAGGTTGTTTAGGCCATCCAAAGGCAAGTCAAATACCATAAAGTTTCCCCCTGCTGACCCCCGTAAACCCAGTGAGCGGTTGGCACTCACTCCGGGGACATGCTAATAGACACGGCACTACTCCCAGTCCTCAATATATCGTCTCACTCATTAAGAGTCAAGGTGTGGTATCCACCCTCCATTTAAGTGCGTCCGAATTGAGGCTTATATCTAATGATGTAGTTCATGGTAATACCTAAACACTTCGTACCGCCAATGGTTGCCAATGCTGTGCTGGGTACGGTGCTTTGGACCACGTACACCGAATGCTCTGGTTATCTACAGTCTAGCCTCGGAGCTCGTTCAATGTTCACGGTTGCACTGTCAGGCGCTGCTGCGGGTGGTATGCAAGCCTTAGTCGCTGCACCCGTTGAAAATGTGAGACTTGTCATCGAGTGCGGGACAGGGAAAGGATGGTCCCATGCGTGGAAAGAGGTCTTTCGAGGAACGCAGCAGACACACATCACGAGTAGATCTGCTCAAATCAGGGATATCAGACAAGTCCGGCTCTGGATGAAAGACGTGGGTGGAATGGCTGGGCGTGGATGGACTGGATGGGGATGGGGATGCGGGAAGGATGTCTGTGGTAGGTAAACTCAAACCCCTGGTCAAAGCACCACTTTATCTGTCCATTTTCAGGTTTTGCCGCTTTCTTCACAGTTTTCGAGATCACTCGCAAAGCAGCAAACAAGGTCAAACTTGCGACACACCATGTTCTTCAAAGATCGCAATCAAGGAACCAGCAGAGTTCCCACCTACCACGATTTACCTGTGCTTTCACACTAGTCTGCGGCGGTATGGTGGCAGGTTTGACATATGATGGCCTCTGTCGGCCATGGGATGTGGCGCGTCGAGCCATTACCCTTGAGTCAATCGTACCCGGTGCAAGTAGTCGACGATCATTATTCTCTGTCTTGATGCAAAAACTCCGGATAGATGGCGTAACATCGTTCTTCCATGAACATTCATCGAGATCTTCTAAACATCCCGAGTTACGATCCAACACTCATCGGCGGATTTCTTCCGCTGTTCGGACACTTGCTCGCGTTGGCCCTTGGGGTGTGGCTTTTCTAGTATGGGAGTCATTCGGTCCAGGGTTGGATTGAAGGTGGATTTAGATATAAATTTCTCAATGTAGAATCGTGTTAATCGCTACATTCATTCATTAAGTTTCCACCTAGTTCCGGTTTAGTGACCCGTCAATTACGCTTTAGCAGGGGAGCATCGGACCTGCAACGCGAGTGCTCCACGATCGCTCTGCAAGCAATCAAACCTGCTCCGACATCACAGAGATTCCGTGCACACATGCTCCGTTCATTACAGTAACAAATAACAAACTATGAGTCGTCTTCCACGTGCCTGCAGAGCTTCTCTCGATGATCCTTGTAGCGTAGCAGACCGTCTTCTCGATGATGATCGCCGCCTTCCGGTGCAATGGGACCCATCATCCACCCATGTAGGTCCAGGCAGAAATATGGAAGAACGGTCATTCTCTGATCTGGCCTCAGATTGAATCTGCATTTACCTTATCAGTCACTCAGTGTTGTTTAGGTGGATGTTAGTTTCGTCATCGGAGCCTTATCCTGCCCTCCTCAAGTTGCAGCACAATCGCTGAACTTGGATGTGCAGTGGTGATGCTTGTTCATCTGCGTGGCAGGAACACGATCGGTGCAGATTCGAAGCAGGCCTGAGCACCTGGACCATCCGGTGCACGGGACTTTGGGCGGAGTGATAGCACCGTGACGTTTCATGATGTTGACACCCACAGGAGAAATTAAACATATCCTTGTCGTGCAAGGATGCATCACGGTGTTCAAGTTGGCTGATCCACTTGCCACGCTATAGTTACGGCGTTGACCCATGCTTTCGTGACTCTACCGAGCAGCCTACTTGATGGTGCTGAAACATTTTTGATCCACCGTGACTTGCATTCACCCCTAGATTCTTGATCTTACATGTGTCCACTTCCATAATGCCGCGGGATGTCGGATCAAAGCTTTGAAGCGCAAGGCAACTCTGGGTCCGACCCACCCATAATATAATCATCCAAAAGGACCCTTTCCCAGGGAATCACTTACATGGGAGCGCCTGTGTGTACCAGTGGCAATGATGTACATAACCAACTCACCGCTAACTTCGACTACGGTTAAATGAGGCAGTTGATCTCTGCGTCTTAATTACCTCTGCATCCAGTTACAAAGTAGTCAGCTGAAACAACTGCCAGGACCCTTTTTTCCTCTTGGACGCGGCCACAGCTCCGTACCGCGGCTTTCACTTGGTTCCGCGAGGCAATTCAACGCCGCTAGTAGTAGCGAAACTTGCATTTTCACGAACATTCTAGGCATTACATAAGCCAGATTCTTGAAGCGTAGGATATCTTGAGGTTAGAAGCGTTCGCAATACCAGAATATCCCATTGTCCTGTGATCACTTCACCATGCTGCGTTGCACGCGAAAAGGGTGCAGTAAAGAGTTTCTATCAGCAGAGAACACGGGAACTAGTTGTTATTACCATCCTGGAGCACCGGTGAGTTTCGGCTGCCAGTCTTGTTAGATCGGTCGTTCCAAGCTGTTACATTATCAGGTCTTCCACGAGGGTCTGAAGTCGTGGTCATGCTGCTCAAGCATTAACAGGCCGGTTCTCGACTTCGATGAATTCATTGCTATACCTGTAAGCATGCCTTGTGGCTTAGCGCGGCCCGTTCACCGCTCATGATCATCGATCACATTGGCAAGGGGTGTGAGGTTGGCGTTCATACGGAGGTAATATTGGAAGTTATTCCTCAGGTGCCGAAGCAGGCTGCAGCCACTGCCAGTGAGATCCTCACGATGACGGAATCGAAAGAAGGAAAAGAAGTTTATTCTACAACACGGACACCTCGACCACAGACATCTGCGCCTTTTTCCACCACTCTCCCTGTTGAATCCGTTCTCCCCTCTCAACCAGAAGAGGAAGATGACTTAGGTGTAGCAGTTGCACCTGGCACGGAATGCAGACGTAAAGGTTGTAGCGTTACTTTCGTGAGCGATGCAGAAAACCGCATCGGAAATGGCGAAGGCACCGTATGCACCTACCACCCAGCGCCAGTACGTTTCAGGTTCCTCGCAACCTTGACTAATAATTTCGCGTCCATTGACTGGATTAATTTACTGTACAGCCCATCTTCCACGAGGGAAGCAAGGTATGTAGCCCCGTAAATTACGTCGCTCGCGTACCGTTCCCCACACACTTCCGTCTGTATCTCTGACGATTCTCATGTGATGTTCAGGGTTATCTATGCTGTAAGAGGCGAGTCCTGGAGTTTGAAGAATTCCTTAAGATCGAAGGATGCAAGAAAGGCCGTCATGTATTTGTTCCGATGCGCTCTGCATCGGAAAACGTGGTGCGCGACGCTACCTTTATTACGTCGCGATCTCGGCCGCTGACTGCTTTCGGACCTGTTTGCAATTATCAGGCTGAGCAGTTCACTGAGTGCCGTATAGATCATTACCAGACACCAAGCGAGGTGCACGTGTCCGTATTTGCCAAGCAGGCCGACAAGGACAGAAGCAAGGTAATAGTTGAAGAGACACAGGTTGGCGCTGCCATGCGGACGGTTATCAACTCTCTGTTGCTGTGCTTACGAGGGTAAACGCAGGTCCACTTTGATCTGTATCTTCCTTCCCAGAAACGGTTTAAGCGGACAATCCAGCTCTTTGGCCCAGTCGAGCCGGAAGGATCTTCGTACAGATTCTTTGGGACCAAGGTAGAGGTCGTCCTGAAGAAGTTGGATACCCGAAGTTGGACCATCCTTGAGAAGACAACGCTTGACCTCGGAAACATCAACTTGACATTTGGGGTCGGGGGTAGAACTGGTACGATTGGTGGCAAGGAAATTATACTTGATGAGCAGAATAGAAATCGAGCATCGTGAGGAGATTATCATGGATCCTGAGATACTTTGCATGTGCATTAAACAAAGTATATTAGATGGCCCATGAATTTCTATGTGTATGTGGTGCCGCAGTCGCCGGACAATTACAGTTCGCCGGGCAGCTCTATTTTCTGGAACACTTGGATAACGTCACCCTCTTGGAGATTATCGAAGTCCTCTAGGTTAACGCCGCATTCTGTACCTTTCCTTACTTCGCTGACATCTTTCTTCAGCTGCCTTAATGCATTTATGGAACCTGGCAACAGGTTTCAATCCATCCATGATGCAAGCATGTCAATGCTCACCTTCATATACAATTTTCTCTTTTCTTAGGACCCTCGCAGAGCTTGATCGTTGCATAACACCATGGGTGACCCTACAACCAGCGATCTTTTTGTAACTTCCTTTGGTTTGTATCTCGAATAGCTGGAGCACTGTTGCCTCGCCGGTGACTTTGATATCGTAAGTACATGGTAGGAGAGATATGACGCGATCCCGGATGTCGTCAATGACGCGGTATATGATGTCGGATGTATGGATAAGGACGTGGTTCTGGGAGGCGGAAGCTCGGACAGCCCGCGGCACGCCGACGGAAAATGCGACTATCATTGCTGACGCAGAGGTGAACAAGTGAACAGAAAAAAATCCGGACAGAGACGTACCGTCTGCAGCTTTCGCCATCATTATATCAGAATCAGAGACATCCCCCACACCGATGGAAACGACCCTGACACCTGCTAGGTGATTCCCGATATCCTTGATTGCACCGACTAGAGCCTCGACACTCCCACTAACGTCCCCTTTAACAACGATCCGAAGATACTTCCTTTTGACCTCCTGAACAGAATTGTCTTCAGCCAGCAGGGTCGGCGCACGGTTACCCCTCTTCGCTTTGTGTGCAATTTCCCTCTCTTTCTCTTCCCTCTCTTTGTCTGCCTGTCTCGCAGCGTTTATCGCCTCGACATCACCCAGAGCACTCTCTAGATCTCGCTTCCGCTCCCGATTCGCGCATGCTTTCTTGATGTCGGCTTCGCTACCCGCTAGGACCTCCTCACCGGTAGCAGGAAGGGACTTCCAACCCGTCACAAGGACAGGGGTACCAGGTGCGGCGGAAGTGATGGATTGCAAGGAGGGAGAGAGAAGGCGGCGTGTAGAACACGAGGAGGTCCCCGCCAGAAGTGGTGTTCCTGAACAGAGAGTACCACGAGTCATAAGAACGGTTGCAACAGGGCTGCACGTATGGATTGGCACTCATGACAAAAACGGAGCTAGAAAGTGAACGTGCAGACTCACCCAAAGCCTTTAAGCATCCTGGACTCAAGGACGTACCCCACGGGTGTACAATCTTGTTCTGCACGGAGGTCCATCACATCAGCAACTAGAGCAATGGTTTCAACAAGGTCGGGCAGCCCAGATCCAGTGAGCCCGGAGACGGTAACGCAAGGGACGTCCCCGCCAACCTCTTCAAGAGGTACGCCAGCGGAAAGTAAGGCAAGTTTAGTCTTCTCCTGTAGGCCGCGTGCAGAGTAAAAGAACATGAGTATGAAAAATGGGTCGACCGCAAAGAAAGAAAGAGTGTGACGCATGCACAAGGGAGACTTACGACATCAGATTCAGGTTTGTCAACCTTGTTAATGGCAACAACCATTCCAATGTTACTTCCTTCCTTCTCACGTTTAACAAGCTCGATGACCTCAAGCGTTTGGGGCATGACACCATCGTCGGCAGCAACGACCAGGACAACGATGTCAGTAACCGAGGTTCCACGGGCTCGCATAGCAGAGAAGGCAGCATGCCCCGGGGTATCCAGGAACGTGATTAAACGCTCATCTCCTGATGTCGATGGCGAGTCACCACTCATGCTCAACGGAACACAGAAAGCGCCAATATGTTGCGTGATCCCGCCTGCTTCTGAAGCAGCAACAGAAGAAGAACGAAGATTGTCGAGAAGGGTGGTTTTTCCGTGATCGACATGTCCCATTATGGCTACAATGGGGGGACGGGTTGGCAAAAGGTGGGGATTTGCCGGGGAGGGTCTATTAAACAATGCTGGGGTCAATGAGATATCGAAGAGAATGGAATATCGGAGTGCCAAAACCAGCAAGAACATACGGAGGGTACAAGTCGAAAGCAGCTTCATCGTTAATTATCGGGTTACGACCAAACTCTTGTACGAGCAAAGCAGCATAGTCAGAGGTCAAAACTATGGGGACGGTTCAGTCCCTCTCATGATGAGAGGAAAGATTGCTGACCATAATCATACGCAGACTCTTCGTACATTCCTGCTTGGTCCATTTTACGTTGAAGTGTACCTTTGAACAAAACAGAATCAGTCCACTATCTGCTGGGGGGAAAGATTAATCATACGCAAGCGAACATTCAGTAGCTTGGCTAATTGCCCAACCGAAACGGTCGATGGGATATAAAGATCCACTTGCACCTGCTTGGGCTGGAATCTCCTACCAGCTCCCTCCTTCTCTTCTCTTCCCATGCCAGCGGCCTATTCCCGCTGTGCTGCCTCTGTTTGCGTCTGTAACAAGGGCATGGCCAGAACGGAGGGAACCACGTTCCTTGAATTTCAACGTTGACGGACGCGACGGGGGACCAGGCCCGGTGTCGGACTGAGGGACAGAAAAACGAAAGGAACCACGTCCTTTGGGCTGGGGCGGCGACGGATGTGACGTAAGATGAGGTCTGGGTTGTGGTTGCGGAGTGGGGGTCTTGGAACGGAACGAACCACGGTCGCTAGGCTTCACCTGACATTGTTGAGAAGCAAGGTGTGGAGGAGTGCGCCGGAAAGCCACGGGTTCGGGAGCTCTGCCTTCTGACCGAAAAACCTGCCTCATAACGGGCTAATGTTCATCGATGAGTTTTCGCGTACTAGTTACGACCGACTGAACCCACCTGTATTTTGGGTGCTGTAGCAACAAATCGCGCGTTCTTTGGAATGCGAAGAACGGGCCACCGCCGATGCATCGTCACCCCAGCGTGAGGGAGAAGCAGAGGCTGGCTGGTCAACCCGGTCAAATCTTGGACGACTTGAAGTCGGCTTGAAAGGCTTCGTAGTAGGTCACCGAATGTAGTCAGGGTAGTCGTAATATTACTGTAAGACTAAATAGCCACATCAAGAAATACTAGTTCTGCTACTAAGTACTTCAAGTTGACTACTACTTCGACCACTTGGCTACCCTTCAAAACTTGGCCTAGTTTGCCAGGAATGGCTGCATTTATGGCGGGTTACCGTCTGCTGCCAAGGCACACGGTTTTCTACGCACCTTTGGCGCAACAGTGTCGCTTATATGCCCTCTCCCGTTTCCCGCATCGTGCCACTGGCTTCGGGAGAGAATCCCGAGGTAACGTATCGCGCCGGTCCCAGTTAGACCCCCCTTCAGCGTCGGATGGCCATATGTGGACCCCGTCAGACTATGAAGAGAAAACCCCCGAAGACCACTCACAGCATTGGAAGCAAAGGGTACACCCCACCGCGGATCCCATGGCGGGTTTGGAGCGTTTGGTGGTGAATAACAATGAGCTCGTAGTCACAAGGTAGCGAAAGTTGCCAAGTCTGGCTTCTTTCTCGCTCTCACTTCTAACCAGACAGCTTGAAATGCTCAACATCTTCGTGGGATTTGAGCAGTCGAACCGATATGTTATAAGTGTGTCCAGCCTTTCTACTGCAAAGCTTTCTGTTATACGCTGAACTATGCTGTGAAGCTAACCCAGCTGGAGAGTCACTCGGATATATTGCTGAAGAACCGCGGGGCTTCTTTTCGATGCTCGCAAGGCAGGTGTTCAGGACCCATAGACCATTTCGAGCACTGGTCATGGACATCGAGGGCTCACCCATCCTTTGGGTGCGTCCCCATAGCTCTGTACCACGATGTTAGCGTAAAGATGTTCCGCTCTTCCAGATCCGTCGCCCGTTTTCTTGGATAAACTCTCGTATGTTCGTCCAGCGTCCTATAGATTACCTTGCTCGCACCCCGGAAGGACAGCTAGTGCTGGACACTTTCGCAGAGGTGCAACAAGAGTGGCATCTCTGGAAGAGGAGATACAATTTATTCTTGCTGTACGTGCATTCCTCGTCCCTCTCGACATTGCTCTCCGAACAATCCACTGACTTGGTTGTGTCGTATCGATTCCTTGACCGAACAACTCCGCTGGCTATTGTGTCGAATCGTACCACTTCTCCCCTCTCATGCATAATTGGCAATATGGTTCCCCCTCGCCTGACTGCTGTGCGAACCTTTCCTTGTTAAACCCCCTCGCGACTTCGCTTCTTCCTCTTTTCGGTGTCTTTCAATCTTGCATGAATCCCTGCTATCACCACGATTCCTACGCTCATCATGGATTCTGTTCAACGCGAACGTGGCAACCCTTCTTTCCCCATTCATGCATATTCTCATTGACTTACGTGTCGCCAAACCTATATTCCGCCTCATCATTCCTCGGATTCTGATTCGCGTGTTAATTGGCATTTGGCTCCATGAACGGCACTCTTAATCCGGATGTGTTGTCCTCTCCAACACGTGTTGTATTGACAACAACGCCTCTACGGCCTGTATTCGATGATGGTGGTTGTGACATCTTCGCTGCCCATTTCATTTTGTCCATCATCCGACGCGATTATCCGATTTCTTTACTTGTTTGACGTCCTTCGCCTTCTTTATCCTAAATCAAATATTCCGTGGTTTCGATGCCTGGAATCCTGGCTGCTCGCTTTTTATATCCGCACGCATCGTCTTTCTCGTGACCGTATTCCGCCGACATGTAACTACGGTACGTCTTCTCCTCTTTGGATTTTCTACCTGTCTCACATTTCTAGACTTGCTTCGTAACGTTGGTGGCGTATCCTTGATCCGGTTGCTTGCTTGGCTGGTGGTTTGGGGCACCCCCTAACCCTCTGTCATCTTGGGCCGTTGCATGGATTGATGTCCTGTGATTGTGTGCTTTCGACTTTTACCGGATACGGACGAATCGTGGTCGATTTCCATGATACACCTTGTCATCTCTTTCACCAAATCTAGGTCTACTCCTCATCGAGTACTCACTACTCTCGACTCGGACCCTCAACCCGAGGTCACTACACCCGAAGTCCACTTCAACCAATTTGCGCGTGTAGACGAGGGTTTATGGGCGTGGCATTTTGTCTTACGAGATGCGCAAGGGGAAGGCATCGCTAGTGTCAACAGAGCATTTAGGGGATTCGGAAGAGAGGTAAGGCGGCAGCTGAGATTACTCACTAGATAGGTGCGAATGAGCACTTGAATTCCAGGTCTTCACGGACACGGGGCAGTACACCGTGTCTTTCCGTGCACCGGATGACCAGGATTACAGTTCGAGCCAGAATAGTGGGTGGGTAGTACACAAACCTGGCGCGGTACGGAACTTGACCGTTGATGAACGGGCGGTAAGTCCAATCTGTTCGGAGATCACGACTTTGGCGTTGAATTATAGTGAGGGTAGCTTGTCTTGGCTATGGCGAGTAAGAACACCCAACGTTCTTCAAGGAATTTGTACGAATGCTGACTGTGTTCCAGTTAACATCGACTATGATTATTTCTCCAGGCATTCTGAAGGAGGGTGCGTAGTCTTTATCGGCTTCATCATCTTCCACACTACATTCGTAACAGGGGATTTGGTTTCGGGTGGAGCTCCGGGGAATAAGTCGGGCACGTATATGTAGATTTGAATGACTCGTGGTATTACAACACGGATTGCACATTAGTATCCCTCGCCCACTTCACACAGGGCTTCTAGAAACACCTTTAAATCATTCTGATCGATCTCAAGGATGCTTGTATTGAACGAGTTGTGAGAGGACCGGGCGTTGCATCGTTCTTTGGCGTTGATGAATGCGAGACCAAACTCACTGATCGATGAGCTTCAGTCCTTTCATCCGTAGAATAGCATCTAGAAAACCTACTTCTTTGTTACATCTCCCAGTTCCAGAGAACCCATGACCCCTACGACAATATATGTCTCGGTCCTTTCATTTAGACACCCCAGGACGAATGGTAAACTTTTCTTTCCTCGGGCAAGCTTTGTACCTGGCAACTTGTCTCTCAAGGCATCGATCAACCAGAGCGCCAGACGCGAAAGTACGCCGGGATGGGCAAAGAGTGCTAGATCGGGTCCCTGAGAGAGGACGACAACACGGTGAGAGCGCATTGTACGGATGTCTTGCTTGTCGATTATTGAAGTGCCTTGTCGTATAATGGCTCGATGGAGTGACATGGACAGCGCAAGTGCATCTCGAAGAGGGACAATGCTGGAGTATTCAGATATTTAGGTGCAACCAATGTAAAGCAAGACTCACTCAGTGAGAGCGTCATAGGCTGCCCAGAAGTTCCTTACCCACCAGGACACTTCTGTGCGTTCTTCTGCGTCGTCTGTGTCCTCCCCTTCTCCATTCGTATTGGCTCCATCACCACGTCCTCTGCTTTCACGCGCTTCATCCACGGTGTGTCTACTGCCCTCCCATACGCGTCCACTGCCAAACCACTCCCCACCGTGCCGGGCGCCTTCGACCTCGACCTCCATCCTGACACCACCGGCTACATCTAAGAGTGCGCTGACGGCTTCGACAGCATCAGCGGCGCTCAGGGGAGGGGCACGATACCCAAAGCATCGAACAAAGGACGGGTATGTGAGTTCCACGAGACCGTACTCAGGTGCGATAGCGTCAAGCTTAGATCTTAGCTGTTGTTTGAGATCGAGATCCATATGAGCGTACAGCTGTTGGGTCTGTGGTATTGAAAACCTGCCTCAGATGGGTTAGTCATTCAGGATCAGTGAAACGCTTGTCTGAACATCACATTCACCCCATTTTAGCGAGTAGACCCGTGAGCCTCTTCCGACCTCGTTCCTTCCAAATACCAAGTTTTCCAGCCACATAACTGGAGTGAAACATGGCATCGTAGAGTGTCCAGTGACGAAGGAGGGTGAATCTCAGTTCCTCGGTGGATCGTATCGACAAATCGTCTGGCCCAAGTGCAGTGATTGTATCAGTATTACTGGTGGCCCCCGCTGGGGGCGGATTGAGGCGTGATACTTCGTCGTAATAGATAGCGTGATATTTTTCGTAAAACTCGCGTGATATGCGAGAAGATGTGTACTGGTATGTGAGCCCCAGGATTGCGAGCCTACGGCGATGACGAGAAAGAGATAGACCGATGCATGTGTACCACATACCACAGGAGGTCACAGTCTGCACGCTCAAGGACAGTAGCAAGGATATAGATTGTGGCAGAGGCACTCTGACTGTACCATGAACCGCTTGCGTAGTGCTTTTCGATTATTGCTTGATACGTCGCACGCTGTTCTCGCGACATTCGACTAGGCTCCTAGAGAGGGTGTCAGCAGGGAGCGTACGATGTGGGGAAGCATTGCGACATTGTCTAGCTTCGGTCGTTTTCCTCCATATTGATCGAGAGCTTGCAATTTGCGCTTGCGTGGACTGCCTGCGGTCGAGTCGTCATCTAGCCCTGCATCGTCTTGCGTTTCATCCTCTGAATCAAAGTCGGAATGATCGTCCTCCGAGTCTGGTTCCGGCTCGTACTGGGAGTCTGTCAGCCTATGAGCGGTTTCTGCGATGAATGGAGACGGACTTCTAGCGCTTCCCAAGCCCTTCTTTGTGCATCCATGGAGTCAACCTCACCATCGTCCCAGACCACGATGCGATCACCGATGTCACCACCACCGAACAGACTTGCCAGGTTCTGGGGGCGAGTGGAGTCGATCACATGTATTGTCAAGTGTGGACCAAATTCCCCAAACCACGCCGGAGAAGGTAGGTCGAGGATGGCGCCCATGTTGAGGAGAATGAGAGTATGCAGCTTCTCGGAGCGTCAAAAGGAAGACGGGGCAGGTTGCGGAGTGATTGCGCACCTCGTTGTAAGTCGCAAGTTCGTCTTTCATGGCTTCCAGCTCTGCAACGCCTGAGACGGGGATGGTCCTGTGCATGACGTCGTCCTGCTTGAGGAGTTCTGCGAGCATCTTTGCGGCGCACAACGCGTCGACATCTGGGGCGACAAGAAGGATGACGGAGGACGCGGACGTGAGGGGGGAGCGACGGTGTGCGGCAAGGATGGTGCTGTAGGCTTCGCCGTAGGACGGGCGTGACGCGGACGCAAGCTGGGGCGGTGGCAGGAAGACCATGACGCGACGCGACGGCACGTGAGCGGGGACATGGCGCTGTTTGTTTGCGGCTGTTTTTGCCCCTGAGTTGGTCGGTTCCCGGCCACCGCGTGGAGGACATACGGCGTGCATGCGTCGTGCACTACTTAAGCTCCGTCCTGCCTTCCTCCAGGACTATCTTTCACCGTCATCATGGCGGACCGCCAGCCAAGGTCCCCCAATTCCAGCGATCGCGGTGAGCCAAACCTCCCTTTCCTTTGCAGCCGCTCACGCCCCACCCAGAGGCCGCACCTCTCTTGCACAACGGCGGCCGCGGCAGAGACCAGAGCCCCCCAGATCCGCCCTCCCCTCCCCGCTCTCTCGCCGGCCGCCTCACGGGTGTCGTGCACGAACCGCTTACCGGCCTCACAAAGGTCCTCCTTGTCGAAGTACTCGTCCTCTTGCTCATAAGCTCGGTTTTCATCGGTCTGTTCGCCGGTGCACAACACAAACTCAACCTCAGGAACGGAGGCGGGGGTGGTGATCATGGTAATGGTACGCATACCGCGACAAAAACTAAGACAGTCACACATACTACTACCGCCGCCACAACCTTCATTTCCGCGACCACCACCACCGCGGTCTCCACCGCCTTTTCTACCATCTTTGATACCACAACTGCTGTAGAAACCTCCACTAAGACTGCTACTACCACCGCAGTCTACACCTCTGTTTCCACTTACACAACCACTGATCACGTCACCCGCACCGTCATCGTGGGGCCCGAACCGACTGGCCCTCCAGAAACACCAAACCCAAAGCCTGGACCATCAAAGGTCTGAGTCACTGTCCTTCGTTGTGTCACCATTCTTGACGTGCGCGAACACAACAGGATGAATGTCTCACCAAGGAATGCATCATTCTCTCTGCATCAATCCTGGCTTCGCTAGACACCTCTCATGACCCGTGTGAGAACTTCTATGACTTTGCTAGTGAGTCGACCACATGTCCCCAGCACCCTTGAGCGCTAAACCAACGGCCAGATGGCGGCTGGATAGCATCACATCCGGTTCCCGGCGACAAGGGTGCCATCAACACCTTCTCCATTCTCGCCGAGCAGAATTGGCAAGTCATTCAGAATTTCCTCGAGTCCGACACAGCCATCTACGATAGCTCATGGGACGACCAACTGCTGCACAAACTTCGCACGCTCTATGCTTCTTGCATGGACGAGGTCAAGCTAGACTATCTCGGAGAAGTTCCCCTGCAACATTTTGTGAATACCATCAGGAAGATATATCGTGGAAAGCGTGTCGATGTCGATGCTCTCAATCCAAGGCAAGGGCTGTCTAACGCCCTTGGCTATATACATTCCAGAGGCAAGCGTTGTTCCGGGTGACTCTAATACTCAATGTATATCTGTCCCACAGGTGTCGGCGCCCTATTCGAATTCTATGTTGACGGCGATGTTGGTGTTGATCCCAACGCCATGACGCTCTGGTTTACTCAGCCTACCCTAGGACTGCCGTCAAAGGCACGTTCTACAGGAATCTCGTTCGTTCCCCTGTTTGCTCATTATTCACCAGGAATACTACAAAGAACAAGACGTGCTCAGCGTTTATCAAGATGTCATTGAGCGTCTCTTGGTTACCTTGCGCGACGACGACGACGAAGTCATGGGCGTGACAAACATTCCAAGTGAATCTTCGCAGCTCGTTCTTCAAACAGAACAGTTGGAAAATGAAGAACGCGTTTGGCCTCCTTGGCCATGGCCACCTTGGGACGGTGAAGACGATGACAAGGATGACGATACCCGTAAGCCGGCCAACGATCCGTTCCTCAGGGCACACGAGTTGGCCCGAGAAGTTGTCAAGTTCGAATCCGAAATTGCAGCCGCCACATTAGACCAGGACAAGCTGGAGCAAGATCCCTTCGGTACATACAACCCCACTGGCATCAATACACTCAAATCCGCGCTTCCTCAGATTAATTTCCCCGACTACTTTGCTACGTTTACACCCCGCTTCTTCCCGAGCCGTGTCATCATCACTTACAAGCCGTATCCGAGCTCTTTGTCGCGAATTCTGGAGCATACATCGTCTGATGTCATTGAGGCATATCTTGTTGTCCGTGCTGCCCTGGAATATGCTCCTAACTTGGGGACGACGACGGAGGCATGGAAGGCGGTACGACAGTTGCAGGAAGTTCTGAACGGACTCCGACCAGGAGCTATTGGAGAGCGGTCCGAGTTCTGCATGCAGAAGGTAGAAGGTGTCATGGGCTTTGCTACAGGGAGGTACTTTGTCAACGCAACGTTCCCCAGCGAGGCGAAGGAAGGAGCTACCCAGATCGTTTCGGGTAAGCAGCCCGTTCTACCTCGTGGACCTCTCGCTCTACCATTTTTATAGACATTATCAAAGCATTCGAGAAGTCTTTGAAACGAATCGAGTGGATGGACGAGAGATCAGCTCAAAAAGCCCGCGGGAAGGCAGAGGCGATTCGAAAGAAAGTCGGCTTCCCACTGTCTCCCGATACCCGTGACGCTCGCTCTCTAGTGAGCTATTATACGCTCGTCAAGGTTCACGTGGACAGCTTCTTTGAGAACATGCTGAGTGCCGTGTTAGTCCCTTCGTGTATATGGCAAGCAGGAATTTCATCTGACATCGTATCCCAGAGCCTCTGACATCTATAAGATGTGGCAAAAACTAGGAAAGTCGAGGAATCTTGACGAATGGGAAATGACGCCAGCAACCGTGAACGCATACTACAACCCCACAGGCAATGAGGTGTGTAAATCCCGATCACCCGTTGCATTCCAGGACTGGAATTTGTTGTCAGATTGTGTTCCCTGCTGGTGTTCTGCAACCACCCTTCTTTTCCCCCGAATGGTTGGTGGTTATTCTTCTGGCGATGATTTTCCCTCACAATCATTCAGGCCAGGATACCTATCATATGGTTCATTTGGAATGGTCGCTGCCCACGAATTGACGGTTGTTATCCCTGCGTACTTACTTCACACGACAACTCATCAATGAGTAGCACGCCTTTGACTCTGCGGGTCGACTTTACAATGAACAAGGGAAATTGGAAGAGTGGTGGACTCGCCAAACAAGCGATGCTTATCAAATTCGTCAAGACTGCATCGTCGAACAATTTTCTGGTACATACCTTTTATCTTCGCGCTTTGGAACTTTCTGACGAATGTCAGCGTACACCATTGACGATGGCAAAGGTGGTGTCATATACGTCAACGTGAGTCTTGACTCTCTGTAGATGCCTTGATCCTACATGATCAGATTTGATAGGGCAATCTGTGAGTGAACTGTCCAGGAGATATCCTGAGAATTGCTGACTCTAGCCCTGCAGTACGTCTGGGGAAAACATCGGCGACACTGGCCTCATTCAAGCCTACCGTGCATGGAAAGCACAGTACGAAGATTCGTATGATGCTGGGCACGAATACCTTCTTCCCGGATTAGATTATACGAGGTAAGACATTATTATCCCTTCAAACACGTCGCGCGTCAACCATATGCAGGGAACAATTGTTCTTTATTTCCTTTGCACGCACGTGGGCCATGAACAATCGACCGGCGGACGCCGTGAGTATTACTCCGAATCCTGCGGAATCTCAGACCACTCAGTCGACCCTGTCAGGTGCAACGAGTTCGGACAGACCCTCACGCACCAAATCGGTACCGTACAGACGGTACGGTCGCTAACATTCCTGAATTCGCTGAAGCATTCAAATGCTCGAAATGGGCAAAGGTCAGGGAATCACCCGTTCCTAAACTCTGTTTGCTTACCCCCCAAGTAGTTGAACCCTCCGCCAGAAAAGAGGTGCATATTCTGGTCCTGAACACCGTTACTATGGGTATAATTGATATAGTGCTTGGAACTTTCATTGTTCATATGTATTTCATTCCATCATTCAGTTTGCATTCCACTGGTTATGATCTATGCAATGTCTTTCCATAATTTCGAAAGTGAGACTGGCAAAATTCCAGCGAATATAGCAGGAGCGAGGTAACATATGGCTTAAAGTACACCTTTCGTGCTCGGGATCTCGTTCCCACCCGTCTGTTCGACGGCTTGTTTGATTGCCAAAGCCAATGCTTTGAATGCGGATTCAGACCTAGGATAAATTGTGGGAAGTCCTGTAACTTGTAGGTGGGAAAATACCGATGATGGTCGTTTTCTCCCCTGAGGACATCGACGTGAAGAGTCACGCCGGCTGCCATCGCAAAAGAATGGAAGATATGAGGTATCATCTCCGTCGAGAGCTCTCCAACCTTCTCCCGTTTCAATCCGAGCTCAGTGACACAAAACGGACGAGAGCAAATGTCGATCACTGCTCGGGAGAGCGCCTATATGATAACGAAAGTTCAGCTACAAGAGGACCCGCATCCAAGGAGTGGCCCACACCTCGTCGAGGGGTGCAAAGCCTGTTCCATACCGCCTGATGCCCTTGATCTCCCCAAGGGCTTGTTTAAATGCGGTACCTAATACAATCGCGCTATCTTGTGCATCGACCCTAGGATCTTCAGTTATCAGAGAAAATGGGATGCTTATCTGCAGTGTGATGGTCATCGATCCACAAATCTCCTTGGCACTTCATCGTCAACGACATTCCGCTATGCTTTGCCAATGCATAGTACATCTAGAGCACCGGATCAGTCTGTCGACGCGCCCAGAATATGGAGGAACCGCTACATGGTCTAAAAACCCGATGCCGGTCGACACGTCAATGTTCTGCGCCTGACCCGAACCGGGGTTGCAGTCAAGACTGATAAACACTTCGATCTGTGTTTCTTTTGTTTTTCTAGAAACTGTAGCTGTCCTTGCTGTCATGCTGGAAGTATTGACAAATTGAAACGTTTAATCTTAGAGGCTTATCAGCGCGTAGCTTGCCACGACTTGCAGTCGCTGATTAGTAAGTCAAGTCACTACGGTTACTGCTTCCTTGGAATGCTAGTTTGTGACACTACTGAAGTGACACTTACTCCAAGCGCTACTCGTGCTGACATTCGTTGCGATGATGTCCCTACATCATGGTCCAACTTTCTCACTTATAAGTGCTCCACTGCGTCTCCGGGTTTTCAATGCCAACTTTCAACAAGGAATTCGTGGTCGGAGACATTTTTTGAATTTCGCTCGCAAATTTAAACCGGCAACGTCTGGAAGAACCATTGTTCCTGGCGAGGATGATCTACTCCACCGGTTCTCGGAATCCCCATTTCCTGCAGTCAAGGCTCGTGGAGAAGCTATTCGTTCTCTCGCTCCCTGTCCAGTTTGTACGTCCAGTCATAGTGAGACTGGAACGAAACCGTTGGGGGTCAAATTCGAGTGTCCTGACTGTGGCTGGCCGACTCATTGCAGCAGAGAGCATTGGGAAATGGATGAAGATCATGCAAAGTTCTGTCCGCGTCTTCGGGAGGTCAACGAGGATGAACACGATCTTCGAAGTGGTCGGAGGATGCATGAGTTTGAGCTACCAGGTGTGTGTAGCGTCAAAATGTCGGACGTGAAGCTTGACATCTCTTCAAGGACCTCAAGCGTACGAGGAAGCCATCTCATTTGCCAACTGGGATCTGTTTTGGTACACACGCGGTTTCCCTTCGATGGACACCGAACGATCGAGGAGGCATGCGAGCAAGTTGCTCACCTATCCGCTCACTATTGGTTCTGTTCTCCATGAAAACAGTGGATTGACCTTGAACAATCACCGTATAACACCTGAAGGCAGTCGATCTTTGGCTGGTAAGTCAATTAAAAGTCGATCAGGGAGCACTTGAATAGTTCCATTCCCGCCAGCGCTACGCACGACGCTGCATGTCGCTCCCGGTGCTCCTGACACTGAAGAGGCCGGCGTTGCCAAGCCCCAAATCAGGATATTTATCCTGGGGGCACGTGCGGAGTCCTCACTCCCCCCTCGTGTCTGGGAGCAGCTCTGCATGCTATTCCCATCCTGTCATTTTCATCTGTACTTCATTGGGCCACAGGTATCTCTACCGAAACTACGAAACGACCCGGGATCCCAAGTGCAGACATCTACCCAATCCCCCGAGGACGACTCAGCTGTGGCGAAGTCTACCTCTGAGCAAGAGAAACCACCGTTGTATGTCCCCAATGTTTACGAGCCCCCCACTCCGAATCCAATTGTTCGTTTGAAACGGACTCGTTCTTCGCTCAAGCTTTACGGCGTCCCATCGTACACAGTCCCTTATTCTCCGCAACTGACGATCACTGGCATGCAAGCCAATTATATGGAAGTCCATGCGCAGTTCCAGGATACTTTTGACCCATATACCGATCTCTTTTTCCTCTTCTCTCCCGGGTTTGGCTTTCCGTCGCCATCATCGTTCTCAGAGTATGATCGGGAACGCTATTTACAAATAGCCTCTCCTACCGAATGGGGTCCAGTTGTCCCGGCCCTTCTTGCTACTAGATGCGCGGTTTTTGTCACAGGATTCTCGCCAGCAGACATCGAGCGAGATATCCGATCTCTTGACCAAGTCCCTGATGTTGCCGACGAGTTTGAATGGGTTGTTACGCCTGGTGAAAATCCGTTCGGGAGTGAGAAATGGGAGGTTGCTGACTTTGATCCGCGAGTCATGGTAAAGACCAACTGGGGTTTATGGGGTATAAGGGGGAAAGGTAGAGAAGTACAAGCAAATTACCACAGTAGAGGATAATTGGTGGAACTGTCTGCTTGTCTCCATTACGCCTCTGGACCCGGGCCAACGCTGTCTTCTATTTTACGCTCCGAGTCCTCGTGCCCGCGATCTGCCTGACGCAGGCCCTGGGGTGGACGTACGACCCGCGGAGGACCGCGGTCGTACCACGTCGCGCAGGAAGTGCAAAAGTACAACGTGCCAGATTACCGGCCGAGGCAGGCGCAATTTCAAAAGGCGATCAAGAAAGTGCGGCAGCGGATGAAGCGGAATCGTATGGCGTGACAAATTACCTTGCTTGGCAAGGTTTCTGGCACCCCGTAATTCGTGGGAATGTGTCCAACCGTCTGTCCGACTGGCAACTCCCAGTTTCCTCTTCCAAATAAATATAAATATTGTCTGATCTACTAGATACACAGTGAACTGTATGAACTGTATGACCTGTATTTCTGTTGTTGCAAGAATGTAAATGTATGTGTGTGCATTTTCTATATAAGAAATGTCAGATTATTTGCTTCTAATGTCATGTTTCATATCTTTCCACCAAGCTAATGTCTTTTTGTTGGGTTCTTCTAGTCTATCATCCTCTGCAAGAAGCTCCACTGTGTGTGACACTTGGAACAATTTATCATCAAAATTACACAGAAGTTGAATAGTGGAGCAGCCTAAACTCCAGGAGAGAGCTACATATAGATTAAACAGGTTTAATCCTTCAGTTGGGGGTGTTGCTATGTCAACCAACATGGTAGGAATAGTCTGACCTTGAGCATGGTAGTTGGTGAATGCATATGTGGCTGTCATTGGGAATTGACATTATTTGATGGTACAAGTAAGCTGCTTTTCCTTCTTCTCTTTTCTGTCATGTCATGCAATCTTGATGTGTATGTTCTCAAGACAGGTTTGACAGGTATAATAGACTCAGTTCTAGATCACTCAAATGGAATGCTCTTATGTGGTTGAGTTTGATGAGGACAACTTGAAAGAGGGGAAGATGGTGCAACTTGATTACTGGCCCACATTTAGTGTTCAGAGGTTCATCCAGGCTTAAGATAACATCATGATCAATAATAGTGCCACACTCCATTGGTGATGTCAAGGTCAGTCTGAAGGTTCTGCATTACCATGACTTTTATTCCACTGATAGTGATCTTGATGATGTTAGGCAAGTTGTTAAGACCATGCAACTCCTAAGGGGAACTCTGGAACTCCAGAGTTCATGTGGGTGGAATAGGAGTATTGGCTTCAGTGTATGTACTGCACCCTTGCTGTTGTTTGTATCTTGTATTTCAGAGTGGAGCAGTGATAGAGAGGAATAAAGATAGGAGTTATCTAAGTTGATAATCAAGCTAAAGATACAGAGAGTATCTAGGAGTTTAAATATGTTGAAGGTATATAGGATTGGTAAACAGATTACAGATATGGAGGACAGAAGATAGGAAAGCCAGTGCTGTGCTCTGGCAATACAAATGCCAGAGCTGTGCATGCACAGGTCAGAGGTATCTAGAAGCAGAGCTAGTACTAATAGAGAACAAGAGAATATCATAAGTACAAGGAACAGAGGAAGTCTGGAGGAATGGAATTACATATTAGGAGAGAACAAACTGGAGATTGCTCTTAAAAGAGTGGAGTAGGGCTGGAGGTGTGACTATAATGTCATGCATATGACACAAGTTCTGATTTCTGCTTCTCTGACTTTGCTATGTTCTGGCATGATTGCTGGTCACAAATGCATAGCATTCAGCTAAGGTGGGTGGCTGCCCTGTTCATCATACCTTTTAGTCATGCTATCTGAGAAAGAAAACATGAATAACCTTACCTTTAATATGATCTTCTGCAAAACATTGAAATACAAACTATTGACTTTCATGAGCAAACTTCTTTAATACAGCCTCATTCCAGAGCTGCCAGATTGCATGGCAGGACATAACAAGTGCTGCATCATTCCAGGGTGCCATGGAGAAGTCAGTTGTACATAGCAGTGCAGTCTGAATTCATGATGAGCAATGTGCAGCATATTGATGTGGTGTTGCTGGACATGGCCCATAGTACCTGAGGTGCCACAAGAAATCATGCTAGATGTCATCTGTGACTCTCATCTGCTCTTTTAGGATAATGACCATTGTAAATTCTTCATATGTTGCTTGGCCAACCTAACTCAGGAAGGAGTCACATGCAGCATCATGAGGAAAATATAGTGCCGCCTGTGTTGGAGTAATGGCAATGGAGGGAAATCAATGGAAATCTCTGCATATGATGATGGATATTCCACTGAATGAGTGAGAGGATGCAGGCTAGTCTGCAATCATCTTGCCAATGCTGATGTTATGAGACAGTCTTGCTCAAAGTTCCTTTCTTATCATAGATACTTTGTCTTTAATGAGGTATATATAAAGTTTCCAAAACACCTGAAGGTTGGCCTTTGTTTTTGTGCTGATGTTTCTGGCATCAGATATGGAAGATATGAAACCAATAGTATGTGTTGTTTTGCCATTGATGAGTGAAGCTGTGACATTTGTGTAGGTTGATTTCAATAGTAAATGTTTTGCTTTTTTAGATTTGAAGAGCTTGGTGATGGTCTGGATGATCTTTGACTTCCTGATTCCTTATTCACCATGAGTCATCCACAGTGGTGGCAGTTTATGTTCCATTAAACTTTGTTCTAGGTGCCAGGACACTATGTCATAGGCATGGAACTGGTTGTTATGAAGCTTTGCATCAGCCAATCTTACAATCACTTTACAGGAACTTTGTGGGAACTTTATGACACTTTCATGGTCATGCATGTAAAGTAAATTACTACTTTCAAAGTAGATCCCAAGTCTTTAAAGTTGCTTTACAGCCACTTTTACACTTTTACACTTTATCCTCAACCACCACTTTACAACTTTACAATGGAAACAAAATACAATATTTATTGCAAAAATTAGAGTACTAAGAAGAGGGTGGGGGCTACATAACATTAGTAAAACACTGTATTTCACACAGAGGTACAGACAGAGTACAGAGAGTACAGAGAGCATATTGATTTAATACAGATTAGTGTAGACTTTGCTACTAGCAGTAGTAGTAGTACTACTGATCTCTGCCAGTGGCAGCCTTCAATTCAAGTTAGTAGTAGTACTAGTACCAATACTATACCATTTTAATTAATTTGTCAAACCTGAAAGCTTGTAGTATGATGCATGACAATGACCTTTCAAGAACTTACTTTTTATTATCAGAGATTGACTACTACTAGTAGCAAATCATTATGAAGTTGTGCACCTGGGGCTGAATCCATGTACACTACCAGCAGTACTACATCTAGTATCAACTTTGGCCAGCTGTGCTTGCCTTACAGACCAGTCTCTCTCAGAGTTCATTGAAATATCAGCTGCATTCTGAGTCTGCAGTAGTTATTGCTCATCATTGTGATATGCTATGGTGGTAGAGCTGGCTCAATGTTGAGGTTGTCTGGATTTCAATGCTGGTGCTGCTGGTGGTGGGCCTCTGCAGCAGTGTCATTGTCATTGTCACATCTCAGTGGTGGTGTGTCCTGCTGGTGCTGGTGCTGCTACTATGCCATTATCAATGTTGACATTGTGGTGGTGTGATGGTGGCAGTGCCATTGACATGGGAAAAAATTGTCAGTTGGATTCTTCAAGTATATTTTACTGTATGAGTTTGTACTACAGTGCATATGCAGTCTCACAGAGGTGCATGAGCTTGGTGAGATCTGCAGTCTTGGCATTGTGCTGCTTGATCCATAGGATTGCCAGTGCCTGTCATATCTCTGTTGTACTCAAGTCCATATACTAAGTCAAGGCATGTGCATTATCAATATGTACTGCAGTCATATCAGTTTGGGGTTGTAAACTGATGAGTTGGAATTGAAGTTGATACTTGGGTTAATGGCAATAGGAAAGATAAAATGAGGAATATCACATCAATGAATTCTGGTGTACATGACGGACTATCATAGTAGCAACAACATTGAAACAAATCAGTCAAAGACACCTGAATTTAATGCCAGTGAGTGGTGAATAGACTGTGCTACTGTACTTTCAAGTGACAAGTAAATACATAGTGTCCATTGATGAAATAATCTACTGAATTCATGAACTAGAACTAAGAGGGCAGCCTCTGCTTTTTCATGGGGCATCCTAGGGGCTTTACTGAATGAGGTGATGGAATGGCTGACATGAGCTCAAACCCCTGCTTTTGGATGGAATGACAAATATTGTTCACTTCCAGGTCTGCAGCTGTCACCTATCTTTCCACTTGGTCAGCAAGCTCTTGATGTTATGATTTCTTCTTTTCTTTACCTAAACCCCTTTTCCTGAACATTCTTTCATGTTCTACAAACTGTTCCATTATATTCTCTCATATTCCACAATGTTCCATGCTTATCTCACTTCTTGTGCTTTTCCATCTTCTTTCCCTTATCTTTTTCCCATGCTTGTGCTTCTTGGACATTCCAAAACCTTCCATGACTTTCTCTTCGCTTTGTTATCCTGTCTCTCAAATAGTATATAAACCTGACATCTGTATCATGTATCCCTAAGTTAGACCTCCTTAGGAATACATCTACCTTCACCTTCTTGAACCACTTTCCAAAGTCTTTGTCCTATTTTTGAGTGGACGCTCTCTTCCTTGAACTCTTGAACCTATGAAAGACCAAGGCTATGATTGATTCTATCTGGACCAACTGTAACAAAAGGTCTAACTTAGATCTTGTGACTACCATTGCTGTAGCTTGCCACCATTTCTTGACGAACCCATTTGACCTCCACTTGGTTTGGATACCAGTCCAACCAGGAAGAAACCTCTGATGGTTCTACCTCCAAGGAAAGAACCCCCACCTTGAACCCTAATACTACCAGCCTCTCATTCTTCTCTCTAGAAGAAGAACTTGACCTTACTCACCACATCTCTACTGCTCTAGTCCTATCTCATCCTCCCACCTCTCCTTCGCCATCCACTAACCCCAGACAACTTGTCTTTCCACATTACTACTACATCATCATCCCTCCTCCTTTCATGAGACAAATCTATCAAATGGAAACTCCCCCCCTAATACCATTGATAAATGGTACAAAAAGGCTGTCCACTTCCAAATTCAATGGGAGCATGCCAAAGAAATTGCTTACCGACACTCTAAACCTTCCTTCCATATCCAACTTTACTTTGCACCTTCAAAAACTACCCGAGACCCCAATGCCATGGATGTTGATGCCATCAAAGTATCAAAACTTACCCCTGAAGAATGAGGTCACTGCCAGGAAAAAGGACTTTGTTTCCATTGCTGGAAAGTAGGTCATCTCAGCTTTGCCTGTTTCTCTTTTCCATCTAAATCCAAGAAATTTGCCATTAAACAAGTATAACAAGTTATCCCAGAAGAAACCCCAGCCCTCATTGAATTGGAAGACAATGATGATGAACATGTTATTCAAAAGGTAGCTTTCTCTTGGGATTTTTAGAAGGGGAATCTCGATCGATGCAAGACTCCCCAGAATTCACCTGTACATCAATATCTGTACCAGTAACAAGCAAATCTATGTGAATTCCTTTGCAACTGATCATACCCTTACATACCCTTAAAACTGTTGACTCCTATGCCTTGATCAATAGTGGGGCAGACCTCTCCTGCATCGACTATGACTTTGTCAAATGACACCAACTCCCGGTTACTAAACTAAAAGTTCCCATCTGTTTCCAAAATACTGTTGGATCTTTCAACAAGAAAGACATTTGACACATTTGCACTCTCTTCACCAATATCAAAGGGATCGTTCAGAAGATTGACTTTCACATCATGTTCCTTAAAGACAATATAATACTTGGACTTCCCTGGCTTCACTCCACCAACCCAATTATTGATTGGGCAAATTGGACCCTCTCCATCGATAAATCCATTGACGAATCAAAATTCCTCTTTGCCTCCCATAAAGTAGATGTTAAAAGATACAATTCTACCTACTGACCCCCCACTTGACCCCCTTGTCACATCAATGTTGATTCCATCATTGACTCTCACCTTTATAAGTACAACCAATGGAAAGAAGAATTTGCCTTTATTATCTGAGCCCGAGAACATCAGACAATCCAATGGATCATCTGCTATGGATCCTACTTTGCTCCTCTAGGATCTCCTATTGTTGCTCGTCTCACCACTGCCACTGAACTGGCAGTAGCTGCTGAAGCTGCTAAACCAAAGATCACCCTTCCTCCCAAATATTTCCAATTTTCCTCTGTCTTCTCCAAAGAAGCTACCAACCATATTCCCTCCTCTCGACCCTACAACCATGAAATCAATCTCACCAAATCCTTCTCCCCCCAAATTGGCAAACTTTACCCTCTTTCTTCTAAAGAATGGAAAGCCACTGAGGACTTTCTTGACAAAAACCTCTGAGCTGGAAAAAATTCGTCCTTCCAATTTCCCCCAAGCAGCTCTTTTTTTTTTCATAAAAAAGAAAGATGGAGGACTCTGTTCCTGCCAGGACTACCGATACCTAAACAAACATACCATTTGTGATACCTACCCCTTTCCCTTGATCTCCAACTTTGTTGATAAATTAAAAGATGCCAGAGTCTTCATTAAATTCAACGTATGATGGGGATATAATAATGTATGAATCAAAGATGGTCATCAATGGAAAGCCACCTTTGAACCCATAGTTATGTTCTTCGACCTCACCAACTTCTCTGCCACCTTCCAATGATTCATGAATGACTCCTTCCATGATATGATCACAGAAGGATGGCTCATCATTTACATGGATGACCTCCTCATCTTCTTCCCCAACCCTACCACCCATGAAGAACAAATAAAATGTGTCCTTCAACAGATGACTGAACTTGACTTGCACCTAAAGTTAGAAAAGTGCAAGTTCGCTGATGAAGAAGTCAAATACCTTGAAATGATCATCAAGCCTGGACAGCTAGCTATGGATCCTGTCAAACTTGATGGGATTGCCAAATGACCCACCCCAACCAAAGTAAAGAATGTATGATCCTTTCTTTACTTCATCAACTTCTACCGACAATTTATTCCTGATTATTCTAACATCACCTAACCCCTCATTGACCTTATCAAGAAAAATCTCCAGTGGGACTGGATCCCTGCCTGTCAGAAGTCATTCAATTCCCTAAAATTACTCTTTTTATTCAAATTGGTTCTCTATCTCCCGACCTCTCCTCCCATTTTGCCATTGCCACTAATACCTCTAAGTATGCATCTGGTGTCATCCTCCTTCAAACTGACTCAAATAGAGACTGGCACACTTGCTCCTATCTTTCCCAATCCTTTTCTCAAGCAGAAAGGAACTATGACATCTATGACTGTGGACTTTTTGCCATCATCCGAGCCCTGAAGTCCTGATGACACTACCTCCATGGATCCCCTTTTCCTGTCCAGGTTTTCACTGACCACAAAAACCTTACCTATAGTACTTCCGCCAACCTCAAGTCCTCAATTGCTGACAAGCCCAATGGCTCCTTGACCTCTCAGATCTTGATCTAAAAATGATCCATATATCTGGAAAACTTCTAGCAGGCCTGAATGCTCTCACACACCATCCTGACCCCCTCCCATTTTCAGACTTGGACAATAAAGGAGTTATCCCACTTTCCCCCTTCCTCTTCATATATATGAATCATTAACACCTTCCTCTCTAACTGAGTGCAATCCACCTTGGCTGACGATCCTCTTGTCCTCCAAACCCTCCAATCTATGGATGGCTCAATCCCCTCAGTCTTCCATTCCCATCTATTGTCATGTCATTCTTGAACAATGCCATGATCACAAAACTGCCAGATATCCTGGTTACTTGAAAACTTATCAGCTGGTTGCTGCAGAATTCTGGTGGCCCAGTCTGGCCTCCTACATTCATATGTACATCAAAAGCTGTGCAATTTGCCAGCAAAAAAAAACAAACACACACCCCACCATCCCACCTCTCACACCAATTAAGTTCTCAGCTTCTCACCCCTTCCAACAGATCTCCTGTGATTTAATTACTGACCTTCTCCTGTTCTCTGGCTTTGATTCCCTTTTGATTGTGGTAGACCATGGGCTTACTAAGGGGGTGATTCTCTGCCCTATCAAAAAAACTATTACTACTAAAGGCATTGCCTCCCTCTTTTTTCTCAAAGTTTTCCAGAAAACTTCTGAACTATGACCTCTCTCTTTCTACCACCTATCACCTCCAATCTGATGGAGAAATGAAGTGTGTAAACCAAGAAGTTGAAACCTACCTTCGCATCTTCTATGGCCCCAACCCTTTCTTATGGTCTGAAAAGATTCCTCACATCCAATTCACACACAATTATCACTCTCACTCTGTCACTGATCGATCCCCTTTCTATCTCATGATGAGATATGAACCCTGTGCCCTTCCCTCAGTAATCTCTGACTCTTCTATTCCTGTAATTGAAACCTGTTTAAAGTCCCTCTCCACCACACAAGAAGAAGCCCTTGCTGCTCATGAGCTTGCTCACCAAGTCATGGCTTTCCGTATCTGTCACAGCTTCACCCCCTTTGCCAAAGGAGACAAAGTCTGGCTCAAAGCCAGAAATCTCAAATGCTCTATTGCTAACCCTAAATTCACTCCAAAACGTAAAGATCCGTTCACCATTACAAAGGTTCTTTCTTTCATCATCTATCAACTCTGTCTCTCCAAAACATGACATATTCACAACATGTTTCATGCTTTCCTTCTATCTTCTTACAAAGAGAACTTCATCCACAGAAAGAACTTCCCTGCACCACCCCCTGACCTTATTGCCGGTGAGGAAGAATATGAAATAGAAAAGATCCTATGCCACCATGGGCCTCACAACAACCACTTCTTCTTGATTCAATAGAAGGGATACTTTGCCAAAAAAGACTCTTGGATCCTAGAATGGAATTTGAAAAATGCCAAGTCCACCCTTTCTGATTATAAAAGACTTCACCCTTCTGTTTTCTTTCTTTAATCTTTTTGCTTACAAACATTTCTACTTGCTTGAAAACTTTTCTTACCTACTATGTTCTCCTCGAACAACCTCCCTATCATCACTCTCAAACCCCTTTTTGCTCCCTCCTTCACCGTAATCATCTCTTCACCCCATCATGAGATTACCTCAGTTAACATACCACTCCATGCCCACCACGCCAAAGATGACCTCCCCAATGCTGATAACCTTACCAGGCTAGTCAATGACATGTATGATCTCCACCTCTCCACCACCATTGACTTCTTCTTAGATATGAGCTGCCCCCTCTACGTCCTCTATCACACCTTCCTATGAAACTCATCCCTCATTCAACACACTGGACACATTTGTCAGATCCAAAGAGACATCAAGGGCTACCTAAAGAGATTACTAGGTCTCTCTTGATGCAGAGGCAACAGCAGAAGGGTAAACCCAGTGAGGGAGAGTACTCACTTGCTGTAGAGCATACTTGCAAGCTAGTTGCTAGAAGTTATTCACAATGTGATTATGAAGTAAAGAACTTAGATTGTGGACTCTGAAGGAGCCAGGTTTATATACAGTATAGCAATATTTGTACATATTATGAAAATATTCCTAAAAGAATGAAGGGCTGTGTAATGTACAGCAGTGTGCAGCAATAGGCAGCCAATGGCAGAAGATGCATATGGTATGGCACAATATGCCAAGAGAATGGTGTGATGTTTCACCATAATGATATAATATGACATCATCATAAAGATAAGAGATAAGGAATGACATTACTGGTCTAAAACAATGATGTTATGAGTCTAGATGAATTAGTAATCATGAAGAGTGACTCAGACAAGGATAAGGTTATCATAATGAAACCTATCTATTTCAATACTCTACCTCACTATTCATGATGAAAGAGATGAATAAAGCATAAGAGAAAGCTTCTTGCAATTCTCCTTAAAATGTTGCCATGTCAGATTCTTCGTAAAGATATCTGCAACCTGTTCGTCAGTGGGAATATAGAAGAGTTTAATCTTCCCATCTGTAACACATTCTCGGATGTAGTGTTCTGGAATTTCTATGTGTTTCAAATGACCTTCTTGTGCTGGATTGGCAGCAAGGAACATGGCACCTTGATTGTCACAGAGCAGGGGAATGGTTCTGAGGTTAAACCTCAGTTCAGAAAGAAGTATCTGAATCCAAGAAAGCTATTTCACAGCTTCTGTCATTCCAACATATTCTGCTTCTGTTGAAGATAAGGTTATCTTCTGTTGTTATCTGGAAAGCAAAGAGACTATTTCATTGCCAATGAACATCGCATAGCCAGAGGTAGATCAATGAGTTTCGCGATCTTCAGTCCAATCTGTATCAGAGTATGTCATAATGCCGGATTGAGAGGATCTGTCATAGGTGATGCAGAGATTCTTGATACCAATTAGATACCACACTATATAGAGTGCTTTCTGCAAATGTTCATCTGATGGATTAGTGGAGAACTGTGACATCTTGATAACAGCAAAGGCAATATCTGGGTGAGTTCCTAGCATAATATACAGTAGTGATCCAATCACTGACTGATATTGACTATGGAGTTGAGAGGAGGTTTCTATGATAAGAGGAGTAGGATTATATCCAGAAGGTAGAGGGGTATGAGCTACTTTGGCATTGTCTAGTTTGAAGCAACCAATGACCTTTTCGGCGTAAGCAACTTGGTCAAGCTTCAACGTTCATTTAGAATGGTTGTGAGTAATATGCATGCCAAGATATTCAGTAGTAGCTCCAAGATCATGGCTTTCCCATTTGCTTATGAATTCTTTCTTCTTCCTCAAGAGATAGGAATGGTGGAAGCCAAGAAAGAGAGCATCGTCAACATAAATGACTAAAATGATAATGTCTTGACTAGTTAAAATGAACATAGACACCAGGATCTCCATGTGTTCTAACAAATCCCATAGCTAAAAGAGACTTGTGAAGTGCCTTGTTCTATTGTAGGGTGGCTTGTTTCAAACCATAGATTGCCCTTAGCAAGCAACAAACTTTCTTCTCCATGCCAGGTTGGACAAAACATTCAGGCTATTTCATATAAATTTCTTTATCAAGTTCTTCAAAAAGGAAAGCAGTTTTGACATCTAATACTTCAATTTCCCAATCTTTGAGCATTGCAATTGATAGAAGAAGTCAAACAGTCTCAAATCTTGCAACTGGTGAAAAGGTTTCTTCAAAATCTATCCCACAGACTTGTGTAAAGCCTTTTGCTATGAAGCAAGCCTTGGTATGACCATTGCTCTTGACAACATATACCCATCTCCCTTTGATAGGTTTTCATCCAGGTGGAAGGTCAACCAATTCCCATACTTTGCGTTCTTTAAGCGACTTAATTTCTTCTTCCATAGCTATCCTCCATTTGTTCTGATCTTCTTTTGAAAGTTTTAGAACATCTTTATAGTGTATTGGTATAGTAGTCATGGATACTGTGGAGGCTAATAAGGAGCCAAAGAAATGTACACTATATAAGGATCCAAGATCATCTTTCTCATTTGTAGGAATGGATGATATAACCTCTTGTTCGATTTCCACAGGAGGTCTAGCTTGGTATGCATTATTGGGAAGAATGTGTGGATTGTGAATACGAGTGCTGCAATGAGGTTCGTCTTTTTGGAATGGTTCAGGAGGGGTAGGAGAAGGAGTTCGAGGATGCTGTTGATTTCCTTGAGGAGAGAATTGTTGATTGGAATCATGACCATCCATTGGTGGAAATAGATAGTGATGAGTGATCAGAATATAGTCAGCTGAATCAGGGTCTTTTCTCTCGTCTTGATTCTAGTCCGAAAGATTGTCTGGAATAGAAATATCAGCAGGTTTGTCTTCTGACTTTCCAGAACAGTAGGGGAATACAAGTTCATCGAATTTGGCAGTAGAAGAAACAATTACTGTTCTTCTCTTAGGAGACCAGAAGCAGTATCCTTTAGTTCCTTTTTTATATCCAATGAAGATAGCTTCCTCTGCTTTTGCAGCTGGCTTATTAGTTTGATCTTCCTTTGGAATGAAAACATAGGCATGACATCCAAATACCTTAAAATAGGAAACATCAGGTTTACTTCCATTCCATTTGAATATGGAAGTAGTCCAATCAAGATGATCCATGGGCTGTCTATTATAGATGTGAAAAGCAGTTTCGACAGCATCTTGTCAGAAAGAGGGTGGCAAACAGGCATGTTGGCATATAGCCTCAGACTTTTCTAGGATTGTTCAATTAAAACATTCAGCACAATCATTTTGTTGAGGGGTATGAGGTACAAAGGTTTGGTACTCTATACCCTTGGACAAGAGGAACGTCTAAAGAGAATGATTAATGTATTTCCCTCCACGGTCTGAACGTACAAAGCAGAGATGAAAACCAGTTTGGTTCTCTGCCCAAGCAATCAGATCCTGAAGTACCTGTATAGCATCGGACTTGGAGCACAAGAAATGCAAGCTACCAAAACTGGAAGTGTTATCAAGAAAAATGATAATCCATTTGTTATGAGGACATGACAAGGTCGGCATTTCATACAAATCAGTATGGATGAGATCAAGCACATGAGAAGAGTGTGAAGATGAAGCAGGAAAATCCCACTGATGTGCCTTGCCAAGCACACAGCCTTTGCAAGGAGGCATCAAAGTGGATGGCTGTATGGCAGGAACACCCATCAAATGCTTATGGGCATGATGGAGAGTGTTTTTGGAAGGATGTCCAAGATGGTGATGTCACAAGTCAAAAGACCCGAGATCCTGCAAGGAGTTAACTGAATCATTTGGAGTGATCAGAGAGGACTGAAACCAATGGAGCAGAGAAGGTGGAAATAAAGCAGATGCCTGTATTACCACCTTTCCTTGATTGTCCCGGATCTTAGTATGATTTGTAATCTCACATGAATAACCAGCTTCAGTGAGAGTATTAATTGACAGAAGTCGATTATGAGCATCAAAAGTATACCATACATTGTGAAGAATGATGGTAATGGCCCCTGTCTTTTTCTGTTTGAATATCACAGTTCCAGGACTGTACATTTGCATGATACTGTCATTAGTAGTTCCAACAAAATGTGTTCCTTTCTGCAAATCAGAAAAGTCATTGAGATAAGGCATAATGTGATCAGAACATCCTGAATCAACAAGCTAGTGGTTCTCAGTAGTGCAATCTTTTGCATCTAGGGCAAATGCCCATGAATAAGCAGAATCATAGTAGTATTCACCATCAGGTACATTATCATACTCATCATCTGATTGAGTATTATTGTTGTGCTCTTCATGAAGTAAGGCAGAACGATCTACGCTGCCTTTCCAAGTACCATCAGCATTTTGCTGGAAATCTCCATGGAAATTAGCAACAACTATTGTTGTTTTCTTCTTCTGCTTCTTGGATTGTACTCCTCTCTCAAAGTGCTGGGGAAGAGGAGCTAGATTGAAAGAACAAGGAAGATCCAGCATGACCAGTATTAATTGGTCCCATGAGTTTTTCAAAGTATTCTGCATTTGCAGTAAAAAACTCAGCATCCCATTGGTCATTTGCGACTTCCTGGTGAAACTTGTCAATGTCCATCATCATACATGTCATATCACCATCAACAATGTTGGCAAAACCATCTATTTCATTTGCCCATACTTTCCCTTTTTCTTTTCGCTTTGTCTGCTTGCTTGAGGAAGAAGTGTGGGCACCCTGTGAAGCAGGAGTCCTTGTGGACAACTTATATGGCTTCTTTCCTTGTTGACTTTGTTGAGTCTGATGAGGGCAATTTGAACCCTGTCCAGGACAATCGTATAATTCCCAACAGTTTGTTGTCAGGTGGGGTTTCCTGCAGTGGTCACAAATGGAATGAGAGGGAGCATGTTGTATTTGTATGATTTACTTTGCTTGGGGCAGCTCTTCAAGGCAGTGAGCCAAGGATCTCCATTGCAGATGAGCAGTAGAACAAAGTTGAGATTCCTGAAGTATTTTAGGAATGATGGTGTCAGTGGTGAAATTGGCAGTTGTTACAGTCTACATGATGGTGGATACCAAAGGTTGATATGAATGAGGGAGTGAATTAAGCATAATCATGGCACAGAGATTGCCAGGAAGCTGAAGTCCAGACATGGACATTTTGTAAAAGATGTTCACCAACTTATTAATTTAAGTTGGAATATCATTGGCATCTCATTGGTGGTGTTCCAAAGGATCCACAATGTGCATATTAAGCACCTTTATGAATACTTTGTATTGACCTGTGACACCAGTGGGAGAATAGAGGGTTGCGAGTGTATTCCATAGGTCCTTCACAAGAGAAGGACGAGTGACATTCCCAATAAATACATAAGCCTCCTTCATGAGATGTTGTATATCTGCATGAATGAAAATGCCAATTAATGCTTGTACCTGTTGATCAGATGAAATTCAAGCAGCTTGAACATTAGCATCAGCAGGAGGTTGCTGAGCGAAGGTAGAAGTTCCATCAACTACACTCCACTATGTCACCATGGTGAGGAGGTTGCAGATTTGACGAGACTAGATGGAATAGTTCAAGGCACCTGCAAGGACTGCAATGCAAGCCTGAATGGCAGAGTTGATAGAGAAAGACATGATTTGTCTGCTTTAAAAGATAAAGAGGTTGGCGATGAAAGTCTACAAGAAATTCTGATGAGCATGTGTGACAGGAAAGGTAGGAATGGGAACCGGAGCAGGTGGAATAAGAAGGTCTGCAACTAGGTCAACATCTTCTTGAGTGTCATCATCGTTGTTAGTATTATTATTGTCATCCTTGGTTTCTTCATCTTTATCATCCATTAGAATGGTACCCAAATGCTGAGCAAGACGCTGTATTAAGGGAATTTGTTCTCTCCAAACTTGTATTCATTCTGGAATGTTTTCATCAGAACGTACAAGTTTTTCAAATAATTCGAAATTGGTATGAGGAAAGAAATGTGGGTTAGGGATAGAAGAAAATTATCCATTTCTAGCCCTAAAACTGACTTGAAGACAATTGTGAGAAACATAAGGAGGAATACAATTTTTTATACCATTCACAGCAAGATGAAGATGAGAACCAGTCCAATGTTTAAGATATATAGGGGTACTCCAAATGAATCCAGACTTTGTATAATTTGTGTATCGACCTCCTAACTGGGCTAACAATGGCCAAATGTCAACAGAGAATGGCAACAGGTCCTTGACCTAAGACAGGTAGTATTCCTGGAGCCTGTTGTTGTTGTTCTTCCCTATAGCCTCATCAAGAAAGATAATATTCTCTGTGGTAAGGGTTAGGGACATCTCGACTGAGATCTAGGAAAAGAGACATATAATCAGTTTCCAGTTTGATCATGATATTGAACCAAGGGTTCTTTCTCTTCAATACTTGTCACCACCTAGTGTCCATCAACTCATTCCAGATGTATTGTATGGGAATATCAGAGTTATGAGGATATCTGATGAAGGATTGGAGGTGGTTGAATTCGTGGTGCATATACTGGTGCCGACCATCCTTCCAAATGACATCTCCTTCCAAGTTGATAAAACATTCAGGATTCTCGTAGATCTCCTATAGAACATTACAATCCAGGACTTCGTTAGGTTTAGAGATTTGTAGAACTCTATAAAATACTTGTTGAACATGTGACGATTGCACTGAATAATTTTGAAGCCTTGGTTGTGGATGGGGTGAGTGGGAGTAAAGTGGTATTTCTCCACAGGAAATGTGTAGCCAAGTCCTTTATAGAAGGACGTGATGGGCTTGTTCCAATACATGAGTCCTTCCTTAAAAATAATATCCTATTCTGGGATATACTAGACAGGGCCTTCTTCGACAACAACCTGCAGTAAGAGATCACCACAATAGAGAGTGAGAATCTGTACAACAACCTGAGTGAGACAAGATGAGACATCCATGGAATTATGAGCATCTATCCAAACAAGGGGTACTTTTGGTCTGATCAACAGATTGGAAACATTCTGGTACATTACCAGTTGATGTGTAAGGTTGTCCCTATAAGAGATATCTTGATGTCTCTGGATCCTGGTCGGCACAAGGACATTCTTTGGAAATATCACAAGCTAATTGTTCAGAGTCAGATTGATCTGAAGAGGATTATCACTTGGTCAAGGTCTACTATCTCACTGAGTTCCATAATCTCATTGATGATGAAGACCATGTTGTTGGGATCGACATTCTTGTCAATGGATACATTGTCAGATGAGACAACAGTATTGTTCTCGAGCATAAGAGGTGGAATCAAGAATCTGTCACTGATGTCGGTTAGGGGTGATCTCACAAGGTCGAGAGGTGATACCGAAGTAAGACCATGGAGGATCAGGATTGACATTTTGGTTGAACCAGGATTCAATGTCAATGGATAAATTAGATCAGGCGAGATCAAAGGGGAGGACTCGTTCCTCAGAGGGAACTGGACTGGGCATATTGGGAATGGTTGGACTAGGTGTTGATGGGTGGAAGAAGAGTTGGAGGTCATGATATGCTTAGGTATAGTGAAAAGGTACTGGAGCAGGATGAGTAGGAGGTAGTGCTGATGAAAGAGATGTCTATGGAGAATGTGAAAATTGTGGATGGAGGTGAGAAGCTGGAGAATTGATGTATGGGAGAGAAATCAGAGGAGGAGTACAAGGAGGAGGAGAATGAGATAGAAGATACTATAGAAAGTTCCAAGCAGAATTGGAAATTCAGCTGGACAATGATAATTCGTGCAATTTGGATGAATGTAATGATCTCCACACAAGATAGGACATGAGTCCTTATCAAAGTCAGAGTGATACTTCCACATGCAGTGGTGGGTAGGAGTAGGAATCGGGGCTTGACTAACCTGGGTAGAAACAATAAAATTCCTATGTGATGCCAGATTAGCATTCATCCGTGTAAGCATGACATGGGAAAAGAGGAGATATAGCTCTGCTAACAATAGTAGGCTAGGGTTGTCCCAGATCCATTGGACCTGACCCATAAACCCAAACATCATGCTCATTATCATAAGTACAATATAGAACAGACTAAGCACAAGTATGTCATATATTACAAAGCAGGATAACAATATCGGTATGATGACTGTTGAGCCTAAGCGGAGCTCATAACCTAAAGAGATTGCTAGGTCTCTCTCAGTGCAGAGGCAACAGAGGAAGGGTAAACCTAGTGAGGGAGAGTACTCACTTGCTGTAGAGCATACTTGCAAGCTAGTTGCTAGAAGTTATTCACAATGTGGTTATGAAGTAAAGAACTTAGATTGTGGGCTCTGAAGGAGCCAGATTTATATACAGTACAGCAATATTTGTACATATTATGAAAATATCCTAAAAGGATGAAGGACTGTGTAATGCGCAGCAGTGCATAGCAATAGGCAGCCAATGGTAGAAGATGCGCATGGTATGGCAAGAGAATGATGTGATGTTTCACCATAATGATATAATATGACATCATCATAAAGATAAGAGATAAGGATGATGTCACTGGTCTAGAACAATAATATCATAGGTCTAGATGAATTAGTAATCATGAAGAGTGATCCAGACAAGGATAAGGTTATCATAATGAAACCTAACTATTTCAATACTACCTCCTAGTAATCCTCTACCAACTCAGGATGCTTGAATTCCTTGAAGATCTAGACTGCTAGAACTCACCTCCGCCACTTCCTCCACCACTTTCTTTCACTCTGCTTTGGCCAGGAACCCCGATTCTGCTTTGTTCTCCCCCTTTTCTTCCATTGAAGAAGAGACTCTTAGAGCCATTGAATACGCCTGGACTGGAGGAGATAATCAACACTTTTTGCCATCTGATGCTCACATCTGATTCAATGCCTATTAGACTGGAGGAAATGGTTCCTCTCCCCTCTCATCTACTCATCCACAATACAATGAAGCCTACTTCTCCTGCTGACGACTAGGACATATCTACCTTAACTGTCCCATTTATCAATGCCCCTCCTGCTTTCATTGGCACCCTGGTCACCATCTTCGTAACTATCCTCTTCACCACACCACTCCTCCCTCTTTTCATGGTTCTTCTCATCCCTCTTCTTGTGGATCTCACTCCTCAACCTTCTCACATAGGTCCCATCACATCCTTCCTGTTCCTCCCCCTTGTCATTGCTTCCCCTCTCCAGACTATGACAACTACTCTGATGGTGTAGTGACAAACATGACTGGCTCCCCCTGTGGAGAATATGTTGACATTTAGGGTTGTATCTTCATCATGGACTTGATTCTAGTACTGAGGTAATGTTATAATTTCTTCTTTTCTTTACTTAAACCCCCTTTTCCTGAATATTCTCTCACGTTCTAAAAATATTCCATCATATTCTCTCATATTTTGCAATATTTCATGCTTATCTTGCTTCTTGTGCTTCTCCATCTTCTTTCCCTTATCTTTGTCCCACGCTTGTGCTTCTTGGACATTTCGAAACCTTCCATGACTTTCTATTCACTTTATCATCCTGTCTCTCGAACAGTATATAAACCCAACATCTGTACCATGTATCCCTAAGTTAGACCTCCTTAGGAATACATCTACCTTCACCTCCTTGAACCACTTTCCAAAGTCTTTGTCCTACTTTTGAGTGGACACTCTCTTCTTTGAATCCTTGACTAGTCCAAGTAAAGAACTTCTTGAACCTATGAAAGACTAAGGCTATGATTGATCCTACCTAGACCAACCATAACACTTGAGATAGTTAACCCAGGATAGCATGTGTTATACATAGTGTACACCAAAAGAAACTCAAAGGTGATGAAGGACTTAGCAGGAGGTACTCATGAAGAGACACAATATTTGCTAAGGACTGAAGGACTAAGGAGAGAGATGAAAAAGATGAGGACTAAGCTGATTGGACATAGGACACTAGAATATGCTAGTATTGTGCAGAATGAGTGTAAGGACTATAATATAGGCAGCTAGGATATACTGTAAGTACTAGTGGATGTGTCATCATGGAATGTGAGAGAATATCAGAGAATGTTTAGGTAAGAGGATGTGTCAGCTGTACTAATGGAGGAGAGGAACTATGAGACAGATATGAGAGAATTGACTGAGGAGTTAGCTATCCAAAGAAGAGAAACAAAAAAGGGAAGAATCAAAGAACAATAAAAGTAGGGTTAATTGGGTTTATAAAAAACAAGCCATGAATCCATACAGTCCAGAACATACCTAAGAAGGCATGGACATGTCTAGGAAAACAAAAGAGACATATGTGTTGGAATAAGAGAAAAACTGTAACAGTATGTTCTCATGCCATATACAATGTGAGGCAATGTTCAGTATGGACCACCTTCTTATGCACACCAGTGACCACCAGCTGGATGGATGCCTCTTTCTCAGAGTTGATTGCTGGTACCATCTCATCAACATCTAGCTTAGGCTGGCAATATACAATCAATAAGGACTCACATATTACACAATTGGAATTGAATCTTGAATCTTGCACTTGTGAGGTTGGAAGCAAAGATCCAAAGGCTGTGGCAAGCATGGCTTGCAACATAGTACCAGACATTCAGTCATTTGACTGAAAGGTGCTTATATTATCTTCTATCGGCCTGGATATTGAGGTGGGCACTGACTCAGAGCTGCTGCTTGTGGTAGCATTATCTGGAGTGTCTTCAACTCCAATAGAGATGCTTTGCCTGTCATTGGCTTGGGTAGTGACTTTGGAGGTCTGAAATTTGACCTACAGTAGCTGTTGGAAGGAAATGAAAGAGGAAACAAATGGAGGCTTTTGAAGACTACTGGTGTGTGGTGGTCAATGGATTGAAAGAGACACTCACAGTGTGTGTGGGTGCTTGGAAGATGCACACTGCACAGATTGTGCATATCTAGGGCCTTTCTACATGGTATCTAAATGAGGGGCCTGGAAGTTATGCCAATGGGTATGAGCAAAATTTTACCTATCTGTATGCTCAAATTACATAGGTACAGTAAGTATCATAAATGGTACATGCATGAAGTCTCCAACTTAGAAAAACTATTTAGATGTCCTCTATGTCACTTATTCTTATTGAATCCTTTGTGAATGGTGAAGAGTGATCTCACAGTGGAATATTCCACTGTAGGGACCACATGGCAGCAAAAAAATATGCTAGGGATCTCTAAAAGGAGCCTTGGTGCCTGAATGACCTGTGAGTTTTGCTGGCTATGCCTGGCCTTGTGCCCACCCAGTATATAGGCTTCATTGAGTAGAAAGCTCCTCCTACTTGTTTTATCCACATCACAACCAATCTATCTAGGGTTGCATCCCAGCCATTGTGGGCCACTTTGTGGTCTGGCCAACTTCCTTGATAGGACTTAAGATTGGTAGCTGGTATCCTAAATGATCTCGGGAGGACAGTGGTAGAGGTAGGGGTAGTCCATTGACAAGAGCTTTTGCAGGCTTGAAACTGCACACCTGAACCTGCCCCTCCTTATCCACCACTGTCTGTACTGTACATGATTTTCCATGCTCTGATTCTCAAAGAGGAGCACCTGATAGACAGACGAGTGGATTTACAGCCTGAACATCCCTTTTTACACATAGGTTACACATCATGGTCCTTCAGGCCATGGTTTTTACAACTACTATAGCAGGGATAATTTTATTCTCTTATTTTTATAGACTAGTTACTCCCATGAGTCACTTTGTAGAAAGTAAAACAATTCTATCTCTCACTGAGAACACTACCGTGGGACTAGGAAATTAGCATGACCACTGGTACCTTGTTGGACAACATTTTTTGTTCCTCATGCCATTTCCTTCAATGCAGAATGACAAACCTAAAGTATGCTGTCCTCAGTGTGGGAAAAGGTTTGACACTGAAATTCAAGTTCAGAGGCACCTCAACCAACCACAAGCCAAGTGTCATCAGTAGCCTACTGCTTTTGTAGATCCAGCAGATCTGCTTGAGCACTTTGCTCGACTTGGTTCTGATCCCAGCAGCCCCATCCAATGGCAGTGAAAACCTCTCATACATTATAGTGATGAATCATCTTTCAATCAGGGATTGTGAAATAGTGGTATGGAAAATACTCCAGCTGCCAAGAAAGATCACAAGGCTCTGAGTCCAGTTATTGACTACTTTCCAGGGGCAGCACTGCCATCAATTGGTTTTTATCTTTAACATTGGTAATTTGTTTTTTAAGCTTGCCAAGTTTCCTTTATTTAGATTAAACGACTTCAACTTTCATACCAAACTGCATCAAAGCTCCATGGACTTGTAGAAATCTTGCCCAAAGTTCCTTTATGAAAGTGCCATCATATTGACACATTGCACACCATAAAAGGAGTTGTGAAGCTATTTTACAGAGACATCATCAAGTGTTTATAGACACTACTCCATAATCTCCTGCTTATAGATGCAATTAACTTTATGCCCTACCACATCTTCACCACTACTCAATAACTAGTTAGAGTCTATACAGAATGGATGTCTTGCAATATTGCTTGGGAAATGCAAGTGAGTACATCTATGCAGATATGAGTTAGCAGAGCCAAACCTACCTTGTTCTGGATAGAAGGCACTTTCCAAGGGTAAAGGAGGTGCACTCCTAGGTGTTATACTATCATCTGACAAAACAAACATAACAAATTAGTGTAGTGGAAAAGTCTTACACCCTCTCCTCATGTTGCTAGCAAATATCCACTCTGACATTCAAAGCAAAGCTTTACTGCATGCATTCATTCCAGTGGCATTTCTCCCTATTGTGAAATTTATTCACAATGATCAGTGGATGAAGGGTGTTCTCTCAGATCAACTGTATCATGAAGCCCTCAACATTGTGATTGTGCCACTCAAACAGGTGGTTTTGATTGGCATTATGCTTTTGGACCTAATGAGCAATAGCTGGTGTTGTTACACCCTCCTGGCTGGCTGCATCATTAACATACCTGAGGCCCATTTAATCACCTGCATTCAAGGAATGACTTCACTGATTACTCTTGCTGACTACACCCAATTCGGTGATCCTTTCCATTATAATTTCTGAACCAGAGATATTACTCTCGATCAGATCAACTTGCTTGGTGTCAACCCCAATGATTTACTTGCTTTTTTGCAAGCATGTGAAGAATACCACCTTAATGGTGTTGTGCTACCCTTCTGCAGAGATTGGTCACTTTTAAATTCTGTATATTTCATTCTGCCCAAAGTTCTTCATGTCTTTGACAAGTTTTATTATTACCATAATGATGTGAAATGGTATATTTGTGCAGTTGGCTCCAAGGAAATTGACTTCCATTTTTCCATCCTCCAGCCCATCATGCGTCATCAACACTTTGCCTTTGGGATTATGAAACTGAAACAAGTAATAGGAAGAACTTTTCACAACCTTCAATAATATATGGTTGCCATGATTGCAGAGGCTGTATCATTGGACATCATGCAAGCAGTTTACTTTCTCCTAGAGTTTCAGCAATATCTCTTGCAATCACTGGTTATCAGTGACAGTGATTGTCATAAGATATCAGCAGCTCTTCAAGAATTCCATGATTACAAGCAGAATATCACAGATATTGGTGCCCACTGGGGGGAGAAAGGTAGTATTATTGAATATTGGAACATTCCTAAACTTGAAGTCATGCAAAACATCTCTCCTAGTATTTCCCTCATCAGCCCTTCCATTTACTAGACTACGGATACAAGAGAGCATGCTCACATCAATATTGTTAAGATTCCTGCAACTGCTACAAATAATATTGACTTTGAGTCACAGATCTGTCAATATCTTGATCAACAAGAAAAATATTGTACATTCTCCCTCACACTGCATATCTGAGAAAAGAAAGATGAGAGCAACCAGTTGGACTCAGATTTGACATGAATGGATTGGAGTTGGACAATAATGGAGTGGCTTTGGATAATAAAGACTTGGAGGCTTGATCAAATGTGGATAGGCAATCATTTGATGAGTGGTCATCTGATGTCTCCCTCCATCCCACTGTCAATTACTTTGTCCACTCTACCAAATCCTTCAGAGCCCTCTCTCCTGGACAGTTGTCTCTGGGCCAGTAGCCTTCCACCTCAGGTTTAATCTAGTAATATATAATATGGAAATCAATACCATCACAGACAAGTATGATCTACTGGATCTCTGAGCCATGCTAGTTCACTATGTTTACCATAATCACAATGATGTGCCACTTCAAGTTGGAGGCAAAAGACAGCATTCTGCTAACCAGCCCCTACCCTTCTAGTGATTGCAAATTTGGCACAAATTTCACCTACAACAAAAGACATATCATAATCCTTCCTATTAATGCTTAGCATGAACTAGCCTTGGAGCAGCACAGGATGGCACAAGACAAATTGACAAGTATGTGAATGAAGGCAAAAGAAGTCTTTCTAAGGCAAGGTCCTACTGTGTGTGAGCAAAGGGGATGCTGAAGGCTAGGTGCTTGTAACAGTTCTCCACTAAGGTGGACATGGGCTAGATACAATGCTGGATTGCATAGAACTAACTGAGGAAACTATGAGTACAGGCAGGCATTTATATACGAGTACGTGAGGGTAGGCTTCAGGAATAACCAAAGACTAAAGCGGAAAATGGAATGACAAAGAAATGCCATTCTAAAAGGAGATGTCTGTGAAAGGAATTGGATCAGGAATGGAAGCTGAAGCTGAACTGAACAATGTGGGAGAAAGCAAAAAGAACCAGAGAAGTGGAATAAACTAATGAAGCGTGATAAACTATTACAGAAATCCCCTGGATCTCCGAGAAAACAAAGCAAGAACTCTTCTTGCTCCTTGGCAATTGATACCAACTGGATCCCATTGAGTCTTCTTTTCCTTCTGTTCTGTATGGCTCTTCCTTTGACTTCTTTTAGATATAAGTGCTCTGCTACTTATCACACTTTATTACTTCTTTCCATTATCTTCTATTGTTCCACTTCTGCTTTGGTCCTTTATTCCTTTTATGGATGTCTCCTTTTAGAATGGCACTCCTTCATCGTTCCATTCTCCATTTGGCTCTTGGGTGCTCCTGAAGCCTTCCCTCATGTTACACTATATATATAAACCATGCCATTTATACTTGTATTTCCTCAGTTAGTTCTATGCAATCCAGCATTGTATCTAGCCCATGTTCACCTTAGTGGAGACCATTACAAGAGTCTAGCCTTTCCCACTTCCCTTCACTCATGCAAAGTGGAACCTTGCATTAGGAAGACTCTTTTCAACTTACTCATTTTACTTGTTGACTTGTCTTTGCACCATTCACACTGTTCTCAAGGCTAGTTCATGCTAAGCGTTAACAAAAGAACTAACTGCCTTTCTCCCCCTACCACCTGGTAGTAGGACAACTCCTCCACCATGTCCTTTCACTGAGGAATCCTCAACCTTGGCAACCTCCTTGCCAAAGCTGACTGTGCGGATGACAAAGAAAGCCAACACTCAGGAATGACTACTCCAACACCTTCTGAGGAATTACCTTCTCACTCTCCAAGCCATTTGGTTCATCCTCAATCAGGAATGAGTGTACCTCATCCACCTCCAAGCTGGCACATACCAGGCCCCATGTATATGCCACCCTCCCAGCACTCACCTCTGAGCCAAATGTCCACCCTTCCCCCTGCTAATCTGCATGAAACTAGTTTTATGCATGCACATAGCAAATCAGTCACCCGAGAAGTGGAATTTCCATAGCTCTCTGTAGACCATACCCTTTGATACCATAGAGAAGGATAGCCCCTATCATGACCTACAAACCCCTATTTTTCCAGATTTTTCCACCTATTGGTTATTGAGATATTCATTAATTTCTCTAGTCATATCCTTATACTCACACATTTGTACATAGTTTACTATTCTTTTTATTTCCCTTTATTTATCTGATTACTTAGCTAAGTGCCAGTGAGACGAAGTGATCATGTGACCTCTAGCTACCATGTGACCTTATCCCCATTAGTCTGAACAGCCATGCACAGCATAGCCAGCCTCTTTGGCAGAGCATCCCAGATTTGAACTTGCCTGGGTTTGTCAGCTTGTGCTTGATATTAGTAAGTGATTGTGCCTTGATTTATAAGCCACCAGTCCTTTGATTGGCTGGCATAGCCTTCTGTATTTATGTATATAAAGGAGAACACTTTGACCTACAGAGAGCATCTCATTTTCTACCTCAGATAATCTCATCTGATAAGAGATCCCCTGGAAAACCTCATAAGACCTAATAAGGTAGGGTACCCCAGAGCAAAGTAACTAGGACTTTAGAACTACTTTTAGGCTATTTTTTGGACAACAAAAGGCATCTGGTCCCTATTAGTAAGCAACCTAAGCGTCCTGTAATACCAATTAAGGGCTACACTTCGCCTCTCTAAGCCAAACTTGCCTACTCTATAGTTAAGACAATAAGATTGAGTTATAATAACCTTTCTGAGTCCATTAAGTGTACCGTCAAGTTAACTACCAACCAGGAACTGAGCATTTTAACATCTCAACATCTCAGCATATTGCTGGATTACTTTCCCATCTTGACATCTTAACATCCCCCACATCTTGCCATTTAGATGTTACATTCCTAGGGCAAACCTATACTCTTTTGTTTAGTATCTCCTAAGCAAACCATTGCTAGGGCTCATTAGAACAACCTACTTATAGGACTCCTACTACACCTTTCCTAGACTTACCATCCTAAGGGACTAGGAAGTCTCTTACTTATATACCATCAGCATTAGGCGAAATCTAGGCCAAGTTTCTAAATCACCCACCTTTTGTACTACCCAAGAACAAGTTTCCACAGTCAATAGGCAACCTATTGCCATTCTCTTGACCCTATTAAATGTGTATTTCACCTAGGATCACCCTTACTAACCAGACTTTAGGCTGAAACTATCTTGAACAACCAATCTGTAAACTTACATGGAAGATTGGCAAACAAACCACAGCTCCTGGTACACTTGATTCCCCTTTTTACTTGGAATTAAACATACTACCATTAGCTCCACCAAGGGTAGATCTTTCATACTTCCCTTGAGCAAAGTGTTCTAGCCCATGGAGACAAGACACGTTGTCTGGGAACCACTAAATTTTGGTTGGTTCTTCATCATCTTGTCTAGAAGGAAGACACCACACCCCCTATCCCTCAAACTCATTTCACCACTCGTCCAGAGTCCTCCAGTGAGCCTTCTTTATCCTTTGCCACCCTTACCATCTTCCTTTTGACTTCTCTCCCTCCTCCTGACCCTGAATTCTTTGATATTGACCCAGATGATGACAATGATATGGCAGACAATCAAGTTGATGCCAAAGCTGATCTTCCAGAAGACTTCAGCAGTGATAGCCTAGATGCCAAAAGATGACTCTACACAATGAGAGATACTTTCAAATCCACCCACGGATACCTGAAGAAGCACAGCTGCTCATTCTTCTGAATAAGATGAGCAAGGGACAAGACACCACCTTCTCTGAAGAATGGTTCCAGAAGTTGAACAATGACACCATTTTGGACGAAAATAAAATGCAACAAATTATTATCAATGACTTTGTCCATAGCTTCATCCCAACTGATTCAATCAGAAGAGCTTGTTCTGCTCTTACTGATATGAAGATGGAAGGAAAGCTCTTTTTAGGTAACTTCTACAAATTCCAGTCCAAGTTTGAGCTCAAGACTGGGTGCAGTGGTATTAAGGACGAAAATGTCCTCAAGGATTTACTGAAGTGAGCCATCAGTGCCAACCTCATTTTCAGAATGACTGCCCTAGCTGATGAACCTGCTACTGCCAAAGGATGGTTCAACCGAGCATCCAAGTTTTACGACCTCACAGCTAATTTTAAATGACTTCGGGTTGAAAATTTCCATTATATTCCTTTTGGAGGGTCTTCTTCTCGTCACAACTTCTATACCATGGATGTGGACACTATCTGACTTACCCCTGTCCAATGTGCAGAGCACCTTCACAACAACAAATGCTTTATATGCCACAAAATTGGATGTTGTATCTCCAAGCACCCTCATCCTGGCTCTAACAACTGTCCTCCTTCATGACCCTCCCCTTCTTGTATTCACTCCATCACCACCACTTCTAGCTCTGAGCTACTGGAGTACATCAACTATATGGACATTACTGAGAAGGAAGACATCCATTCCCTCGACATCATATATGGGAAACTAGATGAGGAAGGAAACAACGATGAGTTTACTCTTGATAATAAAAAAGTGGCTCACATCAACGTTCAGGGTTTTTAAATAGGAGAGTAGCTACAGCGTCTACATCTCCCATAGCTATTGCACTTGTATTTGTATTCAGAAAAGATACTTGATCTGTTAAAGTTCCTGTGTCTCTGATTGGTGCAAACCAAAAAATTGCTGAAACCTTTGCTCTCATAGACAGCAGAGCAACAGGATGCTTTGTTGACACTCACCTTGTCCATAGGGCAGGATGGCAATGCCGAAGACTGGCCAAACCTCTTCAGGCAAACAACATGGACAGGACCAATAACAAAAATAGTCTTATACAATGAACCATCACCTTGATGTTACAAATCGGAGAAAACCAAGAAACACGAACCTTCTATGTCATATCCTGTGGGACCGACGACATAATTTTAGAACTACCTTGGTTAAAAGATACCAACCCTACTATTGACATTCCCAACTGACCGGTACCAGTTTCCAAGGGAGACTATATAATGCATTGATATCTAAAGTGTTACAATGACAAAAACCTGGATGACTTCCTCATTCAATCAATCAAAGCCACTGGGTATATGCCAACACCGAACACTGTTGCCGTCAGATGAATGATGATATCTACTGCCATAGCTGCAGATCAGGAGAAGAAGGTGGTAGCTCTTCCTCCTATGTATGAATCTTTCCACAATGTCTTCATGAAACCCAAAGACATACCTCTTCCTCCTCATCACCCCTTTGATCATATCATTGAACTCAATGAGTCCTTCATGCCCAAATGGGTGAAGAATTACTCCCTCAATCCTAAAGAGATGAAGGTGTTAAAAGGCTTTATTGATGAAAACTTAAAAGAAGGAAAGATTATTCCTTCCAAGTCCCCATAGGCTTCACTTTTTTTCTTCATTCCTATGAAAAATAGCATCTTTTGCCCTTGCCAGGACTATCAGTCCCTCAATTCCCACACCATTAAAAATGCCTATCCCCTTCCTTGTATCTTTGACCTCATCAATACTCTCAAGAATTCTTGCTTTTTTACAAAGCTCAATATCCAGTGGGGCTACAATAATATCCAGATAAAGGAAGAGAACCAATGGAAAGCTATGTTCACCACCCCCATGGGGCTCTTCAAGCCTACCATCATGTTCTTTGGCCAATGTAACTTGCTGCCTATATTTCAAGTGTTTATGAATCATATCTTTGCTGACTATTGTATATCGCCAAAGGATGTCTTATCATCTACATGGACGACCTTATGGTGCATACGGCTGATGAGGAAGAACATTGGGCCCACATCAAACTTGTGCTCCAGTGCCTTAGGGAGCATAAGCTTGGGGTTAAACTTGAGAAGTGCATGTTCAATGCTTCTCAGGCTGAATACCTTGGCCTTATTGTAAAAGAAGGACAAGTTTCGATGGATCCTGTCAAGCTCACTGCTATCAATAAATGGGCTTCCCCAATCTCTGTCCATGCAGTACACTCATTCATGAGCTTTTGCAACTTTTATTGAAAATTCATTCCCAACTTCTCCAACATCATCCAACCTCTTCTTTCTCTGACGAAGAAGAATGCTTAGTGGCAATGGCTTCCTGATCATGAGGCTTCTTTTCTATGCCTCAAGGATGCTTTCATCTCTTGACCTGTTTTTTGATATCCCAATACCGATCACCCTTTCTTCATCATGACAAACACCTTTCTAGTCGCCTTGGGGGCCATGCTTATGCAAAAAGATGGCAATGGGGATCTCCACCCATGTGTCTATTATTCAAAGACTTTTGCTCCTGCCAAAAGAAACTATGATATCTATGACTATGAACTCCTCACAGTTATATGGGCTCTCAAGGAATGGTGTCAATATCTTACTGGCACCAAACATCTGATGACAATTATCATTGATTATTGGAATTTGCAGTACTTCAAATCTCCTTAGAAACTTTCTTGCAGGCAGGTACTGTTATGAACAGTATATTCTCATACCCCTATGTTCGTTGGACTTAACGTTTTCCATATATAACAACAGATAATCTTATCTTTTATCTTATTTCATTATCACTCACCCTTATCTCATGCATCATAGTCGTCTCACCTCTTCACTTCATTTCACATATGAGACTTCCCATCTTTCCCATTTCACATCTTCATGTTTCATCTTTTCACGGAAGCGTTTGATCACACTTCCATTCCATTCCCTTGATATACATGTTTCATATATGTTATGCTTCCTTTCCATTCTGCCACACTGGATGTTGGCCTCACATGTTTCACTTCCATTTCACCCTATGCCCTTTTATCCAGTCCAAGTTACTTTTGACAACTTAAGGGAGCTACAGTATGCTCTAGGGTTGTTTCAGGCACAATGGTCCATGTTCCTCCAAGTTTATGACCTGATCTGGAATAATCAGCCGGACTCTGAGATGGGTCCTGCTAATGCTCTCTCTCACCACGATGTGGTTGACACCTCTACAGATAACCAATTGCTTACTCTTCTTCCAATGATTTTGAACATCTTGATATGGGCCCTTGATGTTCACCTTGCTACATACATCAAGGAACTTTCTACTGATGACTCGCTTCTCATCGATGTCTATTCTGCCCTAGAAAAAGGCTCAGTTCTCCTCCCTCATTCTGCCAAGGAGGATTACCTTTTCGACAATGGTGTCCTGTACTTCAAGGGTCACCTTTATGTTCCCAAAGCTGCCTGTCAGGATTTGGTCTAATCTCTCTATGATTCCCCAACTGGAGATTATGGTGGTTACTTTCGCACCACTCAATTGGTGCAATGCAATTATTGGTGGCTGGCTTTGTTTGCCAATTTATTGCTGGTTGTGCTGTTTGCCAGGCCAATAAAGTCAACACTCATCTGACTGTTCCTAGGTTTTGCTCCATTTCCTCCACCGCCACCCATTCCTTCCAGCAGATTAGCTGTGATTTGATCATGGATCTGCCACTTTCTTCCACTTTTGATTTTGTTTTGGTCATAGTCGACCATGGTCTTATGAAGGGAGTCATTTTCATCCCTTGTAACAAAACTATGGACATCAAAGGCATCACCACTCTCTTTTTCAAGAATGTTTTCCCTCACTTTGGCCTCCATGATAAAGTCATCTTCGACCATGGTCCCCAATTCGCCTCTACCTTTTCCAAGGAGCTTGTCCGACTCCTTTCCTATGATGTTGCCTCCTCCACTGCTTATTACCCTCAAACTGATAATGAATCAGAGTGGATAAACCAAGAACTCGAAATGTACCTTCACATATTCTGTCAAGGTAATCCTGACAAATGAATGGAACTTCTTCTTATGGCCAAATTTTCACACAACTCCTCCATTCACTCTGTCACCCAAAGAACCCCCTTTTCTCTCATGGTTGGCTTCAAACCCTGTGCCTACCTGCCTCTTACTGGCAAAACCTTTGTTCACTCCATAGACAAGTGCATGGAAATTCTCAAAAATGTGTGCAAGGAAGCTTCTGCCACTTATGTGAAAGCTGCTCAATCTGTCAAAGAGCATATTTTCACAAAGTTTAAATCATGGAAGGTTGGAACTAAGGTTTGGCTCAACTCTCATAACCTGAAAATGAACTTTCCCTTGTGCAAGCTTGCCCTGCATAGAGAAGGACCCTTCAAGATTGAGGCAGTAATATCCCCTTATTCCTATAAACTTCAACTTCCCCCTACCTGGAAGGTCCATAATGTTTTCCATGCTTCTCTCCTCTCTACTTTCCAAGAGACTGATGAACACAGAGCCAATTTCCTTCCCTAACCTTCCGATGTATGTAGTTGAAGGAGAGGAAGAATATAAGGTTGACCTTATTCATTCTCATCAAGGCATTGCCAGCCAATATCAATTCCTCATCTCTTGAAAAGGATATTCTCAGGGTGAAGACACTTGAGAATCTAAATCACACCTCGCTCATGCCTTACCCTGCCTCCAAGCATACAAACTCTCATGTTTAAAGGTTTTTGCTATAGCAAATTCTTTGTGATATAATATTACTCATCCCCCTCAACCTCATCTTCCTCCGGCTCTGGTCATGCCTCAGTTCCCAGTGTATCCCAAGCTCCTCCTTCCCTTATCACCCCATCACCCCAGTCCATTGTTTGCTGCATTTTTTGACAAAAAGACATCTGTGTTGTCAAGTGCTCTGGTTCCTCATATCTCATCTCCTTCAAATGAATCCAATGAGGCATATATGTCCACACCTCAAACACACATTTCCCTACCAAATTCTTGAGTTGTCTTCAGTACCACCAACAAACACTCACCCATCCAGATCTTCACAATGATGGGCATCCTCCAGTCTGTCATCCAACTTTGAAGTTCCAACACTAGCTGGACAACTGAATAGCAAGTTAACATGCACTGAAGTAAAAAGGTGACAAGGGCTAAGGCGACTGCAGTCAGGATAAGTTTGGACATGATGAATGATGGCTGACAATGTTCTTCTCTGACCATTCTTATCCCCCATCTTCGAACCCAGCCCAGATGTTGCCACTATAGCTACTTCTACTTCACTGCAGTCTGGATGTTTCCACCGTAGCTGCTTCTCTACTTCTTTGCTGTTTGGATCTTCCCAAACCTTGCTTCTTTTTTTCCACTCTGATCTGACAGAATTCTGGTATTCCACTGTCACCTGGCTCTATCTGAAGCCATCCTTATAATCTGCCCCTTTGTTCCCATCTTTTCACAGTTACCTTTGCTGCTTGTCCATGACTGCTCCAGTCCAGCCAGATGATACTGTGAATGTGGTTGACACTCCTGCTGTCATCCCTTATGTCAAGTCCACCTTACCCCTCCATGTATGATATTTCATCTATGCGGTGGTTCTCGAAATGCCATTCACCCTCTTCGCCCTCCACTAACTCCCTGACTGGGGAACTATCCTGTTCCTCGACAGCATCATCCCCCTCTATCACATCCACACTCATTTGCACCTCCACTTGGCTGAACTACTGTCCTTACCAGATGAGGACCAACAAAGATGGGGATTATTCCTTCAGAACCAGTACTTCCACTTCCTCTGCCTCCTTCTCCATGTTAACTTCAGATGTCTCCTCATCCAACTCCCCCCTCACCTTTTTCAGCCACTTTTGGCCTTGGTACTCTCACATCTTACCTCAGTAGAGCTCATTCACTATTATGAGGAATGCTGATCCTTACAGGAAGAAGGGGGAATTACCCATATTAATGGGAATGTTAACCCCAGAGCTGCTATTAGCACAACCCCTGAAGAAATCTCCTCTCCACCATTGACCCCAGTCCCAGTTTCACCCCTGGCAGCCACCCCAATGCCTCTCCACCAAAGGAACACTCCTCTGAACTTTTTTAGACTCGGACAAGTCATCATTGCCATTCTTTTTGCAGCACCAGTGTTTGCCTCCATCACCTCTTTGTCAGGAAGTCCTACCTTGCCTTCCTGACCCTATCAATGCCAACTTCATCCCCACTACTTCCAATGTTCTCCCACTATCACATCTGTATCCACTACCTCTGATATCACTGTCTGTTCTGTCACCAGTATGCCCCCAGACATATTCAGGCAAACTATGCTACCCAACCAGGGGTCCAAGAACCATCTGATGTGGACATTGATGACAATGCCTCCTCTGGCAATGATACATTCTTTTCCTCCTCCACCACTCTCCCTGAAGGATATCCCTGCCAATTGGCAACTAGTGGATTCTGAGACAGTGTCTCAGGAGTACAACAGGAGTAATGTTACAGAAATCCCTTGAATCTCTGAGGAGATGGAGCAAGAACTCTTCTCGCTCCTCAGCAATTGGTACCAACCAGACCCCATTGAGTTTTCTTTTCCTTCTGTTCCATATGGCTCTTTCTTTGACTCCTTTTAGACATCAGCGCTCCACTACTTATCATGCTTTGTCACTTCTTTCCATTATCTTCTATTGTTTTACTTCTGCTTTGATCTTTTATTCCTTTTATAGATGTCTCCTTTTAGAATAATACTTCTTCATTGTTCTATTTCCCATTTGGGCCTCGAGTACTCCTGAAGCCTTCCCTCATGTTACATTATATAAACCATGCCATCTATACTCAGTTAGTTCTATGCAATCCAGCATTGTATCTAGCCCATGTCCACCTTAGTAGAGACCATTACAAGAGCCTAGCCTTTCGCACTTCCCTTCGCTCACATGCAGTGGAACCTCACATTAGGAAGATTTCTTTTGACTTACTCATTTTACTTGTCAACTTGTCTTTGTGCTGTTCATACCATTCTCAAGGCTAGTTCATGCTAAGCGTTAACATAAACAACAGAGTGTCATGTTCTAAAAGGAGTTAAAGAAAGAACCATATGGAATAGAAGGAAAAGAAGACTCAATAGAATTTGTTCAATATTATTTGCTGAAAAGTGAGAAGAGTTCTTGCTTCATTTTCTTGGAGACCCAAGAGATTTCTGTAATATTACCTCCATTGTACTTCTGAGACACAATCTCAGAACCCACTAGTTGCTGACCATTGAGAGTATTCACCAGGGATGAGGGTGGATGAGAAAGAAAGAAATCCATCATCATTGTCATTAGAGGAGTCACTGGTGTCAATATCTGTGTCAATGAATTCATTGGCCACAGATCATAGGGGACAATGGGCTTGGATATGTCCTGGAGAGTAGTTGTGGCAAAAGAGGCATCAGTACTGGAGACAGTGGACTCAAATATATTGACGGAAGGAATATTGGAAGCAGTGGGGATGTAGCTGCCACTAGTTAGGATGTACTTGGTCCCTGATAATGTTGTTTGCCTGAAAGACAACTGAGAAAGCCAAGGACATTGGGGGTCACTACCTTTGAAGCACTTGTACAATGGCAGCTTGGCTGGAATGATCTGCAGTGTCTTCTTGACACCTTCAGTCAACACATCTGGCCTGCAGTTGTCATGCAAGAGATCATTCATAACCTCAAGGTGACCATGATTGCACCATGAACCTCATGTCAACCATCTGCCATGCTAAACTTGCATAGTACAAAGTGAGTCATTAATAGCATTGAGGGAGTCAATGTTCAGGTGTCCACTCATGCCCTCAATGTGGAAATTCTTATGTTGCATGGCTCTGTTCAGAATGCCTGTGAGGATGATATACAAGTGCAGCATAATCTCAATGTTTGGATCCCACAGCCAGTTTACAGTACTTGGGTTGGTCTTGTGGGCCATTCATGCTCATTGAACCTTATGCTGCCAGTAGCAAGGATACCTGCTGAGGTAAAGGTATGTGTTGTTCTATAATATAAAAACTAACCTTCCTCCCTATTTTCCTATTGTAGTTGCCTCTCCTTCAAGTCTCAGGCCCATCTTCTGTCACCCTGAAGGGCCTGTCTTGCCAGGACCCTGAAACAACCCTAGAAGCGAAGCTTTCCTTAGGTTGCCAATAGTCCTAGACTGGAGCATGAGGATATAAAGAAGAGCTGATGAGGCTTAGGAGTCTTTCTTATAGTGCTTATAGGGAAAACACCAAGAGAACCAGACTGGAGTTCTTTGGTGCTGACATTGAGCCTTAAGTACTACTTTGTAATATGTACATGTTGGTATTGTATCTAATGATCTGGGAATAAAAGGGAAAAGGGCATAGGGTGAAACAGAAGTGAAATACATGAGGACCACAGCCTGTGTGGCAGAATGGAAATAAAAATGAGACATATGTGAAACACATATATTAAGGAATGGAAGAGAAGCATTATCAAATATTTCTGTGAAATGGTGAAATATAGATTTGAAACAGAGATGTGAAATGGAAAAGATGAGAAGTGAAGAGCAACTAATACATACAAGATAGGGGCAAAGATGAGATAAGATAAGATTGTCTGTTGATGTACATAGAAAACATTAAGTCCAATGAACATAGCAATATGGAAATATACTGATTATAACATCATCCCCCTTCTAGGAATCAACTTCCAAGTGATTCAAAAGTGGTGACCTACACTTAGTATAATTCACATAAGAGTTAAATAACTTTTCAAACTGGATGAAGATCATAGACAGTTTTTGTGGGGCATTTGGATGGAGGATGTGAAATTCATGAATGATGTCCTGTGTGCCAGAAAGATTCCCAAGCAGTTCCCATGTATGATCTGTCTCTTTAAAGCCTTTCCAATGCACTAGGTATTCAAAGCAGTGTCCCTTCAAGTGGAAATCAACCAAATAATCTACTTTATGAACTTCTTTGCAGTCCTTAGTGATATTATTGGGGCTGGGCTGGATGATAGGTTGACCAGGCAACCATTCCTTATAAGGTTTGATGTAAGAAATGTTCACAATGTCATGGATTTTCATTTCCCTGAGAAGTTCAAGCTTAATCACATTGGGGCCCATGAGTTCTAGAATGGGAAAGGGGCCTAGCTACCATTTTGTCAACTTTTTGAATTGGTGTATCAAGTGCAGGTTATTTGTGGCAAGCCAGATCTTATCTCTGACCTGATATTATGGAGCCTCAAATCGGTGTTTGTCTGCTTGGGCTTTCATTTACTCTTGGAATGCCTTCAGACTATTTTTTGTTTCTTCCAAAGTCTTGCTCGTTAGATTAGTAAACTCCATAGTAGCTGGCACTTTGGAGGCATGTTATTCCACACCCATATGGGGAACATACAAACATGTAACTTCAAAAGGGGTTTTTGTGAAGATGCTGAAATCTTTGAATTATATGAGAATTATGCAATCAGAAGCCAGTTTAACCATTCTTCCTGCTTTTCTTCACAGAACATTCAGAAATACTGCTGGAGATCTCAGTTCATTTATTCTGTTTGCCTGTCTGTTTGTGGGTGATGTGCAGTCAATAATTTAGACTTAATTCCAAGACATTTGCAAATGTCTTGCATAACCTAGGAAGTGAACTGCAAACCTTGATCTGATACAATAGAATGGAATAATTTGTGGTTCTTCCAAATGTGGTGTAAATATAATTTAGCTGTGTCTAGCACTGTGACTGTCTTGTTGCATGGGATAAATATGGTTTTTTTAAAGAACCAATCTACAGTATGATGAGGAGGATGGAGTCGAAGCTATCAGAGAGGGGGAGATTGGTGGTAAAATTGGCAGATATGTTCTACCAGGGACCTTCTGGAATAGGAAGAGGGATTAATATGCCTGCTGGGGCTTTGTTACCTCCTTTCATGCATGCACAGTGATTGCATCAAGCAACATAATCTTTTACATGGATGGTCATGTTGGACCACCAGTAACTTCTCCTAAGAAGCTCTATGGTTTTTTCATAACTGGGGTGACCAGTAACTGGTGAGTTGTGGTAAGACTTCATAATGGATAAGCAAATGATTTTGTCATCAGGGACAAAGACTTTTCCTTCTTGATTGTGTAAAACTTCATCAGCACAGCATACTCCATGCTTTATGCATAGTTTCTTAACTTTGCTCTCTTTGAGCATGTGTAACTTCTCCTTAATAGAATGTAGGATTTGTTCACTTTCATCAAGAATTGCAACCAGAAGGGTCTATATCTGCTCTGGTGGAATCATTGTAATTCCTTCATTATCATATTCTATGCCAATAGCATGATCTTTTTTCCTAGAGAGTGCATCAGCTTTAACATTAGTGGCACCAGGCTTATAGATGAAGACATAATTGAACCAGGACAGCCATTGCCACCATTGGGCTTGGCATTGATTCAGGTTCTGTAATTGAATAAAATATTTCAAGTTGGTGTGGTTATTCCAGATCTCAAACTGGTGACAAGAGCCCTTCAGGTAGTGCTGCCATATTTCCAGAGCTTGGATGATGCTCAATACCTCCTTATTGGTAATGGGGTAGTTTTGTTCAGCAGGCATCATGCTATAACTGGAAAAGGCAACTGGGTGCCACTTGTCTTCTTTTAGGATAGATAATACAGCCTCTGTGACATAATCAGAGGTGTCAGTTTCTAAATGGAATTGACAATCAATATCTGGGAAAGCCAACATGGGTGCTGTGGTGAAATGTTGCTTGAGGGTGTCAAATGTGACTTATTGTGCTTCCTTCCACTCAAAGGCTTGTTCCTTCTTTAGTAGATCATTCAGGGGATGAACGTGCTATGCATAGTCCTTGATGAACCTTCGGTAGAAGTTTGCTAGTCCAAGGAAACTATGAACTCCTTTGATGTTCTTCAGCTCTGGCCATTTCAAGATGGCTTTGACTTTGGAATCATCCATTCTAATTCCATCGACACCAATCATAACTCAACTTTCTTCTTCAAGAAGAAACACTTTGCTGGCTTGACAAAGAGATTATTTTCTTCTAATCTTTGCAGCATGTTACGGTCTTTTTACTTGTCAATGGTGTCTACCTTTTTTCTTATTGCACACGCATTCATGCCTTCCTTGGCATGTATCGGACTACTTGGGTTTTTGGCTTATTCTTAGTTAGTCTGTTAAACCCTATGTTTGTTATCCTTTGATTGTTCTTTTCTCTTCATTTCTTTTATATTCTTTGGACAGTGTACTCCTCAGCCAATTCTCTCGTATTGGTCTCATAGTTCCTATCTTCCTTTCTGCAACATATGATGCATCTCTCTTACCTAAACATTCCTCTACCTTCTATCTTGTTCTTTGATGACGTGTCATATCATACTTAAACTTTTACTGCCTGTACTTGTATCTTTACACTCGTTCTGTGCAATCTAGCATCTTTCTAGTGTCCTTAGGCCAATCGCCTTCATCCCTTGTCCCTCATCCACTAGTAAACCTTAGGAAGTCCAATTGACTTCAACCCCTTGACCTTCATCCCTCGAAACCCCAGTCTCATGTACTCTCTCAGATGTAGTGTCTCTTCGTGAGTACCTCCTGAGAAGTATTCAATTCTTGAACTTTCCTTTGTGTACGCTACACATAACACAGCACTTCACACATGACTCTGTCAGGTTTGTCTTGGCCATCTGTTTTGGTGAATGTTAGAATCATGCAACTCCCAAGGGAACTCCAGAACTCTGGAGTTCATGAGGGCAGAATAGGACTATTGGCTTTAGGTTATGTGCTGCACCCTTGCTGTTGTTCATGTCCTATATTTTGGAGCAGAGCGGAGATAGTGAGGAAAGAAGACAGGAGTTGTTCAAGTTAATAATCAAGCTACTGGTACAGAGAGTATCTAGGAGCTTAAATATGTTGGAGGTATGTACATAGGATTGGTAACAGATTACAAAGACAGAGAACAGGAGATATAAAAGCTAGTGCTACGCTTTGGAGACATGAATGCTGAAGTTATGCATGGACAGGTCAGAGGTAACTAAAAGGCAGAGCTAATACTAAATGGGAACAAGAGAATATTGTAAGTAAGGAAACAAAGGAACAGAGTCAGAGTATAAAGGTCTGGAAGAATGGAGATACATATTACATAAAGGAGAACAAACTGGAGATCACTCTTGAAAGAGCAGAGTTGTGCCCAGAGGGCCAGAGGTATGACTGAAATGTCATGCATGTGACAGTATCCCCCTCTTAGGCCCAAACCCCTAAGGGCCATAGGAGGACAATGTGGAGGTGGAGGGTGATAAAGTTCAGAGCAGAGATCAGAGTATAAGGAATGAACTATAAAGTCTGTGAGATGTCAGATGCTCCTTAAACCACTACCATCATCATGTCTGGAGTCAAAAACATTATGTCCTGGCCCGACTTATGCCTGTGAGAAGGTATGAAGGATGATGATGATCTTTGTACTATAAAGTTTACAGAACAATGGTGATGAGTGAAGGTAAGGAGGACAGAGAAGGAGTGAAGGAAGGTGGAGGAGGAGGTGAAGTGCAAGGCAGAGGATGAAACACCAATGCCCACCGGGGGCTTGCTGTATCCTAGCAAGGCTGACCAGCGGTGCATTTGACTAGAGCTAGTTGTAGCCACACTAGTTAACCTGTTGGTCAAGTGCAGATGGATTTTGGGAGAACTCCAGGAGGACAAGACTGGGGGGCCAGTCGCAGTCTACCCAGGGGTTTATATACTATCTAGAGTTTGTACATGTTTGATACTATACAGTATCTATCTATGGTAATAAGCTATGCATAGAGAGTCCAGGCACAGCCCTGTGAGTCAGTGTGAGTCAAGGGGAGTCATACTGAGTCAAGGCGGAACCGAGCATAGCCATGAGGCAATGCAAGGCTGTGTGCACGTTGCATACATGAGTTAGAAATAAGCATAGCCATATGTATAGCCATAGATATATGGTCCAATGAGAATGACAATAGGCATGTGTATCTGCATAGCCATATGTGCATGAGGCTGCAATAAGACATAGCCAAGGATGCCGAGGGGAACGAGGCATGGAGGCATAATAAGGGAATGACTCATAGATAAGGATGATAAGAGATAAGGCATATGTCATGAGCATAGCCGAGCATAGCTATAAGGCAGTGCGAGGCTGTGATGTGAATCATAATGAGTCATGAAGGAACATAGCCGAGGACATGAGGTGTAAGGCTGTGTTGAAGTCGTCATGAGTCATAGATAAGGTCATGAGGCATGACATGAGGCCAAGGATACTAGTGTGGCAGTGTGGAGCAGTGCAAGGCAATGCATAGCAATGCAAGGCAGTGACGAGGCTGTGTGATGAGCCAGGACGAGTCACAGTATAGCCTTGTGGCAATGTGATGCTGTGGTGTGGCAGTGCATGGCTGTGTTGTGATGAGTCATGGTGAGTCATGAGAAACATGATGAGTCATAGTGTGTCATAATGATAGGGAGTATAGCCATGATGCTGTGCATGTCCACATGGTATGACATGAGGCAAAGGCTGTGCATGGCAGTATACATGCAAGGCAAGCCGATGTGTCATGTGAGAGCATGGGAGCATGATGTCATGTGATGTCATGTGACCAAATAGTCACGTGGTCATTATTGGACGAGTGTGGTGAGGTCAATGAATGATAGGGGCTATTTAGCGAAATGCTTTGTAGAAAGCCCAGAGAAATAGAAATAAATAAGGGAAAAATAGAGGCAAATACCAGCAATTGTAACAGAGAAGGAGGCAGAGGCACAATATGTGGCAGAGGAGGAAAGGATGAGGAAGGAGGCATGGGAGGCACAGAGGGCTGAGGAGGCAGCCAAAAAACAGATAAGTGATCATCACTTTACTAATGTAATTGCATGCTGATGGTATGTAGCAGGCTGAGCAAGTCTGAGCAAAGCAAAGCTCCGGCAAGGGCAAGGTCTGGCAGGTACTTCCAGAGTGTGTGAGATGCATGACCTGATGACCTGCACCAAAATGTTTGGATGCAGAATCATAGATATTGTATATGTGATGCTAGACATTTGACCTGAGATTTGAGTTCTCATTATATTCCCACAGTCCAAATACTTAGCTAATTAAGGGACATATATGTAGACCCTAGTGTCTAGTATATATCTCTTTTTTTCCTTATTTGTTCATTTACAGGTTGTGGAGAAACAAAATAATTTCTCTCAACATAGTTTTATTACTACATACCTACAAGTACATAGTAAACCATTTCCTTAACATTTCTTTTACCCTTAAGTACTTAGCCAAGTGTCAGAGAAGCAAATGGAGCATGTGACCTCAGTTGTGAATTACCTGACTCAGATCATGTGACCTTGTACAGCATGAGTCATAATGAGACAGAGTGAGTCAAATGAGGACTAGCCAAAGTATTGCCCCTAGACTAGCAGAATAATCATGTGACCTTGCACAGCATGAGTCATGATAAGTCAACATAAGTCATTGCTGAGCCAAAGGCTATTTTTAGCTTATTGCCAGTTATTTTCTAACAAGATGAGTTAAAGTGAGTCAGTATGAGTCAGTATGAATCATATTTTGGCACAGCCACCTCAGAACTGAAGTTAGCACAGCCACATGTAAATTACTATATAAGGAGCATGATTCAGCTCCATTTGGCAAGTTTCCTCTTTTAGGAAAAAGGTTTCTACTTAAGAAAACTCAACCAACAAGTGCTCACAAGTGCACTCCTTTACAAACAGACAGTGCTATATAGAGTAGTTTCCATGCTATAAATAGAGCTACTTAGATCCATAGTTAGGAGTATATTATATTCCTTAGGATAGGGACAGTTAGGACACCTTTAGGAAGAAAAATCCAGAGTGGGCAATTAAAGAGAATAGATCTCCAGCTAGTAGGAAGCCCTAATAATTTGATAGCACCTTGGGAAAGGATTTTAGTTGAGCATTTAAGCTGATTGCCAACTCCTTAGTGTATAATAGACTCAGTTTAGGTCCAAATATCTTCTTAGCAATAAATAAAAGGTAGTCATATGAAATATGACCATGCTGATATATGGCAATGCAATCTTCCCCTCTGGCAGAGAAGGATGATAATCAGGGTTGTGCTTGAATGACAGCTGAAAATAAGTTATACTGTAGTTGCCATTTATCTTGAAGGAGTTAGTCCCATCAAATTGCCCTTCCTCAAAGGAAAGAGCTCCAAACCTTTCATTTGTCTTCATATGAAACTGATTTGGATCAAAGATACCCTCAAGGAAAGGGTTAGATCTTCTGAAGAAAAGTTGCCTGGAATGATTCAGATCCCTGCTGAAAGGCAATGGGTACTACAAGATGTCAGAGCTCTAGGTAGATGAGGTAGACATGCTACTGCCTATCTCTGATTGATCATCTTCATCGACAATTTGCTGATCTGTAATAAAAGAAAGGAAGTCAGAGTGATAATGTACCCCAAGCATGGCATGAGGTACCCATTCTCCTTGGACAGGGCAAGAAGAAGGAACCTCTCCAATGATGAGGAGGTAGTTGGCAGGATATTGGTTAGCCCTAAGTCTAATGTTCTCTCACCTGGTACCTTTCATGGGCAATTGATAGCATCTTCATTGGCAATCAGCTTTTCCTCCCAAGCTTGACTGAGCTCACATCGCAGGCTATTGGTATGAAGTAGAGTAAAAAGGAAGGGAGGGTCATCATATTGGGAAAGAGGAGTAAGGATGGGAGGAGGGAGCGTGCAGCTCTCCTGCTTGAGGAGGTAGTTGAGCTGCACTTGATAGCTGGGAAGGAAGGAAGCAGTACAATTATCCAATTGAATAAACATCATGTAGAGGACACAGGATGTGATCTTTTGGGCATCATTGAGTAGTGTCATAGTGGGTATGCTTACCCAATATTTATTGGGCTCTGCATTCACTTTGGGTAACTGCATGGAAAGTATGTAGACTAATTGGTAATTGCTGTCCAGATTACAATAGGGATGGTTTGGATTGGAATAAGGTCTGATAAACATTGGCTAGATGGTAAGACTATTTTGACATTGTGCCCCAGGGGTTTCCTTCCTCTGGGGACTCTCAAATAAATATTCTTTGTACCATTGGGCTGTGATATCTTTGTGCCTCATGCTTTAGGTGTGCTTCCATATTTGGTTCATTTTAGATCTCTGGCTCCACTATCTTTCCCAAATAAAATGAAGTGGAGCTGCGCCCTCCTATTATGAGTGGTGCACTTCCATTCTTGGCAGCCAATGGCTATACAAGAATTTCCAAGGTCCAATTATCTTTTCCATTAATGTAGCTAAATCTTAGGTATGTCCCATCTAATCTCTCATTAATGGAGACAAAGTTCTGCTGCTGTCAAGGGTGGCCAAGTAGTATGTCAAGGGAACAATCAGTAGATACCCAAAAATTACTATGAGTAGTTAGTCCTCCTATCTGTATAGCTAGATCGGGGATCAATCCCTTTAATTCACCATTACCTCCATTTGCATCACACAGTGTTAGACTAGCGTTGATATCCATCAGCACTTGCAATTTCTCCCATAGACTAATGCTTGCATCAATTCCCATGAGTTATCTAATATTTCTCCCACAGTCAGTTCTACCTTAGTGCTGAGTATCTTAGCCAGCATATCATGAGGATTTGTGGTAGCAGATAACTCCATGTGCCACACTGCCACATTTCTGGAATATTTTTTTGGAGGCTGTTCACTCACATGGGGTTTATACCTGTCAACTTTTTTGGGTAACTCCACACTCCTTCCTTTTTCATCATTCCCTCCTTGCTTCCCCTCAGAGATATCAATCATCTTCACATCTTCATCATCATATGCATTGATGCACACATGTTGAGCATTCTTTGATGCACCCATTGAGGGCATCACTTCTTAATAAGGTAAGTCAATCACTTTTAATTGCTTGTCGCTGATACCATTCTTTACCTCCCAGCCTTTGGATGGTGTGGGTGCCTTCTGGGTGCCATCTTTCTACTCACTCATCTTTGCCCATTTATTCTCAACTTTCAGGGATTGCTTCAGATCATCCTGAATGTTAGGTACATTGTCATCTTTGCTCCTTCACTATTCATGCTAATTTCAATCTTTTACTTCAGATCACTCTTTTACTTCATTTCGGCAGCTTGACCATAGATGTGGTACTTCTTTAGTGTCATCATTATGAGTCTCAGGTGAGCTCTTAATCACCACCTCATTTTAGCACTGACCACCTTCCAATTTCTTGGGGGGTAAATATACTCCATCCATGATCTCCTTTTAGGTGGTCTTAGCTTCATGCTGGGATTGCATGACACCATAGCTCTGCAAGACTTCATCAGTATCATCTTTGTCATCTTCATCCATCAACAAGTAAGGTACAAATAACTTTTCTTCATCATCTGATCCTTCTTGATCACTGACTGATATTTCAGATATGATGTAGTTCAATGATCTGTACTTCAAGATGTCACAGTCTACTATTATAAGGTTTATTTGTGCCCATTTTTCATTCTGTGCCCATTGTTCAATTATCCTATGGTAGCTTTCTATTATAGATTCATCTGCTCATCTATTGAGTAGGCCTTGGTCCTTAGGTAAGTTTACCATTCCCTGTCAGTCATATACTAGTTCCTCATAATCTATTAAGTCTAGGACATGGGGACAATTGCTTAGGCAATGGTCATGACTGTTACACTCAAAACATTTAAAGGATGGGTTGGTATTAGATAGGGGTCTATTCCTTCCATTAGTAGTCCTCTGTAGTACTTCCCTTGTAGTACCATCATTTTGTATACTACTAGGAGTGTCCTTGTATGTAGCAGACTTTAATCTAGGCTTTTCCAAGATGTCTGCAATTAAAGGTTCTACCTTTAGAGCCTTAATGTAAGCTCTTGCATAGGCAGGATCATTGAGCTTAAGTTTACTCATATGATCTATGAGTGAATTGACATCATTTAAGGACTTCTTAGATTCATTCTTCAGTTCTGACTTCTTCATTGGCTGCTTCTCAGGAGTTTTCTTCATCTCCTTATCCTTGTGTTTCTTAAAGGACTTCCTCTTTTTCCTTCAACATTCATCATCGCTAGATTCATCATCTGAACTATCATCAAACAAGTCTATGGTAGTGTCAGAGTCCATTCCATCCTCATTGAACTTGTGCCAATGTAGTAGTCAGTTTATGACTCAACTGACTTCACTAATCTTTCAGAGCTTGCTCATATCTACTATGCCAGTGTTGCTGGCCAGTAGATGTATTTGTACCTTCTTTCACATGTACTTAGGGATTTCTTTCCAAAAGTAGGTGCAGTATTCTTCATCTTGGATCACTTTCGTGGCCTTTAACCACTGCGTAACCACTATAAACTTGTGCTCATAGGTCTTTCATTGTAACATCTTATCCAGGCTCTTCTTGGCATATTTCTAAGTAAGCTTCCTAAGGTCACTCTTTCTGTACTAAGTATCTACTTGCTTAGGATCATATAGATGGAGGATCTTTGCTCTCAATCCATTCCAATCATTGTTTTCATATTCATTGAGGGATTTGATTAGCTGTCCAATCCAACTTCACTACTATAGTAGTTGGTAATCCCTTTGCATTTATTCTTGTCAGTGATTACATTGTACTGAGTAAGCAATCGCTGATATTGTCATAGAAAGCCTCTAACTTTAGAATAGTACCCTTTAAACTTATCAGAGGCATCTCGGCTTCTATAGCTGAATAGTGTGGTAGGTGTTGTTCTTGTGCCTACCATGATTCATAGTGTCTTATTGTGTAATTAGGAGTAAGATTGCGTATTCCCTATGAAACTGTTGTGATATAGTAGTATATTACTGGACCCTTCACGGTGAACTCCAGTTGTCTTCTCTCTAGATAAGATCAGTAGAAATGCTAAGAAATACTCACCAGACAACCAATCTTATCATCATGGATAATAAACCTGAAATGAGGTGAAGAGAGTACTTATTTCTGGACGAATTACTACTAAAAACAAGTATTACTCATAGAAAGGGATTGACTATCAGGCATGTGGTTTGTTCATCAATCTTCAATGAGGTTGAGGAGGATTGCTTCTAGTAATACTAATATTGATCTGACTTTCAGTAGTTGTGGTGTACTGAATGTACTATGGATAGTTGGGAAATGGTCTAGACAACTCTTGAATTGCTAGAAGGGTACTTCATTGCGACTAGGGTTACTTCCCTAAGATGCACTTTCAATGACTTCCGATTAGCTCCAATCAAATAGAAATGCTCAGTTGAGTAGGTAGCATTAATATGCTTGACTTTCGCTAGTAAATCACAAATATCTCTTAGTCACATAGAATAGCTTTTACAGGCATGTGATTGGGATGGAGTGCTGAGGAGTGAGCAGCTGGTGCGGCACCCCCCTACTATTTATTTCGGCTGCACCCCATCCTATGAACTACACATCCTCTGCCTCCAAATCAACCACCGCTGCCATCTCAAAGACATGTGCAAGTTCCACACAAATGCATATAGTATTTTACAGTCTATCCTAGCTGTACTAACACTTCTGCAGGAATATGACTGCCTACAAGAAACTGCCATGGTCTTATTTATTAATGGCACTACCATTGTCCCCACCTCAGTACATTGAGGCAAGTTTTTCCACCAATGTACATCCTTTTCCAATCTTTTCTGCACTTTTGAAGAGATTGGGTTCTTATGATTAACAAGCAGAATGCTCTGCTTTAAAGTAGAACTACCTGATCTAATTGATCAGATTTTACAGATCCCACTCCCTGATGAAGATCTTATCATGCAGCTCTTATATGACTTTCATCTTGACAACCTAAACTCACTTGCTGGTCACTGCACCACTGAGCCACAGTCACTCTATTGTAATGCATGCCACTTTTGGACCAAGCAAGAGGACTTCTATTGGCAACACAGCACTTCTGAGATTATCATGCTGCCGTCTATCCCTCAGGAACTTCTTGAGTATACCTTAATCCCTGTTTAGTGTACTAATGATCTTTCCTTTCTTTCTTATGTTTCTCTTTATTAATTTTTGGAAAAATCAGTGTTTTGTATGTACACCTTCATATGTCTTATCTTTCTCAAGATAGTGAACTGAGACCCAAGTGCAGTTGTGTCCCAGGCTCAATCATTTGGCACTTCCATGACATTGTTTGACAGTTTTGTAACATTTCTTGACAGCTCCATTCCTGAAGTCGATTGTATGAGTCCTACACTATGATAGCCCTTTATCTGCTTCATGTTATGTCTTCCCCATCCAATTCCCATCCTCTAGTGATGAGCACTTGTATGTACAAATAGCTACGATGTGCCACACCTTGGTAGTATACATATGTGTGTACACTAGTGTAACCCACTGAATAGTATATCATCCGGGGCAAAGACTTGTGAATTCACTAAGGTACATTAAATAGCTATAAGACTAGGAACATAAGAGAAAAGCTGGTACAGCATAAAGTAAACATAACTGGAGTGTATCAGATGGACAACAAAGAATTAGACCCTTTCTCCCACTAGGAAAGACAAAACACTGCTTCCAAATCAAAAAGGAACTTTGCAGCCTTGTCAAAGCTGCAAATCAGCAGTCTCAAAATAGGATACACACATAGCAGACATGCTAATACTAATTTTGCTTAGCAACTTATGCCCTACTAGACTGCATTTGCTTAAGGAATATGACAAATAGATTAAGATTCAACCAAGATATTATATATAAACCTGGCTGCACCCTTAGCAACCTTAGGGTGGACTCTTCCCCTTTCCCCCACCATTGCTTGAGGTGCATAGGTCCAGATATGTCCCACCTCCTCGATATCTTACCAGCCCACTAGAGAATCCATCCCCTTTCTAGACTTGTACTTCACATATGAGGAGAGGCCGACTAGGATTATGCTGCCAATCCCCCCAGATAGGAATAGTTGGACATACACAAGGTATGTCCATTGTAGCTGTGGATGATATCAGTAATCCATTAAACATACAGTATGATGTCACCTGACCCAATGGTGTACATAGTGTCCACCTCCACCTACTATCGCTATGAAAGACACCCCCCCCCCTACTACAGTGAGGTGCAAAACCGTTGCAATGTCTAACCCCAAACCGGGGCGCGAAGCGCCCCGCAATCACTTGTGGGAATTTCACTTTGCTTTGGTGGGAACAAATAAAGTACAAACCCTTAGCTACAACTTTGTCCCCAGGGTCATGTGATTTCGCTTACATACTGCAAAGATACATCCATTTCAAAACATCAATACTATTGCAACAGTTTTGCACCCTTTGCTCATTACATTGAAATCAAGTGTTATTTGGTTATGTTTGGTCATACAAACAAACATACACATATTAGAACCATGTCTGAGTTTAAAATAGTTCACACGCATCTTTGTTTCCAACCACAACCATCATGAGAACCATCTCTTCTACTCAAAAACAAACCATCCTCTCTATGCTTGATGCTGGCCAATCTGCTCACTCTATTGCATCCACTACTGGTCTTAATGTGTCTACCATATCCAGATTACGCTCCAAAGAGCGTTCTGAGCTTCAAAAAGTTACTGGAGGTCGTCCATCCAAGCTTTCCTCTGCCAATATCCGGCATGCCGTTCGTCTTATCTCCTCTGGAAAGGCAGAGAATGCTGTTCAGGTGACCAAGGCACTCACCAATATAGTCAACCAGCCTCTCTCTACCTCCACAGTGCGCAGACAGTTGAGGAAGACAGGTATGAAAGCTGTGGTCAAGTCCAAACGGCCTCTCCTTTCAGCCAAGCATCGTAGGGCTCGTCGAGACTTTGCTTATGCTCATAAAGATTGGACTCTGGAGGACTGGAAGAAGGTAGTATGGTCTGATGAGACCAAAATCAATCGCCTAGGGTCAGATGGGCGCAAGTGGGTGTGGAAAAAGGCAGGGGAAGGGCTAAGTGATAGGCTGGTGGAAGGTACAGTGAAGTTTGGAGGAGGTTCTTTGATGATGTGGGGCTGTATGACTTGGCAGGGAGTTGGCTATGCTACCAAGATTGATGGTAGGATGGATGGGGACCTTTACCTTCAGATTTTGAAGGATGAACTGCTCAATTCTTTGCAGTTTTATGGTCTTGATCCTCCTGACATCATCTTTCAGCAGGACAATGACCCCAAACATACTTGCAAAAAGGTGAAGGATTGGCTTCAGGAGCAGGATTTTCATACTATGGTATGGCCTGCACAGTCTCCTGACCTCAATCCCATTGAGCACCTCTGGGGTTATCTCAAAAGAAGACTAGCAGATCATGATTCCTCTCCTAAGGGAATTCATGAATTGTGGGAGAGAGTTCAGGTTGATTGGGAGGGGATAGCAGTTGAAGAGTGTCAGAAGTTGATAGAGAGCATGCCTAGAAGGATTGAAGCAGTTATCAAGGCAAAGGGAGGCTATACCAAGTACTAATATACCCTGGAAAGCAAAAGGTGCAAAACTGTTGCAATGGTATTGGTGTTTTGAAATGGATGTATCTTTGCAGTATGTAAGCGAAATCACATGACCCTGGGGACAAAGTTGTAGCTAAGGGTTTGTACTTTATTTGTTTCCACCAAAGCAAAGTGAAATTCCCACAAGTGATTGCGGGGCGCTTCGCGCCCCAGTTTGAGGTTAGACATTGCAACGGTTTTGCACCTCACTGTATATTGCTACATACCATATTTCTACATACCCTCTCCTTGTATTCTTTTTATGACAGCATGGAAGATGTGAGCACAACCCCTGCCTGGGTAAAAAGAGAGGTTACATGGTTGACCAGTTAATGAATGTAACTCCAACTATAAATGTTTCCATTCTCTGCAGAAACTAGCTCCACACATAGAGAGAGATACGAGAAGATAAACTGAGTTTTTAGGTAGACTATGGTAGATGACTATACGATAACCTTGCCGTTTAGTCATATGACACAATGAGCACAACCTTATTAAACTAAGAAGATGTAATACACAGTTGTTGCTACACTAACAATAGCACAAAGCTATCACCTGAGTATGGTGAATATAATTATGAACAGAAGGAATTCCTACTACAGTAAAATGGGAGGACTAGAAGTGTAAAATATAGCTATTCCACCTAAACAGATTCTGTGTGATCCTAAGACCATATATAGGCATAGCTACAGACTACGACAGGACCTAGACTCTTATGTGTGACATCTAAGGAACAGATCTCACACTATATTAGGATGAGACACCCATGAAAGGCATACTGAGTATTAGTAACTGCCTGCCTAATGAAGCAGTAGAACTATTATTGGACAATACAGATCAAGATGATGACTACTAAGGCAATATATGAAAAACATAGCAAGGATTGGGACTTGTCCAGGGATTTAGACACAGAGTCTATAGGACTACTTATTCGATCAACATCACACTTGTGTGTACAAAGCTACAGAGCATATAAGCGGGTTGATCAATGTATCAAGCCAATCTCTACCCAAATTTCCTAGAAGTTTAAAGTCACTAGAACCTTACCATACGATCTAATGATGACATTGGAATCCCTGAATGTACACTTTGGCTTACAAAGACCTACTCAGAAATTTACTCAGAAACGAATAAACAAGATTCTGAAGGACATGAAATCCTATCAATTCTTATGGCCTGAAGAACATGATTTGTTTATTTATACACTGATCAAGAATGAAGCAGCTATAGCCTTTGAAGATGAGGATAGAAGAACTCTTAAAGAAGAGTACCGTAGCCCCTATAAGATATCTCATGTACCACATAAGCCATGGTAGGAGAAAGACATACAGTTAGCCCCTGCATTGCAACAATGAATCATAAACCTACTACAACTAAAGATAAGAGCAGGAGTCTATGAATACTACCAATCCCCCTACAGATTAAAATGGTTCTGTATGTGAAATGAAAAGAAGCAGAAACTGAAAATAGTGCATGACCTGCAGCCACTGAATGCAGTCAGAATTAAGAAATCATCAATTCACCCACACCTAGATAAATTTGTGGACCAGTTCTTGGGAGGAAAATACTTTACAGTCCTAGACCTATACTGGGGCTTTAATGCAAGAAAGATAGATGAAGCTAGTTGTGATATAACAGCCTTCCAAACCCCACTAGGACTACTATGAATAACCTCATTGCCTACTAGATACACCAATTCACCTTCTGAATTCCAAGAGTATATGGTGTTTATATTCCAAGACGAGATCATCAAACAAGTGATGAATATATTCATTGATGATGCACCAATAAGGACCACCTACCACCTATCCTAATAAGAATGGGAATCCTGCAGTTCTATCAGATAGATCAGGCATACAAAGATATATCTGAAAACATGCAAAAAACTTGAATTATATCCTACATTGTTTGGCAGAAGCTAGAGGAACCTTGAATGGAAAGAAGCTTCAAATCTGTCAACCCCAAGTAGTAATACTTGGCTAGAATCAAGAGAATCAAAATATGACCCTTAGGCAGATATATAACTATTTGACCAACCCTGAGCCCACACCTGTTACTAACAAATTTCTATGAAAGGTTACCATGTACTTCATAAAGGCAGGACATCTATTTAAGTGAATCAAATTTGGACATCCCCACTTAGTAATATTTGACCATAGTAAGTGGAAAAAGATCTTGAACCAAGCCCATGAGTCACTAGGTCACCATGGTGAGAAAGCCACCTGGGAAAACCTCAGATGCCACTTCTATTGGCCTCAAATATACCAAGATGTATGGCATCATGTGAAGTCCTACCATAAGTACATACCAAATTAGAAATACAGCTAAAATTCATATTCCTATTATTACTCCACCATTAGCTATTGTATTTACAAAGGTTCATATAGATATCATGCACACGCCCATAGCAAAGGGATATTACTACATAGTGCTGGCCAGAGATGACTTATCTAAGGCAGAGCCTATGACAAGCATCTGCCTGAGTAGTAGCTCAGTTTGTGCTAGATGATATCATATCCAGATATGGAGGTGTGGGAAGGATAGTCACAGACAATGGACCTGAATTCAAAGAAGCCCTATCAGACATGCTTGCACAACATGGAATTCCTCAAGTGTTTATTAGCCCTTACAATTCACAAGCTAATGGAGTAGTTGAGCAAGGCCACTTTGCAATTAGTAAAGCTTTAGTAAAGGCTTGTGAAGGAAAGATACACTTGTGGCCAGACAAGCTGCAAGCAGCCTTATTTGCAGACAATATTACTATATAACAATCAACAGGATATTCTACATATTACTTTTTACATGGAGTTGACCCAATATTGTCTTTCAATTTATAGAAGCCAACCTTCTTGGTTGAAGGTTTTGACCAAGAACTCTTCCATAAGGAATTGTTAGCATTATGGATAAGGCAAATAGAATGATGAGAAAAAGATTTGGAAAGACCTATAGCAACTTTACAAAATTCAAGATTGAACTCTAAGTACCAATTTGAAAAGTGATTTGAAACCAGATTGATACAAGAAAGCTATACCCCTGGAGACTTAGTCCTAATCAGGAATACAGTAGTAGAGAAAGAGCTAAACAGGAAAACTAAGCCCAGGTATCTAGGACCATACAAGGTGATTAAACAAACTCAAGAAGAAAGCTACAAACTAGCAGAAGTTGATGGAGCTCAATTGACTAGGCCGATTGTAGTATTTAGGGTAATACCTTATATACAGAGGCACTCCCTGACAAAGTTATAACCTATAGTGCATTGGCATTGTATCTACTGCCATGCAATCTACAGACATGCCTGCCTTTGTAATCAATACCATAATGACCTATATATATTCCCAGATTAGGCAGACAGATCCAATTAGCCATGAACTGTTGGAAGATAGAATGGAGTTAATTCATTTCTTAGAACCCCCATTCTCTCCTATAGCAGACATGGAGAGAGTTCTTTGTGAATTAACTCAGAATGAATCATCTTCTAAATCAGAGAAGAAGGAAGCTTCCCCTTCTAATCAGGGACAGCAAAGGGCTAATGGAAGACCACAACTTGATTATCCTTGATTGAATGAACAATTGGGAATGCTTGTTTTCCATTCCCTACAGATGACCTGCATCAAAATGTTTGGATGCAGAATCATAGATATTGTATACATATGTTATGCTAGATATTTGACCTGAGATTTGAGTTCTCACTATATTCCCACGGTCCAAATGCTTAGCTAATTGAGGGACATATAGACCCTAGTATATAGTATTTACATCTATTTTTCCTTATTTGTTTATTTACAGGTTGTGGAGAAACAAAATGATTTCTCTTAATATAGTTTTGTTACTACCTACAAGTACATAGTAAACCATTTCCTTAACATCTTTTTTACCCTTAAGTACTTAGCCAAGTGTCAGGGAAGCAAATGGAGCATGTGACCTTGCACAACATGAGTCATTGCTGAGCTAAAGGCTATTTTTAGCTCATTGTCAGTCATTTTCTGACAAGGTGAGTCAAAGTGAGTTAGTATGAGTCATATTTTAGCACAGCCACATGTAAATGACTATACAAGGAGCGTGATTCAGCCCCATTTGACAAGTTCTCTCTTTTAAAAAAAAAGTTTCTACTTGAGTGAGCTCAACCAATGAGTACTTACAAGTGTACCCCTCTACAAATAGATAGTGAGGCTGTGTAGAGTAGTTCCCACACTATAAATAAAGCTACTTAGATGCATAGTTAGAAGTATACTATATCTCTTAGGATAGAGACAGTTAGGACACCTTTAGGAAGAATAACCCAGAGCAGGCAATCAAAGGGAATAAATCCCCAGCTAGTAGGGAGATCTAATAGTTTGATAGCACCTTGGGAAAGGATTTTACTCGAGCATTTAAGCTAATTGCCAACTCCTTAATACATAATAGAATCAGTTTAGGAAAAACTATTCTGTATGACTAGGAGACATTTGTGATTCACTAGTGAGAGTCAAGTGTATTGATGCTACCTACCCAACTGAGCATTCCTATTTGATTGGAGCTAATTGAAAGTCATTGAAAGTACATCTTAGGAAAGTAACCTTAGTTGCAATGAAGTACCCTTCTAGCAACTTGAGAGTTGTCTAGATCATTTTCCAACTATTCATAGTACATTCAGTATAACACAACTACTAAAAGCCAGACCAATATTAGTATTACTAGAAGCAATCCTCCTCAACCTCATTGAAGATTGATGAACAAACCACATGCCTGATAGTCAACCCCTTTTTATGAGTTAATACTTGTTTTTAATAGCAATTTGTCCAGGAAAGAGTACTCTCTTCACCTCATTTCAGGTTTACTATCCATGGAGATAAGATTGGTTGTCTGGTGAGCATTTCTTAATGTTTCTACTGATCTTATCTAGAAAGAAGACAGCAGGGACTCAAATGTGAGCTTGGGCCTGGCAAGTCTATATTGTGCATGGGGTGTATCGAGGTGAAGGCCAAGTGTGAGCGAGGTAGGGCGAAGAAGACAAAGGGCAGAGGAAAACAGAAGAGGCATACAGAGGGTGGATCACCAAGGGAAAAGGTAAAAAAGGTGAGGTTAGAGTTAGACAAGAAAAAGGGAGGTTTGGGGGCAGCGACAACCATATAAGCAACACTCCAGTTACCCACAGAGTTCGAGTATTGAATGCACCACTTCTTCAAGTAGCTCAATAGGCAGAACTAGCTTCTCAAGAGTTTGGTGGAGCTCAAGAAGGAGAAGCTCTATGGGGCAGAGAATGAAGAACTAGATGAGGAGTTTCTCTAGGATGAGGAAGAGATAGGGGAGGTGGCCAAGGAGTTGGCCAGGCTAATGGTAAAGGAAATGGAGGAGGTGTTGGAGGATGAAGGGGAGTCAGGAGAGACAGAGGAAGGGTTGGAGGAGTAAGGAGTAGGGTAGACAAAGTAAATACTATATCCTGGAGATATTGCAAAATGCAATGAGATTGAGTCAGAATTGGGTGAGGAACAAAGCAGAGTGAGCCTAATCAAAGGCCAGAGTTGGGGAGTGGAGTCCCTATCCCCCTCTTAGGGATGGATGTCCCTGCGTCCACAAGAGGGTAGACTAGGGGGAAAAAGGAGTAGAGTAGGAGAAAGTCCTTGTGAATCATTTTTCAATGCTCACAAGAAGATATCAGGTGGGGACACTGGAGGAGGCATGAAGGAGGGTGCAGAGGGTGCAAAAGGAGGTGACAGTCAGGAGTTGATCTCAGAAGAAATCAGTATATAAAGCTGAGGCATCAGAAATCACATTCTTATTGACTGAAGGTGCGGAGAGAAAGGAGACAGGTTGCCAAGAGAGTGTAAGACAAGTGCAACAAGGCACTGCTGAACACAAGTAGTGAAACCATGCAGGGGGAATACAGTAGGTCAGAGGTGGTAGAGTAAGCCAGAGGATGAAGTCCAAAGACTATGAAATAGAGCCCAAAATGTGCTGACAAGCTTGTCAGGTGAACAGAATAGAGTACTACTCTACTCTACTGCTCAACAGAGCATAAGTGGACAAGTTAGTGGATTCCTAAAACAAAAGACAGAGACTTTCAACAAAGATGATACAAAAGTTGATGAAGTGACCACTGGTTTGGAGATGGAGAGGAAAGGTGGGTTCTGGAGTTTGTAGAACAAACTGGAGGGGTCAGGAGTAGTGCCATCTAGGTACACAAGAGTTGGGAGTCAGGGAAGTCAGAGGTAGCACCTTCAAGGTATGGTGGAGGCAGAGAGAGGGGAGTTTGCAGCAGTGGCACTAAGCTGGAACTCAAGTAGTATACAATAGATGGCAGCACCCATCCAGAGTGTGGAATGAAGATGTCAGACTAGGTATCAGAGGACTTGCCATCTGATTCTAGTGCAGACAGGGAGTCAGAATCCTTGGAGGAGAAATCTTCGGAGTGGAATTTGAAGTCAGAGGTGGGGTGTAAAGAGTGTGAGTCTGGGATATCAGAGTCAGAGGTGGGGTCAGGAGTATCAGAGGTAGATGCAGAGCCAGAGGATGTGATATCGGATAAGAATGAGGGCAGAGGGAATGGAGTAGTGCTAACTAGCAATTGGTGGGAGAGTTCAGACTGGTGCTTCCAATGGTATGCATCAATGAACTGTGTGAGGATGTGCATGCCTGAGAGGGTGAAGGGTTTGCCAACATGGCAGATCTCATCCTTGATGTGGTCTGGAAGTCCTTGGTAGAAGAGGTGCCAGAGTGCACCATTTCCATATTCTTGGACTTGGCAAGCTATATAGTTGAACTCTATCACATACTTGTTAACATATTGCCTGTCTGTTATAGACAGATGGCAGAGTTGATGCTCAGCATCACCAATGGGATCATGGGGAGTGAAATTTATCTGGAGTTTCAGAATAAACTCCTGAAAGTGGTCCATTGATAGGGGGCAGAGGTTGGAGGGATTGGAGAGGAGGAGGTCAGGTTTGAGCCATTTCAAGGCCATATCAAACAGGTAAGATTGCACAAAAACAACCTTAACACAGTCAGTTCAGAAGGCCTTTGGGCAGTCTTGAAAGCAAAGCTCACATTGCACCAAGAAGGCATAAAGCTTGTGGGGGCCTGAGCCATCGAACTGGTCCAGAACATAGACCTTGATTCTTTGACTGGAGGCAGAGGTGGAGGGGGTGTGACCAGTGGACTTGGCTAAGTCACTGACTACATGGGTAAGAAGGGTGAGGACATCACCTGGAGCATCCAAGATATCTTCAAAGTCATCGTCAGGGTCGCTGTCTGAGATGCTGTTTGATGGAGGGAGTTGGTCCCACGCTATACTAAAGTACTGACTAGGAGTTGCAGAGGAATAACCACTCCTACTCCAGAGTTGCACTTGCAGAGTCTGAGTTAATAAAAGTCATGACTAAGAGATAGAGAAAATGGAATGGTGAGGGGAGAAACCATGAAACTGGTGGTTAGCAACTACTATGGGGTGGTGACAACAATTGGAAAAGACACTGAGGGTGTCATAACAAGATGGGGTGGAGGTCATGATGGAAGGGACAGAGAGTTTGGAGGAATTCATGATAGAGGGATTTTACCACTTGATATGAGAGATCTGGTTAACAGATGTCTTGACTGAAATGAACAAGATCAGCAAGTGGAAGCTTGATTATAATACTGTTAGAACTGTGCAACTTCTAAGAGAACTCTGGAACTCTGGAGTTTGTATGGGTGAAATAGGACTATTGGCTTTAACTTATGTGCTATACCCCTGCTGTCATTCATGTTCTATATTTCAGAGTAGAGCGGAGATAGTGAGGAAAGAAGACAGGAGTTGTTCAAGCTGATAATCAAGCTACTGGTATAGAGAGTATCTAGGAGCTTAAATATATTGGAGGTACATAGGATTGGTAACTGATTATGGAGACAGAGAACAGGAGATATGAAAGCTAGTGCTGCATTCCAGGGACATAAATGCTAGAGCTGTACATGCACAGGTTGGAGGTAACTAAAAGGCAGAGCTAATATTAAATGGAAACAAGGAAATATCGTAAGTAAGGAAATAGAGGAACAGAGTCAGAGTACAAAGGTCTGGAGGAATGAAAATATATATTAGAGAAGAACAAACTGGAGATTGCTCTTGAAAGAGTGGAGTTGTGCCTGAAGGGCTAGAGGTGTGACTGAAATATCATACATGTGACAGCGAATATCATGAGATCATCAATGTAGACCATGATTACAGTGACTCCAAAAACCATTGCAATACCTAACCCCAATCCAGCGCGCGAAGCACGCTGCAATCACCTGTGGGAATCTCGCTTAGCATTAGTTAGACGAAATTATGTACATACCCCTGGCTACAATTCGGCCCCTGGGTCATGTGATTTGGCTGAGTGGCCGTGGAGATATGATCATTTTAAAATGACAAGTCCATTGCAACAGTTTATTCACTTTTGGTGGATAAGGTGGAATCTTGGGAAAATCATATGATATTTGGTAATATTTGGTCATATAAACATTGATCCACATATAAACATTATGTCTGAGTTTGAAAAAGTTCACATGCTTCTTTGTTTTCAACCACCATCATCATGAGATCTCTCTCTACTACCCAAAAGAACACAATCCTCTCTATGCTTAATGCAGGTCACTTTGCTCACTCCATTGCCTCTTCAACTGGTATTCATGTCTCCACCATATCCAGGCTCCACTCCAAAGAGCGTTCTGAGCTCCAGAAGTCCACTGGAGGTCATCCATCTAAGCTTTCTCCTACCAACATTCGTCATGCTATCCATCTCATCTCTACTCACAAGGCAGAAAATGCTGTCCAGGTGACCAAGGCACTCACCAATATCATCAACCAACCCCTCTCCCCTAATACAGTCTGCCAGCACTTGAAAAAGTCTGGCATAAAGGCTGTGGTGAAGAAAAAACAACCTCTTCTTTCAGACAAGCATTGTAGAGCTCATATGGATTTTGCCTCTGCTCACAAGGACTGGACTGTGGAGGACTGGAAGAGGGTAGTATGGTCTGATAAGATCAAAATCAATTCCCTAGGGTCAGATGGCCGCAAATGGGTGTGAAAAAAGCCAGGTGAAAAGCTTACTAACAGATTAGTGGAAGGAACTGTCAAGTTTGGAGGAGGTTCTGTGATGGTATGGGGGTGTATGACTTGGCAGGGAGTTGGCTATGCTGCCAAGATTGATGGTAGGATGGATGGGGACCTGTACCTTCAGATTTTGAAGGATGAGCTGCTGAATACCCTACAGCATTATGGTCTTGATCCTCCTAACATCATTTTTCAGCAGGACAATGACCCCAAGCATACTTGCAGGAAGGTGAAGGAGTGGCTGGAGGAGCAGGAATTTGAGACTATGGTATGGCCTGCACAGTCTCCTGATCTAAATCCCATTGAACATCTCTAGGGCTATCTCAAAAGGAGGCTTGCAGAGCATGACCACCCCTCTAATGGAATTCTGGAGTTGTGGGATAGGATTCAGGTGGAGTGGGAGAGGATACCTGTTGAGGAGTGTCAGAAATTGATTGAAAGCATGCCTAGAAGAGTTCAGGCAGTGTTTAAGGCAAATGGAGGCTATACCAAGTACTGATATATCCAAAATACCCACTTCATAATGAAAGTGAATAAACTGTTGCAATGGACTTGTTATTTTAAAATGATCATATCTCCACAGCCACTGGGCCAAATCACATGACCCAGGGACCAATTTGTAGCCAGGGGTATGTAAATAATTTCGTCTGACTAATGCTAAGCGAGATTCCCACAGGTGATTGCAGTGCGCTTCGCATGCTAGATTGGGGTTAGGCATTGCAATGGTTTTTGGAGTCACTGTATGTCTTTCATATTGGCAAATATTTTGTTCATCATGGCCTGGAAAGTGCTGGGGGAATTGCATAGCCCAAAGTACATGACTAAGGGTTCGAATGCTCCTTTGTAGTAGATGAAAGCAGCTTTCCATTCACTACCTTTTTTGATATGGACATTGTTGTAGCCCCATTGGAGATCCATTTTCATAAATAGCTTAGCCACTTTTAGCTTGTCCATGAGTTAGGAAATTAAGGGCAGTGGATAATTATTCTTAATTGTGTATTCATTTAGATAGCAGTAATCCTGTACCATGTACTTCTTGCTATCTTTTTTAGGAATGAAGAACACTAGTGAGGTTTGAGGGGATAGATATATCCTTTAGTCAACTGATTGTCTAGAAAAGTGGCAACTTCCTTCTGTTCTTGTGTGGATAGAGGAATAATATGACCTTTCTTAAGTTCAAATGTGTCTTTTAGGTCAATGGCATGATTCCATGGTTTTTTTTATCAGCATCTTTTCAGATTCAGCTTTGCTAAACACCTTTAGATAGTTGTGATACTGTGGGAGAATGAGCTGCTCTGCCACTACATCCATCTCTGATTTGTCCTATAGGGTGCAGATTGTGGCATTGATCTGATACAGGATGTCCTCTTCTTCCTTTTCGATCATGTGAATAAAGACTGGCTTATTTTTGAGGGCATGACAGTGTCTTGGACAACATGTCATTTGTACTGAGCCCTTGACCCAATCTATTTCCAGATTGTGGTGTTTCAGCCAAGAGAATCTGAGGATCAGAGCATTCTTTCCAAGGGCTGTTACTTTGGCTATAACCTTTTTGTGGTGACCCTGGTACTCAATCATGAGGTCCACTGAGTGTGTAATATTTCCTATAGAATTCTTTGTTCCATCCACATTGAAGATAGGGATGGCATGTCATAACTTAGAGAGTGGTAGTTTGAGCTTCTCTGTCCAAGATCTGTCAATAAAGATTATATTTGCACCACTGTCAAGCAGGGTGTTAACTTTCATAAGGGAGTGGCATGCACTCAGGGGCACAACTTGGATTGATAACATGATTTCCTACATAGGGTTGATGTTACATATGAAGATTTCACTTTCTGGGATTTCGGAAAAGTAACTGAAGAATGAAGTCTTCAGAAGTTTTTCTTTCTTTGGAGAAGGGAAATTAAGCACAGGTTTAACATTCCTACCATGCTTATTAGAAGGCACCCCTGATGTGTGGGTAAATGGAGAAATGCCAACTGAGTCATCATCATCTGACTCCTCAACCAGCAAGAAGGAATACTTTTTGCAGAAAGAACCTTTGAAACACTCAGATATGTTTCTTGAGTTTAGGCTTTTCCTAACTTCTTTTGGATAGCCTCCTGATCCTTGAACCAGGCAGCAGCTTCTTCGAAACTCATATCTTTTATAGACTTTGAAAAGTCCCATTTCTTTCCTTCTCTTTTTGAGGCCAGGCAGACCTCACATTCATCATCAGTACTTGTGGTGCTTTTTCTATCATCCTAGAAGGTGTTTACTTCTCATACTTGTCAGCTGCCTCCTTTCTTACAGCCTTTCTTGTGTTGGCCCCCAAGCCATTTGCAAAAGGGGCAAGTAACAATTGGTTTTGGACAATTCTTGGTAAAATGTCCTTCATTGCTGCAATTATAGCAGCCCTTGTTTGTAGCACTGATGTCCATGACATTCGGATCTTTTCAGAAGGAAATTTGTGCTTAAGCACATAATCTTGTTTTGGCCCTGATGAAATCCAGGGCTTCTTACACTGTACCAATGATTCAGATCTCAGCTAAATAGACTGCAGGTGTCATCTTCCTTTTTCCTTCTTAGAAGATTTGTGCAATAATAGAGCCATGTGTGTTCTTTTCTGGCAGGTCAATAGCATGTGAGGCATCAATGCTGGCTTGACAGTACAGGGCTTCCCATTTGATAATGAAATCATCTGTGGGAAAATTGCACTGGTAGCATTTGGTTAATTTGGTGTATGCCCAGTCCTTCTGATTGGTGCTTCTGAATAATCCTTCTATCTCATCAACCAACATGACCCAGTTATAGTTTCTTCCTTGCACCAAGCAAGTTTGGGGGAACCTGCCAGCCTTGGAATTTTTGAGTTGAGAGAGGGCAGCAACTACTGCCTTATAGAAAGTGGGGGGAATGATATTTGCATTGACTTCAAGCCACACTTTTATCTTTGCCCACCATTCTTTGAATTTTGCTTTTGACCTGTCATATTCTCCTGGGTCTGAGAAGACTTCAACTCATCTCAACATTCTGTAACAGCTGCCAACTTGCAACTATGTTTGATGCATTCTTTTTATTTTCTTCACTTCCTCAAGGATAGATTCCCTTATCAGGCACCTTGAACAGGTGACATTCCTTCACCAAGCACATAGGATAGGTGCTATCCCTTATCAGACACCTTAGACAGGTGCAATCTCTGGGCATGCACAATCAAGTTATGTGCAATCAACTCACATTAGATATGTGACTAATCTTATCTTTTGATTGCTGGTAGTCTCTATCTAATCTCTAGGATGATCTGGATCACCCTCCTATGTTTCACCTCTTTACCTCCTTACATCCTTACCTTCTCACCTTTTCACCCTGTGATATGGCTATGCCTTCTCTTCTGATCATTTATGAACTTTCTGATCACTTATGACTCTTTCATTCAGGATCCATGCATCCCCCTTATGCCTTTCATATCCTGCCACATCCATACTTCTTCATTTATGATCTTTCATTAGTTTATGATCTCTGCCACACCCTCATGGTCAGGGTTATGCTTCCATTCCATTACTTTCATGCCTTTTCCTCATGTTTCTACTTCTTTCCATGCTTTCCCCTCATGTTATGCTTCTCTGCTTCTCTTCCCTTCCATGGCTGTACTGATACATGTGTTGCACACATGTTCAGGAACTCATTAATCTATAGATCTATGCACAACATATATATACTTTATGTAGTATATAAAGCCCCCCAAGCAGTGGCCAAGGCTCCCTAGTCTTACCCTCCATGGAGTTTTCCCTTCTGCTCCTTTGGCTAACTCACTCGCCTCTCCTTATTCTTACATGAGTTGATTCCCCTAAACTATATCACTAAGAAGTTAGCTATCAAGTGTACTCAAGAGCAAGCAGCCTTAGCAAAAGCTTTAGGTTATTTCACATTCCTCCTTGGAGTGTAGCAGCAGTGAGGGTGTTAACTCGCATCATCAACAGATTGTTGGTATTTGTTAATTGAGTCACTTGATTGGTGACTGCCTGCAAGTCTGCCATGCAGTTATTGAATTCTGCCAATATGACCATAATCTTATCCTCCCACAAGATAGTTCCATCCTGAAGAATTTGATTGATATATGTGGACATGATAACATAAGGAGAGGGGTAGTTTCTCTACTTGGTATAGTAGCATTCAGGTTTGCATAGAGAGTGGAGAGATCTTGAACTAATTCTGGAATCTTCAGAGTTGCCTACCCTGTCTGGAAATCTGGTGATAAGAGATCTTTCTCCTTTTAACTGGCTTCTTATTCTCCAGTCTTACTTCTTTCTTGTCATATTCTTTTTTTTAAGAGACAGCCCTGCTATAGAAGATTGGGTGAGGATGCTTATGTGGAGATAACTCATGCTTGTCTCCAAATTGTAGTTCTTCTTCAGAGATTAACAGTAGGCTTTGCAACATGGGATGAGTGTGAATGGATAAGAGATTATCCCTTGGGCTGAACACTAGATCATTTGAATTGAATGGAAAGATCATCTGCCTCTGAGTGCTGAGATGCTCTTGCTGTGGATGAGTTCTCTAAGCCTCCCAATCTGAGGGCAAGCATGACTGTCACTGCTTGATCTATATGTGAAAAATGTTAAGTCCAATGAATATAGGGGTATGAGAATATACTGATCATAACAGCAGTCAGATTCTCACCACTGCAATACCAGGATATGACAGTAGCACAGTTAATGAGATGTTGAAGGCTATCATGACAGAGGAAGGGGAAAGGTTATCACATCATGTTCAACTCTTTTAGTATTGTGCAGAACAGTATCATACTGTCTCAAACTCCAATTCTCAGTGATCTGTCGGTAATCTCATGACATTCCTGTTATATGACTCTGTTTACTTTGTGGAGTTTGAGGTAAGTACTTCTCACTCTTGCATCTACTTGGACACTGTCATAACCCCCAATTTCTGAGCACCATCCAACTTGATCTGGTCATTTCCTAACATGCCATGCCCTTTGTACATCCCCCAGGTAGAGCCTTTTGTGTTCTGCCTGTCATTTGTTGTGATGCTGTTTCTATACATATGACAAATCATACTAGTAACTGGATAACATTTAGCAGCTTATGGCAAGCTTCACTTGTTAATCCTGGAACTCCAACTACATCATTGACCTCTGAGCAAGGACAATGCAAGGTTTTGAATAAATGTCCTATCTCTAATTCTATTACCCTAATCAATGGAGCCACATCACTTGACTGAATGCCTACTGCTGCAGGACTACAAAGCCAATATTTGACTCTGGCCATAATGATGACCGAAATCCAGAAACTCATTTCTTGACTCAAGTCATTCAATCTGTCAACACAGGTCGCTATCTCTCAATTGTGAAAATCCTACAAACTCCGTTCTTTGATAAACTAGTTCATAGCTTACTGTAATATATATCAGTTTATTACATCTGACACTATTACAGGTCTTTGACAACATTACACCTGAAGAATTCAACTTCATATTGACGCTCCCAGCTGAGGATAGACATCATTGATTCCTTGCGAAGTGAGTTACATTCAATATTGTCCAATACATTCTCAGCTCATACTCCATTAGGCTTGTATATCTCTTCAATTCCCATCAACTCATTGCCATGGCTCCCTATGTCATCTATGAAGCTTCTATTCACCATTTTTCCTAGCATGTCGATAAAATGCTCTCAAGACTATGCTCTCAAAACCCTCATTAGATGATGACGATGATGTTACCATGAAAGTACACACCAACCTCATGATTGAAGATGATGTAGCAAATAACCTCATTATCCCCGACTTTCACCTCAACCTGTGTTTACATTGCAATTCTAGAAGTCCTTTGATTTCCTTATTGGTTGAAGAGGTTGGATTTACCTCAGATGTATCATTGATGAGGTACCAGCTGGCTTCTGCAGCTAGGATGGCTCCCAAGTTGGATTTCACCTTCATAATATCAATCCAGAAGAAGGTGCACTGTTTTCTGCCCACCAACCATCCTCTTCGTTCCCACCCAATTCTCTTGTATGTAGCTTTTGAACAACTCATCTTTGCAAATGCTGCCCCACTAGCACCAGTAGTAATCAAAGATGTGCTGGGTCAAAATCAAATCGATCACATTTCACTATTTCCTTCAAGAAGACAATGGTCAGTTCAACTTCTTTGGGAAGGGATCATCCTGTGCACAAGGGGTATGTCTACCATGATTCTACATTTATGATTATCACTGATTGTTGATATTATCTAGTTATTATTCCCCAACTTGGAGATGGACTCAGTAAATGCTATACTCGACCAGGCAATGTGCCACTTGCTTTCTCAGATCACAGACACCATGCAGATGCTCCACGTTGACTCCACAAGGACTGCCTATATTTGGGCTGCATGCAAGACCACAAGATTCCCTATTAACTGACCATTACTTCTTCTTAATATGCAGTACATGCTGTTCAAGACTGCGTATTCATGTTGTTGCATGTAACAACAAGGGGACCTGAAATATGATATGAAATGGAAGAGCAATGATTTGCCATCTGAGTCTGGGTGGTCAGTCAGTTGGTCTACGTCTCACCATCTCCTCTATCTCCAGCTGTTGCAAGGTGATGTAGGTTTCAGCTACCTTTGCATGAGCTTGTAGCCTGGTTAGGAACCTGAGCATCCCATGCATCTTCATCCTCATTGTGAGTTTCTGCTTTCCTCCCTTCCCCTTTAACTTCCCACACTTTGTCTTGAGTCTGATGCACGAGTTGCAGGTGCACCCCAACAGCCTGGTGCACACCCTTCCACCTTGTTGGCACAGGTTGTACAGAGAGGGTTGTGTATAACCGTCTTCGAGTCCACTTGCACTTTTGATGGCTTTGGAGCAATGACCTTTATGATTTCATCTTCTTCATCCTCTTCCTCATCCACTACCACCTGGCTGGAGACTCACTATATGGTATCAGCTTTCCAGCTAACTGCACGAAAAGTACTACTCACCTTCCATTTCTGACCTGTGCTTGACATGCACTCTTGCTTCTCACTTGCCAAGTTGTCTTGATTGTCGGAGACTGATAATGATATGCCATCCAGCTGGATCTTGAAACACCAAGGCCTACCTGAGGCTGAGATGGGTGTTTAACTAGTAAACCTGGTGGTCAGGCACAGATGGGTCGATGGGAGAACTCCAAGAGGACAAGACTGGGGGAAACCAGTCGCAGTCTCTTGGGGGTTTATATACTATCTAGGGTTTGTACATGTTTGGTACTATACAGTATCTATATAAGGTAGATAGCAGTGCATACGAGTCATAGTGGAGTCATGACGAGTCATATGGCAGTGCTCAGCTGCAGCATGAGTCATAAGGAATCATGGTGAGTCAGAGATAAGCAACATGAGGCATAGATAAGCATAGCCATAGGGCATGAGGCATAGAGCTGTGCGCATGAGTCGGCATGAGTCATAGATAAGAGAGTGACTCATAGATAAGCAATAAGAGATAAGAGATAAGGCATGTCATATGGTGTGGCTGTGTATGGCTGTACACATGCCAGCCAAGAAGTGACGTGAGCGTGGGCACTGGCGTCATGTGATAGCATGTGATGTCAGGTGACCAAATAGTCACGTGTTCATGGTTGAACGAGTGGTAAGGAGTTCAAGTGTGATAGGGGCTATTTAGCGAAATGCTTTGTAGAAAGCCCGGAAAAATAAGGATAAATATAGGATAAATAGGGACAAATACCAGCGGTCGTAACACTACCCCCCTCCTATAAGTCAACTTCCAGGTGACTAAAGGGGAGATTGTCCAAAGATGTCTCCAAGGACGGGGGACCGTAGTCAGTAAAGAAGGCGAGGAACTCAGCCTGAGCTAAGCGAATGCGACGAGGGGCATTGGGATGAGCACGATGAAAGAGTGTGATAGCGTCCTGCACTTTGGTTAAGTGGCCCAATGGTTCCCAAGTACGATCTTCCTCAGTATAACCCTTCCAATGGACAAGATATTCAAGGCGTTTTCCCTTGAAACGTGAATCAACGATGTGATCTACTTCATATTCTTCATCTTGGTCTTCTGTGACCAGCACAGGCCCTGGTTTAAAAGAGGGTTGACCATCAAGGTGCTCTTTATATGGGCGAATACGAGAGACGTTAACAACAGGGTGAATCCTCATGGTCTTCGGTAAGCGCAGCTTAACCACATTACTACCGATCAAGTCAATGATGGTATAAGGTCCAATCCAGCATTCCATTAACTTCTTTGAAGCATGAGTCAATTTTAGATTAGAGGTTGAAAGCCAGACATCATCTCCAATGGCGTATTCAGGGGCGTCAGACCGGTGACGATCCGCCTGATCTTTCATATGAGCTTGTGCTTTGGCAAGATTTTCTTTGGTTTGGATAAGCATGTCTTGCATCTCAGATGCGAAGATATCAGCAACCGGTGCTTTTACTTCATGCTGTTCAAAACCCATTTTAGGAACATAGGACCTGGTAATCTCAATGGGTGACTTTTGTGTCGACATTTGTTTCTTTGAGTTATATGAGAATTGTGCCATGGGGAGCCAGTCAGCCCATGAATCCTGTTTTTCTGCGGTGAAGAGCCACAGGTATTGTTGTAGATCACAGTTCATTCGTTCTGTTTGTCCATCGGTCTGTGGATGAAATGCAGTGGACAACTTCAGCTGGATACCAAGTCGTTTGCATAAGTCCTTCATGACTTGCGATGCGAATTGTGGTCCTCGATCAGAGACAATGGATTGTGGAATACCGTGGTTTTTCCATACATTATGCAAGTATAGGCGAGCTGTATCCATAGCCGTGACTGTTTTGTTACACGGAATGAATTCAACTTCTTTAGAGAATCGATCAACAATTACAAGAATAGAATCGAAGCCATTGGATAGGGGAAGATCCGTGGTAAAGTCCGCAGTGATATCTATCCAAGGCATATTAGGAATGTCTAATGGAATTAGTTTGCCTGCTGGGGCGGTATTAGTACTTTTGAAGCGTGCACATCTCACACAGCGAGATACGTAGTCTTTGACTAGTGTTGGCAATCCAGGCCAAGTGTAGCTTCGGTGAATAAGTTCTAATGTCTTGTCTATACCGGGATGTCCTGCAACTGGTGTGTCGTGGTGGAGTCTAATGATTTCCATACGAAGATCCTGATCTTCAGGAACATAAATACGTCCGTGGGAATCTTTCCACAATGTACCTTCATCGGCTTCAAGAGCGATGTGATTTGCTGCCTGCAGCTTCACTATCTCCGACTCTTTAAGTAGATGAGTGGCTTGTTTGATACGATCAAATATTGCTTCTAAATCGGTAGTCACAGTGACAATCGTCGAGATGATACTCTCAGGTGAAATTACGATTACACCCCTGTTATCATCATCGATACCGATAGCATGATCTTCTTGTCGAGATAAAGCATCAGCCTTTCCCATTGTTGCTCCTGGCTTGTGGAGCCATAGGCGATCAAACCTGCTAAGGTAGAGGGCCCAGCGAGCTTGTCGACGATTAAGATCTTGTCGTTTCATGAACTATTGTAGGTTGGCATGATCATTCCAGATTTCGAACTGATGGCGAGCTCCTTCAAGGTAGTGACGCCATTGTTCTAAACTGCGAATTACCGAGAGCATTTCTTTATCTGCTACTGGGTAGTTCCGTTCTTCTTTAGACATGGAATGTGATGAGAATGCGATGGGATGCCATTTGCCGTCTTTTTCTATGGAAAGCACTGCTCCTGTTGCGTAGTCAGATGTGTCCATTTCCAGCCGGAATTTAGCATTATTATCTGCATATGCTAGGATAGGGGCAGTGGTGAATGCTTGCTTGAGAGTGTCAAATGCCTTTTGACAAGTTTCATTCCAGATGAAAGGTTCGTTCTTCTTTGTTAAATCTGTCAGAGACCTAGCGACCTGCACATAATCTTTGATAAATCTGCAGTAGAAGTTTGCTAAACCTAAGAAGCTTCTAACTCCTTTTACGTTTGTGGGTACTGGCCATTCCTGAATGGCTTGGACTTTCGAGTTATCCATCTTGATACCATCACGAGAGATGTACATGCCAAGGAATTCTACTTCCTGGACACTGAAGGTGCATTTTTCTGGTTTGGCAAAAAGGTCATTGTCTTTTAAGCGTTGTAGTACTTCAAGTACCACTTTTTCATGAATTTTGACGTCAAGAGAATTCATGAAGATCATGATGTCATCAATGTAGACTTCTACTTCTGGCATATCAGCGAAGATTTCACTCATCATGGTTTGGAAGGTAGCGGGAGAGTTGCAGAGCCCAAAGTACATGACGAGGGGTTCGAAACTTCCACGATGACAAACGAATGCTGCTTTTCATTCGTCACCTTCCTTCATGCATACGTTGTTGTATCCCCAATGTAGGTCTATTTTGGTAAACCATTTTGATCCTTACAGCTTGTCTACGAGCTGGGAGATGAGTGGAAGTGGATAGTTGTTTTTAACGGTGTACTCGTTAAGATAACGGTAATCTTGTACCATGTGCTTGCGACCGTCTTTCTTGGGAACAAAGAATACAGGAGAGGTCTGTGGTGATTTGGAGGAACGGATATATCCTTTCTTTAGTTGATCGTCCACAAATTCTGTGACTTCTTGTTGTTCTGTGATGGAAAGGGGTATGATACGTCCTTTCTTAGCCACGAAAGATTCTTTTAGGTCAATAGCATGGTCCCAAGGTTTTCTTAATGGCATTCGTTCAGAATCCTTCTTCATGAATGTTTTCAAGAAGGCATGGTAGACTTTTGGTACTAAGTCTTCAGCAGAGTCCTTCTTTGGTTGTTCATCTGCTTCTCTTTCCACTTTTATGGCATGGATGCAATGAAGAGCTTCTCGCTCATCGTCCTGAATTTGATCCATCCAAGGCATAACAAGGAGAGAGGCACATTGCTCAGAGCAACGTGTCATACGAACTTTTCCTGTTGTCCAATTGATGTCAGGGTTGTGCTGCTTTAGCCACGTATATCCTAGGATCATTTGGTTTCTTTCTAGGTCCGTAACTTCTGCTTTTAGCTGTTCTGCATGACCCTGATAGGTAGCAATTATATCCGCACTGTGAGTAATGAAACCTGCAGAGTTCCGTGTACCATCAACATTGTAAACTGGGATTGGACTTTCCAATTTTGTCAATGGAAGACATAATTCATGTGCAAATTTAGTGTCTATATAAATAGTGTTAGCTCCTGAGTCTAAGAGAGCGGTAGCTGGATTAGTGGCTCCTTTGTTTTTGGCGGGAGCGATAGAGATTTCTAAGTTAATTTCTCTCGGATTTAGAGAACGTACCCAACATTCATCAGACACTTCTGGGGTTTGCAAAGTGGAATTAAGCATCGGTTTATAGTCCCGACCGAGCTCTAGTCCTGCTAGAGGCCCCACTTGACTATGAATCAAGTCTTTTTTATTACTTCGCAAGTTAGTAAGATAAGGGTCAGTGACAAGAGATATGGTATCAGAATGAACACCCAGATCGTTCACTCCGAATCTTCTTTTCCCTGATCATCATCCGATTCATCTTCGGATGGGATGTAGTCTGGGAATTCTTCTTCTTCTTCAAGAAGAGCTCGAAGGCGTCTTGCGCGAGAACAATCCTTGTGATGCTTTCCTTGATGCCATTTACACCGATCACATTTGGTTGATGCCTTTTGGTAGTCTTTGATCCGGTGATCTAATCCTCCACAGTTAAACATCCTTGAGTCCCTCTGGACTTCGTGTTTTTAAACTTTCGAACTTTCTTCGATGAGGTGGCGGCGATGGATTCATCATCAGATTCGTTCTCTGAGTCAGATCCGTATTGAAGAGCATCAATATCCATTGCCATTGGATCTCGATATGATGATTTGCGAGGTAGGTTGGACCAGTTGGACGAGGACGCGTGTCCGGACTTTCTTCGTCGAAGGAAGCCGATCAACTCTGTCCGTTGTCCTACTGCGGCAACCGAATTAAGGTAGTCCTTGATATTATCACCTCGTTCATCATTACGGATGGTCTCTTCACGAATAGATGGGAGCATGTTTTGTTCTAGGATGTTGATCGCGTGTGTAACACCGATCTTTGATTCCTGGTAGTATCTGCGGAACAGATCTATGAAATCACAAGCTCTCATCTTTTCGGTTTGTTTCAGATTCCAAAGTTTTTCCAATGCCCAGTCCGGCTTTGCGGTCGGATGGAATTGAGTTTGGATTTCTGTTTCTAACTCTGTCCATGTGTACAGAGTTCCTTTCTCAAGACGTGGGTGAGCGAATATGAGTGTGCATGGCCCAGTCATACGAGAGAGAACAGCAACAACAGTGTCATATGATCTTGGATGAATAGCATCAGAGTTCAGAGTGAGCCATGTTCTCATTTTTAGCCACCAGTCTTCAAACTTCCCGAGTTCGCCTTTAAATTCACTGGGGTCGGCGAATACCTCAACCTTCTTCGAAGGTCTAGGTGCACCTGGTGCTGGTAAGGCTGCAATCTGAGCATTAGCCTGATCTAATTCGTGCTGTAGAGCTGCGGCTGTTTGTTGTAACCCAGCAGAATGACCTGTCATTAAGCCAAGCTGCGAAGCTACGAATGCAAAGCGTTCATCTTCTCCTTGAATAGCATACAGATCTGCTAGGAACTGTGTACTACTGAAGTGAACTGGGTTGAACGCCATGACTACTTTCTTTTTTGTTTTCTAAGGTGTCTTGCCTGTTTTCTGATAGAAGCGTAAGCGTGAGGAAGGAAGCCTGCCTTCCATTTATTTGATGCTGTGATGTGTTGTTGGAAGTGCTTCTTTTGTGCTTCTGACAACTTCTTGTGTCGTTGGACTAGATCAAACTTTCTATTGGGGAAATTCGTTATCCGATCCTACTTCCCAGATTACTGCTCCGTTTTCTTGCTCGTCAGGAGGAGTAATAAGACTTGGTGGGTCGTCGGATGGAGTGGAGGGAACTGTCTCCACTGGTGCGTTGTACGCATATCCATTGGTTTCCAGAAACTGATTCTGAAAGTGTTGAGAAAAGTAGCGACCTGCCACGTCGGCGAGTCATGCTACTGAAAGGTTACAAAATAACCACTCAACCCAATCTAAAGAATCGAAGTTTGTCAGAATAGGATCCCAAGGGTCGTCAACGTAATTTACTCCGTTTTCAGGACCTGTATCCCAATTTGGGTTTGGTTCCCAATCTTCTTCTGCGTTTCAGTCAGCGATGTTGTCCCAACCACGAACTACTTGTGGTGCATCTGGGTCTTGGTTTGGACCAACGAGTCTGTTTAACTCTAGGGTGTTACAGATGATAAAGGACCAACAAGTCAACTGAGTAACGACTTTTTTTCGAATTTCTATGGCAACTGGTGCCGATTTTGGAACTTGACGATAAACGAGAAAGAGAATGAAAGTGAGAATAAGAGTTATGATGTAGGCGAAAAATAGAATAACAATAGTAAAAATCCACATCTGTTTTTGGGTTTTCTAATCTCTTTCGTTTTCGGGATTCGAACGGAAAAGTCTGTGAATGATAAAGGCGGTCCTTTGCCTAAATCGTCTAATCCTTTCATGACGAGAGATTACTTCTCGTGGTGCTTCGAAGTAAGATCCTTCTGTTTCAGAAGATCCTAGTTCATCTAACCTGTTAAGGTAGTTGTTTTATACCTGAAGTTTGTATTCAGATAACACGAGGATACTGTGAATAGCGTCGAGGGGACGTTCTATTGGTTCCTCTATCCTTCAGTGCTTGTTCTTCTGTCAGACGTCTTTCGACTGTCTCGACAAATTCTTGGTAGATGGCACGGGACTGTTGTGTGCAATCTACAGGGATTACTTCATTGAGCGCTTGGAGACGAGAGATTTCGTCTCTGTAGCGAGCTTCGACTAAGGAAATGACTTGGTTCTGAAACAGTGTGTACGCCGTTTGAGTACCTTGTCCTTGTCTTCAGTTCAAGAGTACCTCCTGGTGAGTTAAGGAGTGTACTTGTCCTTGCTAGAGAGGATGGTGACGGTAGTCGTTCCTCTGTCAGTGATGAGCCGCTAACTGATCGACGATCAGCAGGTGTGTTAGCCGGCGTTGGTGGAAGTGTTTGATAACCGGGGAGACGAGCCCTGTCGTATGGAGGGGCGGAGTCTTCCGTTATCTGCGGCGGCGAATGAATTTCGATTCTTTGCTCCGGAGTCTCAATCTCCTCTGGGGACTCAACAAATGAGTTTGGAGCCGTGACTGCTTCCAGGGTAGCTGGTTGAGCTTGGGGGCGCAACCAGTGCGAAGGTGAAATGAAATGTTTGGGAATATCTCCAAACGAGGAAGAGGAAGAATCCGTTTGTGGCGGCAGATTTGTTGGGCGGAGAATAAAAGCTCCTTCCCTTCTTATCGGCCTTCTTACTACAGGAATCCCGAAGGTGGTTCCTCTTCTAAGAGGGTGTGATAATGGTGCCGGTTCTTCTTCTTCTGGAAGATTCGGAACTACCCGAAGAGGGCGGTCAAATCCTTCTCTTATTTCGAAGATACCTGCTTGCTGTCCAAATGGGACTAATGGTTGTGATACCACAAAGAACCTCAAACTTCTATTAACTCCTCTAATCCTGACGATAACGCGCAGGTACTTTAAGTGATCTGCGGGGGCGAAGAGTTCCGATCCGAGCACGTATCCCTGGAATAGGAGTGCGATCTCTATACCACCTACAAGGCACGTGAGGAGGGTGAGGAGGAATAGCAATAACCTCCTGCTCAATCCTATCGAGACCTCGTAACCTGTCCTCGACTCTGTCTCGCGCTCTAAGTACGCGGGCCCAATTCTGATCTGCTCGAAGCTGAGTGGCAGCCTGGTTATGAGCCAGTTCAACTGCGTCGTCGAGTATTGCGTCGACCTGTGACTGTAGGTCAACCTCACCAAGAACTGCACCGATCTCAGGAATAAGGATATCCTCTGAGTCGCCAGTTTCGGTAACTGGGTGGATCTGGGGGTCCGCAAGGAGAGTCTGGTTCCAATCTACTGGAACGGGGAGCAGAGTTGGCAAGCGAACCAGTGTCGCGGGTATGTATGCCGAACCTTCTCGGCGAGAGCTGGGGTAAGGGGAGTAACGAGCTGATGAAGCTCGACTACTGATTAAGGAGGTGAATGCCCCTCTGGGCTGTGACCAAGTCACGTAGGAAGAAAGGGAAGCATCCTGAGCTTCTACCAAAATCCCTCTGACAGCTTCTGCGATAGCGTGGAACTGCGCTTCATCCATATGATACTGAATGGAATCCTCGACCAGCGAGGGAACGTAGTCGTTAGGGTCGACTGAACCTTCTTTTGGGTGGTACTCTACTGACTCCTGCAAGATGGGGACGGTGGACGTTACTTGTCCATTTGCTACTCTACCCTGACTATGAGGGCGGGCGTCGCTTGCCTCTTTGATACTTTGTTCAACACCTCCCGAGGGAGACTCCTTGAACTTCACCTCCTGGTTCTGTAACTGTACAGCTGGGGCTGGAGTGGGAAGCCTGACCACTGATAGGTCTTCTTTGTTCTTTATGACGATAGTCACTATGGTACCCGCCCGATCAGTAACGTTTTAAGGCCCCTGCCTCGTCCACCTACTCCTCGTTATCCGAAGGGTGCTGCCTCCGTTAACCTACGGTGGGGTATTATACTGTACCCAAGTCAACGGTGAAGGGTCTGACTGAAGAGCCTGCATACCAGACGGCGACTCCGGCTTTGCCTATCCCTACACTTTTCTACCGTTGGCTACACAGATGAGTGGCTAGCTAGACTGCGGATCGTTAGTAGTCTTGTCCTAATGAAACACCAAGGCCTACCTGAGGCTGAGATGGGTGTTTAACTAGTAAACCTGGTGGTCAGGCACAGATGGGTCGATGGGAGAACTCCAAGAGGACAAGACTGGGGGAAACCAGTCGCAGTCTCTTGGGGGTTTATATACTATCTAGGGTTTGTACATGTTTGGTACTATACAGTATCTATATAAGGTAGATAGCAGTGCATACGAGTCATAGTAGAGTCATGACGAGTCATATGGCAGTGCTCGGCTGCGGCATGAGTCATAAGGAATCATGGCGAGTCAGAGATAAGCAACATGAGGCATAGATAAGCATAGCCATAGGGCATGAGGCATAGGGCTGTGCGCATGAGTCGGCATGAGTCATAGATAAGAGAGTGACTCATAGATAAGCAATAAGAGATAAGAGATAAGGCATGTCATGTGGCGTGGCTGTGTATGGCTGTACACATGCCAGCCAAGAAGTGACGTGAGCGTGGGCACTGACATCATGTGATAGCACGTGATGTCAGGTGACCAAATAGTCACGTGTTCATGGTTGAACGAGTGGTAAGGAGTTCAAGTGTGATAGGGGCTATTTAGCGAAATGCTTTGTAGAAAGCCTGGAAAAATAAGGATAAATATAGGATAAATAGGGACAAATACCAGCGGTCGTAACAGATCTTGAGTTCCACAACCTCTTTGATGGTGTCTACCTTGGCTGAGTTGACTGAGGGAGCCTGGTCGAGAATGAGGATATCCTTGAAGGGAGTAAGGAACATAGATGAGGATGATGAAAAGATGTGAAGGTGGAATATGAAGGGCAAATGGGTTGGTGAATGGCCGCGTTTTATACAAACTCATGCTATTGTCCACAGTTTTCAAACTCAGCAGTCAACAAGGTCACATGACTGACTGGGGACAGTTAGAATTAAAGTACCCCAGGGATGTAAGAGCTGGAGGCTCTCTACATCTGTATATAGAGTTTTTCCCCTATCTCAGCTCCCTCTAGATTGCCCAATGTGTTTTGTAACATTCCTGTCCTACCCTGTGTCCATCTGAGTGGATCCAGTCTTCATAAGTATGTTTCTGCTTTTCTTTCTGTCATTCCTAACCATCCATCCCAACCCGAGCATGGCTGGTCAATGACTAACATGACATAACTAGTTCTATTCATTTTCATATATCATTCTTACTCTATCTCATTTTCTTATTTGTACATCCAATCATCAGTGGCAATTACTTCCATCTGGGTTATTCTAGATCACTCTTACTTTGTTCCATTGAAGGGTCGCCATATGTGACTACAGGGCAACTCATACCTTTACACATGGTTTCTTGTTCTTTTCTACATAGAATCCTATGTATCATACTGTAGGCCCACAGCATTAGTTTGCAGTAACCTGGCATGTCAAGCCCAACTGAACTAGACCTTGATAAAATTCCTGATAGCTGACCACAAATCATGAAGGGGCACAAGAGAGAAGCACCACCCTGGTCAACTAGCTGTCCACCCCATCCTTGTCATGCTTCTGCACATAACAACATAATAAGTAACCAAAAAACAAAACAGAGTAGATGTATGCACTGTTTGCTGCAGGGACTCCAAATTCTTCAATCATGTGCTTCATTTCTCTAGTATCAGCATATGGCCACATTCATCCTCCATGGCTTCCATACCTCAGCCACCATTGACAGATGTAATGGAGGTCCAGACTCCTGTAGTCTATAGTACTTTGGTTCCTGCATAAATTGGCTGCAACATGTGCGAGTTATCATAGTACAGAATATGGCATGCCTTTCACCCACCTCTGAGACCTGCTTTTGCAAGGTATTTTTCAGTCGAAGCACTTCCTCCTTGCACTTCCTGGCTAGCACTTTATACTGCAAGACAGTCACATCAAACTTCCACCTTAAGTTACAGCATATATCAGCTGGATTTGGTTTGCATGTTCTACTGTTTCCTTCCTACAAGCAAACTTGAATGCAACTGATGCCTTTGTGATCAATTTCCTCTTGTGGTCATTCTGTGCATGTGGTTAGAATACCTATAGTACAGAACGAGGAAAACAATGCTTACCAAGTCATCAATATTCTCAGCCCACACAGATGAAAGCTTTGCAACTTCTTCCAACTCGGTGATTCATATCATTTGCATTGTCAATTGTACCTCAACTTGCTTGGGAGCTTGCACCCCCCACTCTCACCTAGTGTTTTAAAGTCCAGTTGCAGGACTGCAAAAAGACTGGCAACTGGACCAGACTGGTGTGCTTGCAACTGAACCAGATTGGTCCAGTTATGCCAGATTTAATTACTGACCAGTCCAGTCTTTGTAAAATAAAATAATAAATAAATAAATAAAAATAGAAAAACTGGTCTAAAACTGGCTTGCAACTGGTCCTAACTGCAGCTGGTTGCTTCACAAACTATATAGGCAGGTCACTACTATTTTCCCCCACTTCCCCTAATTTTCTCATATTTGTATGATTTTTTCCTGGTCTATTACAAGTAAATACATTCTCTAGCTATGTTTTAATGACATGTGACCCGAAAGACAGTGATATCCTGGCATCACATGAGCCGATTTACGTGACCCAAGGTGCTATTGATAGCTGGGCATGTGTGGTACATTTGCCCACATTACTGCTAAGCACCATTTTCACACGACAACAGCATGTGGACCAGTCTTTCAAAAGACTGGTTACAACTGGCAATCAGACTGCTTTGGACCAGTCCTAAGTGGTCCGGTTGCCAGTTGCCTGATCCAGAGACATGTTAGGACTGGTCTTGACCCAGTTGCACTTTTTAGGGGTAAAAAACCAGACTGGACCAGACTTTAAATCACTACTCCCACCCCAGCACTTTTACCTATAGTTCCCTGGCTCTCCTCATGAAGACGGAGGATCTCGTGCTTGAGTTCTGGTTAAGTGGGATGCAAACATACCAATTTGAATGTGCACTACCTGTACAGTATCAGCATTGTGATTGATTGAGCCCAGCAATACCACAGATGTATCACTTAGCTGCTGCTGGATGACCTGCTAACACTATTCTGCAACAAAAACCAGGAGCATAGGCAGCACATACCTTCAAGGAGACCCAGCTATTTGAGTGCTTGGACCATATTTTGTAGTATATCTCAACTTGATCATTCAAATAGTCTTTCCATACCTTGACAGTATCAAGGCAAGCCTGCAAAACAGCTTCGACATGTATGTCTTCCACCGTATTTGGACTCTTGTGCAAAGTCATGGAGTAAGCAAAAGGTGCAGGTACGCACTCCTCCTTACTTATCTCAGGATGGTGCTTCTTGCCCACTTGATATTTTGTTTAGCAAGATGTCACATCATGCATGTGGTGTATCTACCTTGTCTGCACATGTGCTGACTGCCTTTCCATGGCCACACTGGCAGCTCGTGCTGATACCCACCTTAATTGATCAGCTTGAATAGCATTTTTATATGGCCAAGAGATTCCAAGGTCTCTTGTTTTGTGATGTTGTGGAGAAGCTGGGTTAGCAAATGTGCTGAGGAGTAACTGCCACAATATACCTGTTTGTGTTCCTGACCTGCTCAAGCTCTGATTCATCCACTATCTGCAGTTCAATTTCAGAGCAATCCAATCAGGGAGTAGCATTTCCCTTGCATGTATTCAAGGTTGACAATGATGTAGTGAAAATATGTGCATGGTGGGCCCACATGTCATCTGCTATGATTCTGACAGAAGGATGGTTGGTAGCCTGTGTAAGCTGAGGGGTGCTATAGGGTGTATGAGCACCTGACTCCCCACACAAATGTCTGGATTCACATAGAGGCACATGTTGTAATATTACAGCAGTACTACAGCCAGCAATGGGTATATATAATCACCAACAAAATGACAGTAGCAGTGATTGTGTCTGTTATAACAATCCACCTTCACATCTCCACCTGTGATGCAATCAACTGTTGATTCATTTCATCCAGCTCCTGGATGAAACAATTCCTACCTTTCTGCTCACAACCCACAAGCTCCACTTCCCTTTGTACCATGTCTTTCCACTGTTCACACATCAACATCAGCAAAAGCAGTGGTACATGGACTAGAGAAAATACATAGCACTTGCCTTGTCCTTCAACTGTCTCAGCTTCCTCTAAAAGCTTTTTATAATTACTCTATGAGATTTGATGTGAAAAGACAGAATGGAAAACACTTTAAAATACTCATAGACAGTGGAGAATGACCTTGTCTTCCAACACTGCAGCCACCATATGGGTATCTGCAGGGCACAAGCCAAGTTCAGTCCAAGTGAGGGTTGAGCACACATACATGCAGGAAATTAGCATTATCACTCACCTGCCTCATGGCCTCTTTGGTTGTGTGCATATATGCATCATCATCATTACTGTGATTGTTATGTGCAACAGATACACTCCTGGGGGCCTGGGTGAAGGGGGAGAGACAATAAATGTGCACTTAACTACTACCCACACCTTTACCTGCAACGTATAACCTCTCAGTGGTCACTGGATGAAGTCCATGCTTGTACATGGCCTCAGCAATTCAGATGATGGATGCATGTCAACCAGTGGCTCAAATCCATCACATTGGCTGCACTGCATGCTTCTGATTATTAACCCACACTTTCACAAAGTCCTGCTATATTTCTTTTTGTGAAGATTACACAGGATACTTGCACATGCATTCACTCATCACACTCCTTGTTCTTATGTTACACTCCTTGCTTTAGCTTGTATTAATATCAATAAGGTAAGAGGTCAGTGGAAAGAGGTGGTAGGACAAGGCATAGTGAGGTATGGTGAGATCAGTGATAAGGCAGGATAAGGTATGGTAAGATGTGGTTTTCCTACTAGTTTCCAGGTACCAAGCAAATGCCTCACCACCAGACCATCCTCAGTCATCTGTGTTCAATAGGCATTCCTTTAGATTCCTTTTGTCCCCTTTCTGTTTGATTCAGGTTATTCATATTGAGAATGGCATGATCTTTATCCAGGTGATGTGAACATCGTTTCTCACTTTCTTGCTTCCCTGCTCCTTTATCTGTGCTTTGCTATTGCCCAGAGGCAGGTTGCTTATACTTAACATGTGCATGGTTCTTTGCTTTGTTTGAGTATTGTTTGAGCTTCATTTTTGATCCTCTCTCGGATAACATGAAGATTATTTTTCCCTGTTCATTTTTCTCCCCCCTTTTTGCCTACTGCTTACAATACTATTTATGGCACAGTGATTTGTTCTAATTCCTTTCAGATGATGTAACTGTTGTCCTTCATGGCATGGACATTGCTTTTCCAATCTTCAACACGAATCTTATTTTGTTTTCCTTGCTCATCTCATCTCATCCACCCTCGTCATATATCCTTGCTCTTTCCACAAGCTCAAGATGAAGATGTCAGGCCACAAAAGCAGGGGCATGCATGATTGTCTAAATTCTAGGTCGTCTAGGTGGGCTCTGGGTCGTGGGTGTGTTGGGAGGAGAATGTGCCTGGTCAGTGACTGCTAGAACAACCTGTTCTCATAACAGATGGACAGTTTCCTTTTTTGGATGTAAGTAATGCACATTGTGAGGGTTCAAATGTTTACTGGTATCGTTAGAGATCTGCAACCACCACCCCAAGTGAGATCATGATGCAGGAGAGGATGGCTGACCATGGTTGTTTTCATGTCCCACCTGATGTGAGCCATATGCACCTGGGATGCACTGTGAAAAGGGTACAAGCATCACCCAGCATTGGGTGTTTCATATTGCATATAGCCAACACTTGAGGTGGATGAGTCATTGATGTGTGCTGCTGACCAATAGGATTTGCTCTTCTCAGTGTCACAGGTATTGTTGGCAGAGGCAGGATTCACTTGAGAGAGGCCATCAACTCAAAATCTCTTATATCATGTGATATTACAAGCATGGCCTTGGGATTTTGTGGCATCTTTCCAATGAACCAGCATGCCTACTATAACAATGTCAACCACTGTTGATGTCAAACCTTTCCTTGGAGAGAATGGATATACTTTCAATATACTTGAGCTGTCAATTCGTTTTTACCATGCTCTTTACTTCAAGGATGTCCCCGAGCATGTCATAAATTTCCTGCTTGAGGTCTTGCATAACCTATTTGATCAACTATTCAATACTCTTGCTCAGCCTGTGTAAGTCTCCACTCACCTCTCTGATGAATAGGTTACATTACACCCTATTGTCCATGATGTGTCCAAGGAAAAGCTTGCCATAAAGAAACCATTGACACTAGTGAGTTCCCCACCACCAGTCGTCATGCAAGCACTTATTATTAGCAGGTCATGTTTCCTTTCCTCCCACTCCTGTCTTGTTTTCAGCCCACTAATGTATGTCAGTGGCAATAGTTAGCATTACAAATTGAGCACTGCTTGATTGCAGATCCTCTTCTTGACTCCAAGCACCCCAAGTGCTACCGTTTCATGTGAAAGCTATTCTGGATGACATTTATTGCTGCTAATCCCAAATTTCCTCAGGGCATGTGGCCTTGTTGTAATGCACTGATTCCAATGGAGGAAGATTTTATATCCTGTTGGATGTTAAAAGGCAAGATGCTGAGCTACCTACACCTCTTTATGTTGTCATTTGGGAGTAGTTCCAAAGCATCATTTCTGCTGTACTATTAATATCTTCTACTAAGTGATTCCATCATGTCATATTGTATATTCCATGCACCATCCCAAATATGATCCCTTTTATGTACACACCATAGCCCCATAGAAACTCTAGAAAAAACACAGTCCATGGCAATGCTCCATACAATCACTTGATAGTCAGATCTCTCAGATCATGAATATCTTTCCACCATTTCATGAATTTCTTCCAGTATTAGTACACCTTCTGGGCCAATTTGCAAGCATAGTAGCTATATCAAACTTTATGATGACCTTGAGGAATTTCTCTCAGACCTTGAACTCTTGCTGCCACTGTTTCTTCTCTGCAATGACACAAAGAGCTTATGGTGCACACCATGGAACATGTTTGAGCAGGACCCAACTACCACCTCACCTGTCAAGTGGTTTTCCATCAAATGATTGGAATGTTGTAGGAGCTGGAGGCTCTCTATGTCTATATACAGAGTCATTCTCCTATCTCAGCTTCCTCTAGATTGTCCAATGTGTTCTGTGACATCCCTGTCCTACCTCATGTCCATTCGAGTGGATCTGGTCTTCATATGTAAGTACATTTCTACTTCTCTTTTCATTGTTTCCAATCATCTGTCCCAACCCAAGCATGGCCAGTCAATGATTAACATAATGTAACTAGTTCTATTCATTTTCATATGTCATTCTTACTTTATTTTATTTCTCTATTTGTACACCCAATCACTGGCGCCACTTACTTCCATCTGGGTCATTCTAGATCACTCTTACTTCATTTCATTAAAGGGTTGCTGTATGCGACTACAGGGCAACTCGTACCTTTACACATGATATCCATGACAGCAAAGATTATTTTCTTCACAGCCTTTGGTTGCATCCTCTGTAGTTACCTTATATGTACTAAGTCTTGGATGTTGCCCAGACTATAAAGTCTATACTCTTTCAGGAATGCAGTACCTTCTTTTTGGCTTGATCTTATGATTCTAAGTCTTTCCTCTACCTTGTCCAAAATATTGTCACCTTTCCCACTTGTACCTAGTCCTCATCTTGACTGGAAAATTCACTTCATCAATCCAGATCTTTTTATTTCAACTCAGTTCCTCAGATTGACTGTCTCATCCATGGGAAAGTCTTTGCACACCCTTCTCACCACTAACCTACCTCAGGCCCCTTGGAATGAGTCTTTGCTCACACCTACCCTGTGTCTTTGCTAGTTTTTCCCTAGCTTTCTTTAGAGTTTGACACCTCTACACTGACCATCTGTTTTATAATGTGTATAAATCTCAGACAGAAATCTATTCACCCCGGTGTTGATACATACATTTCATCTCATACTGCTAGTTATGGTTGTTACCTCCCATTTGCTGCCCCAATAATATACTTGATATGTTCCATAGTATCATATTTCTAGTGGAATTGGAGTCATTCAGTGCTGGTGCTGGTTGGGCAAAGATATACTCCTTATTGCTCAAGGCCATTCATTAGGCATAAAATCAGTGGATGATTGGTTGAAATGTCATTGGCTTACTTAAAGTTTACCCATCTTGACTACTAAAAAAGGTTGGATCAGGATTTATAGATGCTAGAATGGATGCCATCTCTTGCACAGTGTCAAGTGCTTCCTGTGTAACAGGACCACTCATGTTTAGTGCCAGACCCCAAACCCATTTATCCTTGGAGACAGATTTGCCTACACTTGCTACTCAAGAAAGCTCATAATTCATCATAAGGGACACATATTTTTAATTTGATGGCTTTCAAACTGCTTTATAAGCTTATCAATGTGTTCCTGAGTAAATTTAGCTGTGGATGTAGGATTGGAAAAGTAAACATTAAGCAGTTTCCAAGTGAATAGAGGATCATGGAGTATAGTACATGTGACCTTGAACTCAGGTGGAATAGATTGGAAAACAGATTTGATTTGCTTATCAACTTGCTTATAAGCACTGTAGACTTCAGCCTTACAATACTCAGTTGATTGGGTTAAGTATCCTATTGTTCTTGGATCTAAATTATAGGAGAGTATATAGTAGGGCCTAGTCAGATAATCATGTATTATCACCATGGCTTCTACTGGTTGCTATGCTGCTGCATCTGGTTGCAGTCTTATAGGACAGGTAGGCTTGTTGGTTGCCTAGATACATGTGTGACATGGCGTTTGTGCAATCTTTATGTTAGATGACACTTTAATAGTAAGTGTAGCTATGCCTATATTGGTCTTACAGTCACAAGGGAATGCCAAGGCAATTAGCTGATCTGGTGCTGCTATTCAATAGCAGGCTTATTTCTCATAGGATTGCAGTGAGCTTTTCATAAGCTCTAGGACTGCAGTTATTGTAGTACATGGTAGCATGGTCAGTAATTAGCAATGGTCTTGCAGCAGCCTTGTGCTAATGCCAGGCTGAGGCTCAGAATTGTATATGGTATAGATACTAGCCTAGTTTTATCGAGATTTTGCTTGTATCATAGTAGCCTAGGAACCAGTCTGGTCTTGCATTCATAGCAAGGGAATAGTTAACCACCTTCTAATTAAAGAGTGGTCCAGTTGTCATTGTTATCGTGTCATGGTTACTTAGGTATTTCTACAGGAAATGGAAAATTCCTTAGTGGCATGGTGCTATTTGCTTCATACAAGGTTGGTCTCAGTTATCTCCATCATTTAAAAAAAGGGGGGATTTATGGATATATGCAGGGTATGATAGGGTATGGATATGCAGGATAAAGGGAGGGAATATCTCATAGCTGTTCTGATATAATAGGTTTGGGGGGGTGAACCCTGGAAGACTACCATCATAAGGTAGTGGGTGGTTTCAGTAGTACAATGGCAGACTGGAGTTATACTCTGGCAGGTTGCTCACAGAGACTACTCCAAGGCCTCAGAGTAGATCTATCATGGGCCGTGGATCACCTATCATTATCAGCAAGAAAAAAAGGAAGGGGAGGGTGTACCGTTGTCAGCATATTCACAATAGTAGGGGTAAGGGTCCACCCAAAGAGCCATCATGTACAGGCACAGTTTATATATTCTGTTAGTCACAGATTCTGGGCATGTACATAGCAAGATAAGGTGCAAGCATTGAGCAAGTGCTAAGTAAAATGATGTCATGTATGATATTGGTGAGCTTTCCTGATTTGCAACTGCTGATCTGCAGCTTTGACAAGGGCACAATGTCATTGCTGGATTTGGACATGGAATCTTCTCATGATCATACCAATTGGGGCATACACAAGTGAGGCAAGTGTCCCCACTCAGGTGTTATCAACTTTGGGTGAGGGCTGCCCATAGCTCAATAGAGCTGGTTTGGATTAGAATAAGGTCTGATAAGTATCAGCTAGATGGTAAGACTGTTTCAGTATTGTGCCTCAGGAATTCCCTTCCTCTGGGAACTCTCGATTAAATATACTTTGTATCATCAGACTGTGATCTCTTTGTGCCTCATGCTTTGGGCACGCTTTCATATTTGGTTTATTTTGGATCTCTGGCTTCACTACTTTTTCCAAATAAGATTGAGTGGAGCTATGCCCTCCTATTATGAGTGGTGCATTTCCATTCTTGGCAGCCAACAGCTGTACAAGAATTTCTAAGGTCCAGTTATCTTTGCTATTAATGTAGCTAAATCTTAGGTATGTCTCACCTAATCTTTTGTCAATAGAGACAAAGTTCTACTGCTGTCAAGGGCAGCTGAGTAGTATATCGAGGAGACAGTTTGTAGATACCCAAAAATTGCTATGAGTAGTTAATCCACCTATTTGTAGAGCTAGATCAGGGATCAATCCCTTTAATTCACCATTACCTCTGTTTGCATCACACAATATTAAGCTTGCATCAATATCCATCAGCACTTGTAGTTTCTCCCATAGTTCTTGAGTAATGATATTTACTTCACTACCAGGGTCTACTACAGCACTGTACACTTTGTTTGCTATACAGACAGGAACTGTCAGTAACAGCCCATGGTCCTGACTTGTTCTGATATGATGCATATGTAAAGCGGCATTAGCCAATGTCACCTGTTGAAATCTGATCTGATTAGCCAATGCTTGTGTCAATTCCCATGAGTTACCTAATATTTCTCCCACAGTAAGTTCTACCTTAGTGTCGAGTATCTTAGTCAGCACATCATGAGGATTTGTGGCAGTGGACGTGTGCTGTACTGCCATGTTTCTGGAATATTCCTTAGAAGATAGTTCACTTGCATGGGGTTTATACCTGTCAACTCCTTTGAGTAACTCTATGCTCCTTCCTTTTTTGTCATTCCCTCCTCACTTCCTCTTAGAAATATCAAGTATTTCTACATTTTCATTGTTGCACACATCAATGTGCTCTCATCAGGTGTCCTTTGATAATCCCATTGGAGGCCTTGTTTCTTGATGAGGAAAGTCAATCACCTTCAATCACTCATCACTAATGCTATTCTTTACCTCCCAGCCTTTGGATGGTACAGGTGCTTTCTGGATGCTGTCTCTTTGCTTGTTAGCTTTCTCCCTTTTGTTCTCATCTTTCAAGAATCTCTTCGCATCATTCCAAGTATCTGATACATCATCCTCTTTGTTCCTTCGCCATTCATACTAATTTCAATCTTTTTCATCAGATTGGTTCTTCCCTTTGTTTCGGCAACTCAATCATGGATGCATTACTTTCTTAGTGTTGCCATTGTTGATATCAGGTGAATTCTTCATCATGACTTTATTTTGGTACTGGCCACCTCTCAATTTCTTGGGGGTAAATATATTCCATGCATGATTCTTTTGGATAGTCTTAACTTCACACTGAGACTGCACAATGCCATAGCTTTGCAGGATTTCATTGGCTTTGTTCTCATTGTCCTCATCCATCAACAAGTAAGATATGAATAACTTCTCTTTATCCTCTGAACCTTCTCAATCACTGACTGCTATTTTAGGTACAATATAGTTTGACAATCCACACTTCAAGGTCTCATAGTCTACCATAATGAGGTTCATGTGCATCCATTTCTCATTTCACACACATTGCTCAATCATCCTATGATAGCTTTCTATTATTGATTCGTCTGCTCATCTACTGAGTGGGCATTGGTCCTGAGGTAGGTTTATCATTCCCCATTGGTCATAGACTAACTCCCTACAGTCTATTAATTCTAGGATGTGGGGATAATCACTTAGGTGATGGTCATGACTGTTACACCCAAAACACTTAAAGGGTGGGTGGGTATTATTAGGTAGGGGTCTATTCCTTCCATTAGTAATCCTCTGTAGTACTTTCCTTATAGTACTACAATCCTGTATACTATTGAGAGTGTTCTTGAATATAGCAGACTTTAATCTAGACTTTTCCAAGATGTCTGCTATCAAAGGTTCTACTTTAAAAGCCTTAATATAAGCTCTTGCATAGGTAGGATCATTGAGCTTAAGTTTGCTCATGTAATCTATGAGCAAATCTACTTCATCTGAAGACTTTTTAGGCTCCTTCTTTTGTTCTAATTTCTTCTTTGGCAACTTCTCAGGGGTCTTCTTTGTCCCCTTATTCTTGTACTTCCTAGAAGACTTTCCCTTTCATCTTCTTCAATTCTCATTGTCACTAGACTCTTCATCTGAGCTATCATCAGATGAGTCTGTGATAGTGTCAGAGTTCAATGTTGCTCTCTTTAGAGGAGCTGTCTGTGTCAGGGTCGCTTCCATCTTCATCGAACTTGTACTGATGTAGTAGTTGATTTATGACTCGACTAACTTCACCAATACGGAAGGGCTTGCTCATATCTATACACTAGTATTACCAGCTAGCAGATGTATTTGTACCTTCTTTCACATATGCTTAGGAATTCCCTTCCAGAAGTAGGTGTGGTATTCTTTGTCTTAGATCACTTTCACTGCCTTCAGCCATTGCACAATTACTGTGAATTTGTGCTCATAGGCCTTCCATTATAACATCTTGTCTAGGCTCTTTTTGGCATATTTCTGAATAAGCTTAAGTAAGCTTCCCAAGGTCACTCTTTCTGTACTGAGCATCTACTTGCTCAGTATTATATATATAGATGAAGGATCTTTGCTCTCAATCCATCTCAATCTTTATTCTCATATTCATTGAGGGATTCAATGAGCCATCCAACTTGATTGCTACAATAGTTGGTAATCCCTATGTATTTGTCCTTGTCATCATCCACATTGCACTGAGCAAGCAATCACTCATATTGGCATAGGAATTCTTTGACCTTTGAGTAGTGCCCTTTAAACTTGTCAGGGACATCTTGGCTTTTGTGACTGGGTAGTATGGTAGGTGTCACTCCTGTGCCTATTGTAGTTTGCAGTGTCTTGTTGTGTGATTAGGGTAAGGTTGTGTATTCCCTATGGGACTTGTTGTGATGTATATAATAATATATTACTAGGTCCCTCACAGTGGACTCCAGTTGTCTTCTTTCTAGATAAGATCAGTAGAAATACTAAGAAATGCTCACCAGACAACTAATCTTATCTCCATGGATAGTAAACCTGAAACAAGGTGAAGAGAGTACTCTTCCCTGGACGAATTGCTACTAAAAACAAGTACCAACTCATAGAAAGGGGTTGACTATCAGGCACTTGGTTTGTTCATCAATCTTCAATGAGGTTGAGGGGGATTGCTTCCAGTAATACTTATATTGGTCTGGCTTTCAGTAGTGGTGATGTACTGAATGTACTATAGATTGTTGAAGAGTGGCCTAGACAACTCTTGGATTGCTAGAAGGGTAGTTTATTGTGACTAGGGTTACTTTCCTAAGATGTGTCTCAATGACTTTCAATTAGCTCCAATCAAATAGGAATGCTCAATTGGGTAAGCAGCATTAATATACTTGACTCTCACTAGTAATTCACAAATGTCTCTTAGTCACATAAAACAGTTTTTCCTGATTCTATTATGTACTAAGGAGTTGGCAATCAGTTTATATGCTCAACTAAAACCCTTTCCCAAGGTACTATCAAACTATTAGATCTCCCTACTAGCCAAGGATCTATTCCCTTTAGTTGTCTGCTCTGGAGTTTTCTCCCTAAAGATGTCCTAACTGTCCTTTATCCTATGGGATTCAGTATACTCCTAACTATGGGTCTAAGTAGCTCTATTTATAGTGTGGGAACTACTTTACACAGCCTCACTGTCTATTTGTAGAGGAGTGCACTTGTAAGCACTTGTTGATTGGAAACTTTTCAAATGGGACTGAATTGTGCTTCTTAGATAGTAATTTATATGTGGCTGTGCTAACTTCAGTTCCAAGGTGGCTGTGCCAAAATATGACTCATACTGACTCATCCTGTCAGAAAATGACTTGCAATGAGCTAAAAATAGCCTTTGGCTTGGCAATGACTCATATTGACTCATCATGACTTATACCAACTCATTATGACTCATTATGACTCATGCTGTGCAAGGTCACATGACCTGAGTCAAGTGATTTGCAGCTGAGGTCACATGCTCCATTTGCTTCTCTGACACTTGGCTAAGTACTTAAGAGTAAAAGATATATTAAAGAAATGGTTTACTATGTACTTGTAGGTAGTAATAAAACTATGTTGAGAGATATCATTTTGTTTCTCCACCACCTATGAGTGAACAAATAAGGAAAAATATAGGTAAATACTAGACACTAGGATCTATATGTCCCTTAATTAGCTTATTATTTGGACTGTGGAAATATAGTGAAAACTCAAATCTGGGGTCAAATGTCTAATATTACATATACAATATCTATGATTCCACATCCAAACATTTTGGTGCAGGTCAGTGCTCAGTGTTTCCCATTCCAATCGAAACATCAATGCACATGGGACTGCACACCATGCTTCAATGGTAACATCTTCAATGCAGAAGAGAACGCAAGCACCTGTGACCATGTGTGAAATCAACCAATCCATGCAAGTGTCAAGATCAGCATCATCAACATCTGAGTAATCATGGCAGACACACAACCAGCCTGAGGTGAAATCACTATCACTTTACCCACAATTTGAAGATAACACTGCAGGAGATATGTGTGTGGAACACCCCATGCAATATTTTGAACAAGATCCCTGGCTGGTCATAAACATTTAACCTGAACCCTCTGTGCAACCACTGTGATGAAAGTAAGCAGTTATCTAATGCACATGCTTGTGAAACTGGGAAAGCAGCTTAAAAAGACAGCTTGACATCAGCTGGCACCCTTTCTCAACCTTAACAAGGAAAATCCATCAAAGCAATATGGGGTTGATAGGCTTCTTAGCCAGGAATGCACTACAGCACAATGAACAAATGCAGAGAGGAGCAAGCAAGGACATGCTCAACATACCCATCAGACACAACAGTGCATGTTTGTACAGCTCAAAGTCATAGGACTATGTGCTGGGAGGGCAGGATTTTGCAACAGCTCTAGAGGAACATTCCTGGCATCCAACTGTTGAAGACATTTCACAGAAACATTGTGTGCACACATAGCACAAGCTTGACATGCAGTTCTTGAATTCTCACCACCACTCTTTGATTATATGACACTTGTCATTAAACATCTTCATCTCCAAAAATATATCACTGCTTGCATTATCCCAGAGTGCATGAGATGCTCTATAATGGATGACTTGCTGAATCTTGAGCATGGGACTGCTACAATGAATGGGTTTTACTAGCTCTAACTGCTGCTGCCTCAGCAGTATGATTTCTGGCAGGCAGTGGAAGAGGGTGTAAGACGAAGTTCCAATGAGGGGCTAGAAAGACACTGAAGACAAATAGTCATCCAAGACAATCCAATGAAGATTCATGTTCATCAAGCAGGCCTGCAATTCATAACACTCAGGTGTTCATCATGTAATTTCCGGGTCTATAAGGAATTTTTTTCGTCAGAGTAGAATGAGATTAATGTGGATAAAGCAGTGGGGGGGAGGGCGTTTTGGGATTTAATGACACAGAGGGTTGGCACTGTCACAGGGCAGATACAGAAATGTGATGAGAGGAGTCTATGCCCAAACTCCTGGAATACATGCGAAACAAGAATGGAAAGTCAGGCCAGTAAGACTGGTGGATGCTGGACATCTTTGTTTCTTTTGTTTTAGATTTGTTCCCATTTGGGGTTCAAGAATTATGGGTCAGACAAACCTTGTTTTCCAAGCAAGGTTTCAGCCTGTGTGGCAGCACAACACAAAAGAAATAATGAGGGGACTCTAAGAGGACCAGCATGCAAATGCAAGCAGGGAAGGGGGGGAGGCTCACTGATCTAGAGCAGTTAGGAGCACCTAGCTGCAAAAATCATTGTTGTATGATGGAATCCCAAAGAGCAATATATTGGCTCAAAGTACAATGAGTATCGACATTTGGGTGATAAGTAAAGGAAACAAATGGCATTCACACTGTTAGGTGGACCACGACAGGAAACACAATAAGATCTCATGCAACATTCACACCAGGGAGGTGAGTCAATTGTTGACCTGCAGGATAGCCCATTCAAGCGAGATCAGGGGACCAGAACGGTTGGGATGGTCCACAAGAATGAGAGCTGTGGTGACATCCTGAAGAAATGGAAGAAAACAAGATCAAGAGAAAACAGATGTGTGGTTGGGATGAAGGGTATGAGGACTCGTGCCTTGATGACCATGGACACCCAAAGAGATCTCCACAATCAACCCATCAAATGGCAAGGAAAAGACAAATGACTAGTATATAGAACAAAAAATAAGGATGAATAAAGGAATGATAAGTTGACATCACAAGAGCACATCACAGATACAACAGCATTCATGATGTTGGAAAGGGAAATACAATGTCCATATCACAGATAGGATAAGTGGATAGAATGACTTTCATGCTGTTGAGAATGTGAATGTGACATCCACAGGGATTTATTAAACTACATGTATGTGAAGGTCTGGAGGATGAGTAAAGAAACAACATTCATGTTGCAAGAGAACAGCACAAACACAATGGCATTCATGCCATTGGAAGGAAAGGTGCGATGTTCACATGGCAGAAAGTACAAGTGGATAGAATGGCATTCATGCTGTTGAGAACAAGAATGCTGTGTCCCCATGATCTAACCACAATGAACAAAAACTGATTACATCTGACTACAACTGACAGCAGCTACAATTTATCAATGATGATAATAGGAAAAAGTTGGTTAAATGACCAGGGAGGAAAGGTGTATGCAAAGAATCATGTTTGGCACATACAACCCTCACATGTGCTGAAGTTCAGAACCTGGACTATTCTGGGTGTGCTGTCTGTGAACCTGGAACAATTTCCTTAACCAATCCTGACAAGTACAAAAAGTGTTGGAATCGCTGCCATTCATCCTCCCAACATGAAGTTGGAACCAATTTTTGTTTGACAGTGTCCATTGGCCAACCCAGCAGTCACTATGGATGAATACATCAGCCAGTGGCCAGAGAGTGGCGCTGGTGGTGCTGAGACCGATGAGTGCAGCGACTTCATCAGTGGTTACATCATCATCATATAACTTTGGTTGAACTTCTGATGCAATGGAGCTGGGGTCACTGAGAGCAGCAGCAACTCTGTCCTCCACAGGAGAGACATGATGATCTAAGAGATATTGTATGGCAATGCAGCAAAGGATCCCTCCGCTGGCGAGAAATCGACAGGAATTTGGATGAGAGAATAAATCCTGCAGGTTGGAGATGTATTGTTGGATGGCATCAGATCATCCAACAATGAGGTGAGGGGAGGTGGAAGGAGGGACCATGGGGGAGAAGGGGAGAGAATTCGAAACTCAAGCCCACCTTCCAGGAGATATGGTATGCATTCTTGCAAGGGTTAATCGGGATGATGGAGGCTCCATAGAAAAACAAGGCACAATGTTGTGTTCAGGGAGGAGTCTGCAAGTGTCCTATATACAAAACATCGACAAGGGGAGGAGTTTGGAGAGGGTCTGGGAGGGAGAGACTTCCATTTGAAAATTGACTGAGAAGCCATTTGAGGGCAGGGGCAATCTCAGGTGGTGCAGGGGTTGATGCAGATGGAGGTGTGACTGGAGCACTTGCAGGAGTGTTTGACAGGGGGACAGAGACAGTAGAGGGGATGGATTGCCGGACAGGGGCCATCTCCACATCCTGGGAAGAATTCAAGATCTAACATTACATTAGCTGAAACCTTACTTGGTCGGGCTGCACTGGTAAGAGAAATTGCAGTTCAGATGGGATAGACAAAAGGGACTTCACAGGTGCCATCTCCATGTCCTGGAAGGAGTTCAGGTTGCGCAATGTGCCTATGTGAGCAAAATTGCAGATTGGAACTGGTGTTGTGTCTTGGATGTTCAAGCGCCAGTCCATTGTTGCATTGTCCACCACTAAGGCGGAATATATGGCTGCTTGCGAAGCTGGCAAGGAGATCAGTCTGCCATCCAGGTAGCCAAGCTGACCAGACTGAGGTGGAGCTAGAGTTGTGCACTCAGGGGGACTCTTTCTTAGTGATTGAATCCATCAGATATCATAGCTTACCAGTCTCATCTCTCCCTTTTCCCCTAACACTGTGCTTCTCGCTTCTAGGTACTGTCTGTTATCAATTTGTATCTTGCCACTCAGTATTCTCTCTCTTCTAGTATTCAACACTATTTGCCGAGACCATGTGACAAGTGCTAGTGAGCCTGACATTAGCACAGTGTTGCCCCCTTTATCCATGGCTGCTACTAAATTTTATCATTGACTCTAATCCACTCCATCATGGGTGACAATTTCGCTTTCCCTCATCACTAGCTTCAAGGCAACCAAACCCCACCTTTGGAGGTGACAAGTCCATGTTCACTGATTGGTTCTGCCATATCAAAACATACTCAGTGGGCATGTATTCAAGGGGCAACAGATGAGCAGAAGGTCCTCGGAAGGTGCTTGTACATGAATGAGGGCTCAGCTGCGATGTGGTCTGGAGCATATAGTAAAACTGAACTTGCTAAGTCCCTGCATGACCCCTCTTGTTGCCATTGGCCAGACTTTGTTGCTGCGCTCAAAGAGGCTTTAAGCATGCCCCTATCAGTGAGAGGGCTGATCTGCAAGCTCATCTTCTGATGATCAATTCAAGCATGGGACCATTCTTACAGACCAGTACCTCATTCTCTTCAAATAGATCTTGAGAGATGCCAGGTATCCTGCCACAATTCCTTCAAACACTCCAGAAGCAGACCACCTCATTGACATTCTTGAAAATAACATGAATCCTGCCATAGTTTACGCCACGGAAGACAGATATGAACAAGACCTGAAACCTCAATACCTTTGTGGCTTTGTTGAAGGAAACAGGCAAATCACAGGAGAATCACTATGGAGGGAGAGTTTTCCCGATTACCACTAATCATCCTCCCATTGCTTATGCTCATCCAACCTTCGTCTCCCAACTCCCTCCATGCGATGTTCCTGCCCCCACTGCCAGTTCTGGAGAAAAACGGATTTCAACTGGCATTCTTTTTGGTAGACAAGGCCAACCGATGGATGTCAGCAGGTTCTCAGGCTGCATAGTCTGCTACAACTGTGGTGGACAAGATCGCTTTGCTAAATTTAGACTGCACACCATCCCAAGCTGGTGGTGTTCAATAAATTCATAATCTGGTTTCGGAGCTTGATAAAGAAGAGAAGCAAGATTTTGAAAAAGATTTTTGAAAAGGTCAGGAGGTAGCATGCCCTCTCCAACCAGATTCAATCTTGGTCCAAGGCTCAATTCAATCATGTATGTACAATATCTTCGAATAAATCTAAGAATGTCTTCACCTTGGTATGCCAATCATCTTTGTGACCAGTCTACTTCCCGAGCTATTGTACTGTTGTGAATATGAGGCTTTCAGCCTGCATGTTGATCATGGTAAGAGGTGACTATCAGAGCAGTGCAGCAATGGCAGCGAGATGCATGATGGGGTGGACAAAGGATGATAGATGATCTGTTAGTGTACATCATGTGCGGTGAGGGATTGTGCTGACCTTGCCTATCATGGCATCATTTACGTCCACTACAACATGCTGCATCAGGTTGTTTTTGATGAGTGCAATGTTGGATGTTTTCCCCAATTTTTGTTTGTCATGCCAGTATCGTCTGATTGTGGCTACATACATGGCTGGGATATGTTCACCATGGCACATGGCAATTTGGTAAGGATGATATTTGAAGTTTCAGAAAAATTGGAAGAGTGCTTTGACCTGCTTCTCTGGCCAGTCTGCTCCCTTCATGTGCTGCAGGTATGACATGCGGGCTTGCAGGACCTTGTTGAAGGTTAGATCATGATCCACCTTGGCATTTTTGAATGCCTTTATGGAGATGACCATGTGGAGGGTAAGGAACTCTTCATTAGATAGCAAGCTGTATGCATCTTCAGCTTGCGAGTGCACAGATGTGAAGGCCACAAAATATCATTTGTGAGTAACATACCACAGTTCTACATATTCAATTGCACATATCATTGCAGTGCATAAGGCGAAGGCATCATGACAGCTCATGGCTCATCCCATATGAAAGCGTGCATGAGCACCTCCTGTAAGGGTCATGAGGGTTCAGCCCCAAAGTCAGGCATGGGGTTGATAAGTGGGTCCATGGATGGCAGGAAACAGAGTTGTTTAGGATGAAAGAATGAAGGATGAGAAGGGTGACAGTGTGAAGGAATGTAAGTTGCAAGGGAGTGTGACGAAGCTTATGCGAGGTGCGAAAGAGAGAAACATGGGAGCCACTTGCCTGCCTGTCCAAAGATCTCACATTGTGGCTAGATTCATGCCTCACTTCACCGCAACAGTCTTCAATTTCCTGCAAACAGGACCATACAAACTTTTTCCTATATATGTTTATTAGATTACTTAAGAGTGCTTTCACAATAACTGATTATATAATGAGTAAAGAAGAGCTTTGTGTAACAGTTTTTCTTTGTATGCTGCCCCATGCATTAACTATTGTTGCATGTTACAGTAGCTGGTCTTGTTGGATGTAAGTGTTGGTGCTTATCAGTCTTGTAAGTTGACAGGTTGGACAGGTTTATAACAAAGCTTCTGTGTCATGTTCCTCATGTTATTGACAAGGCTTACCTCCCACCTGTACATCCTCACAATATATCTAATTAGCCTACATATCTATTATCTTGCCTGAAGGTCAATGTCCTTTCAACCCCCATTTCAAAGTTTGCAAAGGTCAAAAGCAAGTTAGTCAAGGTTGTCCTAGTTATGGCTCTGCTGTCTTACTTCCTTGACACTTGTTTGTCCATCCGCACTTCAGTAAGAGCCAGAATGGTATTGACTACTTGAATAGTAGCTGAGAGTGTACATGTTTGTACTGCAATGATCCCGTTCAGCTTGGTAGCTGGCCATGCAGACAAAGATTGAACATATCAAACCTTGCTCCCAGTCACACTATGTACAAACCATGCCAGCTCAGGTTGCTTATCCAGATGATCAGTCAGATCAGCACTGAAAACACATTCATCACCAGTTACTTCAAGTTACCTGGGTACTCGAACATTTCTCACAAATAATGGCCAACTATTCTCAGCAAGCCATCAGTGCTAGTGACACCATTGACAACCTGAATAGTTCGAAGCAGGTTAGGTGGATGCCCCCAGAAGATCTTTCTCTTGTCTGATATCTGCATGAGCACAGGGCAGAGCAAAGTGATGGCACCTTCAAAGATGTTACCCTTTGTGCCGCACTCAAACATATCAAGGATCTTTATGTTGTGAGGAAGGAAAAGATTTCAAAAGTGTGCAAAACAAATGAATGCATGTAAGTCACTTCTATGATACATTTGTACACACAGCTGATGTATTCCCAGATCAAAGCCATTTTCTCAACCATTGTAGTATATTGCAAACTTTTGGGCATATACTGGAACAATGCCAATGGTGCAAATATTCAAGGAGAAGGAGCATCAGCAGTGTTCGATGAATACATCTCACAAATGGTACGTCAATCTCACATACTATGTTATGATAGAATGTCTAATTCATTGCAGACAAACAGTCGGAACAAACATATGAAACATTTCTGAAACAACAGCTGGCTGTTCTTGGAGATGATGGAAGAAATCTATCCCAATGCCAGTGCTACTGGACATTCTGCCCAATCACCACAGATGAAGGTCCCACCACTACTCCCACTGTCATTCCCACTGCTGCTCTCACCCTCACTCTCAATACCATGGGCTCCATCACTGTGACAGGTGGACAGAATGATCATGAAATCAGGAATGATCATGATCATAATGGTAATGGTGGCACTTCCACTACCACAGCCACTACTGCCCTCACTAGTATCATCTCTGCCAGCACCCCTGTCATGAATTCCATGTTTTTTTGCTGATTCCATGGATATATCATTGCCAGCTTCTCCAGCCCCTGTGTCTACCATTTCCTCAAGTTCCTTCAACACGAGAAACAAAAACCTATTTTCAGTGACATTTCACAATAAATCTGGCCCATCACATGGCCCATCATTGTTGTTTTCTTCAGGCATTCAGACATCCTCCCACTCAATTCCCCCTTCATCCCACTGCTCTCTCCAGCATGGTCAGGTTACCCCCAAGGTCGACAATCAAACACTTGATGATGTGGCCATGAACATGGTCAATAGCATCTGCAATCTCTCAGACTTGATCTCTACCAGTTTTATGGACAAACTCTCAGTAATCAAGACCACTGGCCAACAACTCAACAACTTTACAATGTTCCTGGGCTCTCAAGTGAAGAGATTTTGAAGATTGGAGAATTCTTTGCAAGTAATGAGTGCAAGTCATTTTTTTTTCCTTTTCCTCCAATCCAAAAAGCATATTGCATATGCTTACAAAATTCATGCAAACCTCGTAGGTACAACAAGACTAAGTGGTGAGTGAGTTCTGGGGCAGCACCAAGCAGTACCTCCTGGACTACACTGTCATGTTGTATTCATTGCTGTTATTTCTTGGACTGTATTCATTGCTGTTATTTCTTGGACTGTTTGTTTGATCTATCCTGTTGTAGCAATCAGATTTTCCACAGTATTGAGACATGCCAGTGTGATTACAAGCAGCCTGAAAATGTACTACAATACATCAGTCTTCTGAAAAATTGCTCTCAGACTTGTTATCACGACTACATTGCATTAAAACATCCTGATAATTCTCCCATATTGCTTGAGCGATCACATCCTGCCACTGCTTTGTTGTACCATCTGCATCATTCACCACTGTATCAATGGCAGGTCCACCCAATACCCTCCTGCATATTGAATACATGTGGTATATTGTCATCTTCCTGATGACCATCTTGATGCAAAGACTCGTCGTCATCACCAGTACTCAGGCTGTCAGTATGAAAATGGATGAAATATGTGTTAGACTTGGTGATTCTGCACTCTTGATAAGTTTCCCTTCATACTGCACTAACTAGTGCTTACATCATCTTCTAACTTTGCACAAGTGATTCCCCATGCTCATTATACCTACCCTCCACTTCTTCCCATCGCTTTAGCTTGTTGTTTTGTCTCTGCACAAGCAGAGCTTGGACTTGGAGTGTTTCTATTTGCATTGTGGCTCACTTGTTTACCATTGTTTATCTACAAGTGCACTTACATCCTGAAGCCCACTGTTCCTTCTCCTTGGTTACTCACAGTGGACTCCAGGTCTGTGTACCTTTATATCTCTTTCAATATGCTTGGTTACTTACAGTGGACCCCATCCTAGCTTCCTGAGTCGACCCACCAAGTGACTAGCTTGCTTCCATATCTGTTACCTTCTAATAATATGGATGGTGTATAGCTCTGTGGGAATCTTGACTTGAATGTCCATTCTAAGAGTATTCTATTGGAAGTAGTAGAATTTGGAAGTTGTGTTTGAGGACTCCAAAGATCCTCTCAATAACATTATGGGCTGAAAAATGGTGCAGATTGAAGAGCTCCTCCTTATTTGATGGACTGGGAATGGGTATCAGAGACAATAACATGAGGTGAAAGACATACCAGACACTTGCATGATTCCATTTAGCCAGGTGATATTGCATCAACTAACTACTGGGCACAGAAAAATAGTATGTTACATACATGGCGCTTCGGTCAGTAATGCCACATGGGATTCCATATTTAGACAGTGAATACCATGTGGCTCGCTTGCCAGCAAACCGTTGCCTGATAACTGGTCCACTGCTTTTTCTTCAACTTGAACGATGGTGGTGACAAAGCCCATCCTGCACACAATGCCCACAACACCAACCACGCACGTGATGTGTGCATAACATCGCCCAACGGACAGTGAGGTGCTCCACAATGCACAATGCTACCTACTGCATCAACTCAAACTCAGATCCGAACCCCCTCCCAACCGGCGTGATGCCCCACCATACATGACACCACCCAACAGCTGGCACCCCCTCTCCTCAAATGGGCATGACATCCTCCATCGAATGGGTGTGATGCCCTCAACGACTGCCTTGGCCACAACACATCCATCCACAAGCACACTAACACAGGCACACGCAATGAGCACCCAATGCTCAACATACCAGCACCCCATGGGCATGATGCCCACCGCTCCAAATGGGCGTGGACACGCCACCGCTTGACATTTATCCATGACCCCCACCACCTGCAGCCTGTGCCAAAGGCACAATGGGCAAAAAACTAGTACCACAGTAAGAAATAAGGAGTTGGGGCTGAAGGTGATAGTCCACATCCGCAAGCAAATATTTACTGGGAGCAATGTGAAGATTGCTTGAGATTGCATCATTTTAGATGTGAGCATCAGTGGCTGATTCCTCCCATCCCAAAAGTATATAGGTGAAGTTGAAGTCACAAATGAAATATTATGTTGGCTATGAGTGGACAAACTCGCTGAGCTGGCTGAGACCCCATCAAACTCAGACTAAATCTCTGCTAACCTCAGACTGCAACTCCACGAGGCATAGCTGAACACCCAATTTGGAAGTTGTGGCCACCCCCCCACTGGCATGCCACTCGCTCTTCAGCCAGAACAATGATGCCACATCATTTAATATGTTGTGATGGTGCTTAGCATCATCCTATGTGCTGTAGCTGGCATGGTCATGTTTATTTGATGATGCTCGCTCATGCCACCCTATATACTCATTCCATATCGCAGGGTGAATTACCATCTGGCTGAATGGCACCGGGTGAATGTAAGATATGTCCTCTGCTATCTTTTCAGGGCCAAGATTAATTTAATCACAGGCCCACCGAGTTATTCAACCTGTATCACACATCTGCATGCAATGTTATTGAATGTATCTTTGGTATCCTCAAATGCTGCTTCTGCCTACTCCCTCTTCCACTTCCCTATCCCCTTGATGTTCAGGTGTGCATACTAGCAGCATTGTGTGCCATCCATAACTTCATTCAAATCCACAATCCTGATGAGGAGCCCCTTCTCAACGATACATAATTCAGATGGTATGGTTGGTGGGGATGCTGACTACAACCCAGAACCTCTGGACAATAAAGGTACAAAGGGGGACCATGCTTTACGTGATCAGATCGCAGAGCATATGTGGCAAGACTACATGGTAATCAGACAGGAGCGTGGAATGGATGCAGAAGAGGTCTCTGAGTCTGACGAGTATTCAGAAAATGACATGTAAATACGATTTCAGAATACATGTCTTCACCTTGTTGCTGATCAAAAAATCCAACAACTGATGGACCTCATTGTTGCCCCAGGTAACACAAGTTCTCTTTGCTGTTGGTCTTGTCATGATTTGCAATATCTTCAGACTACACAGAGTAATGAAGGCAGCAAAGCCCAGTAGAAAGTTATAAAAGTACAAAGGTGGGAGAGAGAGATGGGTGGGATGCGAGGGTATCCCAGGGGCCATCAACAGTGAAGGTGAAAGTTCAAGCTCCGTATGCTTGACATTCAGCTGGCTGACAAACCCTTCACCCTAGCTATTGCACACTATACTAGCTACAACCTTCTAGCTAATATAGTACATCTTTTTTAGCTCTTCTTGGGTTGTTGAACTGGCTCTAAGTTAGACAGTTTAGATCATTGACTAAATAATCTAATCTCATCTAATTTCTCTAGTGAACTGTCAGTATAAGGTTTTAATGAGCTAAATGTCTAATTTAGACACAGTTAGATCAATTTAGACCATTTAGCAGAAACACACATTTTCTGATGCAGTGGATATAATCTGGATGGCCAGGCCATTGAGGAGCTCTGAGATCCACTGGTGCCCCAAGAGAACCGAGGTGTGGTATGGTGTGTGAACATTCCATGGTATGGGTGAAAAAGCAATTTCAACCAAAGAGAGAAGCAGGAAATGAACAAGTTTGAGTATATCTTGCATAATAACCCTATGAACTTCATCTGGGTCGAGTGTAGGCATGCTGTCATGGTGGCATGTAATGGTGTAGTAGGTTATTGACTAAATCATTGTTGTTCAATCTTCATCTTCATAGCTAGCTACTGCTATCATTTTTGTGAGTTACCAACCCAAGCAAGTAAGCCAAGTAGCTGTGTATTGCATGCTTCTGACAGATCATAGGAAATTATACTCCCTGCAAATGTCATAGGTAGTATAATTGACTTTAAGAGTTTTTGATTTCAATGACATGATTGAGGTTCAAGAGTCACAATTCATTTTGTTGATCCAGGGTGAAGGGCTGCTCATTGCCATCAAAGTCCAGGTTGAGTAGTCAGGATAACAGGTAGTCCTTTAGGCTCAACATGAAGTTTGGCTAGAAGCCATGCCAGTGTGTGCCCACTATACACATCAATTGGTGTTCACCTGAATAGTGGGGTTGTGAACATGGGTTGGCAAGGAATATGAGGAGACTAAATACATTGTCCTTTCATGCTTGGCTTGTTATTGAGTGATGCAACATTGAAGATGCATTAATTCCTTGCAGATCTGCATCAGCTGATTGGCCTTGCTCCTGTTGTTGTCCAAGAAGAGTGTGATGATGCTCTTGTCTTGCAAATTGGAATTTCTTTCTTGTTTAACAGATCATACATCTTCTTGATCAGGAAATGCACCAGCTTGCCCTCCCTATTGAAATATTCACATTAGTGGTGCAAAAGTATTCCAGAAATAGACCCACAACTTGGTTGGTGAACAAGTCCATCATGCTGAATGACTTCATCATTCCAACATAGTCTTCAACAGCACAAAACTTGTATGTATCGAGATTCAACTTCTTTGGCATCAAAGCTGATCATGGTACTCTCTTTCAATCACCAGTGTTGACCTCAGCCATTTTTCTCCTCTGTTTTTGTGCAGCTTCACCAGGTAGTTCTTGAGTATGGAATGCACCACAAGTGTCTCATTAAAAATGGTATAGTTGATCACTGAGGTGTCATAGCAACTGCTGAAGGAAAACAAGGGAGTCATCTGTGTAAATGCAAAATTTGGCCAATGCATGCCATTTGGTGAGTTAAACAAAAGCTATTGAATGCTTGAATCGTAAGCAGAAGAAATGAGACCTTCAAACACAGGGATTGAATACTGCAATGAGACCTGTTGAGCACTACAAGCTGATATGGAATCAATGGAAACACTATACCTGGAGAACCTGCTCAAAAAACCATGCTGGTTGCTGGCTTGTGACCTTGTTATCTCCTAATATATTATGACAAGGGGATTGGGAATGGGCTGCAAAGAAGTTGATGCCTCTTGGATATCATGCAAAGGTTAACTCAAAGGACTCTGGAAGAAATGGACTGGGAAATCTGATAATTCAGCATAGGGCATGAACTTACCAAAGCTGAAGTGCTGGTACAGGAGCCCTCCAAAGAATTCTGTTGTTTAATGCCCTGGAATTCAAGTTAGTGAGTGGTAAGCCTGTGATTAATTGATCACATGCACCTGTAGCTCATCAGAATCCAGTCTGACCTGCTTGTTTGGAGGCTTCTCCATCAAGAGAAAGGTCATGTTCACTCATGTAGTTTGTCCAGCTTGTGCTGGACTGTAAATGTGGCATGCAAATCAATGCTGTGTCAAATCTCTTTGACATGTGAATGAGCAAGGACAATCCAGGTGATACTCGAAGACAGAAGTTATCAGTAGTAAGTAGCAAGTGGGGGATTAGGAAAATGAGAGATTGAATGTAAGAGCAGTGAGACATTTCTAAGAGCTATTACATTTGAAGCTCAAATCTATTGACATCAAAGAACATGATGAGCCCACATGGGGTGAAACATAGTGAGCATTGACTGCACTTTAGTGTAAGAGCTGAAAACACTTGAAGTAGTGGATGTATGATGTATGTAGCGAGAGTTTGGGGTTGCTAGAGTCAAGATTTTACACTACAAGCTGAGACATTAGAGCAATATGAAGACAGTTGACATACCCAAGGTGCCATGATGTGAAGAGGCTGATCTATGGCTGAAGAGTTAGACAGACTCCAGGATGAGTCCAATAAAATAAAGACAATAGTAGTAATCCATGATGTCTTCAAAGGACAGTCTCAGGACATTTCATACAAATAGAAAATACATTATTTGATTCCTATAGGCAAACAGATTATATATTTGAAAGGGGGTGGACAAGAAAAGGCAACAGAAAATCATATCACATAATACTATTATTCATGATACTAGGGAAATTGATGAGGGAGGAGAGGGGAATATCCAAAATGATCAAAAAATGTCTGTATGTGAATTTGCAAGCCCAAGGCATTATCTCATATGCCTGCATTTGCTTGAAATACTTGCTGAAACATAGAAGGTATAAAAATGAAGGATAGGCATTTGATCAAGTGGAGAGCAGAAGACAAAAACTGTGAAGGACTTGTTTATTGTCAGCAAGTGTGTCAGTCAACCTAAGATCACCAACACAGGATGGTAAAGGCTTTGACCACAGCACCAGATCCAGGCTGCCAAGGAAGAGTATCTGCATGAAATTGAGATACTCTATATGATAATCTGCCCAAGGCTGAGGATTGAGGGCTTGGTCAAGGGCACATAGCTCATAGCATCAGCCAATCTTATAGATCTCCCACAGAATCACTCTGATGAGGCAGGAAGGAAGGAGGGTTGGTGAGTGAGGTGATTGAAACATATTTGCCACACCATTCCACAGTTTCAGTGGGGGCAAAAGTGGATTCTTGTACCATGGCTGCCATGACATTCCCAAAGATCTCCAGCACAGCCAACTTGTGATTCTTGGCTGTTTTGTTACCTATGCTACTTTTGAGTGCAACCTTGAGCTCTTCTTTGGATGGTGCTCAGTGGAGGATCTCCCTCTACAGTTAAGGGGTAGGAAATTGTGCAAGGGAGTCATGATTGAGCCAACTGATCCAAAGTGGACAAATCACCAGCTAGTTTATTGTGGAAAGCTGGCAGCACTTAGAGATCTGATCAAAGATGAGGGCAGCCAGTTTTGGCATATGATGTTGAAATATTTAAATTTTATTATCTAAATTTTATCTTGTTTGGGTCACTCTTCATGATTACTAATTAATTCTAGATCCATGATATCATTGTTCTAGACTGGTGACATTATATTATGTATATTATTATGGTATAATAGTACACCATTCTCTTGGCATATCATGCCATACCTTGCACACCTTATGCCATTGGCTAGTTACTACTATGTATTACATAGCCCTTTATCCTTTATGGATATTTTCATAATATGTACAAATATTACTGTACTGTATATAAACCTGACTCCTTCAGAGCCTCCAATCTAAGTTCTTTACTTCATAACCACATTGTGAATACATAACTTCTAGCAACCAGCTTGCAAGTGCACTACAGCAAGTGAGTACTCACCCTCACTGGGTTTATCCTTTCACTGTTGCCTCTACATCAAAAAGATCTAGCAATCTCTTTAGGTTATGAGCCCTACCTAGGCTTAACGATCATCATATCTGATGTCATTACCCCACCTTGTAATGTATAATATACTTGCTCTTGGTCTGTTCTACATTGTTCTTATGATAATGAGTATTATGTTTGAGCATATGAGCTTGGTCTGATGGATCTGGGGCAATCCTGGCCTGCTACTATTAGCAGAGCTTTATCTTCTTTTTACCTGTGTTATGATGGCATGAACAAACACTAACTTGAGCTCATGTAGGAACTTTATCATTTCTATATGGGTTAGTCAAAACCCCAATCCCATATCTACCCAGCATTGTATGTGGAAGTGTCACATCAACTTTGATAAGGATACCTGTTCTATCTTGTGCAGTGACAATTGCATTCATCTTTGTTGTAGATCAGCAGAGTCTCCTGCTCCACCTGGTATCATCTATCATCCCAGTTATCCTTCTTATTGCACTTATCCTTCTCTGACATCTCTCCCTTACATTGATTCTCCAGCTTCTCACCCTTCACTCACAATTTTCAGCTTCTTCATGAACATCTCTTTTATCCATGCCTCCTCCTGAATCTTTTTCCACATCTCTTCACTGCTCTCATACCTATCATGATCTTAGAATCTTCTTTCATCCATCAGCTACACCCAGTACATCTACCAGAGTTCCCTCTGAGGAACAAGTTCTTCCTTTCAACCTTGCTTGGTCTAATTTATCCACCAACATTAAGCCCTGGTTTGATTGAAGTGTCAACCAAAAGCTTCTGTGGTCTTACTTTGATATCACCACTCGACTTCATGGATTTGCTTCCAATTGACACCAATATCAAATTCTCAACCCCATCTATTATGAATGACAACAGATCCATTCACAATTGAGATGATGGACTCATTGATGAGAACCTCCATTTCAATGACATAGTGTTCATAATGAAAGAACCTCTGGAACCAGGCCAGATAATGGACTTTAACCTATAGTTCAACCTGCTTCAGATCAATCCAACAATGAACAACAAACTTGTCATATTTCTGAAGGAGATTCTCCCTTCAATACAAGTTCAGAGACACTCTGTGATGTTTTATAGGGATTTAAAAATTAACAACCTCATTGAGGTTCAAAATGTTTCCAGTCTGTTGATCAGACCAGAAGTACTGCTTGTTCATATCAATGCTAGACTGCATCATAATCCCTTAGATATCTCCTCTCACTTTGCTTAGGTCATTCAAATCTTCACTCTCTATCATGGTGATCTCTTACCACAGGTTGTCATCAAAGAAGGTCCTGTCTGGTATATCCTGGAATAGGATATTATTTTCAAGGAAGGACTAATATACTAGAATGAACCAATCACTTTCTTCTATGAAGGACTTGGTTATGCATTCCTAGTGAAATACTACCATGCCAGTCTGCCTCACCCAGTTTACAATCAAGGCTTTGAAATCGTTCAATGTGATCATCATGCCTTTACTGAATATTTTGTTCAGTTTGCTTAGGCTCTTGAGCCTAATGAAGCCTTGGACTATGTTGTCCTCCAGGAGATTTTTGACCATCCTGAGAGGTTTATCAACTCAGAAGAAGACATTATTTGGAAGGACAGTAGACACTAATATATGCACCATGAATTCAACTATCTTTACTTCTTTGTTGATGTATCTGTTAATTCTGACATTCCCATGCAGCACATCTAGAACAAGTTGATAGATGCTAGGTGGCAATGGATATGGAAGAGAAAGAACCCTTGATTCATAGTTATGATATCAATGGATACTGATTATGCCTGTCTACTTTTAGATCTTGGCCATGATGTCCTTGACTCTTATCATAGAGGATATTTTGCTAATCAATGAAGCACTCATGAAGAAGAAGAGTGACTGGCACCAAGAGTTTTGCCTGGTCCATGTCAATGACCTTATGTCATTTCCAACCTACATGTGGCCATTGCTGATCCAGTTAGGAGGTCGATATGCCTGATACGTCAGGCCCAGATTCATTTGAAGTACTCCCATGTATCTTGAATATTGGACTCATTTTCATCTTCATCTTGTTGTACATAATATCAGGAACTGTATTCCTCCTGATCATTCTCACAACTGCTTTCAAATTGATTTTAGAGCTAGAAATGGACAATTTTCCTTGATATCTAACTCATATTTTTTGCTCATACTGATTCTGAATTGTTTGAGAAACTTGTACATTCTGATAATAACATTCCAGAACCAATACAAGATTGGAGAGAACAGATTTCCTTACTACAGCCACTTTCTCAACATTTGACACCTGCTCTAGCTGAAGATGATGACAATGACACTCAAGAAGATGTTGACTTTGTTGCAAACCTTCTTGATCCACTTTCTTTGGTTCTCTTTTATATTCTTCCTGTTACAAATACTGATCAGAATTTCTTGCAGACTTTTGTTGTCAATATCTTTATCTTTTAAAGCAGAAATATCATTTTTTTTTCTATCAACTCCACCATCCAAGCTCATACTGCAGTTCTTGCAGGCAGCTCTGACTATTCCATCTGGTCATGCCAAGTCTGCAACCTTTTCACCATGACAATATGGTATTAGGAGGTAACAGGTGTGGAAGCAAGCTAGTCACTTGGTGGGTCAACTCAGGAAGCTAGGACTGGAGTCCACTGTGAGTAATCAGGTATATCAAAAGAGGTATAAAGGTATACAGATCTGGAGTCCACTGTAAGTAATCAAGGAGGAGCAACAGTGGGCTCCAGGATGTAAGTGCACTTGTAAGTAAATAAAGGTAAACAAGTGAGCCACAATATGAATAGAAACACTCCAAGTTCAAGCTCTGCTTGGGCATAGACATAACAACAAGCCAAGGTGATGGAGAGAAGTGGAGGGTAGATATATACAATGAGCATGGGGAATCACTTGGGCGAAGTTAGAAAATGAAGTAAGCACTAGTTAGTGCAGTATGAAGTGGAACTTATCAAGAGTGTGGAATTACTAAATCTAACACATGGTGGAGTATCATTGATGGAACTTCCACTTTCACTCAACAAGCTGATGTGAAACATCAGGCTACCTGAATTTCTAATGATTGTCAAGCTCAAGCCCTCATTGGTATTTTTATTCATGCAGATATGATATGTAGCATCTCATGAAGGAGAACTATGTGGCTGTTGGGAACATTGCTATGCCCTTCTCTTGCAAGGGACTTATGAGTTGCACTCAAAACTTCCTATTCTCCCACTGGTGTCACAGGTTAATATGAAGCTTTCATAAAGGTGCTTAACATACACATTGCTGATCCTATGGAACACCACCATCAAGATGCCAAAGACATTCCAGCTCAGCTTAATAAGTTGACCAACACATTCTATGAAATGTCCATGTCTGGACTCCAGCTTCCTGATAATCTTCATACCATGATCATGCTTGACTCTCTTCCTCATTCATACCAACCTCTTGTCTCCACCATCATTCAAACCATTACTGGTAGAAACTTCTCTACTGACAGCATCATTTCTAAAATACAGAGGTCCTTGGCTAACCACCTTGAAACTGCTCCAAGAGAAGTGAATCGCACCAATACAATTTGACATGCTCTCTCTTGTCTCATCTGTGGTCATTGCAGTTTCTGAAATCTCACCTTACTGAAAATTGTTGGAAGGTTTATGGCCATCCTGGACAATCTTTGAACCATCCTCATCCAACTCAAAAGAGTCAACATGGTAAGAAGTCATATAAGCCATCCAGAAGGACTCCTGCTTCATAGGATGCATGAGCTTCTATCTCAAACAAGTGGATGGACCATAAAGGAAAAGGAAAAGTGCATGTAAATAAAGTTGATGGTTTTGCAAATGTCATCAATGGTAATATGACAGGTATGATGATGGACATTGATGAATTCCAACAGGAAGTTCATAATGACAATTGGAATGCTGAGTTGTTCACTGCTAATGTAGGTGATTTCGAAGAGCCTATGAGACCTGCTGGTACTAGTCATGAACCTTCTTTGTTATTTCAGTTCAGCTCCTCTCTCCCTATGCTAGGAGAGAGGAGCAAAATTCAAAAAAGGCAAGAAACTCCAAGTAGTTGTTGCTAATTTCACAGAGATATCCGGCATAATGCTGATGGTACTTGGAAGGGAGGTATAAATTGTTCTACCCTACTTTGTAAAGAGTGAAACAATAACAATAGATCAGATGATGAATATGACAATGTATCCAATGGTGAATACTACTATGATTCTGCTTATTTATGGGCTTATGCCCTTGATGTGAAAGATCACAATACCAAGAATTATTGACTTGCTGACTTGGAATGTTCTGATCACATTACATCTTATCTCAATGACTTTTCTGATTTGCAGAAAGGAACATGTCTTGCTGGCACAGCTAATAATAGTATCATGCAAATGTATGGTCCTGGCATTGTGATATTCAAACAGGAAAAAATAGAGGCCTTTCCTGTCATTCTTCAAATTGTCTGGTATGCCTCTAATGCTATTAATAGACAATAGTTTATTAATACTCTCACTACTGATGGCTTTACATGTGAGATTACTGATCAGACCAAGATCCAGAATAATCAAGGAAAGGTGGTAATACAGGCCACTATTTTATTTCCACCTTCTTTGCTCCACTGGTTTCGGTCCTCTCTGATCACTTCAGTTGGTTCAGTTAACTTCTTGCAAGATATCAAGTCTTTTGACTTGTGGCATCACTGTCTTGGACATTTTTCCAAGAATGTGATCTGACATGCTCATCAGCATTTGTTGGGTGTTACTTGCCCTTATGCCCACTTCCATACCTACTTGCAAAGGTTGTGTGCTTGGCAAGGCACATCAGTGGGATTTTCCTGCTTCATCTTCATGCTCTTCTCACATGCTTGACCTCATTCATACTGATTTGTGCAAAATGCCAACTTTGTCACATTCTTGTTGCAAATGGATCATCACTTTTCTTGATGATGCTTCTGGTTTTGTGAGTTTGTACTTCTTGCACTCCAAGTCTGATGCTATTCAGACCCTTCAGGATTTGATTGCTTGTGTAGAGAATCAAATTGGTTTTTATCTCTGCTCTGTATGTTCAGACCATGGGTGAGAATACATATATTAATCATTCTCTTTAAATGTTTCTCTTGTCCAAGGGCATAGAGCATCAAACCTCTGTGCCTTGAACCCCTTAGCAAAATGGTCATGCTAAATGTTTTAATCATACAATCCTTGAGAAATCTGAAGCTATATGCTCACATGCCTGTTTGTCACCTTCTTTCTGGCAAGATGCTGTAGAGATCACTCTTCACATCTATAATAAACAGCCCATGTATTGTCTCAATTGGTCTACTCCCATATCCAAATGAAATGGTAATAAACCTAATGTTTCCTATTTTAAGGTATTTAGATGTTGTACCCATGTCTTCATTTCAAAAAAAGATCATGCCAACAAACTATCTGTGAAGGCAGAAGAGACCATCTTTATTGGATATAAAAAGGGAATTAAAAGATATCACTTTTGGTCTCCTAAAACAAGAACAGTAATTGTTTCTTCTACTGTCACATTCAATGAGCTTGTTTTTCTCTATTGTTCTGGAAAGTCAGATGACAAATCTGTCAAGGTTTCTATTTCAGACAACCATTTGAACCAGGATAAAGACAAAGATAAAGACCCTGTTTCAGCTGATTATATTCTGGTTACTCATCACTATCAATTTCCACCTATGGATGGTCATGATTCCAATCAACAATTCCCTTCATGAGAAGATCAACAGCCTTCTTGTTCTTGTTCTCCTACTCCTTCTGAACCAATCCAACTGGATGAACCTTGTTCTGGTACTCGTGTTCACAATCCACACATTCTTCCAGATAATACATATGGAGCTAGACTTTCTGTGAATATCAAACAAGATATTTAATCATTGCCCATTTCTAAGAATGAGGAAGACAATCTTGGAATCTTGTATAGTGCACACTTTTTTGGCTCTCTAATTGCCTCTGCTATGTATGTCCAATATTGGCACACCATTACATCATAAGGATGTTTTGAAACTTCTGAAAGGAGATCAGAACAAATGAAGGATCAATATGAAAGAAGAAATTAAGTCACTTAAAGAGTGCAAAGTATGGGAATTGGTTGACCTTCCACTTGGATGAAAACCTGTCAAAGGGAGATGGATATATATTGTCAAAAGCAATGGCAGTACAAAGGCTTTACACAAGTCCACAGGATAGATTTCAAAGAAAACTTTTCACCAGTTGCAAGACTTAAGACTGTTTGACTTTTTTCTCTCCATTGCAGTGCTCGAAGATTGGGAAATTGAAGTGCTAGATGTCAAGACTGCTTTCCTATTTGGAGAACTTGACGAAGAAATTTATATGGAATAGCCTGAAGATTTTGTCCAACTTGGCATGGAAAAGAAAGTTTGTTGCTTGTTAAGGGCAATATATGGCTTAAAACAAGCTGCCCTACAATAGAACAAGGCACTTCACAAGTCTCTTTTAGCTATGGGATTTGTTAGGACACATGGAGATCTTGGTGTTTATATTCATTTTCATGGTTAGGATATTATCATTTTAGTCATTTACATTGATGATGCTCTTTTCATCAGCTCCAATAATCACCCCTATCTCTTGATGAAAAAGAAACAGTTTATGAACAAATGGAAAAGTCATGATCTTGGAGCTGCTACTGAGTATCTTGGCTTGCATATTACTCGCAATCATTTTAAATGAACATTAAAGCTTGACCAAGTTGCTTATGCTGAAAAGGTCATTGGTCACTTCAGGCTTGACAATGCCAAAGTAGCATATATCTCTTTACCTTCTGGGTACAACCCTGCTCCTCTTATGATCGAAACCTCCTCTCAGCTCCATAGTCGATATCAATCAGTGATTGAATCACTATTATATATCATGCTTGGAACTTGCCCAGATATTACCTTTGCTATTATCAAGATGTCACAGTTCTCTGCTAATCCTTTGGATGAACATTTGCAGAAAGCACTCTATATAGTATAGTATCTTATTGATATCAAAGATCTCTGCATCACTTATGACAGATCCTCAAGATCTGGCATAATGGCATATTCTGATACAGATTGGGCTGGAGATCATGAGATCCATTGATCCACTTTTGGTTATGCAATATTCATGGACAATGGAATAGTCTCTTGGCTATCCAGACAACAATGGAAGATAACTTTGTCATCCACAGAAGCAGAATATGTTGGAATGACAGAGGCTGCAAAACAACTTTCCTGAATTCAAATACTTCTTTCCAAATTGAGATTCAATTTCAAAACCATTTCACTGCTCTGTGACAATCAATGTGCCATGTTCCTTGCTGCTAATCCAGTGCAAGAAGGTCATTCAAAGCACATAGAAATTCCAGAACACTATATCTGAGAATGTATTACAGATGGGAAGATTAAACTCTTTTATATTTCCACTGATGAACAAGTTGCAAATATCTTTACAAAGAATCTGACATGGCAACATTTCAAGGAGAACTGCAAAAGACTTTTTCTTACACCCTATTCATCTTCTTATCATGAATAGCAAGGTGGAGTGTTGAAATATTTAGATTTTATTATCTAAATCTTATCTTATCTGGGTTGCTCTTCATGATTACTAATGAATTTTAGATCCATGATATTATTGTTCTAGATTAGTGACATCATATTACATCATTATGGTGTGATGGCACATCATTCTCTTGACATATCATGCCATACCTTGTGCACCTTATGCCATTGGCTAGTTACTACTGCACATTACACAGCCCTTTATCCTTTAGGGATATTTTCATAATACATACAAATATCACTGTACTATATATAAACCCAGCTCCTTCAGAGCCTTCAATCTAAGTTCTTTACTTCATAACCACATGGTGAATAACTTCTAGCAACTAGCTTGCAAGTGCACTACAGCAAATAAGTACTTTTCCTTGCTGAGTTTATCCCTTTCACTATTGCCTCTGCATTAAAGAGACCTAGCAATCTCTTTACATGATAACCCTGGTCAATCATGTCTGTCTTTATCCTGAATGGGTCTTTGTCCATACACTTCATAGAGAGGCACCAGTATCTCAGGCATGCGTATCTCTTCCTACTTGTCTCAGCCACTGGTTTTACCTTGTACTATGGTACATTGGTCCTTACCTAATGAACAACATATCAGAGATGACCTACTTGATTTGGGATGAGCATGCTCCTTTTGCATGACTCTCCTTGTCTGTACTTGAGTGGGTGTTTTATCCACTTGACTCAAAACTTGCATCTTGAAGGAGGCTTGAGCAACAGGAATGTTAGATTGGACTGTACTTGTATAATGATGACAGGTATGGATATGACAATGTAAACCACCAAGTCCATGGTAGAGGCAATTGAAGGAACAGGCAGATTTGCTGCCTTCAGAATATGCATTATAAATGATGTTATTGGGAAAGATATACCTCACTGTTTTCTCAATGATAGTCTATAGAGTGATGGTAAAGTTGTGGCAAACCAGCCATATTGACACACCCATGTGGAACAGCTCATTGCAGACCCTGGTGTCTGTGGTAAAACAACCCATCCACTCAGAGTGGACAGGAAGGGGAACAGAGGGTGAATAGCCAATGTGAGGGAGGACATCAAGAACGTAGTTGAGGAATGCCTTGATGTCCAATAAATATCATTGAGCTTGAGCCACAAATATGACCATATTATGGAAGGTCAGAGGGTGATTGAAAAGGATCATGAGATTGTGGTTCAGAGCCTTGAGAAGCCAACTGGTGAGGTCCTTTTTATCCCTACATGTTTTTTTTCCACTTGGCATAGCATGCATTGACAATTTTACATGAGAAGGCAATTCTAATGACTTTGTCCTTTTCAACTTGCCAACAAGGAACATAGCTTGAGGAAGGGGCTCAAAATCTTCAAGGAAAGGGCAATAATATCTAGGAGAGGGAATCAGGAGAAGAGTGGTGGTTGCTTTGGCATATGCAGATAGCATATTTGTATTGCTTGCAATAGAGTTGAGGCCACTAGAAACAGTTGACAAGTTCAAAGCATCCATCTGTTCAAGCACACAATTCCTTGTTCTAATTGTAAGGCTCAGGAACAAAGGGCATGTTCAGCAATGTATAAACCATTGTTCCATCGGTGTTGCAAGCGATGAATTTGGTGTTGCAGCCATTGAAGGTGGTTTGGAGTGTCAAGTGAGATTAGTACTGCAAAGACAATACAACAACACTCACTATTGTCAGCACAAGTTTAAGGGATATACATATTTGGACATAGCTGTGACCATAATGAATGTACTCATATATATTGCAATTTGGGGGGGTGAGGGATGGATGCTGTAGGGGAGATATAGTGGAGAGGTCCCTTGAAAGTGTGGGAAGGAATTCTAAGAAAGAAATAAGGTGGGGGACATTTCAATGAGTCTTCAACCCCACTATTGCTTGATGCAAGGTGGTGATAGGACAACTCCATGAACACAAAGTTCAGAGGTGTTTTTTGCATGATGTAGGAACTGGAGGCTCTCCATGTTTGTTACAACCACTGGTATTTTCCTCCATTTTTCCCTTATTTATTCCTATTTTTCTGGGCTTTCTACAAAACATTTCACTAAATAGCCTCTATCTCTCATTGACCTTATCACACTTATTCAACAATGACCACATGACTATTTGGTCACATGATATCACATGACATCATATGACATTGTTGCTGCCTGCATGTACACAGCCATCCATAGCCACACCTCATGTCATACTCCATGGACATGCATAGCATCATGGTTATGCTCACTTCTGTTGTGACTCACCATGACTCATCACAACATAGCCATGCACTGCCATGATATAGTATTACACTGCCACAAGGCTATACTGTGACTCCTCATAACTTGTTACACTACCTTGCATTGCCCTATGACTATCCTTGACCTCATGTCATGCCTCATGTCCTTATCTATGACTCCTCATAACTTGTTACACTGCTTTGCATTGTCCCTATGACTATCCTTGACCTCATGTCATGCCTCATGTCCTTATCTATGACTCATGAGGACTCCAGCACAGCCTCATACCTTATTTTCTTGACTATGCTTCTTCATAACTCATCATAACTCACCATGATTCATGCCATAGCCTCACACAGCCTTATAGCTATGCTTGGTTACACTTATGACTCATCATGACTACTCATGACTCCCAGTGACTCATGCTCTATAGTCACTGACTCACTATGACTATTCCTTATCTATGTATGAGTCATTCCCTTATCATGCCTCATGTCCCCTCGGCATCCTTAGCTATGTATGTCTTATTGCAGCCTCATGCACATATGGCTATGCTTATCTCTGACTCATGTACATATGCACACAGCCTTACATTACCTCATGGCTATGCTCAGCTGTGCCTTGACTCAATATGACTCACACTGACTCACAGGGCTGTGCCTGGACTCTATATGACTCTATATGACTCATCATGCATAGCTCATTACTATATGTATCTACTATACAGTACCAAACATGTACAAACTCTAGATAGTATATAAACACAGGTCCAAGTGACCAAGACCTGTTAGTCTTGTTCTCTTGGAGTTTATCCTGGATCTTTCTTTGGTTTCCCTATTAGCCTACAAACACTCAAGTACAGTTCTCACTACTGGCTAGTGGTACTTGGTAAGGCTAACTATTTCTGGAGTATACTGATACCTGGAGTTAGGTGCAGACTAGGATTAGCCTAGTTTGTAACAGTATTTCAATGTTCACATACAGAGTTTTCCCCCTATCTTAGCCCCCTCTAGATTGCCCAACATATTCACTGAAGCTCCAATACTTATCCCATGTCCATTCAAGTGGATCCAGTTCTTATTTATACATCCTAATCTTCTTTCTGTCATTTCCAAGTATCTATTATAACCTGGTTATGGCTGGTTGGTGACTAATATGTCATACAGTATCTTCATTTTAATGTATCATTCCAATCCTATTTCACTTCCCTATTTGTACATCCAATCACCAGCAGCACTTACTTTCATCCAGGTCATTCTAGGATATTTTCCTTTTTTTCCATTGAAGGGTTGCTATACATAACTGCAGGGTGGTTTATATCTTTGGGCATGGTCCTTTGTTCTTTACTATGCGACATCATTACCTGTGACAGCAAAGATTATTTTCTTCACAGCTTTTGGTTGCATCCTTGGTAATTACCTTGTATGTGCTAAGTCTTGGGTGTTATTTGGACTATAAAGTCTGTATTCTTTTGGCAATGTAGCATCTTCCTTTTGGTTCCATTTTCAGATGGTTTTCAAGTCTTTCTTCCACCTCATCAAAATATTGTTACCTTTTTCCATTCATACCCAGTCCTAATCCTTGACTGGGAAATTAACTTTGTTATTTCAGATTCATTTTCATTTTTAACCAGGTTCATCCAGATTGACTGTTTTGGCCATGGAAAAGTCTTCACACATCCCTCTCACTATCAACCTACCTCAAGCCTTTTTGAGACAAGTATTATCTCATACCCTCACTATGTCTTTGCTAGTTGTACTCTAGCTCACTCTTTGGATTGACACCCCACATTGACCATCTATTCTACAACTGGAGTCCATTGCAAGAAGTTTTGACAGATTAACGAGAAGATTGCTTAGACTCACTCCAGAGCAACTAGAGATCAAAGATCTCCTAGCTAATTTTCACAGATTAGATCTCTCTGCAGAATCTTGGTTTCTTATCCCAGTTACTCCAGAAAGAGCTCAACACAACCAGTTTCACTCTCCCGCTTCTTTTCTCTCTGACCCACTATTTATTCCAAGTGCTTTTATTCACTCAACCCCACAGCAGACTCCTTTTTCTGCCCAATACCATTTGCCTGCCTCAGTTGCTCTCTTTCCATTAATATTCTTTTCCACTTTCAAATCATCTCCACTGTTGTTTCTATTACTTAATCCAACTCCAACACCTTTTTTATCCTTTGTCTTTGACTTCAGTACTCACCTGTTTGAACCTCATTCTGATCAGCTTTTCTATTTATGTACTTTTTCACCTTCATCCTTATTCTCTTTTGTTTTATCTCCTCTTCTTCTGCTTTTTCTGGCCAAACCTGATTCAAGATAGATCTGGCCAACCCAGTTAATCCTTCCACTAACCCTTGATAGAACCCATCTCTAATGGTACAACCAATTCAGATGCCACTCTGTGGAACCCCCCAACACTCCCAAATTTGACAAGAAGTTTCCTTCCAAGCTTTTCCAATATCTAGAAAACATCAAATACCTTGGTAACACTGTTGTCCTTGATGCAGCTAGAAAAATTAGAGCTGTGCTTCATTATACCACCCTCAACAAGGCAGAGCTTTGAGAAACCATATTGGAAGCAACTGCTATCCAGCAGATTGGGACACTCTTATTGTGGCCATTAAAAAATTGTACCCAGATTGTGAAGGTACAAACTACTATTGTCAAGCTGACATACAATACCTTATACAAGATTATCAGAAGAAACAGATGAGAAACAGGGACGAGTTGGAAGAGTATACTCAAGCCTTCCAAAAGATCTCAACATTGTTAATTGCTAACTGAAAACTAGTGGAGGTGGAGCATGACATGCTCTACCTCAATGGGTTCCCATCTGTGCTACAACAAAAAGTATGAGAGCATCTACTAATTACCAAGCAGGATGTTCAGCCAGATAATCCTTATTCACAGTTTCATTCAACAGGGTTGGCCTTTTGCTCATTACTTTTTACTGCTGTAATCATGTAGCCTGGCTTTGCTGCTCAACTTGTCTTTGCTGCTCCTCATCAACAACAACCTACCTACATGCCACCGTGTCTGACTTTGCATATTACTCCTGCAAAGACATTTGGTCCACCCACAGGTATCATGGTAGAAGCCATGCAAGCAACTTGTCCACCATCCCTATGCAACTTCTACACAGGGGCAGGGTATTTCACCCATCCATATGCCACTTGTATGGAGTATCTCAATGTAGGAAAGGTTGTTTGAGGAATAGACAGTAGACTTTACATGCTGAATGGATCCAAGAATTTGTACATAGCAGGAGGTAGACATCTCAAAGATGCCATTGATTATACATTGAATATTGGGCAAGCCAGCCAACCATCAACCTCCACCAGCATTTTGATTGGATTCACTCAAGAGCTACCACCATGTATCACAGCTGGCATCAACTAACTAACAGGGAGTCGAAAAAAAAGCATGACCTACCCGTTACATAGGGACTGGTTAGATCTCCAGCCAAGCGAAAATTACCAGTATTTAGATGTACAAACCATGTGGCCTGCTTAGCACTTATCTATTATCTGTTCATTTAGTCACCCTAGCACCACAGCCACTTCCGTTTTCGGCCAGTCTCACACCACGGCCCACCCCAATGGCCATCCTCATCCGCCATCTGTTCATTTAGTCAGCCCCAGCACCACAGCCACTTCCATTTTTGGCTGTCTTGCACTGTGGCCTGCCTCACCTGCCACACACACTTACCCATTGGGGACTCACAGTCCCCTCCTTCCCAATGGGTGCAATGTCCACCCCACCCCACCCATTAAATGGGCATGATACCCACTAGCCCCTCAGATGGGCTCCTCCACTTGCCCCCTTGGGAATACTGTATCATTTCAATTGATTCAGTCTGTCATGCATCACATGGTGGGTTGATGAGATGAAATTTGCACCTGGTCACACATCATTAGAGCCTGATGTCAAATAGGTTTTCTGAGTGCATCTGTCACGTGTCACAAAGGGGTCTGATGAAATCATCCCATTGTCACACATCACAGCTGCTGACATCAAATCAAAAGTTCAGTTGGCCATGTTATGCATCACAGGGGCTGTCAAATCAATTGCACTGGTACAGTATTAGGAATATATTAAATATACTATATATACTTTTATTACACTCTGAATAAATGATGTTTTTTTTTTTTTCCATGACCCTCATTACCTGCAGCCTGTGCCAAAGGCACAACGGGTAAACAACTAGTTCTTTCTGCTTGTGTACCTGGAAACACTCATGGTACTGAACTATTGACCCATCCACATTCATTCTAATGCAGGAATAGGAAGGTGATCTGGAGGATACTGACCACAAGTTCCAGCCTTACTTTACCCAGGCATGAGCCAGCTTCCAGGTAGATAGAGCTGCTAAAGATAAGGGCAAATAGTCCAGTTTGATGGAGTTTGAATGCTGCCTTGAAAGAGACAAGATCTCAGAGCTGCCATGGTCTTAGAGGAGCTCCTCTCTCTGGAGCTCCAGAAGACCATCCAGGTGATCCTATCATTGTCATCCTCTCATATTGAGCCATTGATATCAGCCCTGCATATTGAACCATGCAATGTGACCACCACTAGATCATCATCAGTACAACTCAGATCTGTTTTTACTCACCCAGGAGATCATAGTACCTTTTTTCCACATGTGCCTATCACTAATCCATCATTTTTTTCCTCAATACAGTTCAAATATTCATTCCTGCTCAAGGATGAAGCAGCCCCACAATGAGTACTGAATTAAATATTTGACATTGCTGTCCCAGTACTTGTCAAAGATTTGTTTGCTGTCTCATCTGAGTTTTGGAAACAATTTTATGATTTTACTATGATTAAATGAATGACCAACCTGTTCACAAACATTATTCAAGTAAATGAGCTATCCAGTCTTGATCTGGATGTTATTGGCTGCAACTTCAGTGATCAAGTACTGAGGAATAATGAAGGGCTCATTGTTGCACATGATAGCCTACTACTTTCAGTAGTAAATGCTAAGCTCTGGAGTTCAGGGTACTGACCTGCACCAAATTGTTTGAATGTGATAATCATTAATATTGTCATATCCTATATTTTCTCTTAAGTCCAACTCCAGCCCTCCAGGCTCATCACTATCAACTCCACTACATTCTCACATAGGATGCAGTTTCAGACATTGGACTTCATACTTAGTATTTCCTTTTGTCTCTGTTTCTTGTTCTTATGTTACATTCTTCTCCACTTATACTAGCTCCACCATTTACTTACCTCTGAACCTGTGTCTTGCTTAGAGCACAGCTCCAGCTTTCTTCTACCTGAAGCTGCACTCTAGGATACTTACTCCCAACTCCCATTCTCTTATTAATAACTTACAACTCCATTATTAATTTTTCTTGGACTCTGTATATAAATCTCCAATTTCACTCATGTACTCCTTAGTTTGAATATCATCTAGAATAACTCTCCTGACTTCTGCTTGAGTCTTGACGACTCTCCTTTGACACCTTCATTCAATTTGACATCTTCACACCTTAAGTCCTACCCTCTGATCTCTGCAAATTTGGGACCAAACTCTTGTAAGGGCACACCACATATGGTGAAGCCAAGTTCCGCCCCACTAATTATCTCCAGTGTTCCAGAGTTGATACTGGAGTTTCAGTTCTAATAGTATATTTGAACTCACACTTGCAAAAAGTTCCCTATCATGGCTACACATACCACACATTTCCATACTCATGCCCTTATCAGCACCAACAATTCTCCTAGATATAATCCCCTTAGTGCTTTCAGGAACAATTGTCGAGGTTTAAAACTTGTTGACCAATTCTGAAGTTCTCTGCTTGTCACACCTCCACCTCCGCTTCTGCATTGCACCCTTTCCTGCTATTCCCAACTCCAGGCACATGCATCAAAGTCTTAGAAGACAATAATGAGCAATCACTTCACACTCCTCCCAATAAACTAGGTTTTCTGGAAGGCCCTAGAGATGGTCTGGATGGTAATAACCTGAATGATCCAGAAGATTCTAATGATGACTACTTTCCTGAACTTTATGACCCATACAATTCAGATCCTGATGATGATGAATGCATCCTGCAAGATACTCTTGCCCAGCTAGCAAATGTCATTCAAGGCCTCACTTGTTCCACTCGTCATCCCACCTTAGACTCTACTCTCTACACCAACATCTAAGAATCTGACCAGTTTGATGGGATGGAATCCCACAAACTCTGGGTTTTCATAATGTAATGTGAATTGAATTTCCAAGATCACCCCAAGGCCTTTAGCACAGACTGGGCTAAAGTAATATTTGTGTAGTCCTACCTGAAAGGTATGGCACTGGAATGGTTCAAACTGGACCTTCTTCAAATGAAAGATTCTGACCAATGTCCCCTTTGGATGGATGACTACAAAGAGTTCATCCTTGAACTCCAGGCTAATTTTGGTCTACATGATCCCATCAGAGATGTGGAGCACCAACTTGACCACCTACCCATGAAGAATGGTCAGCACATCAATAAGTATATGGTTGAGTTCAATAGAATAGCTTTGCAAGTCTGAAGTTATGGAGAAGGTGCCAGGGGGCACCACTTCTACAACAGTCTGCTGGATCATATTAAGGACGAAATCTCTTATATTGGAAAACTCCAAATGCTTTCTGAACTCCACCATCTCACTCAGGCGATTGATGTATGCTATTGGGAGTGCAAGTCTGAAATCAATTGCCAAGCGAAGACATCCAACCAGCCCTCCACATCAAAGCTTTGACAAATTACCCACTTCCGTGTCTTCCTCCACACATTACTTTGGTAATACATACCAAGGACATCAAGGAGTCCAAAGGCAAAGGAGCCACTACATCCTACTTCTTCAAAGCCAGATTTGTTGTTGAAGCTAGGAAAAGATGGCAAGCTCACCACTAAAGAATGCAAACATGCTTTAACCTCAAGTTGTGTATGTTTTGCAGTTCCACTGGACATATGGCCAAGGAATATCTGAAGTCAACTTCTAAGGTGTCCAAGGCCTGCACTGCAACAACTACTTCCAAAAGCCAAACCAGAGGTCTTTGCCTTGGAGACAAAAAAATAGAGTGTGACCTCCATGACTCCGCATGGTCTGGAGGTTGTGTTGAACTCACTTGTGCACTCAAGAAGACATGTCTCAATGCATCCACTCTTTCAAACCTCAAGTCACTTATATCCTCCATCTCTTTAGTATTCTATGATATTCCCCCATTCCCCATGCTTGTAGTAGACTTTGGATTCTTCCACTATTTTATCAATATATCCCTTGTTAATAAATACAATCTTTCCACCTACTCTATCTCTTTGCTACAACTCTGACTCTTCAATGGAACTATGAATTTCATCATAACTCAAGCTATTGACCTCTCTGTTCATTTAGAAACCAGTGATATCACTTCAACAATGTCTTTCATCTAAACAAGATGATGAAGAACCAATCAAAAATCAGTGGTTCCCAGATAATGTGTCTTGTCTCCATGGACTAGAACACTTTGCTCAAGGGGGGGGGATGAGAAGTCTACCCTTGGCAGAAGTAAAGGTGATGGATTTAGTTTCAAGTAGAAAAGGGGAAATTTAGTGTACTAGGAGTCATGGTTTGTTTGCCAATCCTTCATGTAAGTTTACAGATTGGTTATTCAAGATAGTTTCAGCCTATAGTCTGGTTAGTAAAGGTGATCCTAGGTGAAATATATACCTAAGGAGCTCAGGTTAATGGCAGTAGCTTGCCTAGTAAGCGTGGAAACTTGTACTTGGGTAGTACGAAAGGTGGGCACTTTAGGAACTTGACTTAAGTTTCATCTAGAGCTAATAGTTTATGTGTAAGAGACTTCCTACTCCCTTAGGATGGTAAGTCTAGGAAAGGTGAAGTAGGAGTCCTATAAGTAGGTTGTCCTAATGAGGTCTAACAATATTTTGCTAGGGGATGCTAAACAAAAGAGTATAGATTGGTCCAAGAAATGTAACATCTAGATGGCAGGATGTTGAGATGTCATGATAATAAGATGGTGGAGTAATCTGGCAATATGCTAAGATATTGAGAGGTCAAGATGCTTAGTTGTTGGGTGGTAGTTAACTTGGTGGTACACTTAGTAGACTCAGAAGGGTTATTATAACACAATCTTATTGTTCTAGCTAAGGAGTAGGTACAGTAAGTTTGGCTTAGAGAGGTGAAGTGTAGCCCTTGTTTGGTACTACAGGATACTTAGGTTGCTTACTACTGTAATAGGGACCAGATGCCTTTTGTTGCCCAAAAAGAGATTTCTCCCAAAAGGATAGTCTTAGGTGCTTGTCCTTTATTTAGGTACTTGTTCTAATAGCTTAGTAGTAGTTCTAAACTCCTATTTACTTCACTCTGGGGTACCCTGTCTTATTAGGTCTTATTAGGTTTCCCAGGGGATCTCTTATCAAATGAGATTATCTGAGGTAAAAGATAAGATTTTCTCTGTAGGCCAAAATGCTTCCCTTTATATACATAAATACAGGAGGCCATGCCAGCCAATCAGAGGACTGGTGGCTTATAAATTAAGGCACAATTGCTTACTAATGCCAGGCACAAGCTGACAAACCCAGGTACATTAAGGGAAAGCACTTTAAGTAGAGGAGTCCAAATTTGAGTTGCTCTGCCAAAGAGACTGGCTATGCTGTGTAGGGCTGTACAGATTAATGGGGACAAGGTCATATGGTAGCTAGGGGTCACGTGATCACTTCATCTCATCGCACTTAGCTAAGTAATCAGATAAATAAAGAGAAATCAAGGGAATAGTATGCTATGTACAAATGTGCAAGTGTAAGGGTATGACTAGAGAGATTAATGAATAACTCAATAACTGGTAGGTGGAAAAATCTGGAAAAATAGGGGTATGTAGCTCATGATAGGGGCTATCTTTTCCTATGGTATCAAAGGGTATTGTCTGCAGGAAGCTGTGGAAATTTCACTTCTCAAGTGACTGATTTACTATATGCATGCATGAAACTAGTTTTGTGCAGGTCAATGACACTATATGTCACTCCACTGGATGGATTTTGTTCCCTTGTTTTAGGACATAACTGGCTCACCCACTACAATTCATTAATTGATTGGGTTATGAGCAGTATCTCATTCTGCTCACCTGAATAAGATATGCCAGCACCCCTGAGCTTATTTCTGTAGCCTCTGGTCTCATCACCTCTGGCTGATTCTGCACCCTCTAATCTACCATGTTTCTCTGATCACAAGGCTCTGCCCATAGCAATTGTTAGTACATCTGCATTCACACTGGCTTGTTGCCTCCATGGCTCCATACAATTTAGCCTGCACCTCCATACTAAGGAGAGTGAACTCCATGCCACTTCAACCACTTTTGACCCCACTGATTTGTCCAGTGTTCCTCCAAACTATCACAATTTTGCAGGTGTTTTCAGCAAGAGCAAAACCTTTCAGCTTGCTCTGCATTGCAAATACAGTGAGGTGCAAAACCGTTGCAATGTCTAACCTCAAACTGGGGCGCGAAGCGCCCCGCAATCACTTGTGGGAATTTCACTTTGCTTTGGTGGAAACAAATAAAGTACAAACCCTTAGCTACAACTTTGTCCCCAGGGTCATGTGATTTCGCTTACATACTGCAAAGATACATCCATTTCAAAACACCAATACCATTGCAACAGTTTTGCACCTTTTGCTTTCCAGGGTATATTAGTACTTGGTATAGCCTCCCTTTGCCTTGATAACTGCTTCAATCCTTCTAGGCATGCTCTCTATCAACTTCTGACACTCTTCAACTGCTATCCCCTCCCAATCAACCTGAACTCTCTCCCACAATTCATGAATTCCCTTAGGAGAGGAATCATGATCTGCTAGTCTTCTTTTGAGATAACCCCAGAGGTGCTCAATGGGATTGAGGTCAGGAGACTGTGCAGGCCATACCATAGTATGAAAATCCTGCTCCTGAAGCCAATCCTTCACCTTTTTGCAAGTATGTTTGGGGTCATTGTCCTGCTGAAAGATGATGTCAGGAGGATCAAGACCATAAAACTGCAAAGAATTGAGCAGTTCATCCTTCAAAATCTGAAGGTAAAGGTCCCCATCCATCCTACCATCAATCTTGGTAGCATAGCCAACTCCCTGCCAAGTCATACAGCCCCACATCATCAAAGAACCTCCTCCAAACTTCACTGTACCTTCCACCAGCCTATCACTTAGCCCTTCCCCTGCCTTTTTCCACACCCACTTGCGCCCATCTGACCCTAGGCGATTGATTTTGGTCTCATCAGACCATACTACCTTCTTCCAGTCCTCCAGAGTCCAATCTTTATGAGCATAAGCAAAGTCTCGACGAGTCCTACGATGCTTGGCTGAAAGGAGAGGCCGTTTGGACTTGACCACAGCTTTCATACCTGTCTTCCTCAACTGTCTGCGCACTGTGGAGGTAGAGAGAGGCTGGTTGACTATATTGGTGAGTGCCTTGGTCACCTGAACAGCATTCTCTGCCTTTCCAGAGGAGATAAGACGAACGGCATGCCGGATATTGGCAGAGGAAAGCTTGGATGGACGACCTCCAGTAGCTTTTTGAAGCTCAGAACGCTCTTTGGAGCGTAATCTGGATATGGTAGACACATTAAGACCAGTAGTGGATGCAATAGAGTGAGCAGATTGGCCAGCATCAAGCATAGAGAGGATGGTTTGTTTTTGAGTAGAAGAGATGGTTCTCATGATGGTTGTGGTTGGAAACAAAGATGCGTGTGAACTATTTTAAACTCAGACATGCTTCTAATATGTGTATGTTTGTTTGTATGACCAAACATAACCAAATAACACTTGATTTCAATGTAATGAGCAAAGGGTGCAAAACTGTTGCAATAGTATTGATGTTTTGAAATGGATGTATCTTTGCAGTATGTAAGCGAAATCACATGACCCTGGGGACAAAGTTGTAGCTAAGGGTTTGTACTTTATTTGTTCCCACCAAAGCAAAGTGAAATTCCCACAAGTGATTGCGGGGCGCTTCGCGCCCCGGTTTGGGGTTAGACATTGCAACGGTTTTGCACCTCACTGTACAATTCAAAAATTGACTTGGAAGATGGAACTACCTCTTCTTTAGGCACTACATACTCTCTCTCCCCCTCTGAGCTTGAGCCCCTTCAAACATTCCTTGATGAGCACCTAGCAATAGGGTTCATTTATCTCTTCTTCTCTACTTACTCTGCTCCAGTCCTCATTATCTACAAGAAGGATGGATCACTTCATCTCTACATTAACTTTCAAGAACTCAATAAGATCACAAAGAAAGACTGCTATCCCTTACCCCATATCTCCAACCTCTTAGATGCTCCGAGCCATATGAAGGTCTATATTAAAATCGATCTTCAGCATGCCTACCATCTGGTTTGCATCACGAATGGAAAATGTCCTTCTGGACATGCTATGGCTTCTATGAATGGCTTGTCATGCTGTTTGGTCTAACCAATTCCCCTGTAGCATTCCAGCAGTTCATTAATACTATCTTTCCAGATCTTTTAGATGTTTGTATTATAGTCTATTTGGACAATATTCTAATGTACTCTGCAAATATGACCTCCCACAAAAAGCATGTCTGGGAGGTCCTTTGAAGACTCTGCAAGCACAGACTTTATGTGAAAGTATCCAGATGCAAATTCCACACTGACTCTATCAAGTACATTACCTTAGAATACCAATTATTACCCTCCAGACTTACTCTATTCCTGAAGAAGGTTTAGATCATTCAAGATTGGCCCGAACCTCACAAAGTCAAGGACATCCAGTCCTTCCTAGGGTTTGCTAATTTCTACTATTGTTTCATTGATAATTACTCCAATATTGTCACTCCTTTAACTCATCTTACCTACAAAGGAACTTCGTGGCATTTCTCTGACTCCTGTTGCCCCACTTTTTGAAAGCTCAAGGATACCTTCACCTCCACTCCAATCTTGACTCATTGGATATCAGACACTCCGATGATCATAGAAACTGATGTTTCAGATTATGTCATTGCTGGCATCTTCTCCATCTAGTGTCCTGATGACGAGATTCATCCCATCACTTTCTACTTTTGAATGCTCTTTGCTCTGGAGCTCAACTATGATACTCACAATAAGGAGTTGCTTGCCATTTATGAGTCCTTTCAGACTTGACAACACTACTTGGAAGGCTCCACAACTTTGGTCAATATTGTTACCAACCACAAGAACCTTGAGTACTTTGCCATGATGAAGCTTCTGACTCAGCAGCAAGTCCACTGGTTGGAGTTCCTCTCCCAATTCAATATGGTTGTTTGTTTTCACCCCAGGCACCTTGACACAAAGCCTAATGCTTTTACTAGATGTTGGGACATTTATTCCAAAGAGAGGGATAAGGACTACACTTGCATCAACCCTTATTGTACAATTTCTGTCCAATCTTCACTTAGGAGCAACTTGCTGTGTCTCTCCAAGTCACATACCTAGCAACTCCAGTACTTAGGGCCAGCACACTCTTTGATGAAGAAATCCTCCACAACAACATCCTCTTCACTCTCCCCTCCAACCATCTGGCCACTACTCACATGTTCACCTCTGAACCCTCTGACTCTTGATGGACCATTGACACTGACAGCTTCCTCCACCTAGACAATAGGATCTACATGCTGGACTCCAATGACCTCTATCTCCATGTCCTCCAGTACAAGCACAATCACCTACTCTCCAGATATTCCAGCCAGAATAGAACCCTGAAACTCATTTGTCATGAATATACCTTGCCAGGCATTAGGACATTCATAAAGGACTACATTTCATTCTGCACAACCTGTGCTCACACCAAGATTTCAAGGTACAAATTATATGGACTACTCAAACAGCTCCCCATCCCAGAGAAGCCATGAAACTCCATTTTCATGGATTTCATCAAACAACTCCCCATGTCCTCTGGATTCACTGCCATCCTTGTAGTCATAGATTATTTATCCAAATAGTGCAATTTTATTCCAATGCATGATATGATTACATCTCTGGAGCTCACCAAGCTTTTCCTGCTCCATGTCTTCTCCAAGCATGAAGTTCTCTTCCACAGTACCTCCAATCAAGGTTCAGAGTTTGTCTCTTACTTCCACTCACTTGGCAAAGCTCTAGACATCTGCCTCCACTTTACCTTTGGATATCACCCTGAAGGAGATAGTCAAACAGAACAAATGAACTAGACTTTGGAACAATACCTCTGAGTATACTGTAACTACTAGCAAGACAACAGGTCCGAACTCCTTCCCCTCATGGAGTTCACATATGTACAACAACTGTTATGGTTTTCTTGTTTATTAATGGTGTCTACCTTTTTTCCTTTCGCAAACACATCCATACTTTCCTTGGCATGTATAGGACTATTTGGATTTTTGGCTTATTCCTTGTTAGTCCGATAAACCCTACTTTTGTTATTCTTTGATTTGTTCTTTTCTTTTCTCTTATGTTCTTTGGACAGTAACTCCTCAGCCAATTCTCTTATATCGACCTCATAGTCCTTATCTCCATTTCGTACCTCACTGACGCGTCCTGTTTACCTAAGTATTTTAAACCATTCCTTCACCTTCTATGATGACGCATCGTGTAGTACTTAACCACCACTGCCTGTACTATTATTCCTTACACTCGTTCTGCACAATCTAGCGTCTACCTGTGTCCTTAGGCCAATCTCCTTTATCCATCGTCCCTTGTCCACATTACATCCTAGGAAGTCTGATTGACTTCAATCATTGATCCTTGAACCTTGTAACCTTTGTCTTGAGTACTCTCTCAGGCATAGTGTCTCTTCGTGAGTATCTCCTGAGAAGTATTCACTCCTCGAGTTTCTCTTTGTATATGCTATGCGTAACAACAATGCTCTGAGCGCTACTACTGGAGTTTTGCTGTTCTTCACCAACAAGAGCTATCACCTCAACATCACCATTCACCCTGAGGGTGACCTCACATCTGAGAGAGCTTGCAAATACTCCATTGACCTCAATTCCCTCCACAAACTCCTCCATGAGGAGATGGCTGCCATGCAGGAGTGATGTCAAGAACCTGTGGATGTTACATAAACTCTGGCACCAGACTTCAAAGTCAGTGATCAAGTATTTGTCAAAGCAAAATACTTTCACTCAACAGAGCCTCCTAAGAAACTCTCTGAGAAGAATTTAGGACCATATACAATCATCACTCAGGAGGATTCCACTCCTTCATGCTCCACCTTCTAGACTTCATAAAGTCCATTCATTCTATATTTTATGTCTCCTAGTTAGAGACTTCCATACCTAATATAATGCTCTAGCTGATGAGTCAGAAATGACGAAACCCCACATTAGGCTGTTTGGCCCAGGCACATTATGTAAGTCGGGTTAAAGTCTGCTTTAACTCTGGCCGACCATCGGTAGCTCCGGTGGTCTGCAAGCAAGCATTACGTAAAGGTGTTTGACTCCACTCAGGTGACCTTAAAGGTGCTGGTCAGTTTTAGGTAGCCCCTATCTCCAGTCTGCTCCCCACCCGGCCGAAGGCCGGGTGGGTCGCTTCCACCTAATCAAATATAACCTCCACCTTCTCCAATAGAAGTTGATGGAGAACTGGAGTATAAGATCTTTGAGATTCTCGACTCCAAGATAGATCAATGAAGGAAGAACTGCAAGTTATTGTACCTCATGTATTGGTCTGAGTATAAAGACATGAATAACAAAACCTCCTGATTTTTAGCCACAGAGCTTGATCACACCTCTGAACTTGTCCATGACTACCATCTCCATTACCTGGACAAGTCCAGACCTCACTCAAATTCTTGACTCACAAGAGGTACATTTCTGGTCTATTTACAAGGGAGCAACTACATTTTACACCATCAACTCATCTGAGTCACTTTCCTTCATTCTTGCCCTCTCCTCTTCCAAGCTCTCCAAATCTTCCACCAGCTCCACTGCCAGCTCTGACTCTGACTCACCTCCCATGTACATAGATACCTTGAACTCCTAGTCTGAGGTCCACCTGTGTGCTTCCATCTTCTTGGCTATAACAAACTCCTCCAGGAGCTTATTCTATCTGTCCATTCACTTCAACAACTACTGCATCCAGTACTCAAAGTCTGCAGATACTTGGAGCTGAGTGGTTGCTGCTGCCCCTGAACTTCCCTCTCTCTTTTTCAACTCTAAACCCTTTGTCTCCAACTTCACCTTCTTCTTCTTTTCCCTCAGCGACTTGTCCTCCACACATCTCTTCTTCTTGCCTCTGTCATCTGTCACCTCTGCCCCATCTAACTTGCACTTTGCCTTGGCCTCAATACAGCCCACATATAAGGTGGACTTACAGGGCCTGAGCTTGTATGTGAGCCCCCAGGCCTTGCATCTCTTGCACTCTAGTAGGAGCTACTGGACTTTGCCCTTGTCCTTACCTTTGATGGAGCTCTGCTCTGCTCAGACTTTTTCAGCTTAATCCTCATTAGTGCATGACCATTGGCAAGTGTCAGCTACTTACTTGTTTCTTGGCTACCTCCTCCACCTTTCATGCCTCCTCTATCTTGTGTACTTTCTCTGCCTTGCATACCTTTTCCACCCTGTATGCCTCCTCTGCCTTTTGCCTTGCCATCACTTCCACTTGCCTCTGCTCTTCCTCCACCTTCTTCTCCTTGATGTGTTGACCTACATCAAAATGTTTGGATGTGAAATCATAGATATTGTATATGTAATACTAGACATTTGACCCTAGATTTGAGTTTTCACTATATTTCCATGATCCAAATGCTTAGCTAATCCTAGTGTCTAGTATTTACCTCTATTTTTCCTTATTTGTTCATTTACAAGTTGTGGAGAAACAAAATAATTTCTTTCAATATACTTTTATTACTACCTACAAGTACATGTACAGTGAGGTGCAAAACCGTTGCAATGTCTAACCTCAAACTGGGGCGCGAAGCGCCCCGCAATCACTTGTGGGAATTTCACTTTGCTTTGGTGGAAACAAATAAAGTACAAACCCTTAGCTACAACTTTGTCCCCAGGGTCATGTGATTTCGCTTACATACTGCAAAGATACATCCATTTCAAAACACCAATACCATTGCAACAGTTTTGCACCTTTTGCTTTCCAGGGTATATTAGTACTTGGTATAGCCTCCCTTTGCCTTGATAACTGCTTCAATCCTTCTAGGCATGCTCTCTATCAACTTCTGACACTCTTCAACTGCTATCCCCTCCCAATCAACCTGAACTCTCTCCCACAATTCATGAATTCCCTTAGGAGAGGAATCATGATCTGCTAGTCTTCTTTTGAGATAACCCCAGAGGTGCTCAATGGGATTGAGGTCAGGAGACTGTGCAGGCCATACCATAGTATGAAAATCCTGCTCCTGAAGCCAATCCTTCACCTTTTTGCAAGTATGTTTGGGGTCATTGTCCTGCTGAAAGATGATGTCAGGAGGATCAAGACCATAAAACTGCAAAGAATTGAGCAGTTCATCCTTCAAAATCTGAAGGTAAAGGTCCCCATCCATCCTACCATCAATCTTGGTAGCATAGCCAACTCCCTGCCAAGTCATACAGCCCCACATCATCAAAGAACCTCCTCCAAACTTCACTGTACCTTCCACCAGCCTATCACTTAGCCCTTCCCCTGCCTTTTTCCACACCCACTTGCGCCCATCTGACCCTAGGCGATTGATTTTGGTCTCATCAGACCATACTACCTTCTTCCAGTCCTCCAGAGTCCAATCTTTATGAGCATAAGCAAAGTCTCGACGAGCCCTACGATGCTTGGCTGAAAGGAGAGGCCGTTTGGACTTGACCACAGCTTTCATACCTGTCTTCCTCAACTGTCTGCGCACTGTGGAGGTAGAGAGAGGCTGGTTGACTATATTGGTGAGTGCCTTGGTCACCTGAACAGCATTCTCTGCCTTTCCAGAGGAGATAAGACGAACGGCATGCCGGATATTGGCAGAGGAAAGCTTGGATGGACGACCTCCAGTAACTTTTTGAAGCTCAGAACGCTCTTTGGAGCGTAATCTGGATATGGTAGACACATTAAGACCAGTAGTGGATGCAATAGAGTGAGCAGATTGGCCAGCATCAAGCATAGAGAGGATGGTTTGTTTTTGAGTAGAAGAGATGGTTCTCATGATGGTTGTGGTTGGAAACAAAGATGCGTGTGAACTATTTTAAACTCAGACATGCTTCTAATATGTGTATGTTTGTTTGTATGACCAAACATAACCAAATAACACTTGATTTCAATGTAATGAGCAAAGGGTGCAAAACTGTTGCAATAGTATTGATGTTTTGAAATGGATGTATCTTTGCAGTATGTAAGCGAAATCACATGACCCTGGGGACAAAGTTGTAGCTAAGGGTTTGTACTTTATTTGTTCCCACCAAAGCAAAGTGAAATTCCCACAAGTGATTGCGGGGCGCTTCGCGCCCCGGTTTGGGGTTAGACATTGCAACGGTTTTGCACCTCACTGTATATAGCAAACCATTTCCTTAATATCTCTTTACTTTTAAGTACATAGCCAAGTGTCAGAGAAGAAAATGGAGCATGTGACCTCAGTTGCAAATCACCTGACTCAGATCATGTGACCTTGCATAGCATAAGTCAAAGTGAGTCAAATGAGAACTAGCCAAAGCACTGCCCCTAGACTAGCAGAATGACCATATGCCCTTGCACAGCATCAGTCATGATGAGTCAACATGAGTCAACATGAGTCATTGCCAAGCCAAAGGCTATCTTTAGCTCATTGCAAGTCATTTTCTGACAGAATAAGTCACAATGAGTTAATATGAGTCAGTATGAGTCATATCTTGGCACAGCCACCTCAGAACCGAAGGTAGTACAGCCACATGTAAATTACTATATAAGAAGCATGATTCAGCCCCATTTGGATAGTTTCCACTCTTAGAAGAGTTTTGTCCTCTCAAGTGAACTCACTCAACAAGTGCTCATAAGTGTATCCCTCTACAAACAGACAGTGAGGCTGTGTAGAGTAGTTCCTACACTATAAATAGAGCTACTTAGACCCATAGTTAGGAGTATACTGAATCCCTGACAGTTAGGACACCTTTAGGGAGAAAAATCCAAAGCAGGCAACTAAAGGGAATAGATCTCCAGCTAGTAGGACAACCTAATAGTTCAATAGCACCTTGGGAAAGGGGTTTTAGTCAAGCATTTAAGCTGATTGCCAACCCCTTAGTGCTTAATAGAATCAGTTTTAGGATAAGCTATTCTATGTAACTAAATGACGTGTGTGAATTGCTAGCAAGAGATTGAGTACTTCAAGAGTCTTTCTGCCCAATTGAGCCTACCTAGTCAATTAGAAGCTTATTGGAAGCCAATTAAGAGTGTATCTTAGGAAAGTAAACCTAGTCACAACAAGCTACCCTTCTAGCAACCTGAGAGTTGTCTAGACCATTTTCCAACTATCCATAGTACATTCAGTATACCACCACTACTGAAACCCAGACCAATATTAGTATTACTGGAAGTAATCCCCCTCAACCACATTGAAGATTAATGAACAAACCACGTGCCTGATAGTCAACCCCTTTTTATGAGTTGATACTTGTTTTTAGTAGCAATTCAACCAGGGAAGAGTACTCTCTTCACCTTGCTTTAGGTTTACTATCCGTGAAGATAAAATTGGTTATCTGGTAAGCATTTTTTAGCATTTCTATTGATCTTATCTAGAAAGAAGACAGCATTGCTGCTGCTTGGCAAACTTGGCCACATAGATGTTGTCTTTGTCATCTGCACACTTCTGTAGGCACTCCTTGGATCAGCTCATGGTGTTGTCAAAGATATCAGACATGATGGTTGTATGTAATAAGGTTAGGCCAGTGCACCATGGACTTTATATGGTGCCAAAATGCAATCAACAAATTTTTGAACTCCAACTTCCTAACTTTGCATTGTCTCTTACTAATAGTCCTCAGGGGTTCAAGCCTAGAAGAGGGATACTGTCATATCTGGTATTTTCTCTTAAGTCCAACACCAGCCCTCCAGGCTTATCACTACCAACTCCACTGCATTCTCACATATGTACATAGGATGCAGTTCCAGACATTGGACTTTATATTTAGTATTTCCTTTCGTCTCTGTTCCTTGTTCTTATATTATATTCTTCTCCACTTGTGCTAGCTCTGCCATTTACTTACCTTCAAACCTGTGTCTTGCTTAGAGTACAGCTCCAGCTTTCTCCTACCCAGAGCTACTGTATACTCTGGAATACTTACTCTTACATAACTCCTATTCTCTTATTAATCACTCCATTACTAATCCTTCTCAGAGTCTGTATATAAACCTCCAATTTCACTCATGTACTCCTTAGTTTAAATATCATCTAGAATAACTCTCCTGAATTCTGCTTGAGTTTCAACAACTCTCCTCTGACACCTCCTCTTGACTTGACATCTTCATGTCCTAAGTCCTACCTCTGATCTCTGCAAATCTGGAACTGAACTCTTGTAAGGGCACACCACATATGGTGAAGCCAAGTCTCACTCTACTAATCATCTCCAGTGTTCTAAAGTTGATACTAGAGTTCCAGTTCTAACAGATATTTCATACAAGATGCTAGACATCTGACCTGAGATTTGAGTTTTCACACTATTCTCACAGTTCAAATGCTTAGCTAATTGAGGGACATATAGACCCTAGTATCTGGTACTTATGTACCTCTATTTTTCCTTCTTTGTTCACTTACAGGTTATGGAGAAACAAAATAATTTCTTTCAACATACTTTTATTACTATTTACAAGTATATAGCAAATCATTTCTTGGATATCTCTTTTATCCTTATGTACTTAGCCAAGCATAAGAGAACCAAATAGAGCATGTGACCTCAGTTAAGTATCACCTAACTCAGATCATGTGGCCTTGCATAGTTCGAGTCATAATAAATCATAATGAGTTAAAATGAGTCAAAAGAGAACCAGCCAAAGCACTGCCCCTAGACTAGCAGGATGGTCATGTGACCTCGCACAACATGAGTCATTGCTGAGCTGAAGCTATTTTTAGCTCATTACCAGTCATTTTCTGACAGGTGAGTCAAAGTAAGTTAGTATAAGTCAGTATGAGTCATATCCTAGCACAGCCACCTCGGAACTGAAGGTAGCACAGCCACATGTAATTACTATATAAGGAGCACAATTCAGCCCCAACCAGAGAGACTCCCAGATTAAGAGATCTCCAGCAGAAAGCTTTCTCAAGAACACCCCCTTTACAAACAGATAGTGAGGCTGTGTAGAGTAGTTCCCATACTATAAACAGAGCTATTTAGACCCATAGTTAGGAGTATACTGAATCCCTTATGATAAGGGACAGTCAGGATGCCTTTAGGAAGAAAACCCTAGAGTGGACAACTAAAAGAAACAGATCTCCAGCTAGTAGGGCAACCTAATAGTTCATTAGTACCTTGGGAATAGGGCATTTTCTGATCTGTATAAGCTGATTGCCAACTCCTTAGTATATGTATAATAGAATCAGTTTCAAATAAGCTATTCTGTGTGACTAAGTGACATTTGTAAATCACTAGTAAGAGTCAAGTATATTGATGCTATTCACCCAATTGAGCATTCCTAGTTGATTGGAAGCCTATTGGAACATTTTGAGAGTGTATCTTAGGAAAGTAATCCTAGTCACCATAAACCACTCTTCAAGCAACCTGAGAGTTGTCTAATCTATTCTGTTACAAGATTGCTAGTACATCAAGAACACCACCACTACTGAAAGCCAAACTAGTGATTGTATTACTATAGCAATCCCCCTCAACCTCATTGAAGATTGACAAACAAACCACACAGTTGATAGTCAATCCCTTTCTATGAGTTGGTACTTGTTTAAAAGTTGCAATTCATCCAGGGAAGAGTTATTCTCTTCACCCCATTTCAGGTTTACTATCCATGGAGATAGAATTAGTTGTCTGGTGAGTATTTATTAGCATTTCTAATGATCTTATCTAGAAGAAAGACAGAGCATCATTTGAGGTGTTCTGGATTCAGATTCAGAGATTATCACAATTCTCAAGCTTATATGGGAGGACCTTGGATTTTCAACCTGGTCCAATCATATCATAAAGATGTTATCAGCTAACATCAGCATCAATACCACTTGTGTTGGATCTTAGCACAGGTAAAGTGTTGGTGCAGGTTCAGATCTTGACATGTGCTAACTTCAACCTGTTGCTTGGGCAACCATTCCACTGCCTGATGAGTGCTACCACTGATGATTTCTCAGACAGGTCATAGACATTTATCCTTTATGATCCAAATACCAGCAAACAATTCATATTATTAACATGATCATGAATGGAAGGATGCCCACACTGCCATAAAAATAAGCAGTGTAATAGCCAGTGGTAGAGATAGATTTTTAGACTTTAATGATCTGTGCTATCAGGGAAGATTACAATTGTCTAACCATTTCTTTCATTCCTGACCTGTCTCTGTCTGTTCCTGATGAACATTTTGCACCATTGCCCTTCTTATCCCCTTTGTATATGCACTTACTTCTATTATCTATTGGACCAATTTCTCCTTTTTCAAACTATGCTTTTCTTTCTTCTACAACTGTTTTGAACCCAGATGCTACAGATGCTATATCTTACATTTACAGTATGCTTATGATACCATGTCTTAACATGCTGACATACAAGCCAGTAGTAAAAAAAATCTAATCTATGCTCACTCTCATCCATGAGGAGTTCTGAGTTACATGATCATTGTCAGATGATCCACTCACTGAAATGGTCCCATTACCTATGCATCCACCAGACTTTGTTCCCAGAAAGTGATATCTTCCTTCTAGACAAAACAATAAAGAACTAACCAAAAAAATTAGTGGTTTTCAGACAACGTGTCTTGTCTCCATGAACTGGAATACTTTGCTCAAGGGAAGTACAAGAGGTCTACCCTTGGCAAGACTAATACTAAGGATATAGTTCCAAGTAAGAAAGGGAAAAATAGTATATCAGGAGCCATAGTTTGTTCGCCAATCCTCCACAATTGGTTGTTAAAGATAGTTTCAGCCTAATGTCTGGTTAGTAAAGGTGATCCTAGGTGAATTACACACCTATTGGGCTCAGGTCAATGGCAATAGGTTGTCTAGTAACTGTGGAAAGTTGTACTTGGATGATACAAAAAGGTGGGTGATTTAAGAACTTGGCCTAAGATTTTATTTAATGCTAATGATGTGTGTATAGGAAACTCCTGGAAATGTTGCATCCAGAAGCGGTGATTATGTAAGCAAGGGGGTTATGTCAGGTTGCTTAGTCACTCAGCTGGTTATAGCAAACTTGGTCTTCTTGTGTACTAAGGAGTTACAACTAAAGGTCAGGAAGTGTAGACTTAGGCTAATCCCTTAGGATAGTAAGTCTAGGAAAGGTGTAGTAGGACTCCTATAGGTAGGTCATCCTAATGGATCCTAGCAAAGGTTTGCTTAGAGAATACTAATCAGAAAGGTAATAGGTTGTCCTAGGAATGTAACATGTAGATGACAAGATGATAAGATGACAAGATGTAGAGATGGTAAGGTAATCTGACAATATGCTGAGATGTTGAGATGTTGAGATGCATAGTTACTGCTTGGTAGTTAACTTGATGGTACATTTAGTAGACTCAGAAGGGTTATTATAACTCAATCTTATTGTCTTAGCTAAGAAGTTGGCAAGTTTGGCTTAGAAAGGTGAAGTGTAGCCCTTATTTGGTACTATAGGACGCTTATATTGCTTACTAATAGGGACCAGGTGCCTTTTGTTGCCCAAAAAGGGATTTTTCCCAAAAGAATAGTCTTAGATACAAGTCCTAATAGCCTAGTAGTAGTTCTAAAGTCCTATTTACTTTGCTCTGGGGTATACTGCCTTATTAGGTGTTATTAGGTTTCCCAGGGGATCTCTTACCAGATGAGGTAATCTGAGATAGAAGATAAGATGTTCTCTACAGGCCAAAATTCCCCCCTTTATATATATAAATACAGGAGGATGTGCCAGCTAATCAGAGGACTGGTGGCTTACAAATTCAAGCACAATTGCTCACTAATGCCAGGCACAAGCTGAAAAACCCAGGCATATTAAGGGGAAGCACTTTGAGCAAAGGAGTTCAAATTTGGATTGCTCTGTCTAAGAGGCTGAGTATGCTGTGCAGGGCTGTACAGACTAATGGGGATGAGGTCATATGGTAGCTAGTGGTCCCATGATCACTTTGTCTCACTGGCACTTAGCTAAGTAATCAGATAAATAAAGAGAAATCAAAAGAATAGTGAGCTATGTACAAATGTGTAAATATAAGGATATAATTAGAGAGATTAATGAATATCTCAATAACCAGTGGATGGAAAAATATGGAAAAATAGGAGTATGTAGGTCATGATAGGGGCTATCTTTCCCTATGGTATCAAAGGGTATGGTCTCCATAGGGAGCTGTGGAAATTCCACTTCTCAGATAACTGATTTGCTATGTGGATGCATATCTGCAGGAAATAGAAAACAATCATCTCCAATTGTCCATGCCTTTAGGGGCTGGGGGGATCAATAAGGTTAGTGATGTCAATAAGAGTAGTCCCATTGATTTGTCTTTGTGATTCAATAAGGGGTGATGGTACTTTTGTGCCATAATTGTATAGTGATGAATGTAAGACTTCCAATGCTCTAGGGTCTTGAGTTCCTTATGGGCCAACTTTCTGACCAATCTCTTAGATCTTCAAGGTATTAGCAGGCTTTGTCTTTCTCTACATCATATAGGGTAATTATCTGCTTCTTGAGTACACTCCAATCATTGGCCTTATATTCATCAAGGGACTTAATTAGGTGAGTAACAGAGGTAGAGCAATAATTAGTGATGTCTTGACATTTATCTTGGTTAGAGGTAATCTAATATTGGGTGAGTACATGGTTGTATTGGTGGAGGAAATCTTTAACATGGATATAGTGATCCTTAAAAGCTCAGACAATAAACGAACCTGGGTAGGGTTTTCGCAAAAACCTGACAGCTTTCCCTTTCAGAAATTGAAACAGAGTGTCAAATATACTTCCTGCCTGAACTATATATGATCAATATCAAATACCATCTATTCTAATTAGCTACTGTCCTAGATACTCAACAATGATGGAAACAGCAACTTGAATACATCTCAACATGATTCTGGTTTCAATAATAATACTGACAAAAGTGCTACCCATTTGCTTCAGCTTATCCTTCTTCAGAACTAGCAGATGGTCCAGGTCATGCTGAGAGCCATCACTCTTGTGGCTGAGGCAATCATACTGGCTACTGAAAAGGCACAGCATATTCTATACCATATATCCATCTTAACAGGGAAGATGTGGGTTCTGAAACTCCTCAATGGCCATCCTGATCAGATTCACTGTAAATTGGATGTCTGAAAGGACATTTTCAGTCAGCTTGTCAACAAGCTTTCATTTCATAAATTTACATATTTCAAACACATTATGCTTGAGGAGCAACTTGGTATTTTTCTGTATAACTGGCCTGTCATACAGGCACATTGGGGAGCGCTTGCAGTGTTCTAATGACATCATATCCAAGTACACCTATTTTTCCTCCTTTATTTTATCCCAAGATAACTAACAACTGCTCACAGATATTTTCACAAGATATTAGCAGCTTTTTCATTATCCAGAATCTATACAAAATATGTTCTATTACCACATGCTGATGATCCCACCCCTTCTCACATCACCAATGATCCCACCATGTACCCATTTTTCAAAGATGCTGTTGGAGTGATTGACTGAATGCACATCACCTGCACTCCCTGAGCAGCCAAGAGGGAGGCACCTCACAACCAAAAAGGTTTCCACTTGCAAAACTGTCTTGTATATTGCAACTTCAACCTTGAGTTCATATATATCCTCAATGAATGAGAAGGGTCCATGGCCAATGCATCAGTCTACCATAATGTTCACATGACAAACTTTACAATACCCCATGGCAAATACTATTTTGCTGATGCCAGATACCTGATTTGTCCTCAGCTCCTGGTGCCATACTATGGTACACAGTATCATTTGCCCAAATGAAAACATGCACAGATAAGGTATGTTCTCACACCTACTACATCATATCCAATGACTTATATTTGTTTCAAAGACTCAAGAATGCCCAAGAATACTTCAACCTACATCACACACAACTTTGAAACATTGTTGAGTAGATTATTGGAGTTCTTAAACAGCAGTTTCAGATACTCATGGTTGCTCCTAAGTATGGTATGGACATACAAGCTCACATCCCCCCTGCATTTTGTTGTATCCATAATATCATTCAGTACTATGACTCTGAGGACTTGAGAGACTGTAAGGTGGAACAAGCCACAGCGGAGGCATCAGTGGGAGGTTCAGCCAATGAACAAGGAATGTATGGTGAGGTGGCAAATGGTTTCATCATAGCTGGTGAATGCGATGTGATGGCAGTCAAGCAGGATGAGATTGCAGATGATCTCTGGGAAGATCACTTGGATTTCATTTATAGCATGTGGTATACTTCATAGTTAGTCAGTTTTGTATTGTATTTTTCAATCAGAGCAAAAACAATGCAGATTTGGAATTGCATTAACAGTACAACAAACTGAGTGACTGTAACCATTCATTGGTAGCATTGGACAAATGCTTTACCCCAGAGAGTCTTCTCCTCAACCAACCATACCAAACTTCATCCATACTGGCAAACAATATTGCAAGTAAAAGATGTACATCTACAAAATCCATACTCTCTCCCAGAACATCAAATATAACAACCAATTCATCCGATGAAAGTAAGTCCTTGTTACACTCAAGGAGTGTCGTTCTTACTGTGTTCCATTTTTCAGCAGCAGCATTGATGGTATTGAGTGATGCAAGCTGAGATGATTGATTGGAAGGTTTTGTTGAGCTTGACTGGATGACACATTCTATAAGGTTGGTATTTGCATGGAAAGTGGACTGTAGGACATTGAAATTTTCGCAGAGGCCGCTGATGTCTTGAGATATGTGGATATGCTGCATGCCATTTCTGACTATCTGTAGACACTTCCAAAGTTGCACTTACTACTGATGCATGAGCAGCTGACACCATGAAAACATCATCATCATCGGCTTTGTGCTTGTTCAAACACTCCATGTGAGCAAAGATGCTTGAAGATGGTTTGACTGAGCTTCCAATGGAACTGATATACAAAGATGGAATTAAAAGGGGCTGAGATAATGAAGGTAGGGAAGGGACTGGATACAATGTGTCGATGTGAGCAGGAATGCTTGATGATGGCCTGATCAAGCTTGTTGAAGGAGACCTAACATATGGTAATGGAACTAATAGTGGCCGAGCGATAGCAGCCGGTATGATTGTCCTAATCTTATTGATTGTATCGTGACCCTCTGAACTGCTTCCTTCACCAAATTGGCTTGTAGCTATGAGTGGTAAGGGATGGAAAGGATATGGTGGAAGAATGTGAAGTACTTGCCAGGAGAGTGGCAGCATCCTGGACAGTGAACTTATGGGTACCTTTGCTCTTCAATGGTAGCAACAGGTTTATTTTGTCATAGTGAATCCAGCCCTTGTTCTTAAATCTAGCTATGTCTTTTGTATTCTGTCTGTCATGCTCATTGTTAGTAGATAGTTCATAGGAAATGAGCACATACAGTGAGGTGCAAAACCGTTGCAATGTCTAACCTCAAACTGGGGCGCGAAGCGCCCCGCAATCACTTGTGGGAATTTCACTTTGCTTTGGTGGAAACAAATAAAGTACAAACCCTTAGCTACAACTTTGTCCCCAGGGTCATGTGATTTCGCTTACATACTGCAAAGATACATCCATTTCAAAACACCAATACCATTGCAACAGTTTTGCACCTTTTGCTTTCCAGGGTATATTAGTACTTGGTATAGCCTCCCTTTGCCTTGATAACTGCTTCAATCCTTCTAGGCATGCTCTCTATCAACTTCTGACACTCTTCAACTGCTATCCCCTCCCAATCAACCTGAACTCTCTCCCACAATTCATGAATTCCCTTAGGAGAGGAATCATGATCTGCTAGTCTTCTTTTGAGATAACCCCAGAGGTGCTCAATGGGATTGAGGTCAGGAGACTGTGCAGGCCATACCATAGTATGAAAATCCTGCTCCTGAAGCCAATCCTTCACCTTTTTGCAAGTATGTTTGGGGTCATTGTCCTGCTGAAAGATGATGTCAGGAGGATCAAGACCATAAAACTGCAAAGAATTGAGCAGTTCATCCTTCAAAATCTGAAGGTAAAGGTCCCCATCCATCCTACCATCAATCTTGGTAGCATAGCCAACTCCCTGCCAAGTCATACAGCCCCACATCATCAAAGAACCTCCTCCAAACTTCACTGTACCTTCCACCAGCCTATCACTTAGCCCTTCCCCTGCCTTTTTCCACACCCACTTGCGCCCATCTGACCCTAGGCGATTGATTTTGGTCTCATCAGACCATACTACCTTCTTCCAGTCCTCCAGAGTCCAATCTTTATGAGCATAAGCAAAGTCTCGACGAGCCCTACGATGCTTGGCTGAAAGGAGAGGCCGTTTGGACTTGACCACAGCTTTCATACCTGTCTTCCTCAACTGTCTGCGCACTGTGGAGGTAGAGAGAGGCTGGTTGACTATATTGGTGAGTGCCTTGGTCACCTGAACAGCATTCTCTGCCTTTCCAGAGGAGATAAGACGAACGGCATGCCGGATATTGGCAGAGGAAAGCTTGGATGGACGACCTCCAGTAACTTTTTGAAGCTCAGAACGCTCTTTGGAGCGTAATCTGGATATGGTAGACACATTAAGACCAGTAGTGGATGCAATAGAGTGAGCAGATTGGCCAGCATCAAGCATAGAGAGGATGGTTTGTTTTTGAGTAGAAGAGATGGTTCTCATGATGGTTGTGGTTGGAAACAAAGATGCGTGTGAACTATTTTAAACTCAGACATGCTTCTAATATGTGTATGTTTGTTTGTATGACCAAACATAACCAAATAACACTTGATTTCAATGTAATGAGCAAAGGGTGCAAAACTGTTGCAATAGTATTGATGTTTTGAAATGGATGTATCTTTGCAGTATGTAAGCGAAATCACATGACCCTGGGGACAAAGTTGTAGCTAAGGGTTTGTACTTTATTTGTTCCCACCAAAGCAAAGTGAAATTCCCACAAGTGATTGCGGGGCGCTTCGCGCCCCGGTTTGGGGTTAGACATTGCAACGGTTTTGCACCTCACTGTACCTTCACAAATTCGTCTCATATATGCTGACTTTCCAGCTTGATGTCTACTCCTTTCTTCAGGCTATATGCAAGTCCCAATGTATATGTAATCTTATTGACAATGTCATAGATACTTTTCAGCTATAAATTTTTTGATCAGAAGTGTAAATATAGGAGAAGAAGAAATTACCCTTTTCTACTTTTCCTTGCAGCTCTCCACCATCTTTGGCTTCCCATGAGTGGGCAGAGGGAATTTGCTAGCCACCTCACTCCAAAATATGCTCCTGAAATTGCCACCATTTTCCATTATTGCTCTGCTTGATAATGCCAACTCAATGAGTGTTGTTTCATCTTGAACAGTCCAGTGCATAGATGATGACAGCTTAGATTTTCCTGCTGATTGATTTCCATCACTAGCCAAGTGTGTGATGTCATCTTGAAAGTCAGTGGCTCTCTGTTTTTCTCTCTCCCCATAAAGAGATGTTCAATTGAACCTTCAGGGGGCCATTGTGTAGCATTGATGATGAAGACAAGGAGAGTGGGGGTTTTGCAATGTGTCCTTCTACTGGCTGTGCCCATCATTGAGCTACTCTGAAATAACATTTTGGCACATCAGCACTTAGCATCTCAGCTCAGTCACATGAGGAAAAAAACTTGGGTTCAAATCCAGGAGATGTACTTCCCATCAGGGCTCTAAAAGTCTTGGGTGCATCTCTGCTATGTCTGCTAGGCAACATGTGTGATTCAGGATGTGAAAGTCCTTTGGTGACCATGATTATAATGTGGTAGGTGTTAGATACTGTATGTTAATAAATATGTTGTGATTTTGACTGTGTTAAGTTATGGTAGGGAAGCTGAGACTGTCTTCAACACTCCCTCATGATGGACTACAGTTGTCTTCCTTCTAAACAAGACAATAAAGAACCAATCAAAAAAATCAGTGGTTCCTAGACAATGTGTCTTGTCTTCACAAACTAGGACACTTTGCTTACATAAGGGAAGTACGAGAGGTCTACCCTTGGTGAGACTAATGCTAAGAATATAGTTCCAAGTAAGAAAGGAAAAAATAGTATACTAGGAGCTGTGGTTTGTTTGCCAATCCTCCACAATTGGTTGTTAAAGATAGTTTCAGCCTAATGTCTGGTTAGTAAAGGTGATCCTAGGTGAATTACACCTATTGGGCTCAGGTCAATGGCAATAGGTTGCCTAATAACTGTAGAAAGTTGTACTTGGATGATACAAAAAGATGAGCAATTTAGAAACTTGGCCAAAGATTTTATCTAATGCTAATGATGTGTATATAGGAAACTCCTGGAAATGTTGCATCCAGAAGTGGTGATTAGGTAAGCAAGGGGTTGTGTCAGGTTGCTTAGTCACTCAGCTGATTATAGCAAACTTGATCTTCTTGTGTACTAAGAAGCTACAGTTAAAGGTCAGGAAGTGTAGACTTAGGCTAATCCCTTAGGATAGTAAGTCTAGGAAAGGTGTAGTAGGACTCCTATAGGTAGGTCATCCTAATGGGTCCTAGCAAAGGTTTGCTTAGGAAATACTAATTAGAAGGGTAATTAATAGGTTGTCCTAGGAATGTAATGTGTAAATGGTAAGATGATAAGATGTCAAGATGTAGAGGTGGTGAGGTAATCTGGCAATATGCTGAGATGTTGAGATGTTGAGATGCACAGTTACTGCTTAGTAGTTAACTTGATGGTACACTTAGTAGACTCAGAAGGGTTATTATAACTTAATTTCATTGTCTTAGCTAAGAAGTTGGCAAGTTTGGCTTAGAGGGGTGAAGTGTAGTGCTTATTTGTACTACAGGACACTTAGGTTGCTTACTATATAATAGGGACCAGGTGCCTTTCATTGCCCAAAAAGTAGTTTCTCTCAAAAGGATAATCTTAGGTACAAGTCCTAATAGTCTAGTAGTAGTTCTAAAGTCCTATTTACTTTGCTCTGGGGAACCCTGCCTTATTAGGTCTTATTAGATTTCCCAGGGGATCTCTTATAAGATAAGATAATCTGAAATAAAAGATGAGATGCTCTCTGCAGGCCAAAATGCCGTTCTTTATATACATAAATACAGGAGGCTGTTCCAGCCAATCAGAAGACTGGTGGCTTACAAATTCAAGCATAATACCAGGCACAAGCTGACAAATCCAGGCACATTAAGGGGAAGCACTTTGAGAAGAGGAGTCCAAATTTGGGTTGCTCTGCCAAAGAGACTGGATACATATGCTGTGTAGGGCTGTACAGACTAATGGGGATGAGGTCACATGGTAGCTAGGGGTCACATGATTACTTTGTCTCACTGGCACTCAGATAAGTAATCAGATAAATAAAGAGAAATCACACAAATAGTAAGCTATGTACAAATGTGTAAGTATAAGGGTATGATTAGAGATATTAATGAATATCTCAATAACCAGTGGGTGGAAATTTTTGGAAAAATAAAGTATGTAGGTCATGGTAGGGGCTATCTTTCCCTATTGTATCAAAGGGTATGATCTACAAGGAGCTGTGGAAATTCCACTTCTTGGGTAACTAATTTGCTATATACATGCATGAAATTGGTTTCATGCAGGTCAGTGATTCACTCAAGAAAAAGCTAACAATCTAGATCTAGATCCTGCAAACTGGCTTTGGCTGGAAGAGCTTAAGCTTATATGCTGGATTGTATACAGGTAGAAAATGACTCTTGCTTGGACACTGCTTGAGTGTGGTTACATGGACCCAAAATACTTTCCCTCCATGAAGATTTCAACAAAGCCCCATACTGCCTGGGTACTACACAACATCCCCATTCCCCCATTACATGTATGTGAACAGACATGGTAAAGATTATCAAAGACTGGATCATATCTGGAGTCTACCAGTCATCCATATCTGCATGCCATTCTCAATCATTCTATATCCTCAAGTAGGACAGAAAATCCCTTTGTCTTGTTTACAACCTCCAGCCTCTCAATGCCAGATGCCAAGTACATCAAAGGCATGATCAACAATTCTGATCTCCAGTCCAATGTGACCATCAATCAATGAATTGCAGGTATTCTTTGGTTCAATTTCTATCTCATTCACATCCATATCATCTATCATACCAGAGTAGATGGACTGTCTTATTAACCACCATCTGAGAATAATCCTCTTAAGGAGGATGACATTGATGATTGGTTAGACAGCACCTACTTCTTTTCTGTTTCTTTCCTCAACAACCACCTATCTCTACCCAACAGGTTGACTAATGTCTCTAGGCATTCTATCCATGCCACACCTACTTAATTTGTTGACATTTTCTTCTTCTCACCCAAATCCAATGAAGGCAATCCAGAGCTACCATGCTCACCCAAGGCACTTGCCAAAGATTCTTAGGTCAACCATATCCATGAGTTCCTTGATTCACATTTGTCCCCCTAATCTAACAGATTAGGAAACAAAGGACCATGCCCAAGGGATGAACTATCCTGCAGTTGCATATGGCAACCCTTAATGGAAAGGAGAAAAAGTGTTCTAGAACAATCCAGACAAAAATAAGTGCTGCCAGTGATCAGATATTTAAATAGAAAAGTAAAATAGGGTTGGAATTATGTATTAAAATGAATCAAAGTGGATATGACATGTTAGTCACCAATCGGTCATGACCAGATTAGCATGGGTACTTGGCAATGATAGAAAGAAGATCAGAATGTACAAATGAGGGTCAAATCCACTTGAGTGAACATAGGATAGAATTGGGGCTTTGCTGAACATGTTTGGCAATCTAGAAGGAGCTGAAATAGGGGGAAAACTCTGTATGTGGACATAGAAAGCCTCCAGCTTCTATATTTCCAGGGTACTTTGATTCTGACTGTCCCCAGTCAGTCACATGACCTTGTTGACTGTTGAGTTTGGAAACTGTGGACAATGGTGCAAATTTGCATAAAACATGGCCATTCACCAATCTGTTTGTCCTTTACATTTCTCTCCTACATTTGTCTTCTTCATCCATATCCCTTATACCCTTTGAGGATATCCTCTCTCTTGACCAACCTCCCTCCATCAACCAAGCCAAGGCAAACACTATCAAGGAAGTTGAGAAGCTCAAGATCCAGTTAGACTGTATGTTACAATTGTTTTCCAATGACCAAAACAACTTGGCAGATGACCAGGAGATGTGGTGCACAAAGTGGCAGAAGTTGCTGATAAGCCTTTGATTCAGTCACTGTATCTGGCTACTAATAACTGTTGCAGGTTCAAGTCCATGTCTCATTCCAATACATCAAGAAACAAGATGTGGATACTACTCTTGGGACTGATCTTCTCAGCCAGATATAAGAGGCCAATGCTTTTTCATGTCAGTGGCTTGGCATGGTGGTAATCCAAAAATAGAAAGAGGAAAGAAGAAAAGGAAGTGGAATCCCAGGCTGTGAAGGTAGTGCTCACTCAAGCAGCAAAAACAATGAGCTCAGTTAAGGAGAGGAGAAGTTACTATCTCAGAGAAGGTGGCAAGCCTGGTGATACCTGGATCAAGTCAAGGACCACCTGCCACTGAGTCACCAAGCGAGGAGCAGGAATCTGTATCAAACACAGATCAGAAGAGGAAGGTAAGTAGTATCTTTAATACAGTTAATCAAGGAGTTGATATCATATAGTGTGTTTCCAGCAGGGTGATGGTGAATGAGGTAGAGAATGAAGAAGATGAGATTGTCAAGGTCATCACCCTAGAGCTGTCAAAGGCACAAGTAGGATTGAAAATGGTCACATATGATCCTCTATGTGACCTGTGCTAATGAGGCAGAAGGACATGTACCAGGTTATCAAGTTGCACCTGCAACTTGTGCAAAGGTGGAAAGCCAAAGAAGGATGCAGCACCAGTCTCAGGTCCCAAGAAAAAGGAAAAAGATTATCTGAGATCAGGTAAGGGTATGACATCTATATTTATAAGTTTGTTTCTAATTGTCTTTCCAGTGTGAAATAATGTCCAGGTGGTTATTTCTGTATACAAGGTACTGGCTGCATCCTTGTCTTGCACAACAGCAGAGTTACCTGACTGGTTTGGATTGTTCCATTCTCCATCACCAAAACCAGCATTGATAAGGAAGAAAACAAGACTCCACCCTGCAAGAAGGTCAAGACTTTGGACTTGGCCACCCAAGCATCTGTTGAGATAATGAAGCTCATTATCCTCACCATGAGCATGAAGATATACAGGATTCTTAAATTCTTGTCTGAATTTCAAGCCTACATCAAAATGGCTGAAATGTTCTTGGCATCTCAGCAAATGGAGATGGATCAAATGGAGGCACTCCAGGAGCAACTGTAAGGATCCCAGTCTTCTATACATAATGTAACCATATTATACTTGTATTCTGTTTTGAATCCAAGCATGTCCATGTCTATATCTGAGTGCAATCCCTAAGTAAAACTGAAAAGATAACATAAGAAGGCAGAAACAAAAGAAAATGAAAGAACATGTAATGGGAAATAACACTGGGTTGTGAGACTCTACTCATCTTGTCTTCCTCAGTCATCTATGGCATCTATTCTCACATGGATATCAAAAGTCTATCCTTGGTCACACCAAGTTGTCAGAAATCAATCGGGCTCAATATGTGCAGGTCTTATTACATGTTCAAAAGTGAATGTCTAGGTGGTGAGTTCTTTCAGACATGAAGGAGAGACATGTTTTTTGTTTTTGTTTTTGTTTTGATAGTATAGTGTGGAATGGATATAGTATGCTTCTCATTGGTAATGTGGGTGAGAATGACAAGTCACTAGATGAAGACTAGGATGAGATAAAGAGCATTGGCAGAAGCTCAGGATGAAATGAATACAGATAAGGTGAAATGGCATTGTCTGTTTTTTGATAGCACTAGTTATTTTGGGCTGCCTCCCCTTCATCTTCCTCATACTCAATATCTTCCTCAATATCATGGTTGTCTAGTTCCTTGTCATCAAACCCAGTAAATTCCATAACCAGGATGATGATGTGTTTCCTTGGAAAGTAAGACAGCAACCAAAAGGTTGTGTACCTGAGTCTCAAGATTGACCCATCCAACTCTACCAGCAAATACAATCCTCCAGTAGTCCTTTGGAGGACCACCATTGGACCTAAGTACCTTGGCTTTGTTTTCCAGTTCAACTCCTTCTTCAACCAAGTATTCTGAACCAAAACAAGATTGTCCAGCTGAAAGTTGTAATCTTGGATCCAGTTCTTGAATTGCACCTCAAAATGTTTGATGCAGATCACAATAGAAGGATTCTTTTCCTAATAGTGCTGATATCTTCTATGTACTTTTGAAGTTAGTGAGTGACTGCATTGATGAAGGAGGTACTATGTGACATCAATACCCATGACAGTGAAGATTATTTTTTTCACAGCTTTTGGTCATGTCCTTGGTAATTACCTTATATGTACTAAGTTTTGGGTGTTGCCCAGACTATAAAGTCTGTGTTTTTTTGGGAATGCAGCATCTTTCTTTTGGTTCCATTTTCAGACAGCTTTCAAGTTTTTCTCCCACCTTGTCAAAACATTGTCACCTTTTTCCACTCATATTTGGTCTTTATCCTTGACCAGAAAATCAACTTTATCATTCTGGATTTGTTTTCTTTTGACCAGGTTCATCTTGATTGACTGTTTTGCCTGCAGGAAAGTTTTCACACATCACTCTCACTATCAATCTACCTCAAGCCCCTTTGGGATGAGTATTATCTTGCACCCTCACTGTGTCTTTGCTAGTTTTACTCTAGGTCACTCTTTGGATTGACACCCCATACTATCTGTTTGTTTTACAGTAATATAAAGTCTAATCACAAAGAAAGAGTTAAGTGGCACAAAGCAGAGGGGGAACCAAGGTAGGGGTGACTAGGGTAGGCTTGCAAGCTCTTGAGGGTGCACAAGTGAGGATGTAAGTGATAAGGGTGCAAGTGAGGGCATAGGTAATGAGGGCACAGATGAGAATGCGAGTAATGAGGGTGTAGATGAGGGCATGGGTGATGAGGTGTAGGTGAGGGTGTTGGTAATGAGGGTGCAGGTGAGGGCACAATGGCCTGCACCAAATTGTTTGAATGCAATAATTATTGATATTTCACATGAGATGCTAGATATTTGATCTGAATCCTTAGCTAATTGAGGGACATATAGATCCTAGTATCTAGTATTTATCTCTATTTTTCCTTATTTGTTCACTTACTGTATAAGTTGTGGAGAAACAAAATGATTTCTTTCAACATACTTTTATTACTACCTACAAGTACAGTACATAGCAAACTATTTCTTTAATATCTCTTTTACTCTTAAGTACAGTGTCAGAGAAACAAATGGAGCATGAGTCATTGGTGAGCTGAAGCTATTTTTAGCTCATTGCCCATCATTTCCTGACAAGATAAGTATCATTAATTGAAGAAACTTATATGCGGTGTTTGTACGTCCATATGTGAGGTTCCCTCAAGAAACTCCGAGGTCGCACTTGCCTACTGTATTTGGAAGGCCAGGCGAGTACACTCGTGTGCAGAGGTGGTGCTGCACTGCATCTGGCACATGGTGGAGTGGTTATGCTGTGGTTGATGATGAGGATGACCGACTCGGGGCAGGGTCAGTGCAGAGGTGAGAGGCTGGCTCACGCAATAGTGTGCAGACTTTTTTGTGACCCCTGAGCATGTACATAATAGTACTTGCAGTGTCAATGTGCCATCATGACTTGTGCCCTGCAGGGACAGAAAAAAAATAGATGGACGGGGATTTACTAGATATTGTTCTCTGGTGTTGTTGTATGAATAATCCCCGGCGAGGCTAACGATCTGAAATTGCTTGCTCAGTCCAGCAGCATGGAGTAGTTCTGAATTGGTTCCGAGGGAATCCTGCGCCATTGCCGAGTCATGCAGCCAATCACAGACAAGACTTACAAAATCCATAAGTGCCAGCCAATCAGTGGCCAACATTTTTGGTAAGTTTTTCGGTCCAGCACACTTATTGCATTTTACTCACTTATCTACACTCTACATGCGGTTGCCTGCATTCTGCTGCATCAACTTGCCCATCTTCAAGTCTCTACCTTTCTGTTCCTTCATGGACTCCATCACTGTGAGTCCACTTTTTTTTCTTCTCTGTTTTGACAGCTCAGACAATGTACATAGCAGTTGACCTGCCTGCTGTCCCACCCCACCAACGACCACACTTGCCTAGTATGGAATGATGAAGTAAGTCTGTCCTTTCACTTCTCACAATGTTCATTTACCAGCAGACCAACCGCAGCCAAGGTACAACAATCATGACAACAACGATGGAAATAGTCCCCACAGCCTATGGACGCCGCTGAGCTCCGATGTAATGTGCCCTGTTTAGTCATTGAGCTTGCAGTGTCTCTTTCCATGCTCCCTTTGCCCCATCAATGGCTACTCTGACCATGCTCAGTTCCAAGCCCGAGCCTGAGCCCAAGCAACCAGAAAACTACGACACGAACATATAAGCGAAATCCATATGCAGCCAATGTCTGAAGGGCTATGTTCAGGATAAAGCAAACTTGAACTGCCCCGAGCGCTGCAGCATCAATTACAAGATCAAGATTTCCCGTGCTATAAGTGTCTTCATGTACATCATACCATAATGCTCATTGAATGCTAGTTTCTGGGAGACACATTCTACCTGCTGTGTGACCTTGATTTCTGTGGATAAGTGCACCTGATTCTCCCTCATTTGAGTCACATTGGTGACAATTTAGCACGTGGCCTTTTAATGCTTGCAGAAGAAAAACCTCTGGGCGAATGTGGCCTGCGTTGACTCAAGACCTATCTTGCCAACCTGTATGGGTTTGATGAGGGCAGTTTTGATGAATGATCTTGTGGATGTATATGATGGTGCTGAGAATCCTCTGGAGGTGCATTGATCTTGTCATCTCAACAACTTCATTTATTTATTTCTTGATAGGGTCAGTGCTGGTGGACCAAGGCAGATAATCCATGGCAACATCTTGCTACTGGCACCTGCACGAAGCTCCATGCTGCTCTTGAATCAGAAGACCCCCATGCATATGTATTGACACTTCCTGTCCACCAAGGTGGTGTGAATGCCATTGAGATTGTTGATTGTGTAGCTGCATCGCAAGGCAAAGCGCAAACGGATCATAATGTCATTGTAGATGGTCTACATCTTGGATCCTGCTGCATTCACTGCCATCAGTGGTATCAGGCGGGCTTCTGCATTTCCACCCAACTTTATATACTCTCTGGATGCGACACACCTGATGTTAAGCATGTTGGAATGCGGAGTGAGTGTCTCATTGGACTGTCGGTGGTGAGCAACGACTGATGGACATGTGCAGATGTGAGATATCACATTCGTGTTGGTGCACGACTCTTACTGGACGCATGTGTCCAGCATTGATCAAACGTCAGAAGTCATCCGGGACCTTCACTCTTCCAACATACTCTGTAAACTCGAAGCTGAGGTGAGCATTGCAGTTGTTCCAAATTTTTCATATTCCCTGCCCTATCATGACAGTTCCAGGAGTGCTATGCCAACCACTTTATACTGTTGTTGGCAATTTGGAAGGGACCAGCCCTCAAGATACTCTTGGCAGAGGGTTGTTGGATTTTGATGTTCAAGAATCATGTGACTGCAGAGCTTGAGCAAGAGAACGAGGTGGTCAGCAATTTGCTGGACATTGCTTGCTAGTCACCAGCATGGTGGCACAATCCACTGCAATCCCTCTTGTCCCTCAGGCTGTGCCCTGCCAGTGTATCACAAACATCTGGTGAGTCATCTCACATGTCCCTTGGCAAATTTTCTTCAACTTGCCCCTCCAGTGTTGTCAGTCAAATCTCCTTCGACACAGTCCAGGATCCCTCTTATGGCCATGAGCAAACCTCAAAGTTATGTGCTCAATTTATTACTTGTCTCTTGGCCTGCCCCCCTTCCTCATTGGACTCATCAGTTGTGTTTATGAGTGTGCTGTTTCACAACTGTGCCACATCTGAAGAGTGGGATTTCCATATTTCTATGACCAGCTACTATATTTGAATACTGGCTGGCCACCATGAGCTGCAGCTGGGCATTAGGGGCCTCCTGACCACCCTTGCACAACACGTCCACCATACAGCCTAAGGATGGATGTGAAAGAACTATGGTTGGTGAGTGCCACACTCATCTGAGTGTATTTCTGTATTAATGGTTGCATCCAGATCTTGTCAAGTGGTTCTAACAAGTAGTCAGTCACTTTTGGAGTTTGCATACAACAAGGGATTTTGTGCTCTCAAGGAAGGCAACGGCCGTGCACCAAACCTACTGAGGATTGGTGTGGATGCAAGGCATGTCATTCTAGATGCCTATCTATGTTGTGCACTGACCATTTGCAACACATGGATGCACTTTGTTTGTCTTGTTTTTCAACACAATCATGCAGGTGCGGGCTCGAGTCCAGAACTTCACATGTTATTCTATCAGCTCACAACAATTCTTGCCATGCCAATTCATGCATTTTTTATCTTCGATGGCTATGCACAACCAAATTTGAAGTGCAGCACTTGTGTTCACAGAAAGTCCCACTGGCTTGTGCGTCCATTTCAAGAACTTCTCAATGCCTTTGGGTTTTCATGGTGCGAGGTGAATGCTGTGGTATAGTGTCCTATTGCATGCCCCAGCTCATTCTCGCTCGAGGCCCCTGGTGAAGCTGAAGCTGAGCTTGCTGCTCTCAATCGGCATGGCCTTGTTGACATGGTGCTCACAACAGACAGTGATGCTGTTGTGTTTGGTGCAACATGTATTGCTTGCTGGTATGTCTCTGATACTCATGTTCCATGGTGATCAACTCAGAATGTAACAATTTTTTTGTCCTCATCAGCCCCACAAGTCCTAGCCATTTCGACCGAGTAGAAATCTACACTGACCATGTCATCACGGCTGCTATGGAGTTGAAGCGACCTGGGCTCATCCTGATTGTGGTCCTTGGTGGTGGTGACTATGATGTAAGCATGATTAATCATTGCCAAATATCACCAGTACTACAACTGACTTGACATGCACCAACTTAAAGGATGGCCTTCATGGTTGCATTATAACAATTTCTCATGAGCTATCCAAGTATGGGCTTCAGGAGGCCTTGGTGCTGATCTGCTCTCCCTTCCATCTGATCCTCCAATGGGGAGCACACCTGTACCAGTGATTGATCTGACTGTAGACTTGGATTCAGAGAAAGAAGCAGACTCAGACTCAGAGGTTGAAGCTATTGGCTGAGTATGATAGTGTTTTTGATTGTGTTCCGATATACTGTATGATTGCCTCTTGTATGAAACAGTGTGGGTGTTCATTGTTGTTCTGTACTAGACATGCTGAGACTCTTGATGTCCGTCTGTTGTTGATCAAGATCGGGTGGCTACAACAGGTCCAGCTTTTGAAATTGTCCCTGATGGCCTTTAGACCTCAAAACAACCCAGCCTTCACTGTTCATGCACTCTATGGTCTAGTGTTTCAAAACTCCATCATGGGATGGGCAAGAAATTGCATCAGGAAAGGTCCACAACTACAGTCAGCACTTGAATCTCCAAAGAAGGCTCGAAGAAAGCAGCTACCATCATTAGGGGGATCCCTGAAGGTCATTGAACAGCTTAGGGAAGCAGAGAAGGAAGCCCACCTCAAGGCAAGAAATACAAAGAAGTGCTACACTGGACATGTGAAATGTGGTCAGGAGTGGCTCAGAAGTTATTTTCTTGCTGACAACAGCACACCACCAATATCCAAAGGCCTTGCCACGGAGGATATTTACAGTGATCCATTGTTCCAGGTGGCATTTGATCAGGTCCCCAACCATTGCTCTAACAAGGTATTATTCCTGTTTCTGACATTCAAAGGATTTCACCAGAACCTTGGGAAGGGCACAGTCGAAGGAATTCAAGCTGCATTCAAGGACCTGTGGGACAATGCATGAGTATCAACCTTGCACAACTACATACCAGCCCTGAGACAGCTCCACAGCAATGGTGACAGATACTGCAGAAGATGGCACTTCAACATGATTGATCAGTGGTGGAAGGGCAACCCGGCAGATTCAGCCAAGGTCAAGGACCTCATGAGCTTCTTGAAGCACAAAGCAAGCTCAGAGGATGGTGACAGGTCTCACTCATTGTCCATGACCAAGGATTTCATGGACAGCATGTTAACATGGTCTCTGAGATCTTGCCCACTGCTTGAAACAGCACTCCATGCACTACAGCAGGCCTTTGGTGGTGAACACATCACTATCTCGGACCTGCAGATGGACCTGAGTGAGTGGGAGCTTGTCAGCCAGCACCTGGAGCAACTCACATTCAATGTAACTACTTGGACTCTGTGGACGAGGCAAGTTTCATGCAATTTTTGTGTCTGAAATGAGAATAATAACTAAAGAGTGGATGTTTGATTGACCTACCATACTGCAGATGTTTTGAGCTTGTCAAGGTGAAGTGGCATGATATTGTAGTGCTGAATCCATCATTAATCAGCCACGTCATGCAAAGATATCTTGCTCATGCTCAGTAACCTGACAATCTATTTTGAGGTCCGTCTTCAGAATCGCAAGGGCTGGCAGTGGAAGGTTGACAAGGGGGTGAGTGAAACCAATCTACAAGGTGCATTGCTGCCATGGTGATTCTATTGATAGCACTGCACTGTGATGCTGATGCTGTTGGCAATGCATGTGAATAGGCAACTATTACAAAATACACCCACAGCCTGACCTACTTGGCTCAGACTGCTTTGTGTGGCTGTTGGCATGGACCAAGTGGCTTGAGGTGTTTCACTACGAGTAGGAACTTGAGCTTGAAGACTATGTCTTCCCAGCGATGGGCACAAATGGTGTTGTGCAGCCTCATGAGCCACTCTTCCATGATACCATCCAGAGGTGGATCAATGAGGCCACAACAGGTGCTACCATCCAGGGCTCCTTCTCAATACATTGTTTCTGATGAGGTGGTGCTCAGTACAGGTTCATGTTTGCACCAGTTGGTCAGTATTGACCGTTGGCAAAGGTCCGCTGGTAGGGTGGCTGGGCTGAACAGGAACACATAGGTCCCATCTACCCATGCCTCCACTGAACCGAGTCATCAGATCTTCGATTAATAACTGTCCTGTTCTTTCAGCGTGACACCCTAATCTGGTATCTTCTCGATGAACTACATATCTATGAGACCAACTACAGCGATGCGCTAGCACCAGTCCCATGCAACGCCAATAACTCTCTGATGGGGGAAGCTACACTCATCCAACCAGTCTCAGCTGAAGAGCTGCACTTAGTCCACACATCTGTCATGATCAACGTTCAAGGATTGAAAGCTGGGATGGACATGCTGACCAGCACTATCCATGAGCTGAGCACTGTCATCACCAATGCCAGTCGCACCATGACAGCAGGTTATGCAGCTGCTGCTCACCCTCTGACAAGTCCCTCAAGCACGACCGGGCTGCTGACAATCAAGATACTACCTCACAACCTGAACGACCCTCGGGTGGCTGCAAGTGCCATCTCATCACATCTGTGACCAGCATTGCATGCACTCATACCCCAGAGTCTATTGCTCAACAACGCCAGCAGTGGCACTCTTCTGCCAGGTGTTCCGGGCAGCAGAATGACCCCAATCCACAGGTTGTCCCACCAGATTCCCAAGGCTGGACTCATCATCCCTAATGTTCCTGTCCTCTGCTCAACCGATGGGATGGGGCGGCCCCAGAAGGAGTCATGATGGGACATCGTCCAGCATTGGACAATGGGGGACCCCACCCACAGCCTTCACATGCCCCTCAGGGACTGGCTGCCCGAGTGGGTTCAAGGGTGCGACTGTGTTTTTGCCACCAAGTACTTTGAGTGGTCAGTCATCGTGCTCAAATTCATCGATGTGTGAGTTCAATTTCTTTTCATCCCATCCTCCTTGTGAACGTCTTCACTGACCCTTCTTCTCGCATGCCAGTTCACAGTTACCACTCCGATAAGGCAAGTTTCCTCACAGCATATCCACAAGCCGAGCGGGGGCATACCATGCTCCTCCATGCCATCAATGCTGCACACTGGGAATGAGGCGACAGAGAAATGCGTGCGCCCCAGTGAGACCATTGGAGGCCTGATGCAGCATGATTGCATCAATTTCCTTCTCGTTCGAGTCGTTCGAGTCATTTTCATGCCAGTGCTTTCCTTTTACCCCCTACTACATATAATTCGAGTCATTGTCATCCATATCCAGAGCAACCACTCCATATTAGTACCATACCATACTCCTTTACTACAGCCTAGTCCACACCCTCCCTCGAGGACTGCTAGTAATCCATCATCTGTCCTGTAGCATACTGTGTCGCATGTTGCATTGTTCCTCAATTTGTCAGTAGTTTGTTCACCATCATCGTTTCGTATGTTGGAAGTCACCTTTGTTTTCTTCCTCCAACCTGGATTGTTTCGTCTTTGTTCCATTCCCCTTTGAGGCAAGGTGGGAGCAAGCAGCAAACTGGGATGCCGTCATGCCATCCCAAAATCACATGAGGATGGATCACCTTCCGAAAGCGGAAGGAGTGGAATCCCAAGTCATGTGGATGTGCTGGTCATGGGCCCACCCATTCTAGCATGCACAGCTGCCACACCACTTGTAAGTTTTTCAACATAAGTCAAAGTGAGTCAAAATGAATTATATTTCAGCACAGCCATATGTAATTACTATCTAAGAAGCATAATTCAGCCCCAACCAGAGAGACTTCCAGGTTAAGAGATCTCTAGCAGAAAGCTTTCTCAAGAATACCCCTCTACAAACAGATAGTAAGGCTATGTAAAGTAGTTCCCATGCTATAAATAGAGCTACTTAGACCCATAGTTAGGGATATATTGAATCCCTTAGGATAAGGGACAGTTAGGATACCTTTAGGAAGAAAACCCCAGAGTGGGCAACTAAAGGGAATAGATCTCCAGCTAGTAGGGTGACCTAATAGCTCATTAGTACCTTGGGAATAGGGCATTTTCTGATCTGTATAAGTTGATTGCCAACTCCTTAGTGCATAATAGAATCAGTTTCAAATAAGCTATTCTGTGTGACTAAGTGATATCTGTGAATCACTAGCAAGAGTCAATTGTTTTGACTCTGCTTATTCAATTGAGCATTCCTAGTTGATTGGAAGCCTATTGGAAGTTATTTGAGAGTATATCTTAGGGAAGTAACCCTAATTGCCACAAACTACTTGTTTAGCAACCCAAGAGTTGACTAATCTATTTCCTTACAAGATTACTAGTACATCAAGTACCCCACCACTACTGAAAGCCAGACTAGTGATTGTATTACTGTAGCAATCCCCCTCAACCTTATTAAAGATTAACAAACAAACCACACACCTGATAGTCAACCTGTTTCTATGAGTTGGTACTTGTTTAAAGTCACAATTCATCCAGGGAAGAGTACTCTCTTTACCTCATTTCAGGTTTACTATCCATGAAAATAGGATTAGTTGTCTGATGAGTATTTATTAGCATGTTTACTAATTTAAAAAATTAAGGGAGAACGTATGGAAAACTATGCCCAACAAACCTTTGGCAGCGCTTATTTCGCCTGTGTGAATAGCCATCGTCAACTCCGTTTTCCTTCCTTTTTGGGCTGAAAAAACCATGTGGTCTGCCTACGTTTCAAGCTCAGCCATCGTCCATTCAGTAGCCACAGTTCACTCACTCACAAGCACAATTTCAAGCTCAGCCATGACTACACAGCCACTCAAGTTGCGAATGTGATTTAGTGGACACCAAAACTCACGCCTCATGTGCACTGCCACAAATGCTACCAAACAAATGGCCACACCCTATATGGGGGACAGTGGGCACACTTGAGTAACATAACAATAACAAGTCATTAAGCTTGGCAGGGCTGCTACTTCAATCAGTTTGAAGTATACTTGAGTGATTGCAATCAAACCCTTCCCCTGCAGCCCTGTGTTGAGCAACTGTGGGTATAAGAAATAATAATAAAACCTGCCATGTGCTGATGAGTTTAGCAGTTCAACTGGACAAACAGCTTGCTACAAAAACATTCATACCTGATATTATTGCTCCAAATTGACAAAACAATATATGCAATGGTGCATTTGGATATCATGACAAGAGTCTAATTGAATCATTATTGTTATGATCAGGGCTACACCTCCTATGTCACCACAACGAGCACAACAATCTGCTCGCCAAGCTGAGTGGGAGCAACGTCAGATGGGTTCACCACCTGGACACCACCAGCCACAACAACAACCAATGCCTTTGGTACCTATTCCTAATGCTTTGATGGTGTGTTATTATCACACATCTGCTATGTATATGATATATTGATAAAAAATTCAGCATCATCCTCCAGTACCCATAAATGAATACCCAGGCATACCACGCCATCTGATTGAGCACCATCATGTTCAGAGGATGCATCAGTTATGCTCACCTCTATTACTACTCCCTGCTGAACCATTACCTTATCTGAATCCACCTCCAATATGGCCAGCTCATATTCAAATCAGCATCAGATATTTGCTCCAAGAGTGGATTACAATGCTAAATTGATGGAAAACTTCAATGCTACCCATGAAAACCTGGCATAACAGAAGGTCCAATCATCATACTTCTACTGCTCAGTTTGTCAATGCTCAAGCAGGACCTTCAAATCCTCTCAACTTTCAATAAGAGCAGGATATAGAGCATAGGAGGCAATTGGAATTACAAAAACAGATACTATGTCAGCAAATAGAGCATCAGAGACAGTTGGAGTTACAACTGCTAGCTCAACATCAGCAAGAGTTGGTGGAGCATAGATTATTGGAACAGCAACGACAGAAGGCAATATATGAACAGGAGGAAATCCATCAATCTCAGGAGGAAAATAGAATAAATCAAATGCAACAGCTCTCACAAGCTTTGACTGAGAATGCTCTTCAAGAATACAGTCAATGCTCAAGAGAACAGTATGAACAAGATCAACAGAGACAACAACAACAATCTGATGCTGGATCTTTTCCATCTCCATCTCCTCCTCCTCTATCTTTTAGACCATCCATATCTAGTAGGCCATCACCTGGACCTGCTTCAAGATCTCCAAGCCCATTACCTGCATTACCTGCATCACCTTCTGATCCTGATCCATCTGATTCCAGTTCCAGTAACTCTGAAAATAACAATGGTGTTCCACAGCCTTCATGTCGCATCCCACCTGCTGGTAGAATATATACTGAGCCAGTTGGACTGCACTCTCTTGAACCCATGAATATTTGCTGTTCCAATTGTCATGCTTTGCATTTCATTTCAGAAAAACTCAGCAGTTCATCCATTCGTAATCCTCGCTTCGGAATATGTTGTCTTCAGGGTCAAGTCGATTTACCTTGCATACTACAATGGCCATGGGTTCTGTAGGAGTTGTTTGATGATCCTCGAGATGCCAAGGAGTTTAAAAAGAAAATTCAACAATACAACAATGCTCTAGCATTTACCTCCATTGGCACTGATATGGAGAATGCTGCCATTCAAGGCTCTGGACCAGCATCTTTTCACATTCATGGTGCACTTCACCACCTCATGGAAGCCCTCATATCACCTGATGGATTACAACCATCATATGCTCAGCTTTATATATATGATCCAGAGGAAGCAACTTAATAGGCGTGTTCAACGCAATCCTCAGCTTGATGGCACTATTTTGCTGGACCTCCACACCACTCTTTACAGAAATCCATCCTTACGTACCACTCTATCAGCAGGCCTATGAAATCATGAGGGTGAGTAGTAACAATTCATGCAACACAGAATTATTTATAACATTCTATAGGCTAAACCACCTGAGGAACATATCAGATGTTTGCATATGATCTCCATCTACAACAGGACAGCTGATGCCTAGAAGATATAATCTACCTACTTGTGGAGGAAATAGCTGCAATCATACCAGGAGATGGTTCAGAGAATGTAAGGGTGGATTGTGACATCGTCGTACGTCTGCAAGGTGGTGGTCTACATCATATCAGCAATCTCCACCCATCATATCTCCCACTACATTATGTGCTCTTTTTTCCACATGGAGAGGAGGGTTGGCATCTGGACATATCCTTGCAACAGCATAATGGAAATGCACACTGCTCCAAAAAGGTTACACAACTTCTCTGGTATGCTTACAGACTTCATACATAGGCCATCCGAGATAGAACCACAAAATCTCTTCAAAGGAGGAAGGCTCTTTCAGCAATTTACCTGTGATGGATGGGCATCCATTGAGTAGTGCAACCTTACATGGGTGGCCAACAATCAGACAAAACTTAGAGCTGATCTATATCAAGAATTACAAGATCGAATGCGTCAAGATGGTGGTGAACATCAAAACTTGGGTCAAGTTGGTCATGTCATCCTTCCTTCCACTCACAAGGGTGGACCTTGCCACATGCAGCAGCTCCTTCAAGACTCTCTGGCCATTTGTCAGGAATTTAGAAAGCCTGACTTATTTCTTACTATGACTGCTAATGGAAGCTGGCCAGAAATATCTCAAAATCTGCTTGCTGGTATGTATATATATTTTAACCTGGATGTTATTGACAAAGCTGACCACTCATTATCACCTAGGTCAAACGACTGTGGACAGGCCTGACTTGGTTGCACGTGTCTTTCATGCCAAGCAACAGGCATTGTTGAAAAAAATTTGTGATGGATACTTTGGACAGGTGGCTGGATTTGTTTACACTATCAGAATATCAAAAGCAGTGGACTTCCTCATATGCACCTTTTGATCTTTTTGGAGCCACAAGACAAGATTACCACTGTCGAGCAAATTGATGCCATTATCTCTGCACAAATTCCTGATCCACACATTCATCCCCAACTTCACTCCACTGTTTCCAAATGTATGCTTCATGGACCCTGCTCTCCTCAGAGGTGTTTGAAAATGGTGTTTGCAAGAAGGCCTTTCCCAAGGCTTTTACCAATCAAACTCTCATCAAAGAGAATGGATATCCTGATTATGCTTGCCCTGATAATGGCAGAACTATTCAAAAGTGTCAGGAGGTCTTTGACAATAGAATGGTGAGTTCCTCATCTGAGAGAACTGTTGGTGCAATTTGACTGTCATATTAACTTGGAAGTCTGTGGATCTATCAAAGCTGTCAAGTACATTCACAAGTACATATACAAGGGTCCAGATCGTGCCACTGTCTTAACTGAAGGGGAAAATGAAATTCATTCCTATCTTGATGCCAGATACATCTCATCCACCCAAGCCTGCCATAACATCTTCAAATTCCCCATGCATATGAAATGGCCAGCTGTCTACCGTTTACCTATTCATCTTCCTGGTTAGTCAGTCTGTGGTTTTCTGAGCTGAAGCCGAGATTGAGAATGTGGTTAACAATGTCAAAGACACTCAGTTGCTTGGATGGTTTAAAGCCAATCAAGATCCTGACCTCATTGCGGCTGGAAGCTCATAATTATCTTTATCAAGACTTTCCCAAGAATTTTGTTTGGAACAAGAGTCGGGCTGTTTGAACAATTCGTCAATGATACAAGGCCATTGGATGCATGTACTCCATCCCCCCTTCTGCTGGTGAAGCATTTTACTTGCACCTTCTGCTTACTGTGCTCAAAGGTAAGATCAATCATTATGTGTTTGTGATACAAAACTCATGTATCTTTTTATCAATAGGTGCTACATCCTATGAAGATCTTCGCACTGTTGAGGGTCATTTGTACGAAGACTTTAAAGAGGCCTGTCATGCATGTGGTCTTTTGCAAGATGATAGAGAATGGCTTTTGTGTTTAGAGGAAGCTGCTCACTTCAAGACAGGCCGTTAGTTGCACCATTTATTCATTGTCATTCTGTTACATTGTGCTCCTGTGGATCCACATTGATTGTGGAATGCCTTCAAGCATCATTTATGTGATGATCTTGCACATCAACTCATTCACACCTTTCATATTGTCAAGCCCAATCAAGAACAAATTTATGACTATGGATTGCATCTTATAGACCAAGAACTCAGGAGACATGGCAAAAGCTTGCAGGACTTTCCTCCCATGCCTAGATCACAAAATAATTGGGGCCATCATAGAGGAAACCAGCTCATCTTTGAGCAAAGGAATTACAATAGAGAAGAGCAGCAAGAACATGTTGACAGAGGACTTCCCACTCTCAATCCTCAGCAGATCGCTCTTTATAATGCTGTCATGGATAGTGTCCTCAACTCCCATGGATCTTCATTCTTTCTTCATAGTGGTGGTGGATGTGGAAAGACCTATCTGGCCAAACTCATTGCTGCCAGTGTTCGTACAAGAGACAAGATTGTCCTTTGTGTGGCCTCTACTGGTCTTGCAGCTCTTCTTCTTCCTGGTGGTCGTACTGCCCATTCACACTTCAAGATTCCTATTCCTTGCCATGAACAAAGTACATGTGGCATAAAAAAGAATAATGCCATTTATGAACTTCTCAAAGAGACCTCTCTCATCATTTGGGATGAGGCAGCCTCTCAGCCTCATTTCATTATAGAAACTGTGGATCACACTCTTCGGGACTTACTGGATCAGCCCAACTGTATATTTGGAGGAATTACCATTCTATTTAATGGTGACTTTAGGCAAACTCTTCCTGTGATTCTACATGGCTCAAGAGAACAAATTGTTCCAGCAACTCTCACCCACTCCAATCTTTGGCCAAGAATGAACATTCACTATCTTCATCAGAATATGCGATTGGGTCAAGATCCAAAATCTGATGAATGGGCACAGCAACTCCTGCAAATAGGTATCACAGATGGAGATGTGATTCTTCCTGAACATATGCATTGTGGCGATACAATGGCATCCCTCATAAATTCATTATACTCTCAACTTCTTGCCCAAAATCAGCACCTTCCTGATCAATACTTTCTGGATCGTACCATTTTTAATCCCAGGAATGAGCAAGTTCATGAAGTAAATGCCACCATTCTAGACTCTGTTGCACCCCAGGAAAAGATCACATATCTTAGTGCAGACTCTGTCATAGAGCAAGAGTACAAATATATCCAACCAGAAATCCTCAATACTTTTAGTCCCTCTGGATTTCCCCTTCACAAGCTCGAGCTTAAAGTTGGTGCACCACTCATGCTTCTATGCAATCTGGATCCTATGAATGGTCTTTGCAATGGCACATGATTAAAGCTCCTTAGGTCTACTCGCCGCATTCTGGAGTGTAGGGTGTTGGGTGGAGATAATGTCAATAATGTGGTCTTTATTCCTCGCATGGCTCTTGACTCTGGTCTTCAAGATTCTCCTATTTCTTTTCGTCACTTGCAATTTCCTGTCCATCTAGCCTATGCCATGACAATCAACAAGTCACAGGGTCAGATGGTCAAGCATGTTGGGTTAAATTTGAGCTCTTCTGTTTTTTCTCATGGACAACTTTATGTGGCTTTATTATGTTGTACTCATTCCAGAAACATCAAAATCCTTTTTCCTCATGGTCAAGAAAATACTAAAGCTACAAATGTTGTTTGGACTGAAGTATTTAGAAATTTGGACATTTGATAGATTTTTTTGGATATGATTAACACACAACTAACTACAATTAAAATGTTTATTTTTGTACAAAATTGAATTAGCATCCTCCTATGCCAAAGGCATAACGGGTGAAACACTAGTATTATTTTTAAGGAAGGACTTATGTATTGGAACAAGCCCATTGTGTCATTCTATGAAGGACTTGGCTATGCATTTCCCATGGAGAAATACCACTCTACTCCTGCTCACTCCATCCACAATCAAGGCTTTGAGATTGTTCAGCATGATCATCATGCATTTAACAAGTATTTTATAGAGTTCTACAAATCTCTAAAGCCTAATGAAGTCCTGGATCATAATGTTCTATAGGAGATCTATGAGAATCCTGAACATTTTATCAACTCAGAAGGAGACATCATCTGGAAGGATGGTTGGCACCAGTATATACATCATGAATTTAACCACCTCCACTCCTTTGTCAGATATCCTTATAATTCCAACATTCCCATGCAATGCATCTGGAACGAGTTGATGGATGCTAGGTAGCAACGAATGTGGAAAAGGAAGAACCCTTGGTTTGCGATCATGATCAAATTGGGAACTAATTACATGTCTCTTCTCCTAGATCTCGGTCAAGATGTCCCTAACTCTTACTGCAAAGGACATTACCTTTCTCAACGAGGCTATAGGGAAGAAGAACAATAACAGGCTCCAGGAATACTGCCTGTCCCAGGTCAAAGACCTATTGCTGTTCCTGGTAGATGTCTAGCCATTGCCGACCCAGTTAGGAGGTCGATATGCAAATTATGCAAAGCTTAGATTCATTCAGAGTACCCCCGCATATCTTAAATATTGGACTGGTTCTCATCTTCATCTTGCTGCAAACAGTATAAAAAATTGTATTCCTCCTTACATTTCTCACAATTATCTTCAAGTCAGTTTTAGGGCTAGAAATGGACAATTTTCTTCTATCCCTAACCCACATTTCTTTCCACATACCAATTTTGAGTTGTTTGAGAAACTTGTACATTCTGATGAAAACATTCTGGAATGAATACAAGTTCAGAGAGAACAAATTCCTTTAATGCAGCATCTTGCTTAGCATTTGAGTACCAAGCTAGCTGATGATAAAGATGAAGAAACCAAGGATGACAATGATAATAGTAACAATGATGATGACACTCAAGAAGATGTCAACCTTGTTGCAGACCTTCTTATTCCACCTGCTCCGGTTTCCATTCCTACCTTTCCTGTCACACATGCTAATCAGAATTTCTTGCAGACTTCATCACCAACCTCTTTATTTTCTAAAGCAGAAACATCATATCCTTTTCTATCAACTTCACCATTCAGGCCTGCACTGCAGTCCTTGCAGGTGCCTCCAACTATTCCATCTGATCTCGCCAAATCTGCAACCTCCTCACCATGGCAACATGGTAGAGTGTAGTTGACAGAACTTCTACCTTCGCTCAGCAACCTTCTGCTGATGCTGATGCTCAAGCTGCTTGGATTTCTTCTGATCAACAGGTACAAGCATCAATCAGCATCTTCATTCATGCAGATATGCAACATCTCATGAAGGAGGCTTATGTGCCTGTTGGGAATATTGCTCATTCTTCGCTTGTGAAAGACCTATGGAATGTACTCACAACCCTCTATTCTCCCACTGGTGTCACAGGTCAATATGAAGCATTTGTAAAGGCATTTAATATGCACATCATAGATCCTTTGGAACACCACTGATGGGATGCCGATAATATTCCAACTCAAATTAATAAGTTGACAAACACCTTTTACAAAATGTCCATGTTTGGACTTCAGCTTCTTGGCAATTTCCACATCATGATTATGCTTAACTCTCTCCCTCACTCATACCAACCTTTGGTATCCACCATCATGCAGACTGTTACAGCTGCCAATTTCACCACTGACACCATCATTTCTAAGATACTTCAGGAATCTCAACTTCATTCCACCACTCATTCGCAATGAAGATCCTTGGCTTACTGCCTTGAAGCCACTCTGAGCAAAGTGAATCGTATGAACACGATTCAATGTGCTCCCTCTCATCCTGTTTGTGACCACTGCGGGAAACTCCACCTAACAACAAACTATTGGGAATTATATGGTCATTCTGGATAGGGTTCTAATCACCCTCATCAAACTTAATGAAGTCAATGAGAAAAGAAGCCATATAAGCCATCCACAAGGACTCCTGCTTTGTAGGGTGCCCATGCTTCTTCCTCGAACAAGCAGATGAACCAAAAAGGGAAAGGGAAAGCATAAGTAAATGAAGTAGATGGTTTTGTCAACATCGTTGATGGTGATATGACAGATATGATGATGGACATTGATGAGTTTCAACAGGAAGTTGCAAATGACCAATGGGATGCCAAGTCTTTTACTGCAAATGCAGAAGACTTCAAAGAACTCATGGGATCTGTTGGTACTGGTCATGCTGGACCTTCCTTGTCCTTTCAATCCGGCTCCTGTTATGGTTTTCTCACTTGTTAATCACATCTATTTTTTTTTGCTTTCATACATGCATTCATGCCTTCCTTGGCATGTACAGGACTATATGGGTTTTCAGTTTGTTTCTAGTTAGTCCAATAAACCCTACGTTTGTTATTCTTTGACTTGTTCTTTCCTTTTCTTTTTCATTCTTCAGACAGCTAACTCCTGGGCCAATTCTCTCATATCCACCTCGTAGTTCCTATCCTCATATAGTAGTAGATGACATGTCCTCTTTACCTAAGCATTCCTTGACCTTCTATCTCATTCTACAATAACACATTGTGTAGTATTTAAATCCTCACTACCTGTACTATAGTCTTTACACTCATTCTGCACAATCTAGCATATTCTTGTGTCCTTAGGCCGATTGCCTTCATCCATTGTCCATTGTCAATTGTCCATTGTCTACACAAGAACCTTAGAAAGTCCAATTGACTTCAAGCTTGACCCTTGTTCCTCGTAACCATTGTACCTCTGTCCTGAATATCTCCTCAGATGAAGTGTCTCTTCATGAGTACCTCCTGAGTAGTATTCCATTCTTTGAGTTTTCTCTTGTGTATGCTACATGTAACAAAAGAACAAGTGTTTCCTTTCATCCCTCCTACCTAGGAGTAGAACACCCCCTCGCGCCACTGTCAACCCTTATCAAACCACTGCTGCAGTACATCCCCACACCCCAGGAAACCTGAGATACCCTTATACCCCAGCTAACCCATCAACCACTGTACCCCCTCGCACCCCTGTTAACCCATCCAGTCCACCCCAAGTAACTCCCATGTCTTAATCTACAGGGTTAAAAGCCACTCTTCTGGCTGACTTCTCCAGTGAACCTGCTGATTCCATTCACTGGATCAAGGCCATGCATGCCTACTTTTCCATCAACCCCACCTTGTACACCACTGATAATAAATAGATCATGACCACACTGAACAAGATGAGCCAAGGACGTGGCATTTCATTCTCGGAAATGTGGTATGATCAAATGGCTAATATCCTGGTCCCTGCCAGCAACAAAACTTTTGCCAAGTTCACTGAGAACTTCAAATCCACCTTCTACTCCTTTGACACCAAGGCAACCACTCATCATGAACTCTCCAAGTTAGTTCAGAAATCCTTCCAATATCCCAATGGAATTACTGAGGATGGTTTTCAAAAATATATCACTGATTTTCAAAATCTTTCCACATGAGCTGGAATTACTGATGATGTCATGCTCATTGATTAATTTTTCCTCAAACTTGACCAACAACTCACTACCATAATCCTCTCAATGGCTGTTATCTCCAATTCTATTAGTGGCTGGATTGACCAGGTCAAAACATTCCACACACAGAAGATGTATATCCTAGTCTTATGAGGAGGAAAGACATACTCTTCCTCCTGATCTCCATCTTCTAGAGATTCCAATGCTATGGATGTCGATGCCATTACAATTTCAAAGCTTACTCCCCAGGAACATGCTAAATGTATTCGAGAAGGACGATGCTTCCATTGCCAAACTGTTGGACATAATGCCACACAGTGTACCAAGTCCAGAAATACCACCACTCATCCTCCTCCTCGCCCTCTGACCATCTGTTCCATGGAGACTGCACCTCCCCACACTCCCGCCACTGAAACACCCACTGCTCTTGCCACTTTTGTCAATTCCCTCAAGATGCAGGAAAAAGATGAAACTGAAGTTCTACAAGTACTACAAATGTGTTATGAAGAACCAAAGACAGAGGAAGTTTCCATACTTCATATTAAACAGGATTTTTAAATCAGAAAGCTGTCTCGATGTCTTTTTCCCATGAACTATGCCATGTACTTGTAGCTCCTCGAAATGAATGAACTCTTCGCTTCCCTATGAAACTACAAGTTTGAAACAAAATCGTTGTCACCTCTGCTCTCATTGATTCCGGCACTACTGGAAATTTCATTGATCTAGGAGTCCTTACCTATGCAAACTTCCCCATGAAATGTCTACCAGAACCCATTACTGCCTACAATATTGATGGTACCACCAACAAGAAAGAAACTATCCTTTGGAAAGCTAAACCACTTGTTCATATCACCAGTCAACCTGAGAAAATTGAATTAATGGTCATATCCCTCGGCAGAAAACAAATCATCCTTGGCATGTCTTGACTGAAATTCCAAAATCCTTGAATCAATTGGAGATCCCATACCCTGTCTTTCCCCGAATCTTCCTCGCCTGTAAAAGAAATCTCTCCACCTCATCTTCTCCAATGGCTTGATCTCAATGTAGACCAAGAAATATCTTCCCTTTTCTTAAAACAATATCCCAATGGAGTCAATGCATCTCTTAGTGAGCACCTCCCCCATTCAGAACCCACTGGTGAAACCATCAACAAGATCACTTTATCCATGCAACTTGCCTAGGAAAATAAACCAGTTGATGTATTACTCCCTGACTGGTGCACTGACTTTGCTGATGTCTTTTCAGAAAAAATATATGAGAAATTACCCCCACATTGTTCCTTCGACCATGCGATTGATCTAAAATCATCCTTTGTCCTGAAAATCACCAAAGTATATTCCTTGAATCCGAAAGAGCAAGACACTTGTCAAGCCTTTATCACTGAACACCTCAAAACTGGTTATATCCTTCCCTTGAAATCCCCACAAGCCGCACTATTCTTTTTTGTCCCCAAAAAAGATGGCTCTCTTTGTCCATGTCAGGATTATCGCTACTTAAATTCCCACATCATTTGCAATGTGTATCCCCTCCCTTTGATCCCTGAACTCATCGATGATATGAAAGACTCCACCTGGTTCACCAAATTCAACATTTGTTGGGGATACAACAATATTTGTATCAAAGAAACCAATCAATGAAAAGCCACTTTTATCACTCCATTTGGTCTCTTTGAATCCACTGTTATGTTTTTCGACTTCTGCAATGCGTCCTTCACCTTCCAAGCATTCATAAATCACATCTTTGCCAACATGATTGCTGAATGATGGCTGAAGATCTACATGGATGACCTCGGTATCCATACAAATGGAGACCTTGCCTTATATCATGAACAAACTCATTGCATTCTCCTTTGCCTTTGGAAACATGGACTTTCTCTCAAATTGGCCAAATGCATCTTTGACACCCCCTGGATGGACTTTCTTGGCATGATCATTGGCCAAGGACAAGTTGCAATGGACCCAGCTAAGATCTTTGCCATTTGTAACTGGCAACCTCCCACCTCAGTTAAAGGCATTCAGTCTTTCCTTGGTTTTGCCAACTTCTACCACAAATTCATCTCCAACTTCTCTCATACTGTTGCCCCTTTGACCCTTCCTATGCAAAAAGACTATCCCTGAGCTTGGATATCTCTCCAACAGAACGTATTTGATTACCTAAAAACTGCTTTCTTGACTGGTCCTGTCCTTATCATCCCTGATGTCACCCAACCCTTCTTCATCATGACTGATGCTTCCCTCCTTACTACTGGTGCCATCCTCCTCCAAGCAGATACCAATGGTGATCTTCATCCCGCTGCTTATTTCTCTTGTACCTTTGCACTCGCAGAATGCAACTATGATATCTATGACCGTGAACTTCTCGCTGTCATCCTCACTCTCACTGAATGGCCTTCCATCCTGTTATGATCATCACCAATCATAAAAATCTTTCTTATTTCAAAGACCCTCGTAAAATTTCTTGCTGGCAAGCTCACTGGTCTCTCTTCCTTTAGGACTTTGATATTGTCTGAAAAGTTCTTCCAGGCACTCAGATGGCCCCTGCTGACGCCCTTTCTCATCATGACCACCTTGATATGACTTTGAATAACTTGGACACTTCCATTCTACCTGATCCTGCTGTTATTAATGCCCTAGACATTTCTCTCGCTACTCATATTCACAATTCCTCTGCTTCTGACCCACTTGTTCTTTGTGCCCTTGCCAACCTTGCCAATGGTGATCCTTTATTTCCTCATTCCTCCCTTAATGATTGGGTCTTTGACAATGGTCATCTTTATTTCAGGGGTTGTATGTATGTTCCTCCCACCTCCTATTCTTTTTTGTTACATTCTATCCATTCTTCCCCCCTCTCTGGTCATTTGGGTTGCTTTCATACTAAATGTTACACGTAGTGTACACAAGGAGAAACTCATAGGGTCAAATACTCCTTAGGAGGTACTCACAAAGAGATGTTACACCTGAGAAGGTATTTAAGACAAGAATTCGATGGTTATGAGGGACAAGGAACTAAGATCTGTGGTTGAAGTCAATTGGACTTCCAAAAGGTTCAATGTGGATGCGAGACGATGGGCAAAGGCAATCAGCCCAAGGACACAAGAAGATGCTAGATTGCACAGAACAAGTGTAAGGATAATAGTACAGGCAGCGAGGGTTTAAGTACTACATCATTGTAGAAGGTGATAGAAAGGTTAAAAACTCTTGGGTAAGAAGGACACATCATCAATGCACTGAATGAGAATAAGGACTATGAGGTTGATACAAGAGAATTGGCTGAGGAGTTAGCTATCCAAAGAACATAAGAGAAAATCAAAGAACAAATCAAAGAATAACAAATGTAGGATTTATTGGACTAACAAGAAATAAACTGAAAATCCAGATAGTCCTATACATGCCAAGGAAGGCATGGACTTGTTTATGAAAGCAAAAAAGGTAGATGTGATGAACGAGTAAGAAAACTGTAACATTACCCCCATCATACAATCAAACTCCTGGTTCGATTAAAATTCCTCTAGGTAGAGTCAGCAGGAGGAACATTAGTGGAACCAAAGATAAATGCAGCCTGGTTAGGAGAAAGCATCTCAAATGGACAGTCATCTGCAATATGTCTGTGTTGATTACAATGTCTGCAGATTTGCCCAGGGCAGAAACAGCGACCATGTCCCCAGCAATGACAAAAGTCGCATTGGATGCAAAGACAAGCAAAGGCAAGATGACCTGGAGCAGAGAGGAGGCAGGAGGGATAGGTATAGTTAGGATAGTCTTTTCGATAATGACCCAGACAATGACACCGAAAGCACTCAGTGAGGAAGCAGGCGGGTTATTGGGAAAGGGGATTAGCATGAAAAGGGACAGAAAGGATATGAGTACTATCCAATAAGTACCTGTGAAGAGCTTCGGTTTCAGCACAGTGATGGTCTTCCTCATTATTGAAGATGTCCTCTACTTTAATGATGATGGAGGAGTTCAAAGGGGGAGGAGGGGAAGATAACTGGTCAGCTAAAGCAGGTACAGGAAGGGGAGGAGAAGAGGCGGGGACAGTGGGCAATTGGGCATGTTCAAGGTAATGGTCATGATCTCTCATGGGTAAGGAGAGATAGATTCAATGGAAAGTGGGGTAGATGATGGCAGGTGGAAGGCATTCGATAAAAGAGTGAAAGCTGTGTAAATGCAAAATGGATAATATATGTCGGGGAAGAGCATCCAGATGAAGTTGTAAGGGTAAACTGAACTTGGCTGGTAAATTGCTAGGAGCTGATTGGAAGTGATACCATTGGGTCATTGAGACCTCATGGAATAGATGAACCAGTTCTTGAATGATGGTGTCCTCATCATATAAAGGGAGGGCCTCGATGGCATGGAGGAGAGTAGAGTTTGCAAGGATGATAGCATAAAGCGAGTGAACAGTGGAGATGAATAGAAAGGTAGGAAAGACAGGTCTGGAATGCAAGGGGGAAGTATATAAGGAAGAAGAAGGTGATACAGAGGGAATAACAGAAGAAGAAGAAGAAGATATTTTGGTTGTTTAGAAAGATAAAGTCAAAATAAAACATAAGTGAGGGGGGTACTTCACGATGAAACAACCTAGAGCTCTTTGCTAAGGCTGATGCTCTTGAATAGACTTAGAAGCTAACTTCTTAGTGACATGGGTTTGGGGAATTAACCCACATAAAAAGAGAGAGGGGGGGAGTGAGTCAGCCTAAGAAGCAGAAGGGAAAACTCCAAGGAGGACAAGACTGGGGATCTTGGCCACTGCTTGGGGGCTTTATATACTACATAAATGTATGTACATGTTGTGCATAGATCTATAGATTAATGAGTCCCTGAACATGTATCAATACAGCCATGGAATGGAAGCATGACATGAGGGGGAAGCATGAAAAGAAGCAAGAACATGAGGAGGAGGGATGTAAATAATGAAATGGAAGCATAGCCCTGATCATGAGGGTGTGGCAGAGATCATAGATTAATGAAAGATCATAAATGAAGAAGCATGGATGTGGCAGGACATGCAAGGCACGAGGATGATGCATGCATCAGGAATGAAAGAATAATATATGATCAGAAGCAGAGGCATAGCCATACCATAAGGTGAAAAGGTGAGAAGGTGAGGAGGTGAGGAGGTGAAGAGGTGAAGAGGTGAAGATGTGAAAGGCTGGAGAGGTATCCTGTGATATGGTGAAGGTGTGAAGAGGTGACATGGTGAGGAGGTAAAGAGATGAAACATAGGAGGGTGGTCCAGACCATCCTAGAGATTAGATAGAGATTGCAAGCAATCTTGAGATAAAGAGTTATCACATATCTAATGTGAATTGATTGCACTCTGGTGCATAGATAGCTTGATTGTGTATGCCCAGTGCAATTGATAAGAAGATTGCACCTGTCCAGGGTGTCTGATAAGGAGTAGCACCTGATCTATGTGCTTGATGAAGGGATGGCACATGTCCAGAGTGCCTGATAAGGGAATCTACCCTTGAGGGAAGTGAAAAATAAAAAGATAGAATGCATCAAGCATAGGGACAAGTTGGCAGCTGTTACACATGAAGAGACACCACTTCCCAGGTAGGACAAAAGATAGAGAATTAGGGGAGGAGATGAGTCCATTTATAAGACGAGAGAATGTCAGAGGCATGGCGGAGATTGCTTTCGAGTTCCCATGTATTCTTGGCTGAAGAGTATCCTTTCCATGCAGTTAGGTACTGACAATGACCTTGTGTTCCTTTGTGTGAGACGATATGACTGACTTTATATTCTTCTTCAGAATTAATGAGGTCAGGTGGGGGTTGAGAAAAGGAGGGACCATGTGCTTCAGTTTAACAATAAGGAGATAAGAGGGAGGCATGGAAAACATCATGGATCTTCCATGTGGGGGGGTGTTGGAGTCAGTAAGTGAGTAGAGATAGGACCTGAGAGATTTTGAAAGGTCTGTAATGTTTGGGGGCGAGTTTGCAGGAAGAATAGCCTAGGCAAAGATTGGTAGCTTCGAGCCACACCTTATCACTGACTTTCCATGGGAAAAACCTTTTGGATGATTGTAAAGTCATGATCTGTCAGGTGGATTCATATGCAGCAAGGGCTTCTTTTCTGGCTGAGTCAAGAAGAGACAAACGATTTTCTAAAGCAGGAAGAAAGGTTTTGCATAATAGAGGGTATGCATGTGGTTTGAAGCCATAAAGGAGGGAGAAAGGGGAGGTCTTGGTGGAACTATGTGGAACAGAGTTATAGATGAATTCAACAGAAGTAAGGAAGGTGGACAATTCATGAGAATTATTGGAGCAAAAGATTCTGAAATAGGTTTCGATTTCTTGATTGGTTCATTCCATTTGACCATCAGTCTGGGGATGGTATGCAGTGGATAAGTGAACATCATATTTTAGGAGATGAGCCAGTTCCCTGGCAAAGGCAGAGATGAATTGAGGTCTGCAATCCAAGATAATGGTGTCATATAGGCTGAAACATTTGAACACAAAATCAAAAAAGAGTTGAGTGATCCCCTTGACGTCAACTATTTTGGAACAAGAAGCAAGGATTACCCCCTTTGTAAGGCCATGGTCGACCACAATCATTAAGGAATCATAACTGTGGAAAAGCAGAAAATTGGTGATGAGGTCAACAGATAGTTGGCAGAATGGGAGGAAAGACAAGGAAGAGATAGAAAGGAGAGGAGGTGAGGTGGGATGAGTGAGAACTTTGTTTTATTAACAGACAGAGCAACCAGCAATAAAATGGGAAATGAAGGATGTAAGACTGGGTCACCAAAAATCACGTTTAAGGACAGCTTTGGTGTGAAAATGGCCCAAATGACTGGTGAGGGGAGAATAGTGGATAGAATGGAGAAGAGAGAAATGAGAGGGAGGCGGAACATACATACGGCCTTTGAAATAAAGATGACTGTTGTCAAAGACCCAATCATTAAGGAAGGAATGAGGAAACAAAGGATCGCCATCAGCGAGGTTGGCAAGAGTGCGAAGAACAAGGGAGTCAGAAGAGGAAGAATTGCGAGTATGAGTGGTGAGAGTAATGTCCAATGCACAAATAACAGCTGGGTCCAGTAGAATAGGAGTATCTATGTTGTCTTGTGTGGTATCAAGGTGGTCACGATGAGAAAGAGCATTGGCAGGGGCCATTTGAGTGTCAGGGAGGACCTTCCAGACAATATCAAAATCTTGAAGGAAAAGAGACCAGCAAGCCTGTTGGTGGGAAAGTTTACAAGGGTCTTTGAAAAAGGAAAGGTTTTTGTGATCAGTGATGATAATAACAGGATGGAAGGTGCTCTGGACATATTGACGCCATTCAGTGAGAGCAAGGATGACAGTAAGAAGTTTGTAGTCATAGATATCATAGTTGTGTTCTGTGAGGGCAAAAGTGCAAGAGAAATAAGTGGCAGGATGAAGATCACCATTGGAATCTGCCTGGAGGAGAACAGCTCCAGTAGCGAGGAGGAAGATGTCGGTCATGATGGAAAAGGGGCGAGAGATATCAAGGATGGTGAGGACAGGGCTGGTTGAGAAAGCGGTCTTCAGGGAGTCAAAAGCTTTTTGTTGGAGGGACATCCAGGCCCAAGGGTAGTCTTTCTAGGTAAGAAGAGTTAAGGGGGCGATGGTATGAGAGAAGTTTGGAATAAATTTACGATAGAAGTTGGCAAAGCCGAGGAAGGATCGAATTCCTTTGACTGAGGTGGGAGGTTACCAGTCATGGATGGCAGAAGTCTTTATTGAGTCCATTGTGACCATCCCATGGCCAATGATCATATCAAGGAAGTCCATTTGAGATTGGTCGAAGAGACATTTGGCCAGTTTGAGAGAGAGTCCATGTTCTCGAAGATGGAGAAGAACATGACAAGTCCATTTATGGTGCAAGGTAAGGTTGCCATTGGTGTGGATCCCAAGGTCATCCATGTAGATCTTCAACCATCGTTCAGCAATCATGTTAGCGAAGATGTGATTCATGAAAGCTTGGAAGGTGGAGGGGGCTATACAGAAGCCAAAGAACATGACTGTGGGTTCAAAGAGGCCAAATGGAGTGATAAAAGTGACTTTTCATTGATTGGTTTCTTTGATCCAAATGTTGTTGTATCTCCAACAAATGTCGAACTTGGTGAATTAGGTGGAGTCTTTCATGTCATCAATAAGTTTGGGGATCAATGGAAGAGGGTAAGCATTGCGAATCATATAAGAGTTTAAGTAATGATAATCCTGACATGGGTAAAGGGAGCCATCTTTCTTTGGGACAAAGAAGAACGGTGCAGCTTGTGAAGATTTCGAGGGAAGAATACGGCCAGTTTTGAGGTGTTCGGATATAAAGGCTCAACAAGTGTCTTGCTCTTTAGGATTTAAGGGATATACCTTGGTGATTTTAGAGACAAAGGATGGTTTGAGATCAATGGTGTGATTGAAGAAATGGTGTGGGGGTAATTGCTCGTATGTCTTCTTCAAAAAGACATCAGCAAAGTCAGTGCACCAACCAGGAAGTGGTACGTCAACTGGTTTTTTTTCCTGGGCAAGTTGTGTGGACAATGTGATCTTGTTGATAGTTTCGCCAATGGGTTCTGAATGGGGGAGGTGTTCATGAAGAGATGCATCGACCCTATTGGAATATCATTCTAGGAAAAGGGAGGATATTTCTTGATCAATGTCAAGATCAAGCCATTGAAGAAGATGGGGTGGGAAGATCACTTTCTTAGGTGCTGGTAATGTAGGAAAAGATAGGGTGTGGGATTTCCAGTTAATTCTAGAGTTTTGAGACTTTAGCCAAGACATACCAAGGATGTTTTGTTTTCTGCCAAGAGATATGACCATTAGTTCTATTTCCTCAGGTTGACCAGCAATATGGATGAGCAGTTTGGCTTTCCAAAGGATGGTGCCCTTTTTATTGGTGGTACCATCAATATTATAGGCTGTAATGGGTTCAGGTAGACATTTCATAGGAAAGTTGGCATGGGTTAGGATTCTGGGGTCAATGAAGTTTCTGGTAGTGCTGGAATCAACAAGAGTGGAGATGATGACGATTTTGTTTCCAACTTGTAGCTCTATGGGAAAATGAAGAGTATGTTCATTTCGAGAAGCTACAAGTACATGGCATAGTTTATGGGAAGAGGACATTGAGATGACTTCTCGATTTAACAATCCTGTTCAATATGAAGTACAGAAACTTTCTCTATCTTTAGTTCTTCATAACACATTTGGAGTACCTGAAGAATTTCAATTTCATCTTTTTCCTGCATTTTGAGGGAATTGACAAATGAGGCAAGGGCAGTGGGCATTTCTATGGTGGGAGTGGGGGGAGGTACAGTTTCAGTAGAATGGATGGTTAGAGGACAAGGAGGGGAACAAGTAGCGATGTTTCTGGATTTGGTGCATTGGGTGATATTATGTCTGACAGTTCGGCAGTGGAAGCATCATCCTTCTTGAATACATTTTGCACGTTCCTGGGGGGTGAGTTTAGAAATTGTAATGGCATTGACATCCATGGCATTGGAGTCTCTAGAGAAAGGAGATCAGGGGGAAGAGTACATCTTTCCTCCTCATAGGGTAAGGATACGCATCTTTTGTGCATGGAACGTCTTGACTTGGTCAATCCAACCACTGATGGAGTTGGGAATAATAGCCATGGAAAGGATCATTGTGGCAAGTTGTTGGTCAAGTCCAAGGGAGAACTGATCGATGAGGGTGACATCATCCATGATGCCAGCATGAGCCGAAAGGTTCTGGAAATCAGTGATATATTTCTAGAAACTGTCTTTGGTGATTCCATCAAGACATCAGAAGGATTTCTGGACTAGTTTAGAGAGTTCATGATGGGCAGTTGCTTTGGTATCAAAGGGGTAAAACATGGATTCAAAGTTTTCCATGAATTTGGTAAAGGTCTTTTCACTGGCAGAAACAGCGACATTGGCCATTCAATTATACCACATTTCAAAGAATGAGATGCCATGTCCTTGGCTCATCTTGTTCAATGTGGTCATGATTTGTTCATTGTTGGTGGTGTACAGGGTAGGGTTGATGAAGAAGTACAGTAGGCACGCATGGCTTTAATCCATCAAATGGAGTTGGCAGGTTCACCTGAGAAGTCAGCTGGAAGGGTAGCTTTTAGTTCAGTAGGGCAAGACATGAGAGGTGGAGTTGGTGGACGGACAGGGATACGAGGTGGTGCAGAGGTCAATGGATTGGCTGAGGTATGCAGGTGTCTTGGGGTTCCAGGAGTGTGATGGTGTACTGGGGCAGAGATCTGATATGGGTTGACAGTGGCACAAGGGGGTTCAGTGGTTTCAGGGTTGTTGATATCAATCTTGATGTCAGAGTGGGACTCAGGTGGAAGCCTGTAGGCTCGTTGAAGGGTGCAGTTGGAAATCTTACTGACGAAGGAGGTGTCCTGTTTCTAAATAGGAGGGACAAGGGAACACACTTGTTCTTTTGTTATGCATAGCATACATAAGGAGAAACTCATAGGGTCAAATACTCCTCAGAAGGTACTCACAAAGAGACATTACACCTGAGAAGGTATTCAAGACAAGGATTTGATGGTTATGAGGGACAAGGAACTAAGATCTGTGGTTGAAGTCAATTGGACTTCCAAAGGGTTCAATGTGGATGTGAGACAATGGGCAAAGACAATCAGCCTAAGGACACAAGAAGACGCTAGATTGCACAGAACAAGTGTAAGGATAATAGTACAGGCAGTGAGGGTTTAAGTACTACATAACACGTCATTGTAGAAGGTGATAAAAAGGTTAGGAACTCTTGGGTAAGAAGGATGTGTCATCAATGTACTGAATGAGAATAAGGACTATGAGGTCAATACAAGAGAATTGGCCAAGGAGTTAGCTATCTGAAGAACGTAAGAGAAAATCAAAGAACAAATCAAAGAATAACAAACGTAGGGTTTATTGGACTAACAAGAAATAAACCGAAAACCCAGATAGTCCTATACATGCTGAGGAAGGCATGGACTCATTTACGAAAGCAAAAAAGGTAGATGTGATGAACAAGTAAGAAAACCATAACACTAAAGCCATCCTCGAATGTGACTTTTGGTGGCCCAGCCTTGCTTCCTTTGTTTCCCATTTTGTTTCTGGCTATTCTATTTGTCAACAAAACAAAGTCCTTACTGATCCCACAACACCTCCTCTTCTGTCCATTTCCTCTTCATCCTCTCTCCCATTTCGCCAACTCTTTGTCGACCTTGTCACTGACCTCCTGCTTTTCCATGGTTATGGTTCCTTAATGGTCATGGTCAACCATGGCCTTATGAAGGGGGTAATCCTTGCTTCCTGTTCAAAAACAATTGATGCCAAGGGAATTGCCCAATTTTTTTTTGATTTTGTATTCAAATATTTTGACCTTCATGACTCCATTATCTCTGACCATGGACCCCAATTTGCCTCCGCCTTCACCAGAGAACTTGTTCGACTCCTGAAATACGATGTTCACCTCTCTACTACTTATCATCCCCAGACAGATGGCCAAACTGAACGAACCAATCAAGAAGTCAACACCTATCTCCATATCTTTTGCTCCAATAATCCACATGAATGGTCTACCTTCCTCACCTCCACCAAATTCATTCACAACTCTGTTCCACACAGCTCCACCAAAACCTCCCCTTTCTCCCTCCTCTATGGCTTTGAACCTCGCACATACCCTCCTCTAGGCAAGATCTTTCTTTCCACTTTAGAAAATTGCTTGTCCTTTCTGGATATGGCAAGGAAAGAAGCTCTTGCTGCACATGAATCCACCTGATGGATCATGATTCAATGGTCTTCTAAGAAATTTTCCTCATGGAAAGTCAGCAATAAGGTATGGCTAGAAGGTACCAACCTCTGTCTTGGATATCCATCCCACAAACTTGCCCCTAAATGTCATGGACCATTCGAAATTTCTCAGGTCCTATTCCCACTCATGTACCAACTCCAACTCCCTCCCACATGGAAAATTCATGACGTATTCCACGCCTCCCTCTTATCTTATTGTCAAACCAAAGCACATGGTCCCTCCTTCCCCCAACCTCCACCTGATCTCATTAATTCTGAAGAAGAGTATGAAGTTAGTCATATTGTCTCTCACAAAGGAACACACAGTTGTTATCAGTACCTAACTGCATGGAAAGGATACTCTTCAGCCAAAAATATATGGGAACCTGAGAGTAATCTCTGCCATGCCCTTGAAATTCTCTCTTTGTATAAACGAACTCATCTCCTCTCCTAATTTCTCATCTCTCATTCTATCTGGGAAGTGGTGTCTCTTCGTGAAGTACTTCCCCACTTTATGCTTTACTTTGACTTCATCTTTCTTAACAATCAATATGTCATTTCTTTCTTCCTCTGTTGCTCCCTCTGCATTACCTTCTTCTTCCTTGTCTACTTCCCCACTGTGTTCCAGGCCTGTCTTGCCTACCTTACTACCCATCTCCACCATCCATTCACTCTACACCACCATCCTTGCAAACCTCACTCTCCTCCATGCTGTTGAGGCCCTCCCTTTATATGAAGAGGATACTATTACTCAAGAATTGGTTCGTCTGTTTCATGAGGTCTCCATGACCCAACGTTACCACTTCCAGTTGGTGCCAAGTGATCTATCTTCTGAGTTTGGCTTGCCTCTATGACTTCACCTGGATGCCCTTCCACGATGCATATTAACTATTTTATATTTACATGACTTTCACTCTTTTGTCGAACAACTTCCACCCACCATCATTTACCTCACCTTCTATTGCATCTACCTTTCCCTGCCCATGCAGGATCATGACCATTACCTTGAACACACCCAATTACCTGCAGTCTCTGACTCTCCTCCCCTCCTTCCGGTGCCAACTTTAGCTGACCGGCTATCTTCCCCTCCTTCACCTTCCTCTCACTCCTTCCCCACTGCCATGGGTATCAAAGACATCATCGAAAATGAGGAAAATCATCGCCATGTCGAAAAAAAAGCTCTTCACAGGTACCTACCGGATGGTAGTTGCATCCTCTCCACCCCCTCTCGTGCCTGATGACCAGCCTCTTCCCTTACTGAGTACTTTCGGTGTCATCATCTGGGTCATTATAGAGAAGATTGTTCCAACTATACCTGTTCCTCCTGCCTCCAATCTGCTCCAGGTCATTTTGTGACCACTTGTCTTCATACCCAATGCGACTTTTGTCATCGCTGGGGACATGGTCACCATTTCTGCCCTAAGCATATCTGTGGACATTGTAATTAACATGGACATATTGCAAATGACTGTCCATTTGAGATGCTTTCTCCTAACCAGGCTGCGTTCATCTTTGGTTTCACTAATGTTCCTCCTGCCGACTCTTCCTAGGGGAATTTTAATTGAACCAGGAGTTCAATTGTATGATGGGGGTGATGTTACAGTTTTCTTACTTGTTAATCATGTCTATCTTTTTTGCTTTCATACATGCATTCATGCCTTCCTTGGCATGTACAGGACTATATGGGTTTTCAGTTTGTTTCTAGTTAGTCTGATAAACCCTACATTTGTTATTCTTTGACTTGTTCTTTCCTTTTCTTTTCCATTCTTCAGACAGCTAACTCCTGGGCCAATTCTCTCATATCTGCCTCATAGTTCCTATCCTCATATAGTAGTAGATGACATGTCCTCTTTACCTAAGCATTCCTTGACCTTCTATCTCATTCTATAATGATGCATCATGTAGTACTTGAACCCTTGCTGCCTGTACTATAGTCTTTACACTCATTCTGCACAATCTAGCGTATTTGTTAGGGACTGTGCAACTCCTGAGGGAACTCCAGAACTCTGGAGTTTGTGCAGATGAATAGGACTTCAGCTTCAGCTTATGTGCTGTGCCCTTACTGTTGTTCATGTCCTGTATTTCGGAGCAAAGAGGAACAGAGGAGACGGAAGGAACAGGAGTCTGTCCTAGTTGATAATCAAACTACTGTATACAGAGTGTCTAGGAGTTTATATATGAAGGAGAGTACAGTATTAGTAAATGGATGACTGAGATGGAGGTTGGGGAGTAGGAAAGCCGGTGCTGCGCTCCGGCGAGATAAATGTCAGAGCTATGCATGCACAGGTCAGAGGAATCTAAGGATCAGAACTAAACTAAATGCAGAACAAGGAGTATCATAAGTAGAATGTCAGAAGGGTTTAGTCAGAGGTAAAGAAGGTCCAGAAAAACAGAGATATATAATTACAGAGAAAAAACCAGAGATCGCTCCTGAAGGAGCAAAGTTGTGCCCGGAGGGCCGGAGTGTGCTTGGGATTGGCACAGTATATATATGTAACAGTATTCTTATGTCCTTAGGCCAATTGCCTTCATCCATTGTCCATTGTCCATTGTCCATTGTCTACACAAGAACCTTGGGAAGTCTGATTGACTTCAAGCTTGACCTTTGTCCCTTGTAACCATCGTACCTCTGTCCTGAATATCTCCTCAGATGAAGTGTCTCTTTGTGAGTACCTCCTGAGTAGTATTCTGTCCTTCAAGTTTTTTCTTGTGTATGCTATGCATAACAGCTCCTCTCTCCCAGCACTTTGAGAGAGGAGCATATTCCAAAAAGCAGAAGAAAAAGAACACAAACATTGTTGCTAGTTTCCATGGAGATTTCTGGCGAAATGCCAATGGTACTTGAAAGAATCATTCTGCCTTACTCCGTGAAGAGCACAACAATAATGCTTGATCAGATGATGAGTATGATAATGTACCTGATGGCGAATACTACTATGATTCTGCTTATTCATGGGCATTTGCCCTAGGTACGAAAGATTGCACTACTAAGAACCATTGGCTAGTTGATTCAGGATGTTCTGATCACATTACGCCTTATCTTGATGACTTTTCTGATTTACAGAAAGGGACATGTTTTTCTAGAACTCCTAATAATGGTGTCATGCAAATATATGGTCCTGGAACTGTGATATTTACACAGAAAAAGACAGGGGCCATTTCCATTGTTCTCCGCGACGTATGGTATACTCCTAATGCTCATAATCGACTTTTGTCGATTAATACTCTCACTGAAGCTGGTTATTCATGTGAGATTATGGATCAGACTAAGATCTGGGACAATCAAGGAAGGGTGGTAATACAGGTGTCTGCTTTATTTTCATCTTCTCTACTTCATTGGTTTTGGTCCTCTCTGATCACTCCAAATGGTTCAGTTAACTCCTTGCAGGATCTCAAGTCTTTCAACTTGTGGCATCATCATCTTGGACATCCTTTCAAGAACACTTGCCATCATGCTCATAAATACTTGATGAATATTCCTGCCATACAGCCACCCACTTCAATGCCTACTTGCAAAGGCTATGTGCTTGGCAAGGCATATTAGTTGGATTTTCCTGCTTCGTCTTCATGCTCATCTCGTGTGCTTGACCTCATCCATATTGATTTGTGCAAAAATGCTGACTTTGTCGTGTTCTCATAACAAATGGATTATCACCTTTCTTGATGATGCTTTCAGTTTTGGTAGCTTGCATTTCTTGTGCTCCAAGTCTGATGCTATACAGGCACTTCAGGATCTGATTGCTTGGGCGGAAAACCAGACTGGTTTTCATCTCTGCTTTGTATGTTTGGACCGTAGGGGGGAATACATTAATCATTCTCTTTGGATGTTCCTCTTGTTCAAGGGTATAGAGCACCAAACCTCTGTACCTCGTACCCCTCAACAAAACAGTTGTGCTGAATATTTTAATCACACAATCCTAGAAAAGTCTGAGGCTATATGCCAACATGCCTATTTGCCACCCTCTTTCTGGCAAGATGCTGTTGAGACTGCTCTCCACATCTATAACAGATAGCCCATGCATTGTTTTGATTGGACTACTCCTATATCCAAATAAAATGGAAGTAAGCCTGATGTTTCCTATTTCAAGGTATTTGGATATCATGCCTATGTCTTCATTCCAAAGGAAGATCAAGCTAACAAGCTAGCTGCAAAAGCAGAGGAAGCTATCTTCATTGGATATGAAAAAGGAACTAAAGGATACCACTTCTGGTCTCCTAAAAGAAGAATAGTAATTGTTTCTTCTACTGCCACATTCAATGAACTTGTATTCCCCTATTGTTCTGGAAAGTTAGAAGACAAACCTGCTCAGATTTCTATTCCAGACAACCTTTCAGACCAGGATCAAAATGAGCATAAAGACCCTGATTCAGCTGACTATGTATATTCCAGTCACTCATCACTATCTATTTTCACCAATGGATGGTCATGATCCAAATCAACAATTCCCTCCTCAAGGAAACCAACAGCATTCTCATAGTCCTTCTCCTATCCCTTCTGAACCATTCCAAGAAGATGAACCTTGTCATAGTGTCTTCTTTCTTGATAAGATCAGTAGAAACGCTAAGAAATGCTTCCCAGACAACCAATCTTATCTCCACGGATAGTAAACCTAAAGCAAGGTGAAGAGAGTACTCTTCCCTGGTCGAGTTGGTACTAGAAACAAGTATCAATCTTGTAGAAAGGAGTTGACTATCAGACACATGGTTTGTTCATCAATCTTCAATGAGGTTGAGGGGATTGGGGTTCAGCAACACATTGAGGGTCTGGTTTTCTGTTGGGATGGTGTACGAAATGTACTATAGTTAGTTGGGGAATGGTCTAGACAACTCTCGGTTTGCTAGAAGGATACTTTGTAGAAACTAGGGTTACTTCCCTAAGATGTGCTCTCAATGACTTCCAATTAGCTCCAGTTGATTAGGAATGATCAATTGGGTAGGTAGCATTAATACGCTTCACTCTCGCTACTAATTCTTACACGTCACTTAGACATACAGAATAGTCTTTCCTAAACTGATTCTATTATGCACTAAGGAGTTGGCAATCAGCTTAAATGCTCAACTCGACCCTTTCCCAAGATACTAATGAACTATTAGATCTTCCTACTAGTGTTATGGTTTTTCTCCTTTTTCCTCATCTTTATCTCTTTTGCTTCCCACGATGAGTACACCTTTTCTTAGGTCTCTTTCAGATGATATGAAACATAGGTCTTTTAGTGATTAGTCCTGTACATTCTATGTTTGTTCTTCTTTAATTCTTTCTGTTGCTTTCCTTCTTGTTCTTTGAACACTTATCTCCTCGGCCGATTCTCTCGTATCGGCCTTGTAGTTTCTATCTCCCATGTGTTACTGTGGATGACGCGTCTCCTTACATCATCGTTCCTTTACCTTCCTCAATGTTCTCTAATGACGCGTCCCTTAGTACTTATACCCACCTGTCATGTACTTGTATTCCTTACACTCGTTCTATGCAATACTAGCATACTCTTGTGTCCTGACATCTGATCGACTCAGACCATCGCCCCTTGTCTGTCCCTTCAAATCCTCGACCCTCGACCCTCGACCCTCAAACCTTAGACCCTTGATCTTCATACTCTCTCAGATGAAGTGTCTCTTTGTGAGTACCTCCTGAGAAGTATTTGTTCAAGGTTATTTCTTTGTGTATGCTATGCATAACAAAAGAACAAGTATAACCTTTCATCCCTCCTATTCAAGAGTAGGACACCCCCTCGAGCAACATTTCCTCCCACTCTGATCGTGCCCTTCGCCTATGCTATGAGCTACCACCTGACGAAGAACCCTCAGATATCGACGTAGATTTCCAAGACCCAGAACCCACTGTATCCCCTTGAGCCACTGTGAACCCATACCAAGCCTCTGCTCCTGTATCTTCTCGCTCCCCCAGAACCCCTAGATAACCTCGAACCCCAGCACCCCCTCGTACCCCAGCAAACCCCCTGACCAGTGAAGTTACTCCCATCCCCATGTCTTGCACACCCACAGAACTTAAAGTAGCCCTCCTTGCTGACTTTTCTGGAGAACCCACCAATGCCACACAATGGATTAAAGCCATATGTGCATACTTTGCAATCAACAAAGATCTTTATATCCTTGATTTCCAGCAAATCATGACCACGTTAAACAAGATGAGTCAAGGACATGGAGTCTCCTTCTCCAAAATATGGTATGATAAAATGGCCGACATCAATGCCAACCCCACAGACTTAACCTTTGATAAATTCACTGAAAATTTCAAATCTACCTTTTTCTCCTTCGACACCAAAGCCACTGCTCATCACGAACTCTCAAAACTCATGCAGAAATCTTTCTGTCATCCTGATGGAGTTCATGACGATGGATTCCAGAAATACATCACTGATTTCCAGAACCTCTCTTCCCATGCTGGAATCACCAATGATATCACCCTCATTGACCAGTTCTCTCTGGGACTGGACCAACAACTCACCACCATGATCCTTTCCATGGCAACTATCCCCATGACCATTAAGGAATGGATTGAGAAGGCAAAGACGTTCCACGCGCAGAAAATGCGCATCCTCACCTTGAAAGGGGGCAGACCCCCTACATTCTCTTGTCCATCCCCTTCTCAAGACCCTAACACCATGGATGTTGATGCTATCTCCCTCTCCAAGCTCAACCCTCAGGAACGCACAAAGTGCATCCGGGAAGGCCGATGTTTCCATTGCCGCAACATGGGACACACTGCCAATCAATGTCCTCAACCTAAGAACAATTTCCCTCACCCCTCTACCACCCATCCTCAAAACATTTGTACCACTGAAACAATACCTGCTCCTTCCTCCCTTCCTGTTGCAACCTCCTCCGCCCTCTCTTCCTTCATCAATTCCCTAAAGACTCAAGGGAAAGACAAAGGCAAAATTCTTCAAGTCCTTCAGATGTGTTATGAGGACTCTGAACCTGCAAAGGAGGAAGTGTCTGTAATGAACATTAGTCAGGATTTTTAAACTGGGAAGTATTGACGTCTTCTTCCCACAATCTTCACCATGTACTTGTAGCACCCTGGAATGAATGTACTTTTCGTTTTCCTGTGAAACTACAAGTCAGAAACCAAACCATTGTAACCACCGCCCTCATTGATTCTGGAGCCACCAGAAATTTCATCAACCTTGGACTTCTCTCCCATATGAACTTTCCCATGCAACATCTTCCTAGACCCATTGAGGCCTACAATGTCGATGGAACCCTCAACAAGAAAGGCACCATTCTTTGGAAAGCCAAACTCTTAATCCATATTGCCAAGCGACCTGAATATATTGAGCTAATGGTCGTTTCTCTCAAGCATAAACAAATTATCTTGGGCATGCCATGGCTCAAGACCCGAAACCCCCAGATAGACTGGAAATCTCACACCATCTCGTTCCCTCGATTTCCCCTCAACACTCCTCCTGTAGAGGAACCTCCCTGACATTATCTCCTTTGTCTCCTTGACCTTGATGTTAATCAAGAGATTTCCTCCCTGTTCACTGAACAATATCCTGATGGGGTTGATGCATCTCTCAGTGAGTACCTCCCCCATGAACCTGAAAGTGAAATGATCAACAAGATCACATTATCCACCCAACTTGCCCAAGAGAATAAACTACTTGGAACTTTTCTCCCTTCTTGGTGCAAGGACTTCGAAGACGTTTTCTCCAAAAAGACTTATGATCAACTCCCGCCACATTGTTCCTTTGATCACACCATTGAACTCAAACCTTCCTTCATCCTGAAAATCGCCAAAGTTTACCCACTCAACCTGAAAGAACAAGAAGCATGTCGAGCTTTCATTGGTGAACACATGAAGACTGGACGAATCATTCCATCAAAATCTCCTCAGGCAGCACCGTTCTTCTTCGTTCCGAAAAAGGATGGGTCTCTTCGCCCCTGTCAGGACTACCGATACCTGAATTCCCACACTGTCTGCAATGCCTACCCGCTACCCCTTATCCCTCCTCTCATCAACCAAATGAAGAACTCCACCTGGTTCACCAAATTCGACATTCGTTGGGGATACAACAATGTTCGGATCAAGGAAGCAGACCAATGGAAGGCTGCTTTTATCACTCCGTATGGACTCTTCGAACCCACTGTCATGTTCTTCAGCTTTTGCAATGCTCCTTCCACCTTCCAGGCTTTTATGAATCATGTCTTCACTGACATGATTGCTGAAGGTTGGCTCGAAGTCTACATGGACGACCTTGATATTCACACAAACGGTGACCTTGCTCTCCATTACGAACAAACTCGATGTGTCCTCCTTCATCTTCACGAACACAATCTTTCTCTCAAGTTATCTAAATGTACTTTTAACATCCCTCATATTGAATTCCTCAGCATGATCATTGTTATGGTTTTTCTCCTTTTCCCTCGTCTTTATCTTTTCCTTTTCCCTCAATGAGTACACCTCTTCTTAGGTCTCTCACGGACGATATGGGATGCAGGTCTTTTACTAATTAGTCCCTTTCATTCTACGTTTGTACTTCTTTGATCTTTCTTCTCACTTACGTTCTTATTCCACGGACGACTATCTCCTCGGCTGACTCTCTTATGTCGGCCTCGTAGTTCCTATCTCTTCTTCCTTGTGTTACTGCAGATGACGCATACGATTACTTCATTGTTCTCTTACCTTCCTTACTATTCCACGATGACGCGTCCCTTAGTACTTATATCCACCAGTCACATACTTGTATGCTATTCTCGTTCTACGCAATCATAGCGTACTCTTGATTCCTGCAGTCCGATTGACTCAGTCCTTCGTCCTTCGTCTCACTTGTAATTCCCTGACGTCTGATTGACTCAGGCTTCCGTCCTTCATCCTTCGAAAACCCTTAGTCCTAGTACTTGCTCTGACGTTGAGTCTCTTTGTGAGTACCTCCAGAGAAGTAATTCCTTGAAACTATTCTTTGTGTACGCTTCGCGTAACAAAAGAACGAGAATAATCTTTCGTCCCTCCTATTCAGGAGTAGGACATCCCCCTTGAACAACATTTCATCCCACTCTAGTCGAGCCCTTCGCTCACGCTACGGGCTACCACCTGACAATGAACAATTGGACATCAATGTCAACTTCCAAGACCCGGAACCCATTGAATCCCCTCATGCCACTGTGAACCCATACCAGGCCTTAATCCCTGTACCCCCTCGATCACCAGGAATCCCTAGACAATCTCGCACCCCAGCATCCCCTCGCAACCCCAGTGAACCTATTCCCATGTCTCGCGCCCCCACTGAACTCAAAGTGGCCCTCCCCGCTGATTTTTCTGGAGAACCCTCCGACGCCACGCGATGGATTAAAGCCATGCGTGCATACTTCGCTATCAACAAAGACATCTACACCCTCAATTCTCAATGAATCATGACCACTTTCAACAAAATGAGTCAGGGACGAGGAGTCTCTTTCTCCGAAATGTGGTATGATAAGATGGCCGATATCCATGCTGACTCCCTCGACCTAACCTTTGATAAATTCACTGAAAACTTTGAATCCACCTTCTTCCCTTTCGACACCAAAGCCACCGCCCGTCATGAACTTTCGAAACTCACACAGAAGTCCTTCCGCCGCCCTGATGGAGTCCTTGACAATGGATTCCAAAAATACATCACCGACTTTCAAAACCTTTCCGCCCGTGCTGGTATCACTGACGACGTCACTCTCATCGACCAATTCTCTTTGGGGCTTGACCAACAACTTGCGACTATAATTCTTTCTATGGCGACCATCCCCACTACTGTCAAGGAGTGGATTGAAAAGGCTAAGACTTTCCACACGCAGAGGATGCGCATTCTTGCCCTGAAAGAAGGCAGACCCTCCTCGTTTTCCCAACCATCCTCTTCCTCCCATGATCCCAATGCAATGGATGTTGACGCCATCATGATCACTAAGCTAAACCCCCAGGAACGTGCCAAGTGCATCCGTGAAGGCCGATGTTTCTGTTGTCGCAACACGGGACATACTGCCAACCAGTGCAAAAATCCCTTCACTCGTTCTCCTCATCCTCCAACCACTCGTCCCCAGAACATTCGCGTCGCTGACACTATTTCGACCACCCCCACTGCTACAACTTCGTCTGCCACCACTACTACCACCCCCTCTGAACTCTCCTCCTTTGTCGATTCTCTCAAAACCCAGGGAAAGAACAAAGGAGAGATCCTTCAAGTCCTCCAAATGTGTTATGAGGACTTGGCACCCACTAAAGAAGAAGTTTCGGTGTTAAACATTGAGCAGGATTTTTGAACTGGGAAGTCACACTGACGTCTTCTTTCCTTGATATTCACCATGTACTTGTAGCACCCCAGAATGAACGTACTCTTCGTTTTCCCATAAAACTACAAGTCGGTAACCAAACTGTCATCACCACCGCCCTCATTGATTCCGGTGCCACCGGAAACTTTATTGACCTTGGACTCCTCTCTCACATGAACTTCCCTATGATATGTCTCCCCAACTCTATCGAAGTCTATAATGTTGATGGGACTCTCAAAAAAAGAGGAACCATTTTGTGGAAAGCCAGACCCCTCATCCACATCGCCAAACAACCTGAACATCTCGAACTCATGATTGTCTCTCTGAAATGAAAACAAATCATTTTAGGCATGCCCTGGCTAAAGTCTCATAACCCTCGGATTGACTGGGCCTCCCATATCCTCTCCTTCCCTCGTATATCCTTCAGCTCCCCCTCCGTCGACGAACCTCCCCGACAATATCTCCTTTGCCTCCTTGATCTTGATGTTGATCAAGAAATCTCCTCCTTGTTTGCAGAACGTTATCCCGATGGGGTTGATGTGTCTCTTAGTGAGTACCACCCCCAAAGTGAAACGATCAACAAAATCATGCTTTCCACCAAACTTGCCCAAGAAAACACACCACTCGAAACCTCACTTCCTTCTTGGTGCAAGGACTTTGAAGATGTCTTTTCCGAAAAGACTTATAATCAACTTCCCCCGCATCGCTCTTTTGATCACACCATAGAACTCAAATAATCCTTTGTCCCGAAAATTGCCAAAGTGTACCCTCTAAACCCCAAAGAACAAGATGCGTGTCGATCCTTTATTAACGAACACCTCAAGACTGGACGTATTATCCCGTCTAAATCCCCACAGGCCGCACCCTTCTTCTTCGTTCCAAAGAAAGATGGCTCTCTTCGCCCTTGTCAGGATTATTGATACCTGAACTCCCACACTATCTGTAATGCTTACCCACTTCCCCTCATCCCTCCTCTTATTGACCGAATGAAGAACTCTACCTGGTTCACTAAATTCGACATTCGTTGGGGATATAACAATGTCCGAATCAAGGAAACAGACCAATGGAAAGCTGCGTTTGTCACGCCATATGGACTCTTCGAACCAACCATCATGTTCTTCGGCTTTTGCAATGCTCCCCCTACCTTCCAAGCTTTCATGAACCATGTCTTTGCCGACATGATCACTGAGGGATGGCTGGAAGTATATATGGATGACCTCGGCATTCACACTAATGGTGATCTCGCTCTCCATTATGAATGCACCTGACGTGTCCTCCTTCACCTTCGTGAACACAATCTTTCTTTTAAAATATCCAAATGTACCTTCGACATCCTCCGTATCGAATTCCTTGGCATGATCATTGGCCAAGGCGAAGTCAGGATGGACCCCATCAAAACTGCTGCTATCCGTGACTGGCAACTCCCTACCTCAGTCAAGGGCATCCGCTCTTTCCTAGGATTCGCTAATGTTTATCAAAAGTTCATTCCCAACTTCTCGAACACCATCGCCCCCTTGATCTTGCTCACACAGAAAGACCAATCCTAGCTTTGGACCCCTCTCCAACAACGCACTTTGAATCCCTCAAAACTACCTTCTCCACCTCTCCTGTATTGGCCATTCCCGATGTCACTTGCCCGTTCTCTATCATGACTGACGCCTCCCTTCTCGCCACTGGCGCAGTTCTTCTCCAAGCTGATACCAACGGAGACCTTCACCCCTGCGCCTATTTCTCCCGAATGTTCGCACTAGCTGAATGTAACTATGATATTTATGATCGCGAACTTCTCGCTGTCATCCTTGCTCTCTCTGAATGGCATCACTATATCCTCGGCACCACCCATCCCATCACCGTTATCATGGACCATAAAAACCTTTCCTATCTCAAAGACCCATGTAAACTATCCCGCCGCCAAGCTCGTTGGTCTCTTTTCCTGCAGGACTTCAACATTCTTTGGAAGTCCTTCCTGGCACACAGATGGCTCCTGCCGACGCTCTCTCCTGTCGCGACCCCGTTGACACTTCCCAAGACAATATTGATTCCTCTATCATTCCTGATCCCATAGTTATTAACGCTTTGGACCTTACCCTTGCTTCTCATATCAAGAACTCTTCGTCCTCTGCCCCCCTCGTCCTTCGTGCTCTTGCAAACCTTGACGATGGTTCACCTTTATTTCCTCGTTCTTCTCTTTCTGATTGGGCCTTTGATAATGGTCATCTATATTTCCGTGGTTGTATGTATGTTCCTCTGTCCTCTCGCTCCACTTTGCTTCACTCGATTCACTCCTCTCTGCTTTCTGGCCATTTGGGTCGTTTTCATACTAAGGCCATTCTTGAACGTGACTTTTGGTGGCCGGGTCTTTCTTTCTTCATATCCCATTTTGTTGCCGGTTGTTCTGTTTGCCAACAGAACAAGGTTCTCACTCACCCGACCACTCCGCCCCTTCTCCCCATCTCCTCATCATCTTCTCTTCCGTTCTGCCAGCTCTCGGTCGATCTCGTCACTGATCTCCCCCTCTCCAATGGTTTTGATTCCTTGATGGTTGTGGTCAACCATGGCCTTATGAAGGGGGTAATTCTTGCTCCATGTTCTAAAATGGTCAATGCCAAAGGAATCGCCCAACTCTTTTTTGACTTTGTCTTCAAACGCTTTGGCCTCTACGACTCCATTATCTCTGACCGAGGCCCACAATTTGCCTCTGCATTCACTAGAGAGCTAGCATGCCTCCTCAAATATGACGTCCGCCTGTCCACCACCTATCATCTCCAAACCGATGGACAAACCAAACGAGCAAACCAAGAAATTGAGACGTATTTACATATCTTTTGTGCTCATAACCCTCATGAATGGGCTAAATTCCTAACTTCTGCTGAATTTATCCACAACTCCGTCCCCCACAGTTCCACTAAAACTTCTCCTTTCTCCCTGCTATACAGCTACGAACCTCGCACTTACCCCGCCCTTGGCAAAACATTTATTCCTGCGTTGGAAAACCGCTTATTGTCCCTGGAACATGCCTGAAAAGAAGCTCTTGCTGCACATGAGTCCGCTCGTCGGATCATGATATCCCGTTCTTCACACAAGTTTTCCCCCTGAAAAGTAGGCGATAAGGTATGGCTTGAAGCCACTCATCTCCGTCTCGGATACCCTTCTCGCAAGCTCACCCCCAAACATCATGGACCATTCGAAATTTCTCAGGTCCTATCTCCTCTCACTTACTGCCTCCACCTCCCTCCCACATGGAAAATCCATGATGTATTCCATGCCACTCTCTTATCTCCCTATCGCCAAACTGAAGCACATGGTCCTTCCTTTCCCCGACCTCCGCCGGACCTCATTGACACCGAAGAAGAGTATGAAGTCGATCATATCGTATCTCATAAAGGGTCACAAGGTCGCCGCTTGTACCTGACCGCATGGAAAGGATACTCTTTGGCCAAAAATACGTGGAAACCTGAGAATAATCTCCACCATGCTCCCGCCATCCTCTCCTCTTATAAATGGACCCATCATTTATCCTAAGTCCCCATTCTTTTCTCCCTCCTTTCTACTTGGAAAGCAGCGTCTCTCTGTGAAGTACCCCTCCAATCTATGTTTTTTGACAAATTCCTCTTCCTCAATAACCAATATGTCATTTGTTTCTTCTTTTGCTGCTCCTTCTTCGTCTCCTTCTTCTTCCTTACACTCTTCTCCGCTTCGTTCCAGGCGTGTCTCGCCTACCTGTCTACCCATCTCCGCCGCCCATTCTCTTTACGCTGCCATTCTCGCGAACCCTGTCCTCCTCCACGCCGTCGAGGCCCTCCCTTTATATGATGAAGATGTTGTCACTCAGGAACTAGTCTGCCTCTTTTATGAAGTATCTATCACTCAGTTGTATCATTTTCAGGCAGCTCCCAGCGATCTTCCCGCTGAATTTGGCGCTCCTCTTCGTCTTCACCTGGCCGAACTTTCCCGGCGAGTTTTATCAATTCTTCATCTCTACGGTTTTCATCAATACATCGAATACCTCTCCCCTTCCATTCTCTACCCCACCTTTTGTCGCATCTACCTCTCTCTACCCCAGGCTGATCGGGACCATTACCTAGAACGAGCTCAACTGCCCGCCGTTGCAGATTCTCCTCCTCCTACTCCTATTCTACCCGTTCCCTCCCACACTCCTGCTCTTATTACGTGGATCCATTCCCCCGCCTCTTCCTCCTCTTCCTCGCTGTCTTCCCCCACCGTAGTTGAGGAAACCCCCAAGCTGGTAGCATGGTCCAACTCTGTAGAAGCTATTCACCACCACCTCCCTGATGGCAGCCAAGTCTTGTCTTCGCCCACACACGTCATGCCCATCCACCCTCGTCATTCCGCCTCAGCCCTCACCGAATGCTTTCGGTGTCATCATCTCGGCCACTATCGCGAGGATTGTCCCAATTACTCCTGCCCGTACTGCCACCAGTCAGCCCCTGGCCATCCTCAGTCCACTTGCCTTCGCACGCAATGCGACTTTTGCCATCATTGGGAACATGGACGTCGATTTTGCCCTGAACGAGTATGTGGCCATTGCAATCAACACGGGCACTTGGCAGATGACTGTCCATTTGAGGTATTATCCTATGAACAATCCACCATTTTCTACAGCCCTTCCTCTCTCCCTCCCAACGCGACTACCTAATGGACTGTTTATCGAACCTGGAGTTCAATTGTACGAAGGGGGTAATGTTACGGTTTTTCTCCTTTTTCCTCGTCTTTATCTTTTTCTTTTCCCTCGATGAGTACACCTCTTCTTAGGTCTCTCGCGGATGATATGGGATGCGGGTCTTTTACTAATTAGTCCCTTTCATTCTACGTTTGTACTTTTTTGATCTTTCTTCTCACTTACGTTCTTATTCCACGGACAACTATCTCCTTGGCCGACTCTTTTATGTCGGCCATGTAGTTCCTATCTCTTCTTCCTTGTGTTACTGCGGATGACACATACGATTACTTCATCGTTCTCTTACCTTCCTTACTATTCCACGATGACGCGTCCCTTAGTACTTATACCCACCAGTCGCATACTTGTATGCTATTCTCGTTCTACGCAATCATAGCGTACTCTTGATTCCTGCAGTCCGATTGACTCAGTCCTTTGTCCTTCATCTCACTTGTAATTCCCTGATGTCCGATTGACTCAGGCTTCCGTCCTTCGTCCTTCGAAAACCCTTAGTCCTAGTACTTGCTCTGACGTTGAGTCTCTTTGTGAGTACCTCCAGAGAAGTAATCCCTTGAAACTATTCTTTGTGTACGCTTCGTGTAACAATCATTGGCCAAGGACAAGTCATGATGGATCCCATCAAAACCGCTGCCATTTGTGACTGGCAACCCCCCACTTTCATCAAAGACATTCACTCTTTCCTTGGATTCGCTAATTTCTATTGAAAGTTTATTCCCAACTTCTCGAATACCATCGCTCCTCTCACTTTGCTTACCTGGAAAGACCAACCCTGGCTTTGGACCCCTCTCCAACAATGTGCCTTTGAATCCCTCAAGGCTACCTTTTCCACCTCACCTGTCCTAGCCATTCCCAATGTCACTCGCCCCTTCTCCATTATGACAGACGCCTCCCTTCTTGCTGCTGGCGTCATGCTTCTCCAAGCCGACACCAATGGGGATCTTCATCCCTGCACTTACTTCTCCTGCACGTTCGCTCTTGCCGAACATAACTATGATATTTATGATCATGAACTCCTCACTGTCATTCTCGCTCTCACAGAATGGCGTCACTATGTCCTCGGCACCACTCATCCTGTCACCATCATCACTGACCACAAGAACCTTTCCTATATCAAGGATCCTCAAAAACTCTCCTGTCGACAGGCTCGCTGGTCTCTTTTCCTTCAAGACTTTGACATTCTTTGGAAAGTTCTCCCTGGCACTCAGATGGCCCCTGCCAATGCTCTCTCTCATCGTGATCCTCTTGATACCTCCCAAGACAATATCGACTTCTCTATTGTTCCTGATCCCGTAGTTATTAACACTTTGGACCTCACCCTGGCTTCTCACATCCGCAATTCCTCATCTTCTGATCCACTTGTCCTTTGTGCCATTGCTAACCTTGATGATGGTTCACCCTTGTTTCCTCATTCCTCCCTTTTGGACTGGTCCTTTGATAATGGACATCTTTATTTCCATGGTCGTATGTATGTTCCCCCATCATCTTGTTCTGCGTTACTTCATTCTATCCATTCCTCCCCGCTTTCTGGTCACTTGGGTCGTTTTCGTATGAAAGGTATTCTTGAACGAGATTTTTGGTGGCCTGGCCTTTCTTCCTTTGTTTCTCATTTTGTTGCTGGATGTTCTGTCTGCCAGCAGAACAAAGTCCTCACCCACCTGACCACCCCCCCGCTTCTTTCCATTTCTTCCTCATCTTCTCTACCTTTCTGCCAACTCTCTGTCGATCTTGTCACCGATCTTCCCCTCTCTCGCAGTTTTGACTCTTTGATGGTCGTGGTCGACCATGGCCTTATGAAGGGGGTAATCCTCACTCCTTGTTCAAAAACTATTGACACAAAGAGGATCGCCCAACTCTTTTTCGATCATGTATTCAAATGATTCGGCCTCCATGACTCCATCATCTCTGACTGAGGCCCACAATTCACCTCTGCCTTCGCTAGAGAACTTGCCTGCCTTCTCAAATACAATGTCTGCCTTTCCACCACCTATCACCCCCAAACTGATGGACAAACCGAATGGACCAATCAAGAGATCGAAACATATCTTCACATCTTTTGCGCCCATAATCTGCATGAATGGACTAATTTCCTAACCTCCGTCGAATTCCTTCACAATTCCGTTCCACATAGCTCCACCAAAACTTCCCCATTCTCCCTGCTCTATGGCTATGAACCCGTGCGTACCCCACCCTCAGAAAGACATTTATTCCTGCTTTAGAAAGCTGTCTATCTTCCCTAGAACATGCCCAAAAAGAAGCCCTCACTGCACATGAGTCCACCCATTGGATCATGTTATCCTGCTCTACTTGAAAGTTCTCCCCCTGGAAAGTAGGCGATAAAGTGTGGCTAGAAGCCACTCATCTCCATCTCAGATACTCCTCCCGAAAACTCGCCCCCAAACGCCATGGACCGTTTGAGATCTCTCAGATCCTATCTCCCCTTACTTACCAACTCCGTCTTCCTCCCACATGGAAAATCCATGATGTATTCCACGCCACTCTTCTATCCTCTTATCGCCAAACTGAAGCACATGGTCCCTCCTCCTCCCGACCTCCGCCGGATCTTATTGGTACCGAAGAAGAATACGAAGTGGATCATATTGTGTCACACAAGGGATCACAAGGATGCCGGTTGTACCTAACTGCATGGAAGGGGTATTCTTCGGCCAAAAATACATGGGAACCCAAAAGTAATCTCTGTCATGCTCCCACTGTCCTTTCTTCTTATAAACAGACTCATCACTTATCTTGATTCCTCATCTTATTCTCCTCTCTACTCGGGAAGCGGTGTCTCTTCGTGAAGTACCCCCCAACATCAGCAAAATAAGGGTTGGCTGTACAGTGCTGGACAGTGCTGGACAGTGTCATAGTGCTCATAGTGAGGGTCCATATAGATAGTACTCTCATAGTACTCTCATAGTGATCTCATAGTCTGTCACAGTCTATCATAGTATGTCATAGTGATCTCATAGTGTGTCATAGTGTGTCATAGTGTGTCATAGTAATCTCATAGTCTATCACAGTCTGTCATAGTGTGTCATAGTGTAATAAAGTTGAGTAAAAAATGAACCAAAAAATTAATGTTTTGATTAATACACCTACTAACCCTAATCCTACTCAACTTGTAGTATACTACTAATCCTAATCCCAATCCTACATTTTTAATATACATTGAAGTCTAATTCTAATCCAACCCCTATAATACACTTTTACACACTTCTAATTTTAATTTCAAGACTACACTCATATTTATTATACTTTTCATGTACTCTTTACTATAGGTTCAAATGATCAAATGGAAATTATAAATATATGCCAGTGACAAGAGTTGAACTCAAGACTTTTCCAAAATGGCAATTTTCAAACACATTAACCATTAGACCACAAGACCTTGCATAATATGAACCATTAGATGTATATGACTACATCTCTGACCTTTGACACCACACTTTGCTACATTTTTCATTAAATATCTCTGTCCACCCCTGCTACACTTTCTGATACTTGTGTACACTTTTCACTACACCCTGCCATATTTTTTACCACATTTGGCCACACTTCTTCACCATCCTTTGGACATTGCAATTCTAAGTCTAATTTTAATTCATGCTAATCCTAACCCTACACTTTTTGATTCACTTTTTACTATCATTATTATACTGTGACAAACTATGACATACTATGCTAGACTGTGACAGACTATGACAGACTATGGCAATACTCTGGCAAACTGTGACATACTATGACAGACTATGGTAATACTCTAACAAACTGTGACATACTATGATTTTAGCCAACACTATGAAAGACTATGATGATACTATGAGTACTATGATACTGGACAGCACTGGACAGTAACCCTGATTGTGCTAATGAAGTGTGGTAAAGAAAGTGTAGCAAAAGGTATAGTAAAAAGTGTGGCAAAAAGATATAGCAAAGTGTACTAGTTAAAGAGTATTTAAAAAAATGGATTGGGATGAGTACCACTATGAATACTATGAATACTATGGAAATACTATGGATACTATGAGATCACTATGAAAATACTATAAACTATGAGTACTATGAGTACTATGAATCATCTATGAAAACACTATAAATACTATGAGTACTATGAGTACTATGAACACTATGGCAAAAATCAGGATTTGCTGATGAAGTATATGCTCATCTACAACTTTTTCTTCCTAAACAACCAATATGTCTTTTCTTTCTTCTTCTGTTGCATCTTCATCATTTCCTTCTTCTTCCTTATCTACTTCCCTGCTGCATTCCAGGCAAGTCTTGCCGACCTTACTACCCATCTCCGCCATCCATTCGCTCTACGCCACCATCCTCACCAGCCCCGCTCTCCTCTGCGCCATCGGGGCCCTCCCTTTATATGAAGAAGATGTCGTCACTCAAGAATTAGTTCGTCTTTTTCATGAAATATCCAGTGCTCAATGGTATCACTTTCAAGCGGCCCCCAGCGACCTCCCAGCTGAGTTCAGCCTTCCTCTTCATCTCCATCTTGATGCTCTTCCTCGGTGAGTTCTCTCTATTCTCCATCTTTATGGTTTTCATCAATACGTTGAATGTCTTTCCCCTGCTGTCATTTACCCCACCTTCCGTCGCATCTACCTCTCCCTGCCAATGATTGATCATGACCATTACCTTGAATGGGCCCAGTTACCTGCCGTTGCCAACTTTCCTCCTTCTACTCCTATACTACCAGTTCCCTCTCGCACTCCTGCTCTTATTACTTGGATCTCCTCCCCCACCTCCTCTTCCTCCTCCTCTTCCCCTACTGCTGTTGAGGAAGCTCCCAAGGACTTATTAGCCTGGTCCAATGCAGTAGAAGCAGTTTATCAACACCTCCCTGATGGCAGCCATATTTTATCATCCCCAACTCACGTTATGCCCGTTTGTCCTCGTCGACCCACCTCTGCCCTCACCGAGTGCTTTTGGTGTCATCATCTCAGTCACTATCAAGAAGATTGTCTGGATTACTCCTGCCCATACTGTCACCAGTCCTCCCCTAGTCACCCTCAGTCCACTTGCCTTCCCACGCAATGCGACTTTTGCCATCATTGGGGACATGGACATCACTTTTGCCCTGAGCGAATATGCGGCCATTGTAATCAACATGGACATGTGGCTGATGACTGTCCATTTGAGGTGTTATCCTATGAACAATCCACCATTCTCTTCAGCTCTTCCTCTATCCCTCAAGATGAATCAACCTGATGGACTTTTTATCAAACCTGGAGTTCGATTATACGAAGGGGGTAATGTTACGGTTTTTCTCCTTTTCCCTCATCTTTATCTCTTTTGCTTCCCATGATGAGTACACCCTTTCTTAGATCTCTTTCGGATAATATGGGACGTAGGTCTTTTAGCGATTAGTCCTGTACATTCTATGTTTGTTCTTCTTTGATTCTTTCTATTGCTTTCCTTCTTGTTCTTCAAACACTTATCTCCTTGGCCGATTCTCTCATATTAGCCTCGTAGTTCCTATCTTCCATGTGTTACTGCGGATGATGCATCTCCTTACATCATCGTTCCTTTACCTTCCTCGATGTTCTCTGATAATGCGTCCCTTAGTACTTATACCCACCTGTCGTGTACTTGTATTCCTTACACTCGTTCTATGCAATACTAGCGTACTCTTGTGTCCTGACGTCCAATCGACTCAGACCATCGCCTCTCGTCTGTCCCTTCGAATCCTCGACCCTCGACCCTTGAACCTTAGACCCTTGATCTTCATACTCTCTCAGATGAAGTGTCTCTCTGTGAGTACCTCCTGAGAAGTATTTGTTCAAGGTTATTTCTTTGTGTACGCTACGCATAACAACTAGCTGGGGATCTATTCCCTTTAGTTGCCCGCTCTGAGGTTTTCTCCCTAAAAGTGTCCTAACTGAGTATACTCCTAACTATGGGTCTAAGTAGTTCTATTTATAGCGTGGGAACTTCTCTACACAGCCTCACTGTCTGTTTGTAGAGGAATATACTTGTGAGCACTCATTGGTTGAGTTCAATTCAAGTAGGAATCTTTTTCCTAAAAGAGGGAACTGTCCAAATGGGGCTGAATCGCGCTCCTTATATAGTAATTTACATGTGGCTGTGCTACCTTCAGTTCCGAGGTGGCTGTGCCAAAATATGACTCATACTGACTTATACTAACTCACTTTGACTCATCCTGTCAGAAAATGACTTGCAATAAGCTAAAAATAGCCTTTGGCTTGGCAATGACTCATCATGACTCATGCTGTGCAGGTCACATGATCTGAGTCAGGTGATTTACAACTGAGATCACATGCTCCAATTGCTTCTTTGACACTTGGCTAAGTACTTAAGGGTAAAAGAGATATTAAGAAAATGGTTTGCTATGTACTTGTAGGTAGTAATAAAAGTATGTTGGAAGAAGTCATTTTGTTTCTTCACAACCTATGAACGAACAAATAAGAAAAAAATAGAGGTATATTCTAGACACTATGGTCTATGTATATGTCCCTTAATTAGCTAAGCATTTGGACTGTGGGAATATAGTAAAAACTCAAATCTCGGATCAAATGTCTAGCATCACATATACAATAACTATATATCCACATCCAAACATTTTGGTGCAGGTCAGCGGCACTCATATTCATAATCCACGCATTCTTCCCAATAATATATATGGAGCTAGACCTCCTGTAGAGATCGAACAAGAAGTCATATCATCTATTCCTACAAGTGAGAAAGATAATCTTGGATCCTTATACAGTGCATATTTCTTTGGCTCTTTATTAGCCTCTGCAGTATCCATGACTGCCACACTGATGCACTATAAGAATGTCCTGAAACTTTCAAAAAGAGATCAGAACAAATAGAGGATAGCTATGGAAGAAGAAATTAAGTCGCTTAAAGAGCACAAAGTATGGGAATTGGTTGACCTTTCACCTGGACGAAAACCTGTCAAAGGGAGATGGGTATATGTTGTCAAAAGCAATGGCTGCACTAAGGCTCACTTCATAGCAAAAGGCTTTATACAAGTCTATGGAATAGATTTCAAAGAAACCTTTTCACCAGTTGCAAAATTTGAGACTGTTTGACTTCTTCTATCAATTGCAGTGCTCGAAGATTGGGTAATTGAAGTGCTAGATGTCAAGACTACTTTCCTATTTGAAGAACTTGATGAAGAAATTTATATGGAACAGCCTGAAGGTTTTGTCCAACCCGGCATGGAGAAGAAAATTTGTTGCTTGCTAAGGGCAATCTATGGCTTGAAACAAGCCATCCTACAATGGAACAAGACACTTCACAAATCTCTTTTAGCTATGGAATTTGTTAGAACACATGGAGATCCTGGCGTCTATGTTCATTTTAACGGTCAGGACATTATTATTTTAGTCATTTATATTGACAATGCTCTCTTTCTTGGCTCCAACCAATCCTATTTCTTGAGGAAGAAGAAAGAATTCATGAGCAAATGGAAAAGCTGTGATCTTGGAGCTGCTACTGAATATCTTGGCATGCGCATTACTCACAACCATTCTAAACGAACATTGAAGCTTGACCAAGTTGCTTATGTCAAAAAGGTCATTGGTTGCTTCAAACTGGACAATGTCAAAGTAGCTCATACCTCTCTACCTTCTGGATATAACCCTGCTCCTCTTACCATGGAAACCTCCTCTTAACTTCATAGTTGATATCAGTCAGTGATTGGATCACTACTGTATATCATGCTGGGAACTCGCCCAGATATTGCCTTTGCTGTTATCAAGATGTCACAGTTCTCTGCTAATCCATCAGAAGAACATCTGTAGAAAGCACTCTATATAGTGTGGTATTCAATTGGTATCAAGGATCTCTGCATTACCTATAATAGATCTTCTCAATCCAACATCATGGCATACTCTGATACAGATTGGGCTGGAGATCGTGAAACTCATCGATCTACCTCTGGCTATGTGATGTTCATTGGCAATGGAATAGTCTCTTGACTTTCCAGATGACAATGGAAGATAACCTTGTCTTCAATGGAAGCAGAATATGTTAGAATGACAAAAGCTGTGAAACAGCTTTCTTGGATTCGGATACTTCTTTCCAAACTGAGATTTAACCTCAGAACCATTCCCCTACTCTGTGACAATCAAGGTGCCATGTTCCTTGCTGCTAATCCAGCACAAGAAGGTCGTTTGAAACACATAGAAATTCCAGAATACTATATCTGAGAATGTGTTACAGATGAAAAGATTAAACTCTTCTATATTCCCACTGATGAACAGGTTGCAGATATCTTTACGAAGAATCTGACATGGCAATGTGTCAAGGAGAATCGCAAGAAGCTTTCTCTTATGCTTTATTCATCTCTTTCATCATGAATAGCGAGGTGGAGTATTGAAATATTGAAATGGTTAGGTTTCATTATGATAACCTTATCCTTGTCTGGGTCACTCTTCATGATTACTAATTCATCTAGACCCATGACATCATTGTTCTAGACCGGTGACATCATTCTTATCTCTTATCTTTATCATGACATCATATTACAAATATCATAATGGTGAAACATCACACCATTCTCTTGGCATATTGTGCCATACCATGTGCATCTTCTGCCATTGGCTGATTACTGCTGCACATTACACAGCCCTTCATCCTTTTAGGATATTTTCACAATACATACAAACATTGCTGTACTGTATATAAACCTGGCTCCTTCAGAGCCCACAATCTAAGTTCTTTACTTTGTAACCACATTGTAAATAACTTCTAGCAACTAGCTTGCAAGTACGCTCTACAGCAAGTGAGTATTCTCCCTCACTGGGTTTACCCTTCCACTGTTGCCTTTGCACTGAAAGAGACCTAGCAACCTCTTTAGCAGGAGTGGTCTTGTAGAGGAAAGAAGTGGTCCTTGTCAAATTCCTTAATCTGGCCATTGGGGAGAACATCTCCAGAGAACCAGGATCTACCTTTTACAGTTGATAGGCCATCAAGGGGGGTGATCCTCTGAGCTGTCACAGTTCAGAGAAGGTTATATTGGTCAAGGGACTCTTTCGGTACTCTGATGAAGAGGTGGTCATCTACCCAATGGAGTATTGGGCCGAGGCCCATTGAGTGCATGATGTCTGCTCCTGCTCCTCCAATGTTACCATATATGCCCCTAGAGGGGGCAAATCCAAAGCATAGAGAGGTGTCAATCACAAAGTGTAAGTTGGATAAGCGTACTACAAGTGTAGGCCATTGTGAAGAATGCAGGGGAATGGTGTGGTAAGCCTTGGCAACATCTCACACTACACCCTGGGAGCCTGGAGGAAGGCTCGAGATTAAAATTGCTACTACAGAGAAAGTACTGTAAAAGGAGGGGAAATCATTGGGGTCTACTAGGGAATTGATAGATGGAGTGGGGGACAGGGGGTATGGAAAAGAGAGATTCTGGATAAGGCAGAACTTGCCCAGCTTGGGTATGATTGAAAGAGGAGCTGTCTGGAATGGTCCAAGAGTGTCCTCGATCTCAGGGTGGATGTAAGGTCTGATATATCTGTTTTTGGCAAATTCTTTTTCAAGTATGTCAAGGAATACATCTGGGTGTTCCAAGACAGTGGGACTGTTTGCAGGTGTGAAGGTATATACAAGGGGGGAAAGATTGGTGGTAAAACCAAAGCAAAGTCCATTGTAAATATTTGGGTATCTATGAACAAGATGAGCTGCTGCTAGGTGGTCACGCCATGCATCAGGGTTATATGGTGTTACTGCTCAGCTTTGCCTGAGTGCAATGGCAGTTTTGAGCACCATGGTCTGGCTTGCCACATCCTAAACACTCGTGTTAGGCAGATTTTTGGGGGAGGGTGCAGCCTCAGGACTTTTGCTAGTTATTGCAGAGGGTGTTGCCATTGCTGTCAGTAAGGTGCCCTTCTGTGGTACAGCATGTGTGTGTGGGGGATTCATCCCACAGTTTCAGAGAGTTGCATTCGAAGATGCAGTGGGGGTGGCAGCCCAGGCAGATGGGATATGCTGACTTGGCAGCAGAAGGGTCGCTGTTGGTCCACCTGTGGCAGTGCTTTGGGGAGGACAGTACATGGGTGGTCAGCAGGAGGGACTGTGGGGACTGGTGAAATCAAGAACAGGGGGGATGCAAAGTGTGAGTTGTGCCGTCTGTCCATGGGTGGATCAGAGTGGTAGGTGTTGGGATGGCACAAATGGCGTGAGTGGGAGGGGGAGTACTGGGACTCAATAAAGGCCTCAACCTACAGGCCATGGTAGGGAGGGGGGAGAAAATGCAGTGCACACAGGTGGCAATGCTGGCAATGGGGCAAAGGGTAGCCACAGCATATGAATCAGAGAACAACAGGATCAAATACTTCCATCAATCTCAACAGTTCAGGCATCACACAGAATAATGTCATCCTCAGTGAAAGCAACAGAAAAATGAGCTGGAGTAGCTCTAATGGTCCCCCACAGTGGCACACTTTCATACCCATCCTCTTTTGGATAGGGTCGGTGGTGATCCCCAGCCCTCTAGAGCAGATATGAACAATGCTTTCACGAGAGGTGTTCCTGGAATCATCATCTTGTGCCCTGGAATCTGGTCTTATGGTCCCTAAAGGCACAAGTGTACCACCAATCCAAAGGGGTACCCTGGTCTGATTCAGCCTGTAGCATATAATCCCATTCAGGTGATAAAAGTGCTGCCTGCCAGCAGGCCTCCATGGACAGTCAGCAACCAGTGGCCAGAAGGCACAGGTGGATTGGTTCAACACAAGCTGTTAAGGACTTATGAAAGGGTTGAAGAAAATGGCAATGTCATTGTTCTAGAATGGTCTTCAGAGGGGGTTCCTATGGTGAACGATTGGTAGAAAACTGAAGCATTGATGAGGAAATCTTCAGGGGGCGTGGGAAGTCTGGGAGACAGATGGTCAGAGGCCTTTGGTTGCATCCTGGCCTTACCTTTACTTTTCTTATCTTTTACTGTTTGGAGGGTCTGATTATCCGACGTCATTGGTCAAGACACTGTTCGTCAACCATGTGCCCCATATACGTGTCACCGGTAACACACTTTGCCAAGTAGGCATGTACATCGTTACAGAGATTACACAAAATGAAACACATTGTACATTGTACCCACCCCCGCCGATCATCAGCGTGACCAAATTCTAAGATCTTTCAGCCTCTATTTACTGTAAGTAGATAAAATGAAATCGCCTTCTATACCCCGCTAGCAAAACATGAGTTTCATCGGAAATCGCGCAGTCGAAGGTCTGCCCATCCCGCACCCAGCCCTTCCCAGGAATCCCATTTTCGGCCGCCAAGCCACCTCGTGATACGCTGTCGATCGCGCCGCTCCTGTCCTTGTGCATCAACTTCAACGTCCTCGAGGACCCCCTCCCCTGCATTCCCACCTTCCCCTTCCTTCCGTCCAAACGCCAACACAGCCCACCCAATCACGATCATCCCTGGCGGTCGTTGCTCCCCAACACCCGCCAGCGCACACTCCACATCCTCGAGCGTCGACACGAGGACCCTCTGGTCTGGCATCGAGCCGCGCTCGATGATCGCGATCGGAAGATACGCCGGATAAGGAGAGCCGTCGCGTCGTCCTCCGTGTTCGGTCGTCACGAGTGCGCGCACGACCTCGCCCAGCCGCGCGACGCCCATGAGCACGAGCACGGTGCGTGCGCGGTCGTAGCCTGGGAGAGAAACCGTCTTGCCTTGGCGACCGACGCCGGTGCAAACGACAAAGGACTCGGCAACGCCACGATGCGTCACTGAGATTCCGGCGCATGCGGGTGCAGCGAGCGCGGAGGAGAGTCCTGGAAGAACGAGTGGGGAGTAGCCGTGTGCACGGAAGTAGGCCAGTTCCTCGCCGGCGCGGGCGTACACTATCGGATCGCCTTGTTTCAGCTGGATTGATCGTATATAGTGCGTCGAACGAAAAGCGAGTAATAGTAGAGAAACGGATATGAGTCAAAAAGAACATCGTAGCCATATCAAGACGCACCCTAACAACGGTAAGACCGCGATTAGCAGCCTCTACGGCTGCCTCCATCATTTCCGACTGCGCACCGTCCGCATTCCCAGGGAATTTGCGCGCAATCCGCACCTCAACGTGCGGCGGAATGAGCTCGAGGACAGGCGCTGGAACGAGTTTATCAGAGAGTACGATGTCAGCGAGTTTCGTCAATGCCGTGTGTGTTGCGAGTGTGAGAAGAGAAGGATGGCCTGGTCCAGAACCAGCGAGGAGGATGCGGCCTTTGGTGTGCTTGGGAAGGGAAAGGGTGAGATCGATCCCGTGTTGCGATTTCTTCTCGTCCGTCGAGAGGATGAGTGCGTTTCCTTCGTGAGCGACATCGCCGTCCAGAATCTCCTTCATCTCGCGTTCTGTCATCGCCGCAAGCCGCGAAATGGGCCAGTACTCGCTGACCTGGACGACCCACCTCATCTGGCGTCTGGAAGCTTCAATACTGCTTTCCTCTGTGGTGGAATCACCTGGTGGTCTAATCGGGACCGGACTGTTTGGGGTCGTCACAGTGTAGTCCTCGCCTCCTTCACCGTCTGCTGGGGCTTCGCTCTCCTTGGCTAACTTTGTCGCTATCTTTCGGAGCTGCCCAACTTTGGTCACGGCGGCTCCGACGTCCTTGGATAGCCCAGCAATAATTTCCCTCCGCACCCGGCCCCCAAGCCTGCATCCTTCCCTGTTCGTGGTTACACCGATCTGCAGGGGAGTCTTGGACGACGAAACGGGGTCTACGAAGCGGTGTGTTGCCGTAAAGGAGAAGTCACAGAACTCTGGCATGTCAGTGACGTTGACGGGAATATGATGGGCGCGGCATAACCTCGCGAGATGGATCGCGCGGAGGCGTGAAATGGAGGCAAATGGCGAGGTTGAAGTGGTGTCGGTGACACATACGAGAGAGATGGGGGTGTTCGCAAGGTAGTGATCCAAGGCCGCCATGTCCCGGCTTGTTCCCGAGGTGTTGGTGTCGACGGGACCTGCAGAGGACTCGGAAACGGGGAGATGGTCCCAGTCGATCACCTCGAGTTGGCCATGCTCTGCTCTCCATCTGAGCTCCTCGCAGACCGCTTCAAGACCGCCGTTCACGAGGACCTTGACGACAGCGTCTGCTTCGAGGGAGGCATAGGTTCTGCTTGCTGCTAGTGTGTCACCTCCGACGATGAGAACGGACTTGGTGTGCATCCTGAACGAGAGAATGAGAGACGCCCCGCCTGTAGGTGGTGGAAATGGGTCCATGTCGGTCGTTGAACTTGACGACCATTCTCTTGCTTTTTATCTCAGGCCTGTCCGACCCACAAGACGTTCCTGCCAAGCGTGATAACATTTTGAGCACTGTGTAGATTACGTCAGCTGGGGAAGAACCCTTGAGAAGTCATGCTCGGCAAAGATCACTCGTGTGGAGCTGCACCGCGTCCATGCAGCTCGTCGACAACGATACTGTGAGCGATCTCCCGGTCTGTAAACGTCGATTCATCGTCGTTGCAGTTTCTCAAACAACTCACTGCGTTGTTTGAGTCGACAAAAGACAAGGGGACGATATGGCTGACGCACAAACGACGTACGTGGACCTACTTTTCGTTCCTTTCCAAGTGCTCAACGTTGCGCACGTAGTTACTCGTGATGGCGAAGACGCCACGATGGACAGTGTTGGCCCGGACGAGAAAGAGTTCCCATGTCTGATCCGTGTCACAAACGGCAAAAGGGCCAACTTCTCTACGCACGTAGGTCCCTTGTTCACATCGCACTCCTGCATATCCTGATCCCCATTCCCATCGATTCCTTCGCGTCTTTCGCCCTACTCCCTCCTTCCGTGCCACATGTGTCACGATTACGATCACACGATGTGATCATCCTGATCATCCTAGGTCACCCCTTCCGATCTCCCGAAATTCCACGCTGCCTACGGTGGCCTCCTCAAAGCGTCTTTCACGGCACTCCGTAAACGGGATAAAAAGCGCGAAAAACAGCGCGCGGAACAGCTTGCAAAACGAAAACAACGCATGGCAGAACCAGTCATCATCGATGGACCCAAGCGCGGTAACCGCCGGCGGAAGCGGCAGAGAAAGGTGAAGGCGGTGACAAGGCAGGAGCAGGCAAAGGAGCGGGCGGCGAAACGGGAGGAGAGGGCGAAAGCGCAAAGATTAGTGTCGTAATCAGAGCTCGGGCATGGTACTGTTGGCGTAGTGGCACTTTGATCCCCTGGGAGCTTGCCAGTGTAAGATCAGGATGATATAAGTACATATGACTTGTCGTGACTGACAAGGGGCACCCCGTCCATATAATAACGCTGCAAACTCCGGGAACGAAAAGGGTTTGATGACCTTCTGAACACTCGTGATACAAACTTGGTGGGCATGTAAACCGGATACTAGTTTTGATATACAAATAACCTGGTAATTAGCACAAGACCATGGTACATCATATAGGTAAATCATTCGTAGCCCAACTATTGTATCAGTAATGTATGACTCACTGCCTGCCAGTGCTGACCCAATTGGGGCCCAAAGTAATAGGAATGATCTATGGTATGTATGTAAAAGCAGAGTACATGCACATCAAAAGTCATCACATCGACGTCTAGATGAGTCTACCACTCGACCAGCCCAGGTACGTCGGCGTCTGCTTGATCCAGTCGACGAGCTCTTCCCGCTTGACCTTCACACCCTGATCTGTTGCCTGCACCTTGCCTTTTTTTCCGTCGACAAACTCCCATTTTTGTTCCTTGACGATGACCAGGCCTTGCTTCAGCTCGTCGCCGCCGAGCAGAATGTCAAACGGAACCTCGTCCCTTTCCGCCGCCGCAAACTGTGCCGGCAATTTTGGTTTCCGCTTTGCCAGGAAATCTGTCTAGAGGCGACGTCAGTCACCCACCCGCCACCCGCCACACGTCGGAAACGAGCTCACCTTGATCCCAGCCTCTCTCAGCTCCTGAACCAATCTGATCCGCTCCTCCAGCAGCCCATCACCCACAGCGATCACGTACGCCATCGTCTCCTTGCTCCGCATGCCCTTCTCTACCCACTTGGGCCATACGAGCGCGAATATCCGATCTAGCCCGATACTGACACCGATACACGGACATTGGACACCCTTTTTTCCCTCTCCTGCGGCTGCAGACGTGAAAGAGCCCACGAGGTTGTCGTATCGTCCCCCAGCGGCGATGGAGCCGACGCCGACTTGGGATTCGTCCACCTCCTCTTCCTCCTCTGCATCTTCGGCTTTTGGCTTCTTGGTCTTCTTCTTCGAAGCTGCGGGTGCGGGCGTGGGCGACGTTTCCGACGGCGTCGGCGCAGGACCGTTTGGGGTGAAACCGGGAGGTGCTGAAGCTGCTACAGTAGCCTCGTATATGATTCCAGTGTAGTAATCGAGACCGCGTGCCAGCGACATGTCGAAAGAAATCTGTCGATCTGTAAGAACGACGTGCGATCAGGGATACTAGATTCGGCACACTTTATCGAGGACTTTGTATGCTCTGAAAAGAGTGAACAAGAGTTCCATCTCGAGGATGCCGTCTTTTGCACTGGGATTGGACATCAATATTTCGTTGGACTTGAGTTGATCCAGTAGAGATGGTCCTCCTGTTTGGGTTCTGATCGTCACCCCGAGAGTTGGTAGAGTTTTTGGGTGAATGACTGACCCTTGAGTTTGACATACTCTCCAATCTTGTCTGCGACTTCAGGGCTCAACCCTTTCTCGTCTGTCATCTCCTTCTTCACATCCGCCCAAGGTAGCTAGCGACACAAAAGTTGAGCAAACTGACATAGAACACGTCTCCAAGCAGAGGCGTACCTTGTCAAGTTTGTCTACGGCAGAGGAGATCGCACGTATCTTCTCCGGTGGTACGCCACACGTCTCGAAAATCCCATCTAATATTTTACGGTTATTAATCTGTTACGGAGCGTGTTCAACAGACACATGATACGACATCACCACACGAAACATCTCACCTTGACCGTGAACTCGCCCACATCCAGCCGTGTGAGAATCGTACAGAGTAAACCAACAATCTCCGCATCCGGAATCATCGGATCCCAAACGCCAACGATATCCAAATCCTAGCACGAACGTCAGTGCCCGATTGGAGCGGCACAAATCACAAACGTCGTACTGCTTGCATAAACTCTCTCATCCGTCCCTTGGACATGACAGGGTTATCCCTCCGATACACCTTTCCGACTTGCCAGAGTTTTCCTTGTATCGTCCCACCCGACATGGCCAGATATCGTGCGAGCGGGACGGTGTGATCGTACCTCAGTGCCAGTTGTTCCCCTCCTTGGTCCATGAGATCAAAGATGAGCTTTGAGTCCTCGCCGTACTTGTCCGTCAGCACGTCCTTGCGCTCAAATACAGGCGTGTCCAGACAACTCCCTCCGTACGACGTGAAGACATCCTTGACGATCCGTTCGATGTGCTCCCGACAAAACATCTCGGCGGGTCCATAGTCTCGTGTACCCTAGGGGAGGAAAGGGGCGAAAGAAGACAACGTCGGGTTCAAAAAAGTCAGCCTCAAATCGATCACCACACACACACCAGATGGCCGGGCTCACCTTGGCAGTCTTGAGCAACAGCCGGTCTTTCTTCTTCCCATCTTTGCTGTCGCTTGTCCCAGCGGCCCCCGCCTTCCCGATCGCACCAAACGTTTTCTTGAGTTCGCCGAGTTTCTTCTTGGCAGCGTCGAGGGCGGTTGGGTCTGTGTTTTGTAGTCTGAGCTCGTTGACGAACGCTGTTTGTAGTGTGATCTCTGCGGCGAGCGATTGGGCAGTGGACATTGCGCGTGTGCGGTGGTGTACGGAGGTCGGCGATCGATAAAAGCAAGTCCGGAGCAGGGCACGAGTAGGAATCATCAAATCTCACCGAAACGGATAAAATAGCCAAAGTTGGTAGGCCTGACTCGATACCGAGGACCCTGATCACCGCGTACTTGTCGTCTTGCTACTACACTACTACTAGAGTACATCGTCCAAGTATCGAAATAACCACCGTGAACAGCAGCGCTCGTTCCGTGTCAGAATGTAATGCATCCTCACCGTCCTCGTCTACAGTCAACCGCGGCAGCGTCTCATCGTGAGCGCCCATGAGCTGCTCGACAACCTTGTCCATCCATTTCTCCCACACCCCGTGAGTAGTAGGGACGTGTGGGGGACATGTATGGTGGGTTCCGAGACGGCAGTCTTGCCCTTGCGCGGAAGAGTGCGTAACATCATGAAAAAGCAAGAGACACTAAGACCACCATCGTCGTTCTCGCACCAACACAGAACCGACACATCTGCGGACTTCCAAGCGTTCGAAAGAGCTTAGCTTGTATTTCTCCATGTCGAACGAGAAGAGGTAATAATTGTATACCCACAACACGCTGAGAGACGATGGACATGAGTTGGCCAAACAGGGTTTCCGAGGAATGAGAAGAAGCTGGAGGATGAGCTGAGTGGTGAACAGAAAGAGACACACGACGCCGATGGCGGAGTAGCTCTGGTGGAGACCACGACGGGATCTACCTTTGGTATGTAGGTCGGTGTACTCTCGTGATGGCGTTCGCGCTCCCTTCTTCGCCTTTGATTACCACCACGCTGTCCTCCAGTAGTATTCCAGGCGGAGGATCCGTCGCCGGATTTCAATCTTTCCCTGCCAGCGACGAACGTGACGACACCACTGGAGACGACCACCCCAAGCAAAATCATGGAGGAACTGTACCAGTCGTAGACCAGCCCGTACACGATGCAGGTTGCGACGCTGATCGTCTCCGGAATGAGCCCACTAGGGCCTGGGTGAGGGGTAGTCGTCTAATGGGGGTTGCAGTCGACGGGGCCCACGACAAATGTAACGTCAATCGGATCCATCAACCTCCCTGGAACCATCACCTCCATCTATTTGCTCCGCTTTACAGTGTGATGTCCCAGATGCCCTGTGTGCACCGTGGTCCCATACAAGGCTGCAATATATGACCCGTGACTTACAAGCACTCAAGCCGTGAAGAACCTGGAAACCCCGTTTTAGGTGATCTCTCTTCTCCGAACCCTCGTGCCATCGACGAAGCCGGCTTACCTTGGATGCCTTATCGCCCCGGTCTTTGTAGAAAAGGAGAGGCTTGCGGTGGTATAATGGGAGCGGGACTCGGCGTTCTTGGCTCGGAGAGTCCCTGCAAACTGCTAGCTAGCTGGACTCGGAATGTGGAACAGCCGAAATGGTATTACTGTACCACAGAAAGTTAGCTAGAGAGTTGTTTCCGATCACATTGGATCGATGTTACCTGGGGGTGCCTTGAAACTTCGTTCCCCATTCTCCCAACCACCCCTCACAAGCACCAAATGGGAGACACGGTTGACACGAGCGCAAGTAAACCACTTTGCCCTAATGAAGACACAAATGAGATTTGTGAGTGTGTGTCCGTGTTTCGTCAGCGAGCGTGGGATCTTCTGCCGCATCTTTCTTTCTTTTCGCGCTCTCTGGCGACTACGACGACGACAGCAAGAAGATACTCAGCAATGGATGACGGTACGTCTTCAGCATCAGCCCCGACGACGACGACAATTTCTGCATTCGATATTTTCTGCGGCAACAACCCGCCTCAGTAGTACCAGCACACCACGTACTAGTGGTTTCCCACCGCGCTTCAGCACTGACGTTTGAAACGACGTTGGGGTTCAGCATCTCTTTCTCTCTTTTGCTGGTGGCCAGCTCAAGGCTGGCGTCTCCCTGATACCATACACTAGCTTACCCACATTTTTTCCGTTCGGCGTCCAACGTCCAGCATATACACCCTGCACCTCTCCCATTTCTCCCCCTCTCCTGACCTTTCCTCTCCAAACCAACCCGCCGATGAATCAACGTTGATATTTTTCTCTTCCCATTCGCCAACCCTCCGTGGTGGTCTTTTGTGTTTTTCTCTCTTCAGCCTGGAACTCCCAAGACATTGCCCCTTCTGGGATCAGCATCCCAGCAGATGCGAATATGAACGGTGGTCCGCCCCACGGCGACGAACCTAGCTGGAACACTGGCGTTCGGTCCCCAGGTCGTGATCGTGGTGGCGACCTTCCCCGCCGCTCCAGTAGAAGCAGGAGCCCTGGACGCGATGACCGAGGGTATGCCCTCTTGCTCTCACCCCATTTAATAAATAACCTGTCCTCTTTCTTTCTTTCTTTGCTTTTATACCCAAAATAAATCACAGCCCTCGTGAGGGAGGAGGTCTCAACCCTGGAAACAACCTCCACGTCTCTGGTCTCAGCCACAAAGTCGACACTCGCGACCTCGAGCAAACTTTTGCCAAGATTGGTCGTGTACGTTTGTCTCGTCTGTCTGTTTCCTCTTGGGGTCCGCATCTCTGGAGGGAGTGGGTTTACTGGTCATTGACGACGAGTCGTTCTAGGTCAAGAAGGCGTCTGTCATGTACGACCCTCACACCCGCGAATCCCGTGGGTTCGGTTTCGTCACCATGGAGACCGGCGAGGAAGCTGACGCTGCGATCACTGCGTTGAACGCGACGGAAATCATGGGCAAAATCGTCACTGTGGAAAAGGTGATGTGGGAGCGTTTCGTGCTTTGTTGTCAGTGCTGACTCGTTGGAACTTTAGGCTCGACGTGGGCGTGCTCGGACACCCACACCTGGACGTTACTACGGGCCGCCGAAACGCCACGACTGTATGTTCGAGTTTGTTTGCTGTAGAGACACGATCTGAGGATGCGATGCAGATGAGCGACCCTATGATCCCCGGCCATACGACAGCCGTTACTCTCGCGATCAGGAGCACCGAGGTGGAGGCGGTCGCGGTGGCTGGCGGGGTTATGAAGACCGCCCGCGCGACTATGATCGTGGCTACCGCGATTACGACCGAGGGGGATACGGTGGTGGTGGTGGTGGTGGTGGACGCGACTACGAGCGCGGTGGCCGTTATGACGACAGGAGGTACTAGCGTGGTAAACATGACCACGGAACCGTAAACGGTTGAGTATCGGCCTCAGTTTTTATTTCCAAATATTCGTCCTATGTCATTCTCTTGTGCGTTTGACTCACTGCCTCCTGTGTTGACATTCCTGTATGTATTCGCTAAGTCGTTTCGTGATTCTGAATACAATTTGGCTTTCAAGTTGGGGTATCTCCTGATATTTGATGCTTTCAATCTTGGGCAATGATTGCGACCAACTATACTGTAGTCAATTGGTTTCTCTAGAAGACGCTCCGATACCTAGGTTCGTGACGATGACTTCTCTTCCTCATCAGTTCTGGTAACACCTCTGCAATCCTGGACACCTCCTCACTGCACACGCTGATCACGCTCGCCCTCACCTCGCCCTCACACAACACGGGCTCAACGAACCGAACGCAACCAATGACTGCATCCCCTTGATGTCGCTCATAAACGCCTCGACGGCGTATAGTGCCTCGGCGTAGATGGTCCCGGGGCAGCCTACCTTTGCGAATCTGGCGAGGGCGAGCTGAAAAGAGAGGTGGTGAGAGTGAGGAGGGCGTGGTAGGGGCAAACGATGGAGGTGGGTGTGAGGGAGCGGAGACGGGTGCGAGGGAAGTAAATAGAGGAGGGACATGCCCGCTCTTGGCGCTGATCACCATCGATGTGACCGCGCTGGCAGCCCGGGCTCGGGGGAGACGACTCTGAATGCGGCAGGCACAAGCGGGGAGTATGGTGCGGAGGAAAGAAGAGATGCGCCACACGCCTTGCGCTCGGCCCTTAGCTCGGCCAAAGACTACAACTGTGCACTAACGACGCGAATCTCGAAGCGTGCTCGACAAGGCAGAAGTGCGAGTGAGGCGTCCACGCCAATTTTGCCAGCCCGTTTGCGAAGGCATCAAGGACAGTGGGAGTTATTGGAGCGGACGATTTAGTGCTAATTTGGAGTACACCGCATTACAACCGCACGTAACACCGCTTGTTCGGCTCTCGACCTCCTACCCTACCATCTCTGTCCTCCCACTCACCGTATACTCACTGTTTTCACCTACAGCCCGATGAATATGGCCAATCCAGCTCAAAGTGTCATGTATGGATATCGATTATCTCCTTGATTGCGTTGAGAATGTGCTGAATGTGGTTTTAGGGCGAAAACAATCGCTATCAAAGGTGAGGTCGCAACGTTGGACCGTCCGTTGTATGCGAGTTAGCTTTCTTTCAGACATCCAACTTCAAAGTCAAGCGCAGCGCAACATGTCGCTTGTGAGGCAACACGTCCGATTTACCGTAGGTGATACCTCGCGGTCGACGAACAGCACAGACGCAAGGAATCGCACCTCTTGGAATGAAAATTTATATTTGTGCGTACACATCCTGTGTTGTACGCCAGGAAACTGAATATCGTTAGTGACGGAAACGATCGCTCCGTTCTCCTCGTACAGGTTTACCAAAGGCACCTCATCTTCGTGAGGGGGAGGAAACTAGTGGGAAGTCTCACTGACACTATCGGCGGAATTTTGGGAAAATTGGAGGATGGAGGTACGAGGATATCATGTATGGCCTGGTCTACTGACGCGAGCTCTGCGGTCAAAAAGTCTTCGAAGGCGCTCTTCACAAAGATACCTCCGATGGGTCCGATCTTTCTGGGTTCACAATCAAGTTTGCGTTGGCTGCCGAACCACGGGTGGACATTAATGCAGACGAACGTCAAGCTCCAGACACTGTCGCTGTGGCAACCGCAGCGATCAATACTAGTACACGCGTCTTGACTGAGGCACAGGCATTCGAACCTACATGGGGTGTTCTGTTACAGAGGATGGATCTTTTTAACAAGATTGTAGCCGATATTGCACAGGTATTTGATGCTCACCACCTCGCCGACTGAGGCTTCCTGACGGTCGGAATACCGCACAGATTCACCCGTATGCGTCGCTGGCTTGGTCCGTCATATCAGCTGCAAATCAGGTCTGTCTTTACTCGATATCCATACGATCACTGACCGCTGATGATGTTTTACGCAGGTGCTCGTAAACCAGAAAATTCATGACGAGCGGATCATTCGCTTGGCAGGCACGATGAGCGACGTCTTTGGGTTCGTCTCCGATGCCGAGCCTTTGAAGGCAGTCAAGGCGCACATAAAGACCATTACGTTTCTCATCCAGCAGGTGACGGAGTGCGGGTACTTCATCACCGAATACGCCAAACAACGGAACTTTTGTCAGTCACCGCTGGCTTGACACCGACCACCACTGATTTCCATCTAGGGCTTCGGATCGCAAAATACACGATGTCTGATATCAGTGCAAAGATCACTGGTTACGAGAACAAGTTACGAGAACTCAAGACCGCGTTCGAGGAGGGAGTTGCAGTGGAGACGGGGGTCATCGTCGTTCGCATGATGAATGTCGTGAAACATACTGGTAGGTCGGACGCCTTGAGACTGCGGTCAGTAGTTCACAGGCCAGGGATACAGCAGAATCGATCGACCTGAACGACATGCCGTATGCGTTCGGCGCTAGGTTTGAGCGGGAGAAGGGATGCCTGCCGGGGACGCGCGAGTCGTTGCTGCGAGAAATTTTTGAAATTCTCAACAGTCCCGAGGAAGGTGCACCGCGAGTGTGCCTCCTGACCGGCGTCGCTGGATCGGGCAAGTCCGCTGTGGCTCACACGATCGCCCGACTGTATGACGAGCAAACGCGGTTGGGCTCGTCGTATTGCTTTGCCAGTACCGACGTTGCGAACCGCAATCCAAAAAATCTATTCAGCACCATCGCGCGAGACCTCTCCGAACACGATCCGCAATACAAGACCGCCCTCTGGGGGGTCGTAAAAGACGATCGTGCGCTTCGTACCTCGCAATCGCCCTCGGAGCAAATCCAGAAGCTCATTATCGAACCTACCAAGGACCTTCACGCCGTTGGACCGTTGGTCATCGTGATCGATGCTCTCGACGAAAGTGGCGATCAAGCCGGTCGCCGACAGCTTCTACGGGCCATATCTAAGCAAATTGCTGAAAATACACTTCCAACGAATCTTCGTTTCTTCATTACTGCTCGGCCGGAAAACGACATCCTCACCGCACTTCCACCCGGCCCTCGTATCGTCCATAAGCAAATGAGCGACATTCCGGAAGAAATCGTAGACGGAGATATCGAGAAGTTCATCTATCACTCGCTTGATCGATATGCCGAACTCGAATCTTCTTGGCCGGACGGGGAATGGTGTCGAACACTCGTCCGTCATTCCCAGCATCTCTTCCAGTGGGCATCCGCTGCGTGCCATTTCATCGATGGGGAGGGTGCTGTCGGGCTCGGTCCACGGGAGCGACTCGACAAACTCCTGCAACCTGCCAATACCTACGGCGAGCAATCATTGGACAAGCTGTACCAGACATTATTAAGTCAGCTATTCACCATGGACGATGCTCAAGAATGCTTTCGAACGGTGATGGCCGTCGTGCTTGCACTCAATGAACCGTTGTCACTCACTTCCCTCTCTGCTCTCCTGGGCGGAGACCTGGATGTTCGAGCAATCATTAAACCCATGGGATCATTGCTGGATGGAGTCCTTGATGAAGAGAAACCCATCCGTCCCCTCCACACCTCATTCCGTGACTTTTTACTGGACGAAGCTCGCAGTGGAACCTTTCATGTCAACATTCTACCCCAGCATTGTCTCTTTCTTGGACAAGCACTACTTGCTTGCATGCGCAATATGCTCCATTTCAACATTTGTGACCTGAAGGACTCTCGGGTCCGAAATCCTGCCATCCCCGATCTGCCAAGTCGAGTGAGCCACGCCATTCCCCCCCACCTGGCATACTCATGCCAATACTGGATGCACCACCTGCAAAACATTATGTGTACCCCATACCTACTGAATGAGGTCACCTTCTTCTTCAAGGCCATGTTCCCCTACTGGCTTGAAGCCATCAGCCTTCTCTCCCTCTCCTCTCCATTGTCATCCATCTTATCTGCCCTAGAGACATGCACCATCCTTACCAAATGGGCTGAGGTATGATGAAGCATGATGATATGTGGTGATAGCTGAATCTGATATTGCTAGAATCAAGAGATAGCCACATTGGCATCTGAGGCATCTGAATTCATTCAAGTATTTGCTCCTGTGCTCAGAGAATCCACTCCCCATCTTTATCTATCAGCCATGCCCCAAGTTCCAACTGGCTCACCACTTTGTAACCTCTGGCTTGAGCACCTCCAAGAGCATGCATTTTTCACCTCAGGACACCCAGGGAGTTGGCCAGCAGAGGTTCATATCTTGCAAGGGCACACAGACCAGGTTACCTCTGTTGCCTATTCACCTGATTGCAGACATATTGTCTCTGGCTCTTGGGACAGGACTATTAGGGTTTGGAATGGAACCACTGGTCAGTGTGTGGCTGGCCCATTCCAGGGGCACACAAGTTCAGTCTTCTCTGTTGCCTACTCACCTGATGGTGGATACATTGTCTCTGGCTCTGGGGACAAGGCCATTAGGATTTGGCATGCAATCACTGGTCAGTGTGTGGCAGGTCCATTCCAGGGGCACACAAGTGGTGTCATGTCTGTTGCCTATTCACCTTATGGTAGACACATTGTCTCTGGCTCAAGGGACAACACCATTAGGGTTTGGAATGCAACCACTGGTCAGTGTGCTGCAGGTCCATTCCAGGGGCACACAAGTCCAGTCTTCTCTGTTGTCTATTCACCTGATGGTAGGGACATTGTCTCTGGCTCTTGGGACAAGACCATTAGGGTTTGGAATGCAACCACTGGTCAGTGTGTGGCTGGCCCATTCTGGGGGCACACAAGTCCAGTCTTCTCTGTTGCCTACTCACCTGATGGTGGATATATTGTCTCTGGTTCTGGAGACAATACCATTAGGACTTGGAATGCACACACTGGTCAGTGTCAAGCAGGCCCATTCCAGGGGCACACAAGTTCAGTCAACTCTATTGCCTATTCACCTGATGGCAGACACATTGTCTCTGGCTCTTGGGACAACACCATTAGGATCTGGAATGCAATTACTCATCAGTGTGTGGCAGATCCTTTCCAGGAGCATACAGATTCAGTTTCCTCTGTTGCATATTCACCTGATGGCAAACACATTGTCTCTGGCTCTTTGGACAAGACCATTAGAGTTTGGAATGCACCCACTGGTCAGTCCATTTCAGGGATGCTCAGATCAGATGAGATTCATTCCCTTTTCAGATGACAGCCATATTGTCATGTGGTCTGATGATAGTTCCAGCAAAGTGTGGAGGTTTCAAGAACTTGTTTTCTTTGGTGACTTGGAGGAGGTAGATGGCTGGATTCAATCTTCCAATGGTGATTGCTTTGGCTGGATTGCTCCTTGGAACAGAAAGGCTCTTCACCTTCCTGTTCATTCTTTAGTGACATCTTCTGACAAAACTTCCCAAGTTGACATTAATGATACACCCTTGTTTGGAGAGTTGTGGACCTCATGTTGGAACTAATTTTCAGTTCCTCTTTCTATCATGCATATCATGTTTAATCTTGGGACAGTGTACTATGATATTCATGTTGATCTATGTATATGTGCAGTATTTGACATGTTGAGGGAGTTCATGGGTGTGATGGCATATCCACAGATGTGTACCTCCTAGAAACTCTATCTAGCACAACAAAGGAAGAGTACAGATGTTTCAGACTCATCTTTGTGTCACTCATGCATAACAAGCATAGGTCTGTGTTTTTGAATTGTGTCAACTAATGACAAGACTTTCACAATGCTTAGGCCTCAGGATGACCAAGGTAGCACCAAGATCATACCCATGTCCACCTAACATTGTTACCCCACCCCACTCCCCCTCACTCCACCATTTGACATACTTGCGTTCATTCAGAATCATTTTCTACCATGTCATTTGTTCCTCTGCACCCAGAAACACCAATGGTGACCATCCGCTCCTCACCCCGGTGACGAAACCCCTTCAACTGATCGTTGACTGACTCTCCTTGCGGCTTCAGACCACAGATGGATCAGTATGGACGTTTGTACAATGATGGATGCGAGGATGGCAATGAGTGCCATAAACGTTTCGCGCGGGTGACAGAGGAGCAGGAGAGGGATGTGTCGATGAGCGGGGGTCCGAGTTCGTGGTGGTCAAACAACAGGATCCTAGATACAGAGTATCATTAGATGAGTCGGAACACGATGATGGGTACGACCCTTGGCTTTCCCATGTCAGGACGTATCCCTGGTCCGAGTAGGACGTCATCGTTGTGATATCGTCTTCTGTCACGGCCAGCGCAACACGACAGTTATTTGAGAATTGGTCCTGAGTGAGGTACTCTGCAAAAATCGTCGTCAGAGGTGGAGAGCGCCAAAGTCACCCCATGGGCCATGGAGGTGTATTAGCGCCACCAGGAAATACCACTCCCAACGCCCACAAACAACGTTGTGTCGACCGCCTTCGTGTTCCAACTCTCCTACGCCATCCAGTCAGCCACCCTTCCAAGAAAATCGCATCGAAAAACACATGCAGCACGCGACGCAGCACCACATCCTCCCCTACTGTAGTCACAACCGCGAGAGGGGAGATACAATGTACGGATAAAAATAAACGCAGAGGGAATCGAGACAAGGAAGGGGTGAGGAAGCACATAGATAACACGGAGTGTAATGGTGCAGATGGACAACAAGGATAGGACAAGATAAACAGGAGAGTGGAAGGAATGCGATCGCAATAGCGAAGAAAAAGATACAAGCGCGAAGCAATGTCTCGTGCATCTTGCACCCATGTAGATGTGACACATGCCAAACACGTTGTGAGATGGTCTTGCACGGGATAAATGGATGCACCTGCAAGGTGAGGGGATGGGTTCCGCCATTTTCTCACCAATATCATAACCGTAATGGCTTGGGTATCTTTGGGCAAAGTATCACTGTGTGACAAAGGCGTCGTAGACCGGATTATTGTCAAGAAGCGCCTGTAGCAATGAGGTGTCGCACCGTCGTTCCAGAGGCAGCGCTGAATTGCCAACTGAAGATCGTGACGAAGTTTGGGGGGAGCCCACAGAAGGAAACTGTGAGATGGTCTAACCGCCTCGGTAGTCATGGTCACGCGAGTAACCGGTGTTATATGACTGGGAATCATATGGTCGTTCATCTGCATCGCAGCCACAGATCGTATGTCTACAACAAGTAAACCCGAACATACGGTCGTGGCGTTTCGGTGGCCCGTAATAACATCCAGGCGTAGGTGGTGCTGCACGCCCACGTCGAGCGTGATGTTCAAACAACGGTCAGTGCAGACAACAAAGTACTAAAGTCACCTTGTCGACAGTGATGATTTTGCTTGTGATTTCTGTCCTGGTGATGGCAGCGTCGGCTTCCTCGGTGGTCTCCATAGTGACGAAGTCGAATGCACGAGTCCGCGATTATGAGGGGGGTCATACATGATGGACGCCTTCTTGACCTAGAACGACTTGGTGTAACGCCATTCCGGTTGGAGACAGCGCTACAAGCACGTCACGCTGTGTCGAAGTCCGAACTAGGCTACGACCGACTCATACTCTCGCCACCTCCGTCAAAACGCGTTGACCAGCCACCATGCCCAACAGTTGTACGGAGTCACACCCGTTCTCGTCCATTCACCTTCGTGCCGTGTGCTCACCCGTTCACCCTCCCACCCGCATCAAAACGCATTAGCCAGCCACCCCACCGTTGTCAGTCACACTTACGGTATGGATAATGGGTGCAATCATGGGCTCGAAAACGCCCATCGTGCCGCCCCACCTAGTACCCTCACTTACCCTTGCCCACCTTCGCCCACCTCCCTACCCTACTGCGCCGTCCCTGCCTGCAAGCTGGCCCCTCATTCCACCTTGCCTACCCGTGTGTTTGCTCCCCTGCCCTCCCTCCGGCTCGCCCAACTTCACTGGCACCCACACTGCCATCGTACGAGTACACGTACATTGAACACACCCACACATCCGCTGTCTTCTTCTAGATAAGATCAGTAGAAACGCTAAGAAAACGCTTACCAGACAACTAATCTTATCTCCACGGGTAGTAAACCTTTAGCAAGGTGAAGAGAGTACTCTTCCCTGGTCGAGTTGGTACTAGAAATAAGTATCAATCTCGTAGAAAGGGGTTGACTATCAGGTACGTGGTTTGTTCGTCAATCGTCAATGAGGTTGAGGGTGATTGGGGGTTCAGCAAAACTGTTGAGGGTCTGGCTTTCAGTTGGGGTGGTGTACGAATTGTACACTGGATGGTTGGGGAAATGGTCTAGACAACTCTCAGGTTGCTAGGGGGGGGGGTACTTGGTAGTGACTAGGGGTACTTTCCTAAGATGCCAATTGGCTCCAGTCGATTAGGAATGCTCAATTGGGTAGGTAGCGTAAATACGCTTCACTTTCGCTTACTGATTCACACACGTCACTTAGTCACACAGAACAGCTTTTCCTAAACTGATTCTATTATGCACTAAGGAGTTGGCAATCAGCTTAAATGTGCTCGACTTGACCCTTTCCCAGGGTACTAATGAACTATTAGGTCTCCCTACTAGCTGGGGATCTATTCCCTTTAGTTGCCCACTCTGGGGTTTTCTCCCTAAAGGTGTCCTAACTGTCCCTATCCTAAGGGATACAGTATACTCCTAACTTGGGTCTAAGTAGTTCTATTTATAGCGTGGGAAACTTCTCTACACAGCCTCACTGTTTGTTTGTAGAGGGGTGCACTTGTGAGCACTCGTTGGTTGAGATTTACTCAAGTAGGAACCTTTTTCCTAAAAGAGGGAACCTGCCAAATGGGGCTGAATCGCGCTCCTTATATAGTAGTTTACATGTGGCTGTGCTACCTTCGGTTCCGAGGTGGCTGTGCCAAGATATGACTCATACTGACTCATATTGACTCACTTTGACTCAACCTGTCAGAAAATGACTTGCAATGAGCTAAAAATAGCCTTTGGCTTGGCAATGACTCATGCTGACTCATGCCGACTCATTATGACTCATGCTGTGCAGGTCACATGACCATTCTGCTAGTCTAGGGGCAGTGCTTTGGCTAGTCCTCATTTGACTCACTTTGACTCATATTGACTCATTATGACTCATGCTGTGCAAGGTCACATGATCTGAGTCAGGTGATTCGCAACTGAGGTCACATGCTCCAATTGCTTCTCTGACACTTGGCTAAGTACTCAAGGATAAAAGAGATATTAAGAAAATGGTTTGCTAAGTAGTTGTAGGTAGTAATAAAAGTATGTTGGAAGAAATCATTTTGTTTCTCCACAACCTGTGAATGAACAAATAAGGAAAAATAGGGATACATACTAGACACTATGGTCTATATGTCCCTCAATTAGCTAAGCATTTGGACCGTGGGAATATAGTAAAAACTCAAATCTCGGGTCAAATGTCTAACATCAAACATACATTAACTATGTATCCGCATCCAATCATTTTGGTGCAGGTCATCCGCAGGGAACGGAAAACAATCGTCCCCGATTGTTCATTCAATCAAGGATAATCAAGTTGGGGTCTTCCATTAGCCCTTTGCTGTCCCTGATTAGGAGGGGGAGCTTCTTCCTCCTCTGGTTCAGGGGATGGTTCATTCTGAGTCAATTCACGAAGAACTCTCTCCATGTCTGCTATGGGTGGAAATGGGGGTTCTAAGAAATGAATTAACTCCATTCTATCTTCTAATAGTCCATGCCTAATCGGGTCAACCTGCCTAATCCGGGAATATAGGTCATTATGATACCGATTACAAAGACGGGCATGTCTGTAGATTGCGTGGCAGTAGATACAATGCCATTGCACTGTAGGTGTTCCTCGGTTGCGACCTTGAGTAATCACTCGTACAGTAGCATGGTATCGAATTTGGTTATCTTCGCCTTGCTCACGAACGTGATGCATGAGCTCAGTGTGTAGGAATTGTAGGATATGTTCGAGTAGTTGCTGTTGTTTGCGAAGTTCTAGTACCTCCTCCACTACTCCATTAGCTTCAGCCATTTGTGTCTGACGGTATTATGGCTGTTGCTTTCTGTAAGGTAATATGCCTATGTTTGGGTCAGAACTCCCTATTATTTATGATGGTATTTAGGGGCACTGATCTCCAATGATATATAGATACTGAAGATGGGAATTAAGGTAATGGCTGTGCCTTTACAGAGCTAGGGGAAATTTCTTGACTAGTAGCTAGCTCAAGATCGAGAAATAATATTGGTGATATCGGCTAAGGTACCTCCGTTAACTTGAGCTTCGTGCTCTGGAGGGTCAGGATCTGGTGGTGGGGATTGCTCTTGTTCAGTGAATTGACGAAGGATCTCAGCTATGGTCCTTCCTGCAATTGGTGGGAATGGTGGTGATAGCAAATCCACAAGTTCTGTTCGCCTTTCTTCTTCTGGCAAATCTCTGTCAGCTTCTGAACTCCTTATTCGGGTAGACAGGTTGTTGTAGGTTTCAACAAATACTGTAGCATATCGGTAAATAATTAGACAATGCTGACAATGCCAATCAGCCCAAAGGGTTCCTCTTTCTCTCCCTTCGGTCTCTACATGTACAGTAGCATGATAATAGGAGGGAGTATGATCATCATCTCGAAAGGTGTGATCATGCAGCCAATCGTGTAGTGTGTTAATGATTCGATCGCACAGATTGCGATGTAAACCTAAGTTCCAGACAGTTACATCCATGTCAGCTGGTTCTGCCATATTGCTAATGCTCCTTATTGTATATAACGGTATTTAAGGGCAAAAGTTTTCCTACAGCAAGAAGGGGACTGTAACAACTACAGATGTACTGGGAATGTCATAGGAAGTAAGGGGCCTGAGGTACACCTTGTTTAGTGTCGGTGTAAGGGTAGGAAAATAGTATACTGGAATGAGGTGATCTGGACACTTATCTACTCGAAGCCGTCGATCTATCCGTAATCGGAACCGGTGTATCAAAGACTGTACAGCAGTTAGACAGATTAGATCAAGGGGAATACGAAGTAGGAATTTGTCTGGGACTTTATCGGCTGAGTGGTAATAGTGGGGCGAAGGGGTAAGTTGGACATCGATGCAGTCTTGCCAATGCCCGGTGACGCGTGATAGGTGGCCAACAAATATTGGCTCTTCCTCCATCCAGGTGTAGAGTGCGATTTGATCGTCGCTGCTGGGAGGGCAAATGAATTCATGCCCCATGGCATAGCCAGTGTGGGCGCTGAGTTTATGCACGTAAACGAACGTGCCGATGGTTCGGTTGTGATGGAAACACAGGTTTGCAGCCATGATCGTCTTCTCAAAAAGGGATAAGTCGTGTTGTTGGATGGCAAGTTGTGCTTACCGGTGGCAGGATTGATGGGATGTGCGGGCAATGGCGGACTGTGGTAAGTTCTACAGCTTCAACGGTCGCCTAAGGTCTTGTCCACGTTCCAAATATTACTTCGGTTAATGTGCAACAACTTCGGCTGATTCTTCAACTTCGCATAGCGCCGGAGATCACATGACAGTTTCGGTGACAGTTCCGGTCGACACAAATCAACAATGGTACTACATGTCATAGTACTACATACGTTCGCTGAGGTTGTGTACATTGACAGTGCTAGCTACATATTCGCATGTTCTGTATCATAGTCCTTTTTAGCCTGGATTTCGGCCAGTGTGTTCTTGATCCACAAGTCGCGCGATGGCACATCAAATTTGAGGAAAAATCTGATCCGTGTTTTATTCTGTGGGTCGCTCATATAATTTGCAAGGTCATTGTTCTCCGATGGAGTGAGCTTGAATGTCATGAGCGCCTCCGCAGCTTGCTCGATATAGTCATCGTCTGGAGGTTGAGTCGGCAGAATATTAGATGGGGGGGCGGGGCGAAGATGCATCTGCGGAAGTCCTAACGAGGCAAGGGAGACCGGTTCGAACAGGGCTGCAGGGTCCAAACTATCAAAGAAAGTGGACAGTTTTTCCAATGCGTTAGCCCCACTGGTTTGGGCTTGTGCAGTCGCAGACATCGGGCGAGATCGTTTCACTGAACTTTCTGTCCCAGTATGTGATCCGACTACACTTTCTGCCTTTCTCTTCCTTTCTGACCCAACAGATCCAGCGGCACTGCCCTCCTGTTTCCTCTGGCTGACACTAGTCATCATTCCCGTTGACGCCATAGAAACAGTGGATTGTGGGGGGTGGGAAAAAGATGAAGATGGAGCGGATGGGGGAATCAAATTTGGATCTGCCGGTGGCTCAGAAGCCTGAGGAATAGAGCTGCCTGAGGGGGAAATCAAACCGTTGTCGCGAACGGTCATATTGGCTAGCTGGTTCATAGGAATACCACTTGTTGACTGATGGGGGCTGGTGGTGGCGTCTGCAGAAGGTCTGTTCCGTTTTCGCTTTGATTGGGTCGCCATAGGACGATGAAGGTGTGTCCTCTTGGGAATAACGGACATAAGGGGGGATACATCGTTCCAGTAGGGCCATGGATTTCCCTCGTACTTTGCCGCACCTGGACGCAACTGAAAAAATAGTTAGGCCGAAAAAAACCCGGTTTGAGATTGAGCACCCTACATACCTTACAAAAGTCCTCCCATGCTGTTCGAGTAGCATCGTCATTGATCGCGGCCCCATTGACATCGTCATAGTGAAAGCCGGATGCAGCTTTGATCTGACTGATGAGCGTATGTTCACTCTTGATCTTTGAATATATGTATGTCAATAGATGGAATTATACTATAACAATAAGACATTGTGAAAACGTACATTTCCCCACTTTGATCGGCAAGACTTGCTCGTCTTCGGTACCCGTTGAGAAGGAAATTTTCGATTCAGTTCTGATGCGACCTTGTTGAAAGTCTCCTCCTTGAAATTGTTGTCTCCAGCTGATGCATGGTGTGATACAATCAACTTGACGAATTCATCGATTTCAACTGGAGTCCATGAGGTTCGGCCTGCCGAACGACTTGATCTGCCTTTGCCTTTGTCACCTGGCACATTACTTGTTTCTGCCGTGGCACCTCTGACAGAACGGCGTGACCGTGATGACCGTGATCCTGACCTGTTCGATAGCGGGTTGCTTTCTGCACTGGACATTGCTTGAGTGAGATATAGGTATGATTGCAGGAGACAGTGCGGTGTTTGTTGGCCAGCCTGTCACATGACCTATGGGCTTCCCACTATAAGAGAGTATGTTCGAGGAACGGCTGTCCTTTCAAGTCTCTCAAGTCTTGGAAACAACATGTAGATACACTGTAGATAGTTACATATGTTCATATCCCCGTTCCCTTGATTCCCGGCAGTAATCCTGCCACATTCGCTCTGCAATTATATCCCGTCGTTCCTCTGCCCTTCGCCGCTCGGCCGTAGTAACAGGACCCTCTGCACGGGCACCCAAATCACCAGCATCATCATCATCTTGCGTATCTTCCAAGCGGCGTGCTTGGAACTCAGGGGTGAAAAAGGTGTCAGGATCGAGACACTGAATGAAATTATGAATGGCACACAATGCTGCTGGAATGCGTGCTTGAACATCCATGCTGTATTCGGGGGGGAGGAGTAGGATCCGCCATTGCCGTTTGACCACTCCAAAAATACGCTCGACAACATTTCGAAGATTGGCATGTCGAAGATTGAAGAGTTCCTTTTTATCTCGTGGGCTAGAGCACTTTGTGAGTATCACCGTACTTGTAATACAATTTCGTTTTGCTTACCGTAGGTTAGCTTGTCTCCATTCCTTCAAATGGTACCGGACTCCTCGATATGGGACAAGAAGCGCATCCGATCCACCAAATCCGGCATCGGCAAGGAGATATTTGCCCTCGGGAAGGGTCAAATCACTGGAGTGCGCATCATGCCACATCGTAGCATCTGCCATTGTGCCGTCCCATCCTGTCACTGCATATGTGAAGAGCAGCTCAAAGTTGCAGACAAATAGGCAGTTCTGGGAGAGGAACCCCTTTCTGTTTCGCATGTTCGGGTGCTCCTCGATGGCCACGAACGCCCGGATATGAGTGCCATCGACAGCTCCGACACAGTTGTCGAAGAAGCGAAAGCGGGGATCTACTGTGATCTTGGTTGATAAGGGGGTATCCGCGGTTGGTAGTTTCACATTGGAGGCGTAGAAATGTCCAGATGAGAAGAAATCGAGCAGATCTTTGAAATATCTGTGTAGTGTGTCGGGTTTGTTGTTATCTGGGAATAAAGCTGAGTGGACGTACCTGGATATCGTAGTCGGAGAGTGCTGGAACCTCTCTGCGACATGACGGGAGCTGAGACCTGTCACAGCGGTGTGGAGGAATATTCCAAGCTGCTCTTCAACAGAAATTCCATGGCGGGAATCCTTGAAGCCATCCTCCTTCATGACTTGAACGAGAGCTTCAAAAACATCGTGAGAAACACCTAAAGAAGTCTTGATACGGTCGGGGTGACCACTGAGGAGTTCGAGGATCCATCCTCCGCCTGTTAAAATGGATGTGTGGTACGGAATACGCTCGCGCTTCGAGAGAAAGAGAACCTTGTAGTAGTATGTGATGTGTGCAATGACCATCGCAAGGAGCAAAATGAGCCGCCGTCGGCGCTCACGTTCACTGTAGATGATGAGTTGAGCTTTGAGGTCCATAGCAGATACTGAAGTAGTACTCACCGTCGATGATCCAACAGTCTTTTTATCAATTTGACACCTCCCACAGCGGAGATGGAGATGGAGGTCCTTCGGATCAGTGCACGGGACCCCGAGGGATGAGCGGTCAACCATTGAATGTGAGCAAGCGGGGATCAGGGCCTCCTCTTTGGATGTTGCTCTGAATGCACGTGAATTAAGGAGCGAAGGTCGACATGTAAATAAAGTATTTACATGAAAGTGCAACTAAGGAGGTAAGGGATGTGAGAGAGGTATTTGGGGGAAGCACGTAGCGCTCTCCGGCCCGAAACAGAAACCTGATGCCTGCCGGATAGGTGAGCTGCGAGGGCGGGTGGGACCACCTCGCAAAAGAAGGCAGGCATGGAAGGCTTGCACGCTCAGGGCCCCAGGGTGGGGAAGAGGTGCGAGGCGCCACAATCGGAGGGTTGCGGCTGGGAGTGGCGTGGTGGGTGTGACAAATGGTGAGGACGAGCGATGAGGAGACGAGCGACGAGGTGACGGCGCGGGAAAGAAGAGGCACGCGGTGTGCGCCCGTCGCTTGTCCAAAGACATACCACTTGTGACTACGCTCGTGCCTCGCTGCGTCACAGTGTGACCATTGATTGCGTAAGTGTCGGGCTGACCGAAACTGTCATGTGATCTCCGGCGATATGCGAAGTTGGTGAATCAGCCGAAGTTGTTGCACGTTAACCGAAGTAATATTTGGAACGTGGACAAGACCTAAGTAATATATGTGGCTAGATAGACTCTATCGGCGATATCCGTAGTAGTGCTGGGTCAATTGTCTCTGGATCCTGCTCTTGGTTTGATGAATTAGGTAACACATACGGCACATCTTGCAAATATATCGTTCGGCCTTGTAAGTTCCAGCCAGACTCAGTAATAATATCATTGTTCGGTGTCCTTCCCGGTGTACTCGTCGGGAATGGGTTTCCAAGACTCCATTCAGTAAAGCTAGATCTCTCAATATTCTTTGCTGCGCGAACTCGTTGTTCCTCATGCGGGGTGGAGTGTGGGGATATGGGGGTGGATCTTGCTCCTGTGGCCCCTGATGAGCCTGTCCAGGCACATTTGGCATGTCCGGATCCCTTAATATATTGTGAGAATGGTTCCTGAATGGGTTGTTGCTGTTCGACATGGCTTTGGCCAATTTCAATTGAGTCTCGCGTTACAGCTGGACTTGTTAGGTGGTCTGATATCGTGCTTTCCTGATTAGGGTCTAGGGCTTTTAAGATGTACTTCTCTAATGCCCGTAGTTCCTCTCTGTCGTGTTCTACCTGTTGTATCTTCTTACAGGCAGATCTACACTCAGTACATTCAGTAGCTGAGGGTATCACTATAGTCTCCTCTAGGCTAGTCCTAGGTATAGTTATATGATTCGTGTGAGTTGTCGGCTCAGCTAAGGGTGTGAGACCAAATGTGGAGTGGTAAATTCGGGTGGGGTGCTCAGTAAGCAAGTGAGCTACCCAATGATAGGTAACTTGCCATAATCGATTCTGAATATGTAAGTTCTGTCGACGGAAATGAACTTGCCACTCCGATAGGGTACTAGTGCTATATATGGTCTCCGTTGATGTCTGACTCTGTGTCAGATCTGTCGCTATCGGCGGTATTAGGCTTTGAGCATAGTTTATTGAGTTTGCGCTCATAGTCTTCTCCATCTTCTGATGATGCTTCTTCTTCGTCTGTGGTTACCTCAGGGTCTTCTCCCCCTTTATCTAACTGTGTTAGGGAGTGCCTCTGTATGTAAGGTATTACTCTGAATGCCGCAATTGGTCTAGCCAGTTGCGCTCCGTCAACTTCTGCTAGTTTGTAGCTTCCTCCTTGGGTTTGTCTGATGACTTTGTATGGTCCTAGATACCTGGGCTTAGTTTTCCTATTCAGCTCTTTCTCAACTGCTGTATTTCTGATTAGGACTAAGTCTCCAGGGGCATAGCTTCCTTGCACCAATCTGGTTTCAAATCGCTTTTCAAATTGGCGCTTAGAGTTCAATCTAGAATCTCGTAAGGTTGCTATGGCTCTTTCCAAGTCTTCTTCTCGTCGTTCTATTTGCCTTATCCGTAGTGCTAATAATTCCTCATGGGAAAGTTCTTGATCAAAACCTTCAACCAAGAAGGTTGACTCCCATAAATCGAAGGGTAATACTGGGTCAACTCCATGTAAAAGATAATATGCAGAATATCCTGTCGATCGTCGTACAGTGATATTGTCTGCAAATAAGGCTGCTTGCAGCTTGTCTGGCCACAAGTGTATCTTTCCTTCACAAGCCTTCACTAAAGCTTCTCTAATTGCAAAGTGGCCTTGCTCAACCACTCCATTAGCTTGTGAATTGTAAGGGCTGATAAATACTTGAGGTATTCCATGTTGTGCAAGTATGTCCGATAGGGCTCCTTTGAATTCTGGTCCATTATCTGTGACTATCCTTCCCACACCTCCATATCTGTATATAATATCATCTAGCACAAACTGGGCCACTGCTCGGGCAGATGCTTGTCGTAGAGCTTTGCCTTCGACATACTTAGATAAGTCATCTCTGGCTAGCACTATATAGCGATATCCCTTTGCTACAGGCATGTGCATGATATCAATATGAACCTTTGTGAATACAGTAGCTGGTGGTGGGGTAATAATGGGAATATGGACTTTAGCGGTATTCCTAATCTGGCACTCATGGCAAGACTTGACATGATGCCGTACATCTTGGTACATTTGAGGCCAATAGAAGCGGCGTCTGAGGTTTTCCCAGGTGGCTTTCTCACCGTGGTGACCTAGTGACTCATGGGCTTGGCTCAAGATCTGTTCCCGCTTACTATGGTCAAATATCACTAAGAGAGGGTGTCCAGACTTAGTTCGCTTGAATAGGCGTCCTGCCTTTACTGAAGTACTTGGTAACCTTTCGTAGAAATTTATTAGTAACAGGTTTAGGCTCAGGATTGGTCAGATACTCGTATATCTGCCTAAGGGTAGTATCTTGATTCTCTTGGGCAGACAGTACATATGCTGTCATGCTCCTAGAGATACCTTCCTTTATACCATTGCTCTTACGCAATCTGGGTCCATAATGTGCGTAGTACAGGGCAATTTCATCAAGCCAGCTATCATCATAAGATTCTATCTTGGCTTGGTCTTCCAGTGGTCTTCGGGATAATGCATCTGGTGCCTTGAACTGTGTTGCAGGTACATGAACAAGAGTAAAATCAAACATAAGGATTCCCTGAATCCATCTGTTGATTACTGCATTTGGTTGCAGTTCAGGCTCATTTAGCATTCCCTTGATATACTTGGCATCCACCTCTACTATGAGGTTCTTAGCTCCAATTACATATAGACGGAAGTGTCGTAGGGCTCGGAATAGGCCAAATAGTTCCAGCTTAGATTGGGAGTAGGTAGCTTCTACCAAGGAAA